>CAXAJV010001198.1:37500-1281383 GCA_963969225.1 Xylocopa violacea
TGGCCTCTACGTCTCCGTGGGACCTTTATATACATCAATAACGTAATATAACCTAACCTAATCCAACCTAACATTTCTGCGGTAATATTTGACAACATACCTGGCGAGTTGGCCTCTACGTCTCCGTTTGACCTTCATAAACATCAATAACGTAATATAACGCAACCTAACCCAACCTATAATCTCGGCGGTAATATTTGACAACATTCCTGGCGAGTTGGCCTCTACGTATCCGTGGGACCTTTATATACATCAATAACGTAATATAGCCTAACCTAACCCAACCTATCATCTCGACGGTAATATTTGACAACACTTCTGGCGAGTTGGCCTCTACGTCTCCGTGGGACCTTCATAAACATCAATAACGCAATATAACCTAACCTAACCCAACCTAACATTTCGGCGGTAATATTTGACATCATTCCTGGCGAGTTGTGCCCTACGTCTCCGTGGGACCTTCATATACATCAATAACGTAATATAGCCTAACCTAACCCAACCTAACATTTCGGCGGTAATATTTGACATCATTCCTGGCGAGTTGGCCTCTACGTCTCCGTGGGACATTTATATACATCAATAACGTAATATAACCTAACCTAACCCAACCTATCATCTCGGCGGTAATATTTGACAACATACCTGGCGAGTTGGTCTCTACGTCTCCGTGGGACCTTCATATACATCAATAACGTAATTGAACCTAACCTAACCCAACCTACAAACTCGGCGGTAATATTTGAAAACATTCATGGCGATTTGGCATCTACGTCTCCGTGGGACCTTCATATACATCAATAACGTAATGTAGCCTAACCTAACCCAACCTAACATTTCGGCGGTAATATTTGACATCATTCCTGGCGAGTTGGCCTCTACGTCTCCGTGGGACCTTTATATACATCAATAACGTAATATAACCTAACCTAACCCAACCTAACATCTCGGCGGTAATATTTGGAAACATACCTGGCGAGTTGGCCTCTACGTCTCCGTGGGACATTTATATACATCAATAACGTAATATAACCTAACCTAATCCAACCTAACATTTCGGCGGTAATATTTGACAACATACCTGGCGAGTTGGCCGCTACGTCTCCGTTTGACCTTCATAAACATCAATAACGCAATATAACCTAACATAACACAACCTATCATCTCGGCGGTAATATTTGACAACATTCATGGCGATTTGGCATCTACGTCTCCGTGGGTCCTTCATATACATCAATAACGTAATGTAGCCTAACCTAACCCAACCTAACATTTCGGCGGTAATATTTGACATCATTCCTGGCGAGTTGGCCTCTACGTCTCCGTGGGACCTTTATATACATCAATAACTTAATATAACCTAACCTAACCCAACCTAACATCTCGGCGGTGATATTTGAAAACATACCTGGCGAGTTGGCCGCTACGTCTCCGTGGGACATTTATATACATCAATAACGTAATATAACCTAACCTAATCCAACCTAACATTTCGGCGGTAATATTTGACAACATACCTGGCGAGTTGGCCGCTACCTCTCCGTTTGACCTTCATAAACATCAATAACGTAATATAACGCAACCTAACCCAACCTATCATCTCGGCGGTAATATTTGACAACATTCCTGGTGAGTTGGCCTCTACGTCTCCGTGGGACCTTTATATACATCAATAACGTAATATAGCCTAACCTAACCCAACCTAACATTTCGGCGGTATTATTTGACATCATTCCTGGCGAGTTGTCCTCTACGTCTCCGTTTGACCTTCATAAACATCAATAACGTAATATAACGTAACCTAACCCAACCTATCATCTCGGCGGTAATATTTGACAACATACCTGGCGAGTTGGTCTCTACGTCTCCGTGGGACCTTCATATACATCAATGACGTAATTGAACCTAACCTAACCCAACCTACAATCTCGGCGGTAATATTTGAAAACATACCTGGCGAGTTGGCCTCTACGTCTCCGTGGGACCTTCATAAACATCAATAACGCAATATAACCTAACCTAACCCAACCTATCATCTCGGCGGTAATATTTGACAACATACCTGGCGAGTTGGTCTCTACGTCTCCGTGGGACCTTCATATACATCAATAACGTAATTGAACCTAACCTAACCCAACCTACAATCTCGGCGGTAATATTTGAAAACATACCTGGCGAGTTGGCCTCTACGTCTCCGTGGGACCTTCATAAACATCAATAACGCAATATAACCTAACCTAACCCAACCTATAATCTCGGCGGTAATATTTGACAACATACCTGGCGAGTTGGTCTCTACGTCGCCGTGGGACCTTCATATACATCAATAACGTAATTGAACCTAACCTAACCCAACCTACAATCTCGGCGGTAATATTTGAAAACATACCTGGCGAGTTGGCCTCTACGTCTCCGTGGGACCTTTATATACATCAATAACGTAATATAACCTAGGCTAACCCAACCTAACATCTCGGCGGTAATATTTGAGAACATTCATGGCGATTTGGCATCTACGTCTCCGTGGGACCTTCATATACATCAATAACGTAATATAGCCTAACCTAACCCAACCTAACATTTCGGCGGTAATATTTGACATCATTCCTGGCGAGTTGTCCTCTACGTCTCCGTTTGACCTTCATAAACATCAATAACGCAATATAACCTAACCTAACCCAACCTAACATTTCGGCGGTAATATTTGACATTATTCCTGGCGAGTTGTGCCCTACGTCTCCGTGGGACCTTCATATACATCAATAACGTAATATAGCCTAACCTAACCCAACCTAACATTTCGGCGGTAATATTTGACATCATTCCTGGCGAGTTGGCCTCTACGTCTCCGTGGGACATTTATATACATCAATAACGTAATATAACCTAACCTAACCCAACCTTTCATCTCGGCGGTAATATTTGACAACATACCTGGCGAGGTGGTCTCTACGTCCCGGGGGACCTTCATATACATCAATAACGTAATTGAACCTAACCTAACCCAACCTAACATCTCGGCGGTAATATTTGAAAACATTCATGGCGATTTGGCATCTACGTCTCCGTGGGACCTTCATATACATCAATAACGTAATGTAGCCTAACCTAACCCAACCTAACATTTCGGCGGTAATATTTGACATCATTCCTGGCGAGTTGGCATCTACGTCTCCGTGGGACCTTTATATACATCAATAACGTAATATAACCTAACCTAACCCAACCTAACATTTCGGCGGTAATATTTGACAACATACCTGGCGAGTTGGCCGCTACCTCTCCGTTTGACCTTCATAAACATCAATAACGTAATATAACGCAACCTAACCCAACCTATCATCTCGGCGGTAATATTTGACAACACTTCTGGCGAGTTGGCCTCTACGTCTCCGTGGGACCTTTATATACATCAATAACGTAATATAACCTAACCTAACCCAACCTAACATCTCGGCGGTAATATTAGGCAACATTCCTGTCGAGTTGGTTTCTCCGTCTCCGTGGGATCTTTTTATACATCAATAACGTAATATAACCTAACCTAACCCAGCCTAACATCTCGGCGGTAATATTTGAAAACATACCTGGCGAGTTGGCCTCTACGTCTCCGTGGGACCTTTATATGCATCAATAACGTAATATAATCTAGGCTAACGCAACCTAACATCTCGGCGGTAATATTTGAAAACATTCATGGCAATTTGGCATCTACGTCTCCGTGGGACCTTCATATACATCAATAACGTGATATAGCCTAACCTAACCCAGCCTAACATTTCGGCGGTAATATTCGACATCATTCCTGGCGAGTTGTCCTCTACGTCTCCGTTTGACCTTCATATACATCAATAACGTAATATAACCTAACCTAACCCAACCTAACATCTCGGCGGTAATATTAGGCAACATTCCTGTCGAGTTGGTTTCTCCGTCTCCGTGGGATCTTTTTATTCATCAATAACGTAATATAACCTAACCTAACCCAGCCTAACATCTCGGCGGTAATATTTGAAAACATACCTGGCGAGTTGGCCTCTACGTCTCCGTGGGACCTTTATATACATCAATAACGTAATATAACCTAACCAAACCCAACCTAACATCTCGGCGGTAATATTTGACAACATTCCTGGCGAGTTGGCTTCTCCGTCTCCGCGGGACATTTATATACACCAATAACGTAATATAACCTAACCTAACCCAACCTAACATCTCGGCGGTAATATTTGAAAACATTCCTGGCGAGTTGGCCTCTACGTCTGCGTGGGACCTTAATATACATCAATAACGTAATATAGCTTAACCTAACCCAACCTAACATTTCGGCGGTAATATTTGACATCATTCCTGGCGAGTTGTCCTCTACTTCTCCGTTTGACCTTCATAAACATCAATAACGTAATATAACGTAACCTAACCCAACCTATCATCTCTGCGGTAATATTTGACAACATTCCTGGCGAGTTGGCCTCTACGTCTCCGTTGGACCTTTATATACATCAATAACGTAATGTAGCCTAACCTAACCCAACCTAACATTTCGGCGGTAATATTTGACATCATTCCTGGCGAGTTGGCCTCTACGTCTCCGTGGGACCTTTATATACATCAATAACTTAATATAACCTAACCTAACCCAACCTAACATCTCGGCGGTGATATTTGAAAACATACCTGGCGAGTTGGCCTCTACGTCTCCGTGGGACCTTTATATACATCAATAACGTAATATAACCTAACCTAACCCAACCTAACATCTCCGCGGTAATATTTGATCACATTCCTAGCTTGTTGGCCTCTACGTCTCCGCGGGACCTTTATATACATCTATAACGTGATATAACCTAACCTAACCCAACCTAACATTTCGGCGGTAATATTTGACATCATTCCTGGCGAGTTGTGCCCTACGTCTCCGTGGGACCTTCATATACATCAATAACGTAATATAGCCTAACCTAACCCAACCTAACATTTCGGCGGTAATATTTGACATCATTCCTGGCGAGTTGTCCTCTACGTCTCCGTTTGACCTTCATAAACATCAATAACGTAATATAGCCTAACCTAACCTAACCTAACATTTAGGCGGTAATATTTGACATCATTCCTGGCGAGTTGGCCTCTACGTCTCCGTGGGACCTTTATATACATCAATAACGTAATATAACCTAACCTAACCCAACCTAACATCTCGGCGGTAATATTAGGCAACATTCCTGTCGAGTTGGTTTCTCCGTCTCCGTGGGATCTTTTTATACATCAATAACGTAATATAACCTAACCTAACCCAGCCTAACATCTCGGCGGTAATATTTGAAAACATACCTGGCGAGTTGGCCTCTACGTCTCCGTGGGACCTTTATATACATCAATAACGTAATATAATCTAGGCTAACGCAACCTAACATCTCGGCGGTAATATTTGAAAACATTCATGGCGATTTGGCATCTACGTCTCCGTGGGACCTTCATATACATCAATAACGTGATATAGCCTAACCTAACCCAGCCTAACATTTCGGCGGTAATATTTGACATCATACCTGGCGAGTTGTCCTCTACGTCTCCGTTTGACCTTCATATACATCAATAACGTAATATAACCTAACCTAACCCAACCTAACATCTCGGCGGTAATATTAGGCAACATTCCTGTCGAGTTGGTTTCTCCGTCTCCGTGGGATCTTTTTATTCATCAATAACGTAATATAACCTAACCTAACCCAGCCTAACATCTCGGCGGTAATATTTGAAAACATACCTGGCGAGTTGGCCTCTACGTCTCCGTGGGCCCTTTATATACATCAATAACGTAATATAACCTAACCAAACCCAACCTAACATCTCGGCGGTAATATTTGACAACATTCCTGGCGAGTTGGCTTCTCCGTCTCCGCGGGACATTTATATACACCAATAACGTAATATAACCTAACCTAACCCAACCTAACATCTCGGCGGTAATATTTGAAAACATTCCTGGCGAGTTGGCCTCTACGTCTGCGTGGGACCTTAATATACATCAATAACGTAATATAGCTTAACCTAACCCAACCTAACATTTCGGCGGTAATATTTGACATCATTCCTGGCGAGTTGTCCTCTACTTCTCCGTTTGACCTTCATAAACATCAATAACGTAATATAACGTAACCTAACCCAACCTATCATCTCTGCGGTAATATTTGACAACATTCCTGGCGAGTTGGCCTCTACGTCTCCGTTGGACCTTTATATACATCAATAACGTAATATAACCTAACCTAACCCAACCTATCATCTCGGCGGTAATATTTGACAACATACCTGGCGAGTTGGTCTCCACGTCTCCGTGGGACCTTCATATACATCAATAACGTAATTGAACCTAACCTAACCCAACCTACAATCTCGGCGGTAATATTTGAAAACATACCTGGCGAGTTGGCCTCTACGTCTCCGTGGGACCTTTATATACATCAATAACGTAATATAGCCTAACCTAACCCAACCTAACATTTCGGCGGTATTATTTGACATCATTCCTGGCAAGTTGTCCTCTACGTCTCCGTTTGACCTTCATAAACATCAATAACGTAATATAACGTAACCTAACCCAACCTATCATCTCGGCGGTAATACTTGACAACATACCTGGCGAGTTGGTCTCTACGTCTCCGTGGGACCATCATATACATCAATGACGTAATTGAACCTAACCTAACCCAACCTACAATCTCGGCGGTAATATTTGAAAACATACCTGGCGAGTTGGCCTCTACGTCTCCGTGGGACCTTCATAAACATCAATAACGCAATATAACCTAACCTAACCCAACCTATCATCTCGGCGGTAATATTTGACAACATACCTGGCGAGTTGGTCTCTACGTCTCCGTGGGACCTTCATATACATCAATAACGTAATTGAACCTAACCTAACCCAACCTACAATTTCGGCGGTAATATTTGAAAACATACCTGGCGAGTTGGCCTCTACGTCTCCGTGGGACCTTTATATACATCAATAACGTAATATAACCTAACCAAACCCAACCTAACATCTCGGCGGTAATATTTGAAAACATTCATGGCGATTTGGCATCTACGTCTCCGTGGGACCTTCATATACATCAATAACGTAATATAGCCTAACCTAACCCAACCTAACATTTCGGCGGTAATATTTGACATCATTCCTGGCGAGTTGTCCTCTACGTCTCCGTTTGACCTTCATAAACATCAATAACGCAATATAACCTAACCTAACACAACATATCATCTCGGCGGTAATATTTGACAACATTCATGGCGATTTGGCATCTACGTCTCCGTGGGACCTTCATATACATCAATAGCGTAATGTAGCCTAACCTAACCCAACCTAACATTTCGGCGGTAATATTTGACATCATTCCTGGCGAGTTGGCCTCTACGTCTCCGCGGGACCTTTATATACATCTACAACGTGAAATAACCTAACCTAACCCAACCTAACATTTCGGCGGTAATATTTGACATCATTCCTGGCGAGTTGTGCCCTACGTCTCCGTGGGACCTTTATATACATCAATAACGTAATATAACCTAACCTAACCCAACCTAACATCTCGGCGGTAATATTTGAAAACATACCTGGCGAGTTGGCCTCTACGTCTCCGTGGGACATTTATATACATCAATAACGTAATATAACCTAACCTAATCCAACCTAACATTTCGGCGGTAATATTTGACAACATACCTGGCGAGTTGGCCGCTACCTCCCCGTTTGACCTTCATAAACATCAATAACGTAATATAACGCAACCTAACCCAACCTATCATCTCGGCGGTAATATTTGACAACATTCCTGGCGAGTTGGCCTCTACGTCTCCGTGGGACCTTTATATACATCAATAACGTAGTATAACCTAACCTAACCCAACCTAACATCTCCGCGGTAATATTTGATCACATTCCTAGCTTGTTGGCCTCTACGTCTCCGCGGGACCTTTATATACATCTATAACGTGATATAACCTAACCTAACCCAACCTAACATTTCGGCGGTAATATTTGACATCATTCCTGGCGAGTTGTCCCCTACGTCTCCGTTTGACCTTCATAAACATCAATAACGTAATATAACGTAACCTAACCCAACCTATCATCTCGGCGGTAATATTTGACAACACTTCTGGCGAGTTGGCCTCTACGTCTCCGTGGGACCTTTATATACATCAATAACGTAATATAACCTAACCTAACCCAACCTAACATCTCGGCGGTAATATTAGGCAACATTCCTGTCGAGTTGGTTTCTGCGTCTCCGTGGGATCTTTTTATACATCAATAACGTAATATAACCTAACCTAACCCAGCCTAACATCTCGGCGGTAATATTTGAAAACATACCTGCCGAGTTGGCCTCTACGTCTCCGTGGGACCTTTATATACATCAATAACGTAATATAATCTAGGCTAACGCAACCTAACATCTCGGCGGTAATATTTGAAAACATTCATGGCGATTTGGCATCTACGTCTCCGTGGGACCTTCATATACATCAATAACGTGATATAGCCTAACCTAACCCAGCCTAACATTTCGGCGGTAATATTTGACATCATTCCTGGCGAGTTGTCCTCTACGTCTCCGTTTGACCTTCATATACATCAATAACGTAATATAACCTAACCTACCCCAACCTAACATCTCGGCGGTAATATTAGGCAACATTCCTGTCGAGTTGGTTTCTCCGTCTCCGTGGGATCTTTTTATACATCAATAACGTAATATAACCTAACCTAACACAGCCTAACATCTCGGCGGTAATATTTGAAAACATACCTGGCGAGTTGGCCTCTACGTCTCCGTGGGACCTTTATATACATCAATAACGTAATATAATCTAGGCTAACGCAACCTAACATCTCGGCGGTAATATTTGAAAACATTCATGGCGATTTGGCATCTACGTCTCCGTGGGACCTTCATATACATCAATAACGTGATATAGCCTAACCTAACCCAGCCTAACATTTCGGCGGTAATATTTGACATCATTCCTGGCGAGTTGTCCTCTACGTCTCCGTTTGACCTTCATATACATCAATAACGTAATATAACCTAACCTAACCCAACCTAACATCTCGGCGGTAATATTAGGCAACATTCCTGTCGAGTTGGTTTCTCCGTCTCCGTGGGATCTTTTTATTCATCAATAACGTAATATAACCTAACCTAACCCAGCCTAACATCTCGGCGGTAATATTTGAAAACATACCTGGCGAGTTGGCCTCTACGTCTCCGTGGGACCTTTATATACATCAATAACGTAATATAACCTAACCAAACCCAACCTAACATCTCGGCGGTAATATTTGACAACATTCCTGGCGAGTTGGCTTCTCCGTTTCCGCGGGACATTTATATACACCAATAACGTAATATAACCTAACCTACCCCAACCTAACATCTCGGCGGTAATATTTGAAAACATTCCTGGCGAGTTGGCCTCTACGTCTGCGTGGGACCTTAATATACATCAATAACGTAATATAGCTTAACCTAACCCAACCTAACATTTCGGCGGTAATATTTGACATCATTCCTGGCGAGTTGTCCTCTACTTCTCCGTTTGACCTTCATAAACATCAATAACGTAATATAACGTAACCTAACCCAACCTATCATCTCTGCGGTAATATTTGACAACATTCCTGGCGAGTTGGCCTCTACGTCTCCGTTGGACCTTTATATACATCAATAACGTAATATAACCTAACCTAACCCAACCTATCATCTCGGCGGTAATATTTGATAACATACCTGGCGAGTTGGCCTCTGCGTCTCCGTGGGACCTTCATATACATCAATAACGTAATATAGCCTAACCTAACCCAACCTAACATTTCGGCGGTAATATTTGACATCATTCCTGGCGAGTTGGCATCTACGTCTCCGTGGGACCTTCATATACATCAATAACGCAATATAGCCTAACCTAACCCAACCTAACGTTTCGGCGGTAATATTTTACAACATGCCTGGCGAGTTGGCTTCTCCGTCTCCGTGGGACATTTATATACATCAATAACGTAATATAACCTAACCTAACCCAACCTATCATCTCGGCGGTAATATTTGATAACATACCTGGCGAGTTGGCCTCTGCGTCTCCGTGGAACCTTCATATACATCAATAACGAAATATAACCTAACGTAACCCAACCTAACATCTCGGCGGTAATATTTGAAAACATTCCTGGCGAGTTGGCTTCTCCGTCTCCGTGGGATCTTTTTATACATAAATAACGTAATATAACCTAACCTAACCCAACCTAACATCTCGGCGGTAATATTTGAAAACATATCTGGCGAGTTGGCCTCTACGTCTCCGTGGGACCTTTATATACATCAATAACGTAATATAACCTAACCTAACCCAACCTAACGTCTCAGCGGTAATATTTGAAAACATTCATGGCGATTTGGCATCTACGTCTCCGTGGGACCTTCATATACATCAATAACGTAATATAGCATAACCTAACCCAACCTAACATTTCGGCGGTAATATTTGACATCATTCCTGGCGAGTTGGCATCTACGTCTCAGTGGGACCTTCATATACATCAATAACGCAATATAGCCTAACCTAACCCAACCTAACGTTTCGGCGGTAATATTTGACAACATGCCTGGCGAGTTGGCTTCTCCGTCTCCGTGGGATCTTTTTATACATCAATAACGTAATATAACCTAACCTAACCCAGCCTAACATCTCGGCGGTAATATTTGAAAACATACCTGGCGAGTTGGCCTCTACGTCTCCGTGGGACCTTTATATACATCAATAACGTAATATAATCTAGGCTAACGCAACCTAACATCTCGGCGGTAATATTTGAAAACATTCATGGCGATTTGGCATCTACGTCTCCGTGGGACCTTCATATACATCAATAACGTGATATAGCCTAACCTAACCCAGCCTAACATTTCGGCGGTAATATTTGACATCATTCCTGGCGAGTTGTCCTCTACGTCTCCGTTTGACCTTCATATACATCAATAACGTAATATAACCTAACCTAACCCAACCTAACATCTCGGCGGTAATATTAGGCAACATTCCTGTCGAGTTGGTTTCTCCGTCTCCGTGGGATCTTTTTATTCATCAATAACGTAATATAACCTAACCTAACCCAGCCTAACATCTCGGCGGTAATATTTGAAAACATACCTGGCGAGTTGGCCTCTACGTCTCCGTGGGACCTTTATATACATCAATAACGTAATATAACCTAACCAAACCCAACCTAACATCTCGGCGGTAATATTTGACAACATTCCTGGCGAGTTGGCTTCTCCGTCTCCGCGGGACATTTATATACACCAATAACGTAATATAACCTAACCTAACCCAACCTAACATCTCGGCGGTAATATTTGAAAACATTCCTGGCGAGTTGGCCTCTACGTCTGCGTGGGACCTTAATATACATCAATAACGTAATATAGCTTAACCTAACCCAACCTAACATTTCGGCGGTAATATTTGACATCATTCCTGGCGAGTTGTCCTCTACTTCTCCGTTTGACCTTCATAAACATCAATAACGTAATATAACGTAACCTAACCCAACCTATCATCTCTGCGGTAATATTTGACAACATTCCTGGCGAGTTGGCCTCTACGTCTCCGTTGGACCTTTATATACATCAATAACGTAATATAACCTAACCTAACCCAACCTATCATCTCGGCGGTAATATTTGATAACATACCTGGCGAGTTGGCCTCTGCGTCTCCGTGGGACCTTCATATACATCAATAACGTAATATAGCCTAACCTAACCCAACCTAACATTTCGGCGGTAATATTTGACATCATTCCTGGCGAGTTGGCATCTACGTCTCCGTGGGACCTTCATATACATCAATAATGCAATATAGCCTAACCTAACCCAACCTAACGTTTCGGCGGTAATATTTTACAACATGCCTGGCGAGTTGGCTTCTCCGTCTCCGTGGGACATTTATATACATCAATAACGTAATATAACCTAACCTAACCCAACCTATCATCTCGGCGGTAATATTTGATAACATACCTGGCGAGTTGGCCTCTGCGTCTCCGTGGAACCTTCATATACATCAATAACGAAATATAACCTAACGTAACCCAACCTAACATCTCGGCGGTAATATTTGAAAACATTCCTGGCGAGTTGGCTTCTCCGTCTCCGTGGGATCTTTTTATACATAAATAACGTAATATAACCTAACCTAACCCAACCTAACATCTCGGCGGTAATATTTGAAAACATATCTGGCGAGTTGGCCTCTACGTCTCCGTGGGACCTTTATATACATCAATAACGTAATATAACCTAACCTAACCCAACCTAACGTCTCAGCGGTAATATTTGAAAACATTCATGGCGATTTGGCATCTACGTCTCCGTGGGACCTTCATATACATCAATAACGTAATATAGCATAACCTAACCCAACCTAACATTTCGGCGGTAATATTTGACATCATTCCTGGCGAGTTGGCATCTACGTCTCAGTGGGACCTTCATATACATCAATAACGCAATATAGCCTAACCTAACCCAACCTAACGTTTCGGCGGTAATATTTGACAACATGCCTGGCGAGTTGGCTTCTCCGTCTCCGTGGGACATTTATATACATCAATAACGTAATATAACCTAACCTAACCCAACCTAACATCTCCGCGGTAATATTTGATCACATTCCTAGCTTGTTGGCCTCTACGTCTCCGCGGGACCTTTATATACATCTATAACGTGATATAACCTAACCTAACCCAACCTAACATTTCGGCGGTAATATTTGACATCATTCCTGGCGAGTTGGCTTCTCCGTCTCCGTGGGATCTTTTTATACATAAATAACGTAATGTAACCTAACCTAACCCGACCTAACATCTCGGCGGTAATATTTGAAAACATACCTGGCGAGTTGGCCTCTACGTCTCCGTGGAACCTTTATATACATCAATAACGTAATATAACCTAACCTAACCCAACCTAACGTCTCGGCGGTAATATTTGAAAACATTCATGGCGATTTGGCATCTACGTCTCCGTGGGACCTTCATATGCATCAATAACGTAATATAGCCTAACCTAACCCTACCTAACATTTCGGCGGTAATATTTGACATCATTCCTGCCGAGTTGTCTTCTACGTCTCCGTTTGACCTTCATAAACATCAATAACGCAATATAACCTAACCTAACCCAACCTATCATCTCGGCAGTAATATTTGACAACATTCATGGCGATTTGGCATCTACGTCTCCGTGGGACCTTCATATACATCAATAACGTAATGTAGCCTAACCTAACCCAACCTAACATTTCGGCGGTAATATTTGACATCATTCCTGGCGAGTTGGCCTCTACGTCTCCGTGGGACCTTTATATACATCAATAACTTAATATAACCTAACCTAACCCAACCTAACATCTCGGCGGTGATATTTGAAAACATACCTGGCGAGTTGGCCTCTACGTCTCCGTGGGACCTTTATATACATCAATAACGTAATATAACCTAACCTAACCCAACCTAACATCTCCGCGGTAATATTTGATCACATTCCTAGCTTGTTGGCCTCTACGTCTCCGCGGGACCTTTATATACATCTATAACGTGATATAACCTAACCTAACCCAACCTAACATTTCGGCGGTAATATTTGACATCATTCCTGGCGAGTTGTGCCCTACGTCTCCGTGGGACCTTCATATACATCAATAACGTAATATAGCCTAACCTAACCCAACCTAACATTTCGGCGGTAATATTTGACATCATTCCTGGCGAGTTGTCCTCTACGTCTCCGTTTGACCTTCATAAACATCAATAACGTAATATAGCCTAACCTAACCCAACCTAACATTTAGGCGGTAATATTTGACATCATTCCTGGCGAGTTGGCCTCTACGTCTCCGTGGGACCTTTATATACATCAATAACGTAATATAACCTAACCTAACCCAACCTAACATCTCGGCGGTAATATTAGGCAACATTCCTGTGGAGTTGGTTTCTCCGTCTCCGTGGGATCTTTTTATACATCAATAACGTAATATAACCTAACCTAACCCAGCCTAACATCTCGGCGGTAATATTTGAAAACATACCTGGCGAGTTGGCCTCTACGTCTCCGTGGGACCTTTATATACATCAATAACGTAATATAATCTAGGCTAACGCAACCTAACATCTCGGCGGTAATATTTGAAAACATTCATGGCGATTTGGCATCTACGTCTCCGTGGGACCTTCATACACATCAATAACGTGATATAGCCTAACCTAACCCAGCCTAACATTTCGGCGGTAATATTTGACATCATTCCTGGCGAGTTGTCCTCTACGTCTCCGTTTGACCTTCATATACATCAATAACGTAATATAACCTAACCTAACCCAACCTAACATCTCGGCGGTAATATTAGGCAACATTCCTGTCGAGTTGGTTTCTCCGTCTCCGTGGGATCTTTTTATTCATCAATAACGTAATATAACCTAACCTAACCCAGCCTAACATCTCGGCGGTAATATTTGAAAACATACCTGGCGAGTTGGCCTCTACGTCTCCGTGGGACCTTTATATACATCAATAACGTAATATAACCTAACCAAACCCAACCTAACATCTCGGCGGTAATATTTGACAACATTCCTGGCGAGTTGGCTTCTCCGTCTCCGCGGGACATTTATATACACCAATAACGTAATATAACCTAACCTAACCCAACCTAACATCTCGGCGGTAATATTTGAAAACATTCCTGGCGAGTTGGCCTCTACGTCTGCGTGGGACCTTAATATACATCAATAACGTAATATAGCTTAACCTAACCCAACCTAACATTTCGGCGGTAATATTTGACATCATTCCTGGCGAGTTGTCCTCTACTTCTCCGTTTGACCTTCATAAACATCAATAACGTAATATAACGTAACCTAACCCAACCTATCATCTCTGCGGTAATATTTGACAACATTCCTGGCGAGTTGGCCTCTACGTCTCCGTTGGACCTTTATATACATCAATAACGTAATATAACCTAACCTAACCCAACCTATCATCTCGGCGGTAATATTTGACAACATACCTGGCGAGTTGGTCTCCACGTCTCCGTGGGACCTTCATATACATCAATAACGTAATTGAACCTAACCTAACCCAACCTAACATCTCGGCGGAAATATTTGAAAACATTCATGGCGATTTGGCATCTACGTCTCCGCGGGACCTTTATATACATCTATAACGTGATATAACCTAACCTAACCCAACCTAACATTTCGGCGGTAATATTTGACATCATTCCTGGCGAGTTGTGCCCTACGTCTCCGTGGGACCTTCATATACATCAATAACGTAATTGAACCTAACCTAACCCAACCTACAATCTCGGCGGTAATATTTGAAAACATACCTGGCGAGTTGGCCTCTACGTCTCCGTGGGACCTTTATATACATCAATAACGTAATATAGCCTAACCTAACCCAACCTAACATTTCGGCGGTATTATTTGACATCATTCCTGGCAAGTTGTCCTCTACGTCTCCGTTTGACCTTCATAAACATCAATAACGTAATATAACGTAACCTAACCCAACCTATCATCTCGGCGGTAATACTTGACAACATACCTGGCGAGTTGGTCTCTACGTCTCCGTGGGACCATCATATACATCAATGACGTAATTGCACCTAACCTAACCCAACCTACAATCTCGGCGGTAATATTTGAAAACATACCTGGCGAGTTGGCCTCTACGTCTCCGTGGGACCTTCATAAACATCAATAACGCAATATAACCTAACCTAACCCAACCTATCATCTCGGCGGTAATATTTGACAACATACCTGGCGAGTTGGTCTCTACGTCTCCGTGGGACCTTCATATACATCAATAACGTAATTGAACCTAACCTAACCCAACCTACAATCTCGGCGGTAATATTTGAAAACATACCTGGCGAGTTGGCCTCTACGTCTCCGTGGGACCTTTATATACATCAATAACGTAATATAACCTAGGCTAACCCAACCTAACATTTCGGCGGTAATATTTGACATCATTCCTGGCGAGTTGGCCTCTACGTCTCCGCGGGACCCTTATATACATCTATAACGTGATATAACCTAACCTAACCCAACCTAACATTTCGGCGGTAATATTTGACATCATTCCTGGCGAGTTGTGCCCTACGTCTCCGTGGGACCTTCATATACATCAATAACGTAATATAGCCTAACCTAACCCAACCTAACATTTCGGCAGTAATATTTGACATCATTCCTGGCGAGTTGGCCTCTACGTCTCCGTGGGACATTTATATACATCAATAACGTAATATAACCTAACCTAACCCAACCTTTCATCTCGGCGGTAATATTTGACAACATACCTGGCGAGGTGGTCTCTACGTCTCCGTGGGACCTTCATATACATCAATAACGTAATTGAACCTAACCTAACCCAACCTACAAACTCGGCGGTAATATTTGAAAACATACCTGGCGAGTTGGCCTCTATGTCTCCGTGGGACCTTTATATACATCAATAACGTAATATAACCTAGGCTAACCCAACCTAACATCTCGGCGGTAATATTTGAAAACATTCATGGCGATTTGGCATCTACGTCTCCGTGGGACCTTCATATACATCAATAACGTAATGTAGCCTAACCTAACCCAACCTAACATTTCGGCGGTAATATTTGACATCATTCCTGGCGAGTTGGCCTCTACGTCTCCGTGGGACCTTTATATACATCAATAACGTAATATAACCTAACCTAACCCAACCTAACATCTCGGCGGTAATATTTGAAAGCATACCTGGCGAGTTGGCCTCTACGTCTCCGTGGGACATTTATATACATCAATAACGTAATATAACCTAACCTAATCCAACCTAACATTTCGGCGGTAATATTTGACAACATACCTGGCGAGTTGGCCGCTACCTCTCCGTTTGACCTTCATAAACATCAATAACGTAATATAACGCAACCTAACCCAACCTATCATCTCGGCGGTAATATTTGACAACATTCCTGGCGAGTTGGCCTCTACGTCTCCGTGGGACCTTTATATACATCAATAACGTAGTATAACCTAACCTAACCCAACCTAACATCTCCGCGGTAATATTTGATCACATTCCTAGCTTGTTGGCCTCTACGTCTCCGCGGGACCTTTATATACATCTATAACGTGATATAACCTAACCTAACCCAACCTAACATTTCGGCGGTAATATTTGACATCATTCCTGGCGAGTTGTCCCCTACGTCTCCGTTTGACCTTCATAAACATCAATAACGTAATATAACGTAACCTAACCCAACCCATCATCTCGGCGGTAATATTTGACAACACTTCTGGCGAGTTGGCCTCTACGTCTCCGTGGGACCTTTATATACATCAATAACGTAATATAACCTAACCTAACCCAACCTAACATCTCGGCGGTAATATTAGGCAACATTCCTGTCGAGTTGGTTTCTGCGTCTCCGTGGGATCTTTTTATACATCAATAACGTAATATAACCTAACCTAACCCAGCCTAACATCTCGGCGGTAATATTTGAAAACATACCTGCCGAGTTGGCCTCTACGTCTCCGTGGGACCTTTATATACATCAATAACGTAATATAATCTAGGCTAACGCAACCTAACATCTCGGCGGTAATATTTGAAAACATTCATGGCGATTTGGCATCTACGTCTCCGTGGGACCTTCATATACATCAATAACGTGATATAGCCTAACCTAACCCAGCCTAACATTTCGGCGGTAATATTTGACATCATTCCTGGCGAGTTGTCCTCTACGTCTCCGTTTGACCTTCATATACATCAATAACGTAATATAACCTAACCTACCCCAACCTAACATCTCGGCGGTAATATTAGGCAACATTCCTGTCGAGTTGGTTTCTCCGTCTCCGTGGGATCTTTTTATACATCAATAACGTAATATAACCTAACCTAACACAGCCTAACATCTCGGCGGTAATATTTGAAAACATACCTGGCGAGTTGGCCTCTACGTCTCCGTGGGACCTTTATATACATCAATAACGTAATATAATCTAGGCTAACGCAACCTAACATCTCGGCGGTAATATTTGAAAACATTCATGGCGATTTGGCATCTACGTCTCCGTGGGACCTTCATATACATCAATAACGTGATATAGCCTAACCTAACCCAGCCTAACATTTCGGCGGTAATATTTGACATCATTCCTGGCGAGTTGTCCTCTACGTCTCCGTTTGACCTTCATATACATCAATAACGTAATATAACCTAACCTACCCCAACCTAACATCTCGGCGGTAATATTAGGCAACATTCCTGTCGAGTTGGTTTCTGCGTCTCCGTGGGATCTTTTTATACATCAATAACGTAATATAACCTAACCTAACCCAACCTAACATCTCGGCGGTAATATTTGAAAGCATACCTGGCGAGTTGGCCTCTACGTCTCCGTGGGACATTTATATACATCAATAACGTAATATAACCTAACCTAATCCAACCTAACATTTCGGCGGTAATATTTGACAACATACCTGGCGAGTTGGCCGCTACCTCTCCGTTTGACCTTCATAAACATCAATAACGTAATATAACGCAACCTAACCCAACCTATCATCTCGGCGGTAATATTTGACAACATTCCTGGCGAGTTGGCCTCTACGTCTCCGTGGGACCTTTATATACATCAATAACGTAGTATAACCTAACCTAACCCAACCTAACATCTCCGCGGTAATATTTGATCACATTCCTAGCTTGTTGGCCTCTACGTCTCCGCGGGACCTTTATATACATCTATAACGTGATATAACCTAACCTAACCCAACCTAACATTTCGGCGGTAATATTTGACATCATTCCTGGCGAGTTGTCCCCTACGTCTCCGTTTGACCTTCATAAACATCAATAACGTAATATAACGTAACCTAACCCAACCCATCATCTCGGCGGTAATATTTGACAACACTTCTGGCGAGTTGGCCTCTACGTCTCCGTGGGACCTTTATATACATCAATAACGTAATATAACCTAACCTAACCCAACCTAACATCTCGGCGGTAATATTAGGCAACATTCCTGTCGAGTTGGTTTCTGCGTCTCCGTGGGATCTTTTTATACATCAATAACGTAATATAACCTAACCTAACCCAGCCTAACATCTCGGCGGTAATATTTGAAAACATACCTGCCGAGTTGGCCTCTACGTCTCCGTGGGACCTTTATATACATCAATAACGTAATATAATCTAGGCTAACGCAACCTAACATCTCGGCGGTAATATTTGAAAACATTCATGGCGATTTGGCATCTACGTCTCCGTGGGACCTTCATATACATCAATAACGTGATATAGCCTAACCTAACCCAGCCTAACATTTCGGCGGTAATATTTGACATCATTCCTGGCGAGTTGTCCTCTACGTCTCCGTTTGACCTTCATATACATCAATAACGTAATATAACCTAACCTACCCCAACCTAACATCTCGGCGGTAATATTAGGCAACATTCCTGTCGAGTTGGTTTCTCCGTCTCCGTGGGATCTTTTTATACATCAATAACGTAATATAACCTAACCTAACACAGCCTAACATCTCGGCGGTAATATTTGAAAACATACCTGGCGAGTTGGCCTCTACGTCTCCGTGGGACCTTTATATACATCAATAACGTAATATAATCTAGGCTAACGCAACCTAACATCTCGGCGGTAATATTTGAAAACATTCATGGCGATTTGGCATCTACGTCTCCGTGGGACCTTCATATACATCAATAACGTGATATAGCCTAACCTAACCCAGCCTAACATTTCGGCGGTAATATTTGACATCATTCCTGGCGAGTTGTCCTCTACGTCTCCGTTTGACCTTCATATACATCAATAACGTAATATAACCTAACCTAACCCAACCTAACATCTCGGCGGTAATATTAGGCAACATTCCTGTCGAGTTGGTTTCTCCGTCTCCGTGGGATCTTTTTATTCATCAATAACGTAATATAACCTAACCTAACCCAGCCTAACATCTCGGCGGTAATATTTGACATCATTCCTGGCGAGTTGGCATCTACGTCTCCGTTGGACCTTTATATACATCAATAACGTAATATAACCTAACCTAACCCAACCTATCATCTCGGCGGTAATATTTGATAACATACCTGGCGAGTTGGCCTCTGCGTCTCCGTGGGACCTTCATATACATCAATAACGTAATATAGCCTAACCTAACCCAACCTAACATTTCGGCGGTAATATTTGACATCATTCCTGGCGAGTTGGCATCTACGTCTCCTTGGGACCTTCATATACATCAATAACGCAATATAGCCTAACCTAACCCAACCTAACGTTTCGGCGGTAATATTTTACAACATGCCTGGCGAGTTGGCTTCTCCGTCTCCGTGGGACATTTATATACATCAATAACGTAGTATAACCTAACCTAACCCAACCTATCATCTCGGCGGTAATATTTGATAACATACCTGGCGAGTTGGCCTCTGCGTCTCCGTGGAACCTTCATATACATCAATAACGAAATATAACCTAACGTAACCCAACCTAACATCTCGGCGGTAATATTTGAAAACATTCCTGGCGAGTTGGCTTCTCCGTCTCCGTGGGATCTTTTTATACATAAATAACGTAATATAACCTAACCTAACCCAACCTAACATCTCGGCGGTAATATTTGAAAACATATCTGGCGTGTTGGCCTCTACGTCTCCGCGGGACCTTTATATACATCAATAACGTAATATAACCTAACCTAACCCAACCTAACGTCTCAGCGGTAATATTTGAAAACATTCATGGCGATTTGGCATCTACGTCTCCGTGGGACCTTCATATACATCAATAACGTAATATAGCCTAACCTAACCCAACCTAACATTTCGGCGGTAATATTTGACATCATTCCTGGCGAGTTGGCATCTACGTCTCAGTGGGACCTTCATATACATCAATAACGCAATATAGCCTAACCTAACCCAACCTAACGTTTCGGCGGTAATATTTGACAACATGCCTGGCGAGTTGGCTTCTCCGTCTCCGTGGGACATTTATATACATCAATAACGTAATATAACCTAACCTAACCCAACCTAACATCTCCACGGTAATATTTGATCACATTCCTAGCTTGTTGGCCTCTACGTCTCCGCGGGACCTTTATATACATCTATAACGTGATATAACCTAACCTAACCCAACCTAACATTTCGGCGGTAATATTTGACATCATTCCTGGCGAGTTGGCTTCTCCGTCTCCGTGGGATCTTTTTATACATAAATAACGTAATGTAACCTAACCTAACCCGACCTAACATCTCGGCGGTAATATTTGAAAACATACCTGGCGAGTTGGCCTCTACGTCTCCATGGAACCTTTATATACATCAATAACGTAATATAACCTAACCTAACCCAACCTAACGTCTCGGCGGTAATATTTGAAAACATTCATGGCGATTTGGCATCTACGTCTCCGTGGGACCTTCATATGCATCAATAACGTAATATAGCCTAACCTAACCCTACCTAACATTTCGGCGGTAATATTTGACATCATTCCTGCCGAGTTGTCTTCTACGTCTCCGTTTGACCTTCATAAACATCAATAACGCAATATAACCTAACCTAACCCAACCTATCATCTCGGCAGTAATATTTGACAACATTCATGGCGATTTGGCATCTACGTCTCCGTGGGACCTTCATATACATCAATAACGTAATGTAGCCTAACCTAACCCAACCTAACATTTCGGCGGTAATATTTGACATCATTCCTGGCGAGTTGGCCTCTACGTCTCCGTGGGACCTTTATATACATCAATAACTTAATATAACCTAACCTAACCCAACCTAACATCTCGGCGGTGATATTTGAAAACATACCTGGCGAGTTGGCCTCTACGTCTCCGTGGGACCTTTATATACATCAATAACGTAATATAACCTAACCTAACCCAACCTAACATCTCCGCGGTAATATTTGATCACATTCCTAGCTTGTTGGCCTCTACGTCTCCGCGGGACCTTTATATACATCTATAACGTGATATAACCTAACCTAACCCAACCTAACATTTCGGCGGTAATATTTGACATCATTCCTGGCGAGTTGTGCCCTACGTCTCCGTGGGACCTTCATATGCATCAATAACGTAATATAGCCTAACCTAACCCAACCTAACATTTAGGCGGTAATATTTGACATCATTCCTGGCGAGTTGGCCTCTACGTCTCCGTGGGACCTTTATATACATCAATAACGTAATATAACCTAACCTAACCCAACCTAACATCTCGGCGGTAATATTAGGCAACATTCCTGTCGAGTTGGTTTCTCCGTCTCCGTGGGATCTTTTTATACATCAATAACGTAATATAACCTAACCTAACCCAGCCTAACATCTCGGCGGTAATATTTGAAAACATACCTGGCGAGTTGGCCTCTACGTCTCCGTGGGACCTTTATATACATCAATAACGTAATATAACCTAACCAAACCCAACCTAACATCTCGGCGGTAATATTTGACAACATTCCTGGCGAGTTGGCTTCTCCGTCTCCGCGGGACATTTATATACACCAATAACGTAATATAACCTAACCTAACCCAGCCTAACATTTCGGCGGTAATATTTGACATCATTCCTGGCGAGTTGTCCTCTACGTCTCCGTTTGACCTTCATATACATCAATAACGTAATATAACCTAACCTAACCCAACCTAACATTTCGGCGGTAATATTTGACATCATTCCTGGCGAGTTGGCCTCTACGTCTCCGTGGGACCTTCATAAACATCAATAACGTAATATAACGTAACCTAACCCAACCTATCATCTCGGCGGTAATATTTGACAACATACCTGGCGAGTTGGTCTCCACGTCTCCGTGGGACCTTCATATACATCAATAACGTAATTGAACCTAACCTAACCCAACCTAACATCTCGGCGGTAATATTTGAAAACATTCATGGCGATTTGGCATCTACGTCTCCGTGGGACCTTCATATGCATCAATAACGTAATATAGCCTAACCTAACCCTACTTAACATTTCGGCGGTAATATTTGACATCATTCCTGCCGAGTTGTCTTCTACGTCTCCGTTTGACCTTCATAAACATCAATAACGCAATATAACCTAACCTAACCCAACCTATCATCTCGGCAGTAATATTTGACAACATTCATGGCGATTTGGCATCTACGTCTCCGTGGGACCTTCATATACATCAATAACGTAATGTAGCCTAACCTAACCCAACCTAACATATCGGCGGTAATATTTGACATCATTCCTGGCGAGTTGGCCTCTACGTCTCCGTGGGACCTTTATATACATCAATAACTTAATATAACCTAACCTAACCCAACCTAACATCTCGGCGGTGATATTTGAAAACATACCTGGCGAGTTGGCCTCTACGTCTCCGTGGGACCTTTATATACATCAATAACGTAATATAACCTAACCTAACCCAACCTAACATCTCCGCGGTAATATTTGATCACATTCCTAGCTTGTTGGCCTCTACGTCTCCGCGGGACCTTTATATACATCTATAACGTGATATAACCTAACCTAACCCAACCTAACATTTCGGCGGTAATATTTGACATCATTCCTGGCGAGTTGTGCCCTACGTCTCCGTGGGACCTTCATATACATCAATAACGTAATTGAACCTAACCTAACCCAACCTACAATCTCGGCGGTAATATTTGAAAACATACCTGGCGAGTTGGCCTCTACGTCTCCGTGGGACCTTTATATACATCAATAACGTAATATAGCCTAACCTAACCCAACCTAACATTTCGGCGGTATTATTTGACATCATTCCTGGCAAGTTGTCCTCTACGTCTCCGTTTGACCTTCATAAACATCAATAACGTAATATAACGTAACCTAACCCAACCTATCATCTCGGCGGTAATACTTGACAACATACCTGGCGAGTTGGTCTCTACGTCTCCGTGGGACCATCATATACATCAATGACGTAATTGAACCTAACCTAACCCAACCTACAATCTCGGCGGTAATATTTGAAAACATACCTGGCGAGTTGGCCTCTACGTCTCCGTGGGACCTTCATAAACATCAATAACGCAATATAACCTAACCTAACCCAACCTATCATCTCGGCGGTAATATTTGACAACATACCTGGCGAGTTGGTCTCTACGTCTCCGTGGGACCTTCATATACATCAATAACGTAATTGAACCTAACCTAACCCAACCTACAATCTCGGCGGTAATATTTGAAAACATACCTGGCGAGTTGGCCTCTACGTCTCCGTGGGACCTTTATATACATCAATAACGTAATATAACCTAGGCTAACCCAACCTAACATCTCGGCGGTAATATTTGAAAACATTCATGGCGATTTGGCATCTACGTCTCCGTGGGACCTTCATATACATCAATAACGTAATATAGCCTAACCTAACCCAACCTAACATTTCGGCGGTAATATTTGACATCATTCCTGGCGAGTTGTCCTCTACGTCTCCGTTTGACCTTCATAAACATCAATAACGCAATATAACCTAACCTAACACAACATATCATCTCGGCGGTAATATTTGACAACATACCTGGCGAGTTGGTCTCCACGTCTCCGTGGGACCTTCATATACATCAATAACGTAATTGAACCTAACCTAACCCAACCTAACATCTCGGCGGTAATATTTGAAAACATTCATGGCGATTTGGCATCTACGTCTCCGTGGGACCTTCATATGCATCAATAACGTAATATAGCCTAACCTAACCCTACTTAACATTTCGGCGGTAATATTTGACATCATTCCTGCCGAGTTGTCTTCTACGTCTCCGTTTGACCTTCATAAACATCAATAACGCAATATAACCTAACCTAACCCAACCTATCATCTCGGCAGTAATATTTGACAACATTCATGGCGATTTGGCATCTACGTCTCCGTGGGACCTTCATATACATCAATAACGTAATATAGCCTAACCTAACCCAACCTAACATTTCGGCGGTAATATTTGACATCATTCCTGGCGAGTTGGCCTCGACGTCTCCGTGGGACCTTTATGTACATCAATAACGTAATATAACCTAACCTAACCCAACCTAACATCTCGGCGGTAATATTTGACACCATTCCTGGCGAGTTGGCTTCTCCGTCTCCGTGGGACATTTATATACATCAATAACGTAATATAACCTAACCTAACCCAACCTAACATCTCGGCGGTAATATTTGACAACATACCTGGCAAGTTGGCCTCTGCGTCTCCGTGGAACCTTCATATACATCAATAACGAAATATAACCTAACCTAACCCAACCTAACATCTCGGCGGTAATATTTGAAAACATTCATGGCGATTTGGCATCTACGTCTCCGTGGGACCTTTATATACATCAATAACGTAATATAATCTAGGCTAACGCAACCTAACATCTCGGCGGTAATATTTGAAAACATTCATGGCGATTTGGCATCTACGTCTCCGTGGGACCTTCATATACATCAATAACGTGATATAGCCTAACCTAACCCAGCCTAACATTTCGGCGGTAATATTTGACATCATTCCTGGCGAGTTGTCCTCTACGTCTCCGTTTGACCTTCATATACATCAATAACGTAATATAACCTAACCTAACCCAACCTAACATCTCGGCGGTAATATTAGGCAACATTCCTGTCGAGTTGGTTTCTCCGTCTCCGTGGGATCTTTTTATTCATCAATAACGTAATATAACCTAACCTAACCCAGCCTAACATCTCGGCGGTAATATTTGAAAACATACCTGGCGAGTTGGCCTCTACGTCTCCGTGGGACCTTTATATACATCAATAACGTAATATAACCTAACCAAACCCAACCTAACATCTCGGCGGTAATATTTGACAACATTCCTGGCGAGTTGGCTTCTCCGTTTCCGCGGGACATTTATATACACCAATAACGTAATATAACCTAACCTACCCCAAACTAACATCTCGGCGGTAATATTTGAAAACATTCCTGGCGAGTTGGCCTCTACGTCTGCGTGGGACCTTAATATACATCAATAACGTAATATAGCTTAACCTAACCCAACCTAACATTTCGGCGGTAATATTTGACATCATTCCTGGCGAGTTGTCCTCTACTTCTCCGTTTGACCTTCATAAACATCAATAACGTAATATAACGTAACCTAACCCAACCTATCATCTCTGCGGTAATATTTGACAACATTCCTGGCGAGTTGGCCTCTACGTCTCCGTTGGACCTTTATATACATCAAGAACGTAATATAACCTAACCTAACCCAACCTATCATCTCGGCGGTAATATTTGATAACATACCTGGCGAGTTGGCCTCTGCGTCTCCGTGGGACCTTCATATACATCAATAACGTAATATAGCCTAACCTAACCCAACCTAACATTTCGGCGGTAATATTTGACATCATTCCTGGCGAGTTGGCATCTACGTCTCCGTGGGACCTTCATATACATCAATAACGCAATATAGCCTAACCTAACCCAACCTAACGTTTCGGCGGTAATATTTTACAACATGCCTGGCGAGTTGGCTTCTCCGTCTCCGTGGGACATTTATATACATCAATAACGTAATATAACCTAACCTAACCCAACCTATCATCTCGGCGGTAATATTTGATAACATACCTGGCGAGTTGGCCTCTGCGTCTCCGTGGAACCTTCATATACATCAATAACGAAATATAACCTAACGTAACCCAACCTAACATCTCGGCGGTAATATTTGAAAACATTCCTGGCGAGTTGGCTTCTCCGTCTCCGTGGGATCTTTTTATACATAAATAACGTAATATAACCTAACCTAACCCAACCTAACATCTCGGCGGTAATATTTGAAAACATATCTGGCGAGTTGGCCTCTACGTCTCCGTGGGACCTTTATATACATCAATAACGTAATATAACCTAACCTAACCCAACCTAACGTCTCAGCGGTAATATTTGAAAACATTCATGGCGATTTGGCATCTACGTCTCCGTGGGACCTTCATATACATCAATAACGTAATATAGCCTAACCTAACCCAACCTAACATTTCGGCGGTAATATTTGACATCATTCCTGGCGAGTTGGCATCTACGTCTCAGTGGGACCTTCATATACATCAATAACGCAATATAGCCTAACCTAACCCAACCTAACGTTTCGGCGGTAATATTTGACAACATGCCTGGCGAGTTGGCTTCTCCGTCTCCGTGGGACATTTATATACATCAATAACGTAATATAACCTAACCTAACCCAACCTAACATCTCCGCGGTAATATTTGATCACATTCCTAGCTTGTTGGCCTCTACGTCTCCGCGGGACCTTTATATACATCTATAACGTGATATAACCTAACCTAACCCAACCTAACATTTCGGCGGTAATATTTGACATCATTCCTGGCGAGTTGGCTTCTCCGTCTCCGTGGGATCTTTTTATACATAAATAACGTAATGTAACCTAACCTAACCCGACCTAACATCTCGGCGGTAATATTTGAAAACATACCTGGCGAGTTGGCCTCTACGTCTCCATGGAACCTTTATATACATCAATAACGTAATATAACCTAACCTAACCCAACCTAACGTCTCGGCGGTAATATTTGAAAACATTCATGGCGATTTGGCATCTACGTCTCCGTGGGACCTTCATATGCATCAATAACGTAATATAGCCTAACCTAACCCTACCTAACATTTCGGCGGTAATATTTGACATCATTCCTGCCGAGTTGTCTTCTACGTCTCCGTTTGACCTTCATAAACATCAATAACGCAATATAACCTAACCTAACCCAACCTATCATCTCGGCAGTAATATTTGACAACATTCATGGCGATTTGGCATCTACGTCTCCGTGGGACCTTCATATACATCAATAACGTAATGTAGCCTAACCTAACCCAACCTAACATTTCGGCGGTAATATTTGACATCATTCCTGGCGAGTTGGCCTCTACGTCTCCGTGGGACATTTATATACATCAATAACTTAATATAACCTAACCTAACCCAACCTAACATCTCGGCGGTGATATTTGAAAACATACCTGGCGAGTTGGCCTCTACGTCTCCGTGGGACCTTTATATACATCAATAACGTAATATAACCTAACCTAACCCAACCTAACATCTCCGCGGTAATATTTGATCACATTCCTAGCTTGTTGGCCTCTACGTCTCCGCGGGACCTTTATATACATCTATAACGTGATATAACCTTTTTTTTTTTTTTTTTTTTTTTAACGTGGGGAAATCCTCATGGATACCTCGGAGTTCGGGGAAACTCCGAGGTTATGCCGGACTCTTACCGGCTAAAACCCCACGGTGGCCACCAACGACGCTACTGAGGGAGAGCCGGGATCTCTTACGAACGCGACCGGCTCCCCCTCAGCGTCTGGAGCCTCCCAGAAGAAGTCTGGGAGGCTCTCATCCCGGGAGGGAGAGGTCGCATCCAAGATGCGACCCCTCCCCCTCCCAAAGGATACCCTTGCAGCGACTTCGGGGCCACGTCCGAAGTCGCTGCACGTCTCGGAGGGGTGACGTGCAATGGTCGCGATGGGCCCCCGTCCATCCCGACCGAGTCACCCCTCCGGACGTCCCCACGCGCGGGTGACGGCCGTGGCGTACGCGGCTACGCCCCAGCCCGCGCGAGGGGCTGTCACCCCCCGGGGACTGAGTCCCCTATGGGCGCCCGGCGATATCCACATGGTGGACATCCCCGGGCGCCGGTGGAGGGCGACGACGCCTGCGTCGCCGCCGTCGACGGGTGGGATCGCTAACTTCGCGATCCCTCTCCGCCGCCTCCTTCGCCCGCATGACGGCCTCACAGAAGGCCGCCATAGCCCGCCAGGATCTGGCATCCTCTACCATCCTTCTAAGTACGGATGGCAATGCCAGATCCTGGCCCACCTCGCTCCGAAGGACACGACGCCGCACCTCCCACGCTGGACAAAACTCCAGCGTGTGCTGCGCCGTGTCCCTCTGGTCACCACAGTGGTGACACGCCGCCGTGGCTTCCCGTCCTATCCGGCGCAGGTACTCACCGAAGCATCCGTGCCCGGTGAGGACCTGCGTGGTCCGGTAGGATAGCCCTCGGCTTCGGCTCACCCATCTATCGAGGATGGGCAATACCGCCCCGACGGTCCGGTGACTCCCATGGGTGGCGCGAAGACGCTCCTCCCACTTGGTCACCAAAGACCGCCAGGCCCAGGCTCTGACCACCTCCTCCGACGGGGGTGAGATATCCTGGCAGAGACGAAGGTGTCCGTAGACAAACGCTTCGCGCTCCGCCAGGAGCTCCAGGGGTGGTAACCCCGCCAGAGTTCCCGCCGCCTCATGAGACACCGTGCGGTATCCCCTGATCACCCTGATGGCAAGGCGCCGCCAAACACTGCGAAGCAGTGCCCGGCTGCGCCGGTTGGCCACCAGGGCGTCCGCCCAGATCGGGGCTCCATATAGAGCCATCGACCGCACGATGCCTGCATAAAGGCGGCGTACCCTCGCGTCCGGGCCCCCCAGGTTGGGCAGCAAGCGACCCAAGCTGGCCGCCGCTTTTTCCAACCTGGGTGCCAGGAGCGCGAAGTGGCGCCCAAAAGCCCAGGAGCCGTCCAGGTGAAGTCCGAGATATTTTATCGCGGGCTTCACCTGGATGCGGGTGTCCCCTACTCGGATCCAGGTATCGGCGAGTGACCTCCCATTTCGACGGAGGAGATGACGGTCCAAGAACCACATCGCCTCCGTCTTGTGAGGAGCCAGCTCCAAACCCATACCCCGGATCAGGGAAGCCACGTTGGCCACTCCCACCTCGGCGCGCCGGACGATCCTCCCGCTTGTACGCCCACCGGCTACCAACACGGTATCGTCAGCGTAGCAGACTACGCTGACACCGGTGGGAAGGAGGACCCGCAGCGCCGCGTCGTACCCCACGTCCCACAAGAGGGGTCCCAAAACTGACCCCTGGGGTACGCCGCGACTAATCTCCCTCGTGCAGGTGTTTCCACCCCGGCCCACGTACTCGACGCACCTGCCGCTAAGGTAGGAGCCGACCGCCACCCGCAGGTATTGAGGGACTTCATGTCGTTCGAGTCCCCTGCGGATGGCCTCCCAGGAGAGGGAGTTGAAGGCATTGACGATGTCCAAGGACACCGCCAATGCCATCCCTCCCCGGGAAGTAGCCGAGCCCGCCAAGGTACGGACCCGATCGATCGCGTCGATCGTGGACCGCCCCCGGCGGAAGCCGAACTGACACTCGGCCAGGTCGGGTCCTACCCGCTCCAGATGCCTGGTGATTCGGGAAGCCACGATTCTCTCGTAGAGCTTCCCGATCTCATCCAGGAGCACGATGGGTCGATAGCCCGAGGGAGATTCAGCGTCCCGGCCCTCCTTCCGCAGGAGGACCAGGCGTCCGAGCCGCCACCGAGATGGGAACGTCCCCGACTTCAGAATGGCTGTAAAAAGCCTCCGAAGTCGGGGACCCAGAACGCGCAGGGCCAAGACCAGCACGCGGCCGGGGACGCCGTCGGGACCCGGAGCCGTATTCCGAGCCCCGAGACGCCCCACCGCCCCGGCCAACTCCTCCTCCGTAACCTCCAGCCCCGCGGACCACCCGTCCACCTGAGTCGGGAAGGCGGCCGATGCGCTCCCAGACGGGAACAACGCATCGACCACCCTCCCGAGAAGCCGGGGTTCCATCGTCTCAGTCACCGGGGGGCCATAAGCTCTAAGCTTGTTTAAAACAAGCCTATATGGACGCCCCCACGGATCCTGATCCAACGAACGAAGAAGTCCGTCCCAAGCGCTGGTCTTGGCCCTCCCGATGGCCTGTTGCAGCTGAACCGTCAGCTGACGATATTCAGCGTACAACAGGGCCGTCCGTGCCTCGTCCCGACGTCTCCTCCTCCGAGACCTGGTGTACCGGCGTCGCGCCATCGCGCAACTCGCTCGGAGCCGCGCGATGTCGCCCGACCACCAGTACACCGGCCTCCGGGGCGGAAGTCGACCGGCCCCCGGCATCGCCGTCCTGCAGATTGCAGTCAGGGCGCCATCGAACCAGTCGGCCTCCGCCTCCACGTCAGCGACGGGCTCGGCCGACGGCTCCGACCAAGCCACAGCATGGACGGCAGCCATCAGGGCGTCCTCGTCAAGGGCTCTGAGAGCCCACCTCCTTCGCTGCTGGCGTAGACTAGCTTGGCGGCCCGGGGCGGTCCCGGAGACTTCTATCCTAACGTACAAGTGATCGGATAGAGTCTCCGTGGACTCGTCCACCGTCCACCCCGTGACCCGCGGCGCGGCGGCAGGGGAAGCCCATGAAAGATCCACGATGCTTGTACCCTGCCGTCGCACGCACGTACTGGTCGATCCTCGGTTGAGCAACCGAAGATCGAGACCAGCAGCCCACTCCAAAACCGTCTCGCCCCTAGCGTCCGTCCTGGGGGACCCCCATGCCGAAGCATGGGCGTTGAAGTCCCCCAAGACGAGTACCTGGCGGGCCGAGAACTGGGACAAAAAGTTCCCAAGCCCGTATAACGTGATATAACCTAACCTAACCCAACCTAACATTTCGGCGGTAATATTTGACATCATTCCTGGCGAGTTGTGCCCTACGTCTCCGTGGGACCTTCATATACATCAATAACGTAATATAGCCTAACCTAACCCAACCTAACATTTCGGCGGTAATATTTGACATCATTCCTGGCGAGTTGTCCTCTACGTCTCCGTTTGACCTTCATAAACATCAATAACGTAATATAGCCTAACCTAACCCAACCTAACATTTAGGCGGTAATATTTGACATCATTCCTGGCGAGTTGGCCTCTACGTCTCCGTGGGACCTTTATATACATCAATAACGTAATATAACCTAACCTAACCCAACCTAACATCTCGGCGGTAATATTAGGCAACATTCCTGTCGAGTTGGTTTCTCCGTCTCCGTGGGATCTTTTTATACATCAATAACGTAATATAACCTAACCTAACCCAGCCTAACATCTCGGCGGTAATATTTGAAAACATACCTGGCGAGTTGGCCTCTACGTCTCCGTGGGACCTTTATATACATCAATAACGTAATATAATCTAGGCTAACGCAACCTAACATCTCGGCGGTAATATTTGAAAACATTCATGGCGATTTGGCATCTACGTCTCCGTGGGACCTTCATATACATCAATAACGTGATATAGCCTAACCTAACCCAGCCTAACATTTCGGCGGTAATATTTGACATCATTCCTGGCGAGTTGTCCTCTACGTCGCCGTTTGACCTTCATATACATCAATAACGTAATATAACCTAACCTAACCCAACCTAACATCTCGGCGGTAATATTAGGCAACATTCCTGTCGAGTTGGTTTCTCCGTCTCCGTGGGATCTTTTTATTCATCAATAACGTAATATAACCTAACCTAACCCAGCCTAACATCTCGGCGGTAATATTTGAAAACATACCTGGCGAGTTGGCCTCTACGTCTCCGTGGGACCTTTATATACATCAATAACGTAATATAACCTAACCAAACCCAACCTAACATCTCGGCGGTAATATTTGAAAACATACCTGGCGAGTTGGCCTCTACGTCTCCGTGGGACCTTTATATACACCAATAACGTAATATAACCTAACCTACCCCAACCTAACATCTCGGCGGTAATATTTGAAAACATTCCTGGCGAGTTGGCCTCTACGTCTGCGTGGGACCTTAATATACATCAATAACGTAATATAACCTAGGCTAACCCAACCTAACATCTCGGCGGTAATATTTGAAAACATTCATGGCGATTTGGCATCTACGTCTCCGTGGGACCTTCATATACATCAATAACGTAATATAGCCTAACCTAACCCAACCTAACATTTCGGCGGTAATATTTGACATCATTCCTGGCGAGTTGTCCTCTACGTCTCCGTTTGACCTTCATAAACATCAATAACGCAATATAACCTAACCTAACACAACATATCATCTCGGCGGTAATATTTGACAACATTCATGGCGATTTGGCATCTACGTCTCCGTGGGACCTTCATATACATCAATAACGTAATGTAGCCTAACCTAACCCAACCTAACATTTCGGCGGTAATATTTGACATCATTCCTGGCGAGTTGGCCTCTACGTCTCCGCGGGACCTTTATATACATCTATAACGTGATATAACCTAACCTAACCCAACCTAACATTTCGGCGGTAATATTTGACATCATTCCTGGCGAGTTGTGCCCTACGTCTCCGTGGGACCTTCATATACATCAATAACGTAATATAGCCTAACCTAACCCAACCTAACATTTCGGCAGTAATATTTGACATCATTCCTGGCGAGTTGGCCTCTACGTCTCCGTGGGACATTTATATACATCAATAACGTAATATAACCTAACCTAACCCAACCTTTCATCTCGGCGGTAATATTTGACAACATACCTGGCGAGGTGGTCTCTACGTCTCCGTGGGACCTTCATATACATCAATAACGTAATTGAACCTAACCTAACCCAACCTACAAACTCGGCGGTAATATTTGAAAACATACCTGGCGAGTTGGCCTCTATGTCTCCGTGGGACCTTTATATACATCAATAACGTAATATAACCTAGGCTAACCCAACCTAACATCTCGGCGGTAATATTTGAAAACATTCATGGCGATTTGGCATCTACGTCTCCGTGGGACCTTCATATACATCAATAACGTAATGTAGCCTAACCTAACCCAACCTAACATTTCGGCGGTAATATTTGACATCATTCCTGGCGAGTTGGCCTCTACGTCTCCGTGGGACCTTTATATACATCAATAACGTAATATAACCTAACCTAACCCAACCTAACATCTCGGCGGTAATATTTGAAAACATACCTGGCGAGTTGGCCTCTACGTCTCCGTGGGACATTTATATACATCAATAACGTAATATAACCTAACCTAATCCAACCTAACATTTCGGCGGTAATATTTGACAACATACCTGGCGAGTTGGCCGCTACCTCTCCGTTTGACCTTCATAAACATCAATAACGTAATATAACGCAACCTAACCCAACCTATCATCTCGGCGGTAATATTTGACAACATTCCTGGCGAGTTGGCCTCTACGTCTCCGTGGGACCTTTATATACATCAATAACGTACTATAACCTAACCTAACCCAACCTAACATCTCCGCGGTAATATTTGATCACATTCCTAGCTTGTTGGCCTCTACATCTCCGCGGGACCTTTATATACATCTATAACGTGATATAACCTAACCTAACCCAACCTAACATTTCGGCGGTAATATTTGACATCATTCCTGGCGAGTTGTCCCCTACGTCTCCGTTTGACCTTCATAAACATCAATAACGTAATATAACGTAACCTAACCCAACCTATCATCTCGGCGGTAATATTTGACAACACTTCTGGCGAGTTGGCCTCTACGTCTCCGTGGGACCTTTATATACATCAATAACGTAATATAACCTAACCTAACCCAACCTAACATCTCGGCGGTAATATTAGGCAACATTCCTGTCGAGTTGGTTTCTGCGTCTCCGTGGGATCTTTTTATACATCAATAACGTAATATAACCTAACGTAACCCAGCCTAACATCTCGGCGGTAATATTTGAAAACATACCTGCCGAGTTGGCCTCTACGTCTCCGTGGGACCTTTATATACATCAATAACGTAATATAATCTAGGCTAACGCAACCTAACATCTCGGCGGTAATATTTGAAAACATTCATGGCGATTTGGCATCTACGTCTCCGTGGGACCTTCATATACATCAATAACGTGATATAGCCTAACCTAACCCAGCCTAACATTTCGGCGGTAATATTTGACATCATTCCTGGCGAGTTGTCCTCTACGTCTCCGTTTGACCTTCATATACATCAATAACGTAATATACCCTAACCTACCCCAACCTAACATCTCGGCGGTAATATTAGGCAACATTCCTGTCGAGTTGGTTTCTCCGTCTCCGTGGGATCTTTTTATACATCAATAACGTAATATAACCTAACCTAACACAGCCTAACATCTCGGCGGTAATATTTGAAAACATTCATGGCGATTTGGCATCTACGTCTCCGTGGGACCTTCATATACATCAATAACGTGATATAGCCTAACCTAACCCAGCCTAACATTTCGGCGGTAATATTTGACATCATTCCTGGCGAGTTGTCCTCTACGTCGCCGTTTGACCTTCATATACATCAATAACGTGATATAGCCTAACCTAACCCAGCCTAACATTTCGGCGGTAATATTTGACATCATTCCTGGCGAGTTGTCCTCTACGTCTCCGTTTGACCTTCATATACATCAATAACGTAATATAACCTAACCTAACCCAACCTAACATCTCGGCGGTAATATTAGGCAACATTCCTGTCGAGTTGGTTTCTCCGTCTCCGTGGGATCTTTTTATTCATCAATAACGTAATATAACCTAACCTAACCCAGCCTAACATCTCGGCGGTAATATTTGAAAACATACCTGGCGAGTTGGCCTCTACGTCTCCGTGGGACCTTTATATACATCAATAACGTAATATAACCTAACCAAACCCAACCTAACATCTCGGCGGTAATATTTGACAACATTCCTGGCGAGTTGGCTTCTCCGTTTCCGCGGGACATTTATATACACCAATAACGTAATATAACCTAACCTACCCCAACCTAACATCTCGGCGGTAATATTTGAAAACATTCCTGGCGAGTTGGCCTCTACGTCTGCGTGGGACCTTAATATACATCAATAACGTAATATAGCTTAACCTAACCCAACCTAACATTTCGGCGGTAATATTTGACATCATTCCTGGCGAGTTGTCCTCTACTTCTCCGTTTGACCTTCATAAACATCAATAACGTAACATAACGTAACCTAACCCAACCTATCATCTCTGCGGTAATATTTGACAACATTCCTGGCGAGTTGGCCTACGTCTCCGTTGGACCTTTATATACATCAATAACGTAATATAACCTAACCTAACCCAACCTATCATCTCGGCGGTAATATTTGATAACATACCTGGCGAGTTGGCCTCTGCGTCTCCGTGGGACCTTCATATACATCAATAACGTAATATAGCCTAACCTAACCCAACCTAACATTTCGGCGGTAATATTTGACATCATTCCTGGCGAGTTGGCATCTACGTCTCCGTGGGATCTTTTTATACATAAATAACGTAATATAACCTAACCTAACCCAACCTAACATCTCGGCGGTAATATTTGAAAACATATCTGGCGAGTTGGCCTCTACGTCTCCGTGGGACCTTTATATACATCAATAACGTAATATAACCTAACCTAACCCAACCTAACGTCTCAGCGGTAATATTTGAAAACATTCATGGCGATTTGGCATCTACGTCTCCGTGGGACCTTCATATACATCAATAACGTAATATAGCCTAACCTAACCCAACCTAACATTTCGGCGGTAATATTTGACATCATTCCTGGCGAGTTGGCATCTACGTCTCAGTGGGACCTTCATATACATCAATAACGCAATATAGCCTAACCTAACCCAACCTAACGTTTCGGCGGTAATATTTGACAACATGCCTGGCGAGTTGGCTTCTCCGTCTCCGTGGGACATTTATATACATCAATAGCGTAATATAACCTAACCTAACCCAACCTAACATCTCCGCGGTAATATTTGATCACATTCCTAGCTTGTTGGCCTCTACGTCTCCGCGGGACCTTTATATACATCTATAACGTGATATAACCTAACCTAACCCAACCTAACATTTCGGCGGTAATATTTGACATCATTCCTGGCGAGTTGGCTTCTCCGTCTCCGTGGGATCTTTTTATACATAAATAACGTAATGTAACCTAACCTAACCCGACCTAACATCTCGGCGGTAATATTTGAAAACATACCTGGCGAGTTGGCCTCTACGTCTCCGTGGAACCTTTATATACATCAATAACGTAATATAACCTAACCTAACCCAACCTAACGTCTCGGCGGTAATATTTGAAAACATTCATGGCGATTTGGCATCTACGTCTCCGTGGGACCTTCATATACATCAATAACGTAATATAGCCTAACCTAACCCAACCTAACATTTCGGCGGTAATACTTGACATCATTCCTGGCGAGTTGGCCTCTACGTCTCCGTTTGACCTTCATAAACATCAATAACGTAATATAACGTAACCTAACCCAACCTATCATCTCGGCGGTAATATTTGATCACATTCCTGGCTTGTTGGCCTCTACGTCTCCGCGGGACCTTTATATACATCTATAACGTGATATAACCTAACCTAACCCAACCTAACATCTCGGCGGTAATATTTGAAAACATTCATGGCGAGTTGGCATCTACGTCTCCGTGGGACATTTATATACATCAATAACGTAATATAACCTAACCTAACCCAACCTAACGTCTCGGCGGTAATATTATAAAACACTCATGGCGATTTGGCATCTACGTCTCCGTTTGACCTTCATAAACATCAATAACGTAATATAACGTAACCTAACCCAACCTATCATCTCGGCGGTAATATTTGATCACATTCCTGGCTTGTTGGCCTCTACGTCTCCGCGGGACCTTCATATACATCAATAACGTAATATAGCCTAACCTAACCCAACCTAACATTTCGGCGGTAATATTTGACATCATTCCTGGCGAGTTGGCCTCGACGTCTCCGTGGGACCTTTATATACATCAATAACGTAATATAACCTAACCTAACCCAACCTAACATCTCGGCGGTAATATTTGACAACATACCTGGCGAGTTGGCCTCTACGTTTCCGTGGAACCTTCATATACATCAATAACGAAATATAACCTAACGTAACCCAACCTAACATCTCGGCGGTAATATTTGAAAACATTCCTAGCGAGTTGGCTTCTCCGTCTCCGTGGGATCTTTTTATACATAAATAACGTAATATAACCTAACCTAACCCAACCTAACATCTCGGCGGTAATATTTGAAAACATACATGGCGAGTTGGCCTCTACGTCTCCGTGGGACCTTTATATACATCAATAACGTAATATAACCTAACGTAACCCAACCTAACGCCTCGGCGGTAATATTTGAAAACATACCTGGCGAGTTGGCCTCTACGTCTCCGTTTGACCTTCGTAAACATCAATAACGTAATATAACGTAACCTAACCCAACCTATCATCTCGGCGGTAATATTTGATCACATTCCTGGCTTGTTGGCCTCTACGTCTCCGCGGGACCTTTATATACATCTATAACGTGATATAACCTAACCTAACCCAACCTAACATCTCGGCGGTAATATTTGACAACATTCCTGGCGAGTTGGCTTCTTCGTCTCCGTGGGACATTTATATACATCAATAACGTAATATAACGTAACCTAACCCAACCTATCATCCCGGCGGTAATATTTGATCACATTCCTGGTTTGTGGCCTCTACGTCTCCGCGGGACCTTTATATACATCTATAACGTGATATAACCTAACCTAACCCAACCTAACATCTCGGCGGTAATATTTGAAAACATTCCTAGCGAGTTGGACTCTACGTCACCGTGGGACCTTTATAGACATCCATAACGTAATAAAACCTAACCTAACCCAACCTAACATCTCGGCGGTAATATTTGAAAACATTCATGGCGAGTTGGCCTGTATGTCTCCGTGGGACATTTATATACATCTATAACGTAATATAACCTAACCTAACCCAACCTAACATCTCGGCGGTAATATTTGAAAACATTCCTGGCGAGTTGGCCTCGACGTCTCCGTGGGACCTTTATATACATCAATAACGTAATATAACCTAACCTAACCCAACCTAACATCTCCGCGGTAATATTTGATCACATTCCTAGCTTGTTGGCCTCTACGTCTCCGCGGGACCTTTATATACATCTATAACGTGATATAACCTAACCTAACCCAACCTAACATTTCGGCGGTAATATTTGACATCATTCCTGGCGAGTTGTCCCCTACGTCTCCGTTTGACCTTCATAAACATCAATAACGTAATATAACGTAACGTAACCCAACCTATCATCTCGGCGGTAATATTTGACAAGACTTCTGGCGAGTTGGCCTCTACGTCTCCGTGGGACCTTTATATACATCAATAACGTAATATAACCTAACCTAACCCAACCTAACATCTCGGCGGTAATATTTGAAAACATTCCTGGCGAGTTGGCATCTACGTCTCCGTGGGACCTTCATATACATCAATAACGTAATATAGCCTAACCTAACCCAACCTAACATTTCGGCGGTAATATTTGTCATCATTCCTGGCGAGTTGGCCTCTACGTCTCCGTTTGACCTTCATAAACATCAATAACGTAATATAACGTAACCTAACCCAACCTATCATCTCGGCGGTAATATTTGATCACATTCCTGGCTTGTTGGCCTCTACGTCTCCGCGGGACCGTTATATACATCTATAACGTGATATAACCTAACCTAACCCAACCTAACATTTCGGCGGTAATATTTGACAACATTCCTGGCGAGTTGGCTTCTCCGTCTCCGTGGGACATTTATATACATCAATAACGTAATATAACCTAACCTAACCCAACCTAACATCTCGGCGGTAATATTTGACAACATACCTGGCGAGTTGGCCTCTGCGTCTCCGTGGAACCTTCATATACATCTATAACGTGATATAACCTAACCTAACCCAACCTAACATCTCGGCGGTAATATTTGAAAACATTCATGGCGAGTTGGCATCTACGTCTCCGTGGGACATTTATATACATCAATAACGTAATATAACCTAACCTAACCCAACCTAACGTCTCGGCGGTAATATTATAAAACATTCATGGCGATTTGGCATCTACGTCTCCGTTTGACCTTCATAAACATCAATAACGTAATATAACGTAACCTAACCCAACCTATCATCTCGGCGGTAATATTTGATCACATTCCTGGCTTGTTGGCCTCTACGTCTCCGCGGGACCTTCATATACATCAATAACGTAATATAGCCTAACCTAACCCAACCTAACATTTCGGCGGTAATATTTGACATCATTCCTGGCGAGTTGGCCTCGACGTCTCCGTGGGACCTTTATGTACATCAATAACGTAATATAACCTAACCTAACCCAACCTAACATCTCGGCGGTAATATTTGACACCATTCCTGGCGAGTTGGCTTCTCCGTCTCCGTGGGACATTTATATACATCAATAACGTAATATAACCTAACCTAACCCAACCTAACATCTCGGCGGTAATATTTGACAACATACCTGGCAAGTTGGCCTCTGCGTCTCCGTGGAACCTTCATATACATCAATAACGAAATATAACCTAACCTAACCCAACCTAACATCTCGGCGGTAATATTTGAAAACATTCCTGGCGAGTTGGCATCTACGTCTCCGTGGGACCTTCATATACATCAATAACGTAATATAGCCTAACCTAACCCAACCTAACATTTGGGCGGTAATATTTGTCATCATTCCTGGCGAGTTGGCATCTGCGTCTCCGTTTGACCTTCATAAACATCAATAACGTAATATAACGTAACCTAACCCAACCTATCATCTCGGCGGTAATATTTGATCACATTCCTGGCTTGTTGGCCTCTACGTCTCCGCGGGACCTTTATATACATCTATAACGTGATATAGCCTAACCTAACCCAACCTAACATTTCGGCGGTAATATTTGACAACATACCTGGCGAGTTGGCCTCTGCGTCTCCGTGGAACCTTCATATACATCAATAACGAAATATAACCTAACGTAACCCAACCTAACATCTCGGCGGTAATATTTGAAAACATTCCTGGCGAGTTGGCTTCTCCGTCTCCGTGGGATCTTTTTATACATAAATAACGTAATATAACCTAACCTAACCCAACCTAACATCTCGGCGGTAATATTTGAAAACATACCTGCCGAGTTGGCCTCTACGTCTCCGTGGGACCTTCATATACATCAATAACGAAATATAACCTAACGTAACCCAACCTAACATCTCGGCGGTAATATTTCAAAACATTCCTGGCGAGTTGGCTTCTCCGTCTCCGTGGGATCTTTTTATACATAAATAACGTAATATAACCTAACCTAACCCAACCTAACATCTCGGCGGTAATATTTGAAAACATATCTGGCGAGTTGACCTCTACGTCTCCGTGGGACCTTTATATACATCAATAACGTAATATAACCTAACCTAACCCAACCTAACATCTCGGCGGTAATATTTGACAACATTCCTGGCGAGTTGGCTTCTCCGTCTCCGTGGGACCTTTATATACATCAATAACGTAATATAACCTAACCTAACCCAACCTAACGTCTCAGCGGTAATATTTGAAAACATTCATGGCGATTTGGCATCTACGTCTCCGTGGGACCTTCATATACATCAATAACGTAATATAGCCTAACCTAACCCAACCTAACATTTCGGCGGTAATATTTGACATCATTCCTGGCGAGTTGGCATCTACGTCTCAGTGGGACCTTCATATACATCAATAACGCCATATAGCCTAACCTAACCCAACCTAACGTTTCGGCGGTAATATTCGACAACATGCCTGGCGAGTTGGGTTCTCCGTCTCCGTGGGACATTTAAATACATCAATAACGTAATATAACCTAACCTAACCCAACCTAACATCTCCGCGGTAATATTTGATCACATTCCTAGCTTGTTGGCCTCTACGTCTCCGCGGGACCTTTATATACATCTATAACGTGATATAACCTAACCTAACCCAACCTAACATTTCGGCGGTAATATTTGACATCATTCCTGGCGAGTTGGCTTCTCCGTCTCCGTGGGATCTTTTTATACATAAATAACGTAATGTAACCTAACCTAACCCGACCTAACATCTCGGCGGTAATATTTGAAAACATACCTGGCGAGTTGGCCTCTACGTCTCCGTGGAACCTTTATATACATCAATAACGTAATATAACCTAACCTAACCCAACCTAACGTCTCGGCGGTAATATTTGAAAACATTCATGGCGATTTGGCATCTACGTCTCCGTGGGACCTTCATATACATCAATAACGTAATATAGCCTAACCTAACCCAACCTAACATTTCGGCGGTAATATTTGACATCATTCCTGGCGAGTTGGCCTCTACGTCTCCGTTTGACCTTCATAAACATCAATAACGTAATATAACGTAACCTAACCCAACCTATCATCTCGGCGGTAATATTTGATCACATTCCTGGCTTGTTGGCCTCTACGTCTCCGCGGGACCTTTATATACATCTATAACGTGATATAACCTAACCTAACCCAACCTAACATCTCGGCGGTAATATTTGAAAACATTCATGGCGAGTTGGCATCTACGTCTCCGTGGGACATTTATATACATCAATAACGTAATATAACCTAACCTAACCCAACCTGACGTCTCGGCGGTAATATTATAAAACATTCATGGCGATTTGGCATCTACGTCTCCGTTTGACCTTCATAAACATCAATAACGTAATATAACGTAACCTAACCCAACCTATCATCTCGGCGGTAATATTTGATCACATTCCTGGCTTGTTGGCCTCTACGTCTCCGCGGGACCTTCATATACATCAATAACGTAATATAGCCTAACCTAACCCAACCTAACATTTCGGCGGTCATATTTGACATCATTCCTGGCGAGTTGGCCTCGACGTCTCCGTGGGACATTTATATACATCAATAACGTAATATAACCTAACCTAACCCAACCTAACATCTCGGCGGTAATATTTGACACCATTCCTGGCGAGTTGGCTTCTCCGTCTCCGTGGGACATTTATATACATCGATAACGTAATATAACCTAACCTAACCCAACCTAACATCTCGGCGGTAATATTTGACAACATACCTGGCAAGTTGGCCTCTGCGTCTCCGTGGAACCTTCATATACATCAATAACGAAATATAACCTAACCTAACCCAACCTAACATCTCGGCGGTAATATTTGAAAACATTCCTGGCGAGTTGGCATCTACGTCTCCGTGGGACCTTCATATACATCAATAACGTAATATAGCCTAACCTAACCCAACCTAACATTTCGGCGGTAATATTTGACAACATTCCTGGCGAGTTGGCTTCTCCGTCTCCGTGGGACATTTATATACATCAATAACGTAATATAACCTAACCTAACCCAACCTAACATCTCGGCGGTAATATTTGACAACATACCTGGCGAGTTGGCCTCTACGTTTCCGTGGAACCTTCATATACATCAATAATGAAGTATAAATTAACCTAACCCAACCTAACATCTCGGCGGTAATATTTGAAAACATTCCTGGCGAGTTGGCTTCTCCGTCACCGTGGGACCTTTATATACATCAATAGCGTAATATAGCCTAACCTAACCCAACCTAACGTTTCGGCGGTAATATTTGACAACATGCCTGGCGAGTTGGCTTCTGCGTCTCCGTGGGACATTTATATACATCAATAACGTAATATAACCTAACCTAACCCAACCTAACATCTCGGCGGTAATATTTGACAACATACCTGGCGAGTTGGCCTCTACGTTTCCGTGGAACCTTCATATACATCAATAACGAAATATAACCTAACGTAACCCAACCTAACATCTCGGCGGTAATATTTGAAAACATTCCTAGCGAGTTGGCTTCTCCGTCTCCGTGGGATCTTTTTATACATAAATAACGTAATATAACCTAACCTAACCCAACCTAACATCTCGGCGGTAATATTTGAAAACATACATGGCGAGTTGGCCTCTACGTCTCCGTGGGACCTTTATACACATCAATAACGTAATATAACCTAACGTAACCCAACCTAACGCCTCGGCGGTAATATTTGAAAACATACCTGGCGAGTTGGCCTCTACGTCTCCGTTTGACCTTCGTAAACATCAATAACGTAATATAACGTAACCTAACCCAACCTATCATCTCGGCGGTAATATTTGATCACATTCCTGGCTTGTTGGCCTCTACGTCTCCGCGGGACCTTTATATACATCTATAACGTGATATAACCTAACCTAACCCAACCTAACATCTCGGCGGTAATATTTGACAACATTCCTGGCGAGTTGGCTTCTTCGTCTCCGTGGGACATTTATATACATCAATAACGTAATATAACGTAACCTAACCCAACCTATCATCCCGGCGGTAATATTTGATCACATTCCTGGTTTGTGGCCTCTACGTCTCCGCGGGACCTTTATATACATCTATAACGTGATATAACCTAACCTAACCCAACCTAACATCTCGGCGGTAATATTTGAAAACATTCCTGGCGAGTTGGACTCTACGTCACCGTGGGACCTTTATAGACATCCATAACGTAATAAAACCTAACCTAACCCAACCTAACATCTCGGCGGTAATATTTGAAAACATTCATGGCGAGTTGGCATCTACGTCTCCGTGGGACCTTCATATACATCAATAACGTAATATAGCCTAACCTAACCCAACCTAACATTTCGGCGGTAATATTTGACATCATTCCTGGCGAGTTGGCCTCTACGTCTCCGTTTGACCTTCATAAACATCAATAACGTAATATAACGTAACCTAACCCAACCTATCATCTCGGCGGTAATATTTGATCACATTCCTGGCTTGTTGGCCTCTACGTCTCCGCGGGACCTTTATATACATCTATAACGTGATATAACCTAACCTAACCCAACCTAACATCTCGGCGGTAATATTTGAAAACATTCATGGCGAGTTGGCATCTACGTCTCCGTGGGACATTTATATACATCAATAACGTAATATAACCTAACCTAACCCAACCTAACGTCTCGGCGGTAATATTATAAAACATTCATGGCGATTTGGCATCTACGTCTCCGTTTGACCTTCATAAACATCAATAACGTAATATAACGTAACCTAACCCAACCTATCATCTCGGCGGTAATATTTGATCACATTCCTGGCTTGTTGGCCTCTACGTCTCCGCGGGACCTTCATATACATCAATAACCTAATATAGCCTAACCTAACCCAACCTAACATTTCGGCGGTAATATTTGACATCATTCCTGGCGAGTTGGCCTCGACGTCTCCGTGGGACCTTTATATACACCAATAACGTAATATAACCTAACCTAACCCAACCTAACATCTCGGCGGTAATATTTGACACCATTCCTGGCGAGTTGGCTTCTCCGTCTCCGTGGAACATTTATATACATCAATAACGTAATATAACCTAACCTAACCCAACCTAACATCTCGGCGGTAATATTTGACAACATACCTGGCAAGTTGGCCTCTGCGTCTCCGTGGAACCTTCATATACATCAATAACGAAATATAACCTAACCTAACCCAACCTAACATCTCGGCGGTAATATTTGAAAACATTCCTGGCGAGTTGGCATCTACGTCTCCGTGGGACCTTCATATACATCAATAACGTAATATAGCCTAACCTAACCCAACCTAACATTTCGGCGGTAATATTTGACAACATTCCTGGCGAGTTGGCTTCTCCGTCTCCGTGGGACATTTATATACATCAATAACGTAATATAACCTAACCTAACCCAACCTAACATCTCGGCGGCAATATTTGACAACATACCTGGCGAGTTGGCCTCTACGTTTCCGTGGAACCTTCATATACATCAATAATGAAGTATAACCTAACCTAACCCAACCTAACATCTCGGCGGTAATATTTGAAAACATTCCTGGCGAGTTGGCTTCTCCGTCACCGTGGGACCTTTATATACATCAATAGCGTAATATAGCCTAACCTAACCCAACCTAACGTTTCGGCGGTAATATTTGACAACATGCCTGGCGAGTTGGCTTCTCCGTCTCCGTGGGACATTTATATACATCAATAACGTAATATAACCTAACCTAACCCAACCTAACATCTCGGCGGTAATATTTGACAACATACCTGGCGAGTTGGCCTCTACGTTTCCGTGGAACATTCATATACATCAATAACGAAATATAACCTAACGTAACCCAACCTAACATCTCGGCGGTAATATTTGAAAACATTCCTAGCGAGTTGGCTTCTCCGTCTCCGTGGGATCTTTTTATACATAAATAACGTAATATAACCTAACCTAACCCAACCTAACTTCTCGGCGGTAATATTTGAAAACATACATGGCGAGTTGGCCTCTACGTCTCCGTGGAACCTTTATATACATCAATAACGTAATATAACCTAACGTAACCCAACCTAACGCCTCGGCGGTAATATTTGAAAACATACCTGGCGAGTTGGCCTCTACGTCTCCGTTTGACCTTCGTAAACATCAATAACGTAATATAACGTAACCTAACCCAACCTATCATCTCGGCGGTAATATTTGATCACATTCCTGGCTTGTTGGCCTCTACGTCTCCGCGGGACCTTCATATACATCTATAACGTGATATAACCTAACCTAACCCAACCTAACATCTCGGCGGTAATATTTGACAACATTCCTGGCGAGTTGGCTTCTTCGTCTCCGTGGGACATTTATATACATCAATAACGTAATATAACCTAACGTAACCCAACCTAACATCTCGGCGGTAATATTTGAAAACATTCCTGGCGAGTTGGCTTCTCCGTCTCCGTGGGATCTTTTTATACATAAATAACGTAATATAACCTAACCTAACCCAACCTAACATCTCGGCGGTAATATTTGAAAACATACCTGGCGAGTTGGCCTCTACGTTTCCGTGGGACCTTTATATACATCAATAACGTAATATAACCTAACCTAACCCAACCTAACGTCTCAGCGGTAATATTTGAAAACATTCATGGCGATTTGGCATCTACGTCTCCGTGGGACCTTCATATACATCAATAACGTAATATAGCCTAACCTAACCCAACCTAACATCTCGGCGGTAATATTTGACACCATTCCTGGCGAGTTGGCTTCTCCGTCTCCGTGGGACATTTATATACATCAATAACGTAATATAACCTAACCTAACCCAACCTAACATCTCGGCGGTAATATTTGACAACATACCTGGCAAGTTGGCCTCTGCGTCTCCGTGGAACCTTCATATACATCAATAACGAAATATAACCTAACTTAACCCAACCTAACATCTCGGCGGTAATATTTGACAACATACCTGGCGAGTTGGCCTCTACGTTTCCGTGGAACCTTCATATACATCAATAATGAAGTATAACCTAACCTAACCCAACCTAACATCTCGGCGGTAATATTTGAAAACATTCCTGGCGAGTTGGCTTCTCCGTCACCGTGGGACCTTTATATACATCAATAGCGTAATATAGCCTAACCTAACCCAACCTAACGTTTCGGCGGTAATATTTGACAACATGCCTGGCGAGTTGGCTTCTCCGTCTCCGTGGGACATTTATATACATCAATAACGTAATATAACCTAACCTAACCCAACCTAACATCTCGGCGGTAATATTTGACAACATACCTGGCGAGTTGGCCTCTACGTCTCCGCGGGACCTTTATATACATCTATAACGTGATATAACCTAACCTAACCCAACCTAACATCTCGGCGGTAATATTTGAAAACATTCATGGCGAGTTGGCATCTACGTCTCCGTGGGACATTTATATACATCAATAACGTAATATAACCTAACCTAACCCAACCTGACGTCTCGGCGGTAATATTATAAAACATTCATGGCGATTTGGCATCTACGTCTCCGTTTGACCTTCATAAACATCAATAACGTAATATAACGTAACCTAACCCAACCTATCATCTCGGCGGTAATATTTGATCACATTCCTGGCTTGTTGGCCTCTACGTCTCCGCGGGACCTTCATATACATCAATAACGTAATATAGCCTAACCTAACCCAACCTAACATTTCGGCGGTCATATTTGACATCATTCCTGGCGAGTTGGCCTCGACGTCTCCGTGGGACATTTATATACATCAATAACGTAATATAACCTAACCTAACCCAACCTAACATCTCGGCGGTAATATTTGACACCATTCCTGGCGAGTTGGCTTCTCCGTCTCCGTGGGACATTTATATACATCGATAACGTAATATAACCTAACCTAACCCAACCTAACATCTCGGCGGTAATATTTGACAACATACCTGGCAAGTTGGCCTCTGCGTCTCCGTGGAACCTTCATATACATCAATAACGAAATATAACCTAACCTAACCCAACCTAACATCTCGGCGGTAATATTTGAAAACATTCCTGGCGAGTTGGCATCTACGTCTCCGTGGGACCTTCATATACATCAATAACGTAATATAGCCTAACCTAACCCAACCTAACATTTCGGCGGTAATATTTGACAACATTCCTGGCGAGTTGGCTTCTCCGTCTCCGTGGGACATTTATATACATCAATAACGTAATATAACCTAACCTAACCCAACCTAACATCTCGGCGGTAATATTTGACAACATACCTGGCGAGTTGGCCTCTACGTTTCCGTGGAACCTTCATATACATCAATAATGAAGTATAAATTAACCTAACCCAACCTAACATCTCGGCGGTAATATTTGAAAACATTCCTGGCGAGTTGGCTTCTCCGTCACCGTGGGACCTTTATATACATCAATAGCGTAATATAGCCTAACCTAACCCAACCTAACGTTTCGGCGGTAATATTTGACAACATGCCTGGCGAGTTGGCTTCTGCGTCTCCGTGGGACATTTATATACATCAATAACGTAATATAACCTAACCTAACCCAACCTAACATCTCGGCGGTAATATTTGACAACATACCTGGCGAGTTGGCCTCTACGTTTCCGTGGAACCTTCATATACATCAATAACGAAATATAACCTAACGTAACCCAACCTAACATCTCGGCGGTAATATTTGAAAACATTCCTAGCGAGTTGGCTTCTCCGTCTCCGTGGGATCTTTTTATACATAAATAACGTAATATAACCTAACCTAACCCAACCTAACATCTCGGCGGTAATATTTGAAAACATACATGGCGAGTTGGCCTCTACGTCTCCGTGGGATCTTTATACACATCAATAACGTAATATAACCTAACGTAACCCAACCTAACGCCTCGGCGGTAATATTTGAAAACATACCTGGCGAGTTGGCCTCTACGTCTCCGTTTGACCTTCGTAAACATCAATAACGTAATATAACGTAACCTAACCCAACCTATCATCTCGGCGGTAATATTTGATCACATTCCTGGCTTGTTGGCCTCTACGTCTCCGCGGGACCTTTATATACATCTATAACGTGATATAACCTAACCTAACCCAACCTAACATCTCGGCGGTAATATTTGACAACATTCCTGGCGAGTTGGCTTCTTCGTCTCCGTGGGACATTTATATACATCAATAACGTAATATAACGTAACCTAACCCAACCTATCATCCCGGCGGTAATATTTGATCACATTCCTGGTTTGTGGCCTCTACGTCTCCGCGGGACCTTTATATACATCTATAACGTGATATAACCTAACCTAACCCAACCTAACATCTCGGCGGTAATATTTGAAAACATTCCTGGCGAGTTGGACTCTACGTCTCCGTGGGACCTTTATAGACATCCATAACGTAATAAAACCTAACCTAACCCAACCTAACATCTCGGCGGTAATATTTGAAAACATTCATGGCGAGTTGGCATCTACGTCTCCGTGGGACCTTCATATACATCAATAACGTAATATAGCCTAACCTGACCCAACCTAACATTTCGGCGGTAATATTTGACATCATTCCTGGCGAGTTGGCCTCTACGTCTCCGTTTGACCTTCATAAACATCAATAACGTAATATAACGTAACCTAACCCAACCTATCATCTCGGCGGTAATATTTGATCACATTCCTGGCTTGTTGGCCTCTACGTCTCCGCGGGACCTTTATATACATCTATAACGTGATATAACCTAACCTAACCCAACCTAACATCTCGGCGGTAATATTTGAAAACATTCATGGCGAGTTGGCATCTACGTCTCCGTGGGACATTTATATACATCAATAACGTAATATAACCTAACCTAACCCAACCTAACGTCTCGGCGGTAATATTATAAAACATTCATGGCGATTTGGCATCTACGTCTCCGTTTGACCTTTATAAACATCAATAACGTAATATAACGTAACCTAACCCAACCTATCATCTCGGCGGTAATATTTGATCACATTCCTGGCTTGTTGGCCTCTACGTCTCCGCGGGACCTTCATATACATCAATAACCTAATATAGCCTAACCTAACCCAACCTAACATTTCGGCGGTAATATTTGACATCATTCCTGGCGAGTTGGCCTCGACGTCTCCGTGGGACCTTTATATACACCAATAACGTAATATAACCTAACCTAACCCAACCTAACATCTCGGCGGTAATATTTGACACCATTCCTGGCGAGTTGGCTTCTCCGTCTCCGTGGGACATTTATATACATCAATAACGTAATATAACCTAACCTAACCCAACCTAACATCTCGGCGGTAATATTTGACAACATACCTGGCAAGTTGGCCTCTGCGTCTCCGTGGAACCTTCATATACATCAATAACGAAATATAACCTAACCTAACCCAACCTAACATCTCGGCGGTAATATTTGAAAACATTCCTGGCGAGTTGGCATCTACGTCTCCGTGGGACCTTCATATACATCAATAACGTAATATAGCCTAACCTAACCCAACCTAACATCTCGGCGGTAATATTTGACACCATTCCTGGCGAGTTGGCTTCTCCGTCTCCGTGGGACATTTATATACATCGATAACGTAATATAACCTAACCTAACCCAACCTAACATCTCGGCGGTAATATTTGACAACATACCTGGCAAGTTGGCCTCTGCGTCTCCGTGGAACCTTCATATACATCAATAACGAAATATAACCTAACCTAACCCAACCTAACATCTCGGCGGTAATATTTGAAAACATTCCTGGCGAGTTGGCATCTACGTCTCCGTGGGACCTTCATATACATCAATAACGTAATATAGCCTAACCTAACCCAACCTAACATTTCGGCGGTAATATTTGACAACATTCCTGGCGAGTTGGCTTCTCCGTCTCCGTGGGACATTTATATACATCAATAACGTAATATAACCTAACCTAACCCAACCTAACATCTCGGCGGTAATATTTGACAACATACCTGGCGAGTTGGCCTCTACGTTTCCGTGGAACCTTCATATACATCAATAATGAAGTATAAATTAACCTAACCCAACCTAACATCTCGGCGGTAATATTTGAAAACATTCCTGGCGAGTTGGCTTCTCCGTCACCGTGGGACCTTTATATACATCAATAGCGTAATATAGCCTAACCTAACCCAACCTAACGTTTCGGCGGTAATATTTGACAACATGCCTGGCGAGTTGGCTTCTGCGTCTCCGTGGGACATTTATATACATCAATAACGTAATATAACCTAACCTAACCCAACCTAACATCTCGGCGGTAATATTTGACAACATACCTGGCGAGTTGGCCTCTACGTTTCCGTGGAACCTTCATATACATCAATAACGAAATATAACCTAACGTAACCCAACCTAACATCTCGGCGGTAATATTTGAAAACATTCCTAGCGAGTTGGCTTCTCCGTCTCCGTGGGATCTTTTTATACATAAATAACGTAATATAACCTAACCTAACCCAACCTAACATCTCGGCGGTAATATTTGAAAACATACATGGCGAGTTGGCCTCTACGTCTCCGTGGGATCTTTATACACATCAATAACGTAATATAACCTAACGTAACCCAACCTAACGCCTCGGCGGTAATATTTGAAAACATACCTGGCGAGTTGGCCTCTACGTCTCCGTTTGACCTTCGTAAACATCAATAACGTAATATAACGTAACCTAACCCAACCTATCATCTCGGCGGTAATATTTGATCACATTCCTGGCTTGTTGGCCTCTACGTCTCCGCGGGACCTTTATATACATCTATAACGTGATATAACCTAACCTAACCCAACCTAACATCTCGGCGGTAATATTTGACAACATTCCTGGCGAGTTGGCTTCTTCGTCTCCGTGGGACATTTATATACATCAATAACGTAATATAACGTAACCTAACCCAACCTATCATCCCGGCGGTAATATTTGATCACATTCCTGGTTTGTGGCCTCTACGTCTCCGCGGGACCTTTATATACATCTATAACGTGATATAACCTAACCTAACCCAACCTAACATCTCGGCGGTAATATTTGAAAACATTCCTGGCGAGTTGGACTCTACGTCACCGTGGGACCTTTATAGACATCCATAACGTAATAAAACCTAACCTAACCCAACCTAACATCTCGGCGGTAATATTTGAAAACATTCATGGCGAGTTGGCATCTACGTCTCCGTGGGACCTTCATATACATCAATAACGTAATATAGCCTAACCTGACCCAACCTAACATTTCGGCGGTAATATTTGACATCATTCCTGGCGAGTTGGCCTCTACGTCTCCGTTTGACCTTCATAAACATCAATAACGTAATATAACGTAACCTAACCCAACCTATCATCTCGGCGGTAATATTTGATCACATTCCTGGCTTGTTGGCCTCTACGTCTCCGCGGGACCTTTATATACATCTATAACGTGATATAACCTAACCTAACCCAACCTAACATCTCGGCGGTAATATTTGAAAACATTCATGGCGAGTTGGCATCTACGTCTCCGTGGGACATTTATATACATCAATAACGTAATATAACCTAACCTAACCCAACCTAACGTCTCGGCGGTAATATTATAAAACATTCATGGCGATTTGGCATCTACGTCTCCGTTTGACCTTTATAAACATCAATAACGTAATATAACGTAACCTAACCCAACCTATCATCTCGGCGGTAATATTTGATCACATTCCTGGCTTGTTGGCCTCTACGTCTCCGCGGGACCTTCATATACATCAATAACCTAATATAGCCTAACCTAACCCAACCTAACATTTCGGCGGTAATATTTGACATCATTCCTGGCGAGTTGGCCTCGACGTCTCCGTGGGACCTTTATATACACCAATAACGTAATATAACCTAACCTAACCCAACCTAACATCTCGGCGGTAATATTTGACACCATTCCTGGCGAGTTGGCTTCTCCGTCTCCGTGGGACATTTATATACATCAATAACGTAATATAACCTAACCTAACCCAACCTAACATCTCGGCGGTAATATTTGACAACATACCTGGCAAGTTGGCCTCTGCGTCTCCGTGGAACCTTCATATACATCAATAACGAAATATAACCTAACCTAACCCAACCTAACATCTCGGCGGTAATATTTGAAAACATTCCTGGCGAGTTGGCATCTACGTCTCCGTGGGACCTTCATATACATCAATAACGTAATATAGCCTAACCTAACCCAACCTAACATTTCGGCGGTAATATTTGACAACATTCCTGGCGAGTTGGCTTCTCCGTCTCCGTGGGACATTTATATACATCAATAACGTAATATAACCTAACCTAACCCAACCTAACATCTCGGCGGTAATATTTGACAACATACCTGGCGAGTTGGCCTCTACGTTTCCGTGGAACCTTCATATACATCAATAATGAAGTATAACCTAACCTAACCCAACCTAACATCTCGGCGGTAATATTTGAAAACATTCCTGGCGAGTTGGCTTCTCCGTCACCGTGGGACCTTTATATACATCAATAGCGTAATATAGCCTAACCTAACCCAACCTAACGTTTCGGCGGTAATATTTGACAACATGCCTGGCGAGTTGGCTTCTCCGTCTCCGTGGGACATTTATATACATCAATAACGTAATATAACCTAACCTAACCCAACCTAACATCTCGGCGGTAATATTTGACAACATACCTGGCGAGTTGGCCTCTACGTTTCCGTGGAACATTCATATACATCAATAACGAAATATAACCTAACGTAACCCAACCTAACATCTCGGCGGTAATATTTGAAAACATTCCTAGCGAGTTGGCTTCTCCGTCTCCGTGGGATCTTTTTATACATAAATAACGTAATATAACCTAACCTAACCCAACCTAACTTCTCGGCGGTAATATTTGAAAACATACATGGCGAGTTGGCCTCTACGTCTCCGTGGAACCTTTATATACATCAATAACGTAATATAACCTAACGTAACCCAACCTAACGCCTCGGCGGTAATATTTGAAAACATACCTTGCGAGTTGGCCTCTACGTCTCCGTTTGACCTTCGTAAACATCAATAACGTAATATAACGTAACCTAACCCAACCTATCATCTCGGCGGTAATATTTGATCACATTCCTGGCTTGTTGGCCTCTACGTCTCCGCGGGACCTTCATATACATCTATAACGTGATATAACCTAACCTAACCCAACCTAACATCTCGGCGGTAATATTTGACAACATTCCTGGCGAGTTGGCTTCTTCGTCTCCGTGGGACATTTATATACATCAATAACGTAATATAACCTAACGTAACCCAACCTAACATCTCGGCGGTAATATTTGAAAACATTCCTGGCGAGTTGGCTTCTCCGTCTCCGTGGGATCTTTTTATACATAAATAACGTAATATAACCTAACCTAACCCAACCTAACATCTCGGCGGTAATATTTGAAAACATACCTGGCGAGTTGGCCTCTACGTTTCCGTGGGACCTTTATATACATCAATAACGTAATATAACCTAACCTAACCCAACCTAACGTCTCAGCGGTAATATTTGAAAACATTCATGGCGATTTGGCATCTACGTCTCCGTGGGACCTTCATATACATCAATAACGTAATATAGCCTAACCTAACCCAACCTAACATCTCGGCGGTAATATTTGACACCATTCCTGGCGAGTTGGCTTCTCCGTCTCCGTGGGACATTTATATACATCAATAACGTAATATAACCTAACCTAACCCAACCTAACATCTCGGCGGTAATATTTGACAACATACCTGGCAAGTTGGCCTCTGCGTCTCCGTGGAACCTTCATATACATCAATAACGAAATATAACCTAACCTAACCCAACCTAACATCTCGGCGGTAATATTTGACAACATACCTGGCGAGTTGGCCTCTACGTTTCCGTGGAACCTTCATATACATCAATAATGAAGTATAACCTAACCTAACCCAACCTAACATCTCGGCGGTAATATTTGAAAACATTCCTGGCGAGTTGGCTTCTCCGTCACCGTGGGACCTTCATATACATCAATAGCGTAATATAGCCTAACCTAACCCAACCTAACGTTTCGGCGGTAATATTTGACAACATGCCTGGCGAGTTGGCTTCTCCGTCTCCGTGGGACATTTATATACATCAATAACGTAATATAACCTAACCTAACCCAACCTAACATCTCGGCGGTAATATTTGACAACATACCTGGCGAGTTGGCCTCTACGTTTCCGTGGAACCTTCATATACATCAATAACGAAATATAACCTAACGTAACCCAACCTAACATCTCGGCGGTAATATTTGAAAACATTCCTAGCGAGTTGGCTTCTCCGACTCCGTGGGATCTTTTTATACATAAATAACGTAATATAACCTAACCTAACCCAACCTAACATCTCGGCGGTAATATTTGAAAACATACATGGCGAGTTGGCCTCTACGTCTCCGTGGGACCTTTATATACATCAATAACGTAATATAACCTAACGTAACCCAACCTAACGCCTCGGCGGTAATATTTGAAAACATACCTGGCGAGTTGGCCTCTACGTCTCCGTTTGACCTTCGTAAACATCAATAACGTAATATAACGTAACCTAACCCAACCTATCATCTCGGCGGTAATATTTGATCACATTCCTGGCTTGTTGGCCTCTACGTCTCCGCGGGACCTTCATATACATCTATAACGTGATATAACCTAACCTAACCCAACCTAACATCTCGGCGGTAATATTTGACAACATTCCTGGCGAGTTGGCTTCTTCGTCTCCGTGGGACATTTATATACATCAATAACGTAATATAACCTAACGTAACCCAACCTAACATCTCGGCGGTAATATTTGAAAACATTCCTGGCGAGTTGGCTTCTCCGTCTCCGTGGGATCTTTTTATACATAAATAACGTAATATAACCTAACCTAACCCAACCTAACATCTCGGCGGTAATATTTGAAAACATACCTGGCGAGTTGGCCTCTACGTTTCCGTGGGACCTTTATATACATCAATAACGTAATATAACCTAACCTAACCCAACCTAACGTCTCAGCGGTAATATTTGAAAACATTCATGGCGATTTGGCATCTACGTCTCCGTGGGACCTTCATATACATCAATAACGTAATATAGCCTAACCTAACCCAACCTAACATCTCGGCGGTAATATTTGACACCATTCCTGGCGAGTTGGCTTCTCCGTCTCCGTGGGACATTTATATACATCAATAACGTAATATAACCTAACCTAACCCAACCTAACATATCGGCGGTAATATTTGACAACATACCTGGCAAGTTGGCCTCTGCGTCTCCGTGGAACCTTCATATACATCAATAACGAAATATAACCTAACCTAACCCAACCTAACATCTCGGCGGTAATATTTGACAACATACCTGGCGAGTTGGCCTCTACGTTTCCGTGGAACCTTCATATACATCAATAATGAAGTATAACCTAACCTAACCCAACCTAACATCTCGGCGGTAATATTTGAAAACATTCCTGGCGAGTTGGCTTCTCCGTCACCGTGGGACCTTTATATACATCAATAGCGTAATATAGCCTAACCTAACCCAACCTAACGTTTCGGCGGTAATATTTGACAACATGCCTGGCGAGTTGGCTTCTCCGTCTCCGTGGGACATTTATATACATCAATAACGTAATATAACCTAACCTAACCCAACCTAACATCTCGGCGGTAATATTTGACAACATACCTGGCGAGTTGGCCTCTACGTTTCCGTGGAACCTTCATATACATCAATAACGAAATATAACCTAACGTAACCCAACCTAACATCTCGGCGGTAATATTTGAAAACATTCCTAGCGAGTTGGCTTCTCCGACTCCGTGGGATCTTTTTATACATAAATAACGTAATATAACCTAACCTAACCCAACCTAACATCTCGGCGGTAATATTTGAAAACATACATGGCGAGTTGGCCTCTACGTCTCCGTGGGACCTTTATATACATCAATAACGTAATATAACCTAACGTAACCCAACCTAACGCCTCGGCGGTAATATTTGAAAACATACCTGGCGAGTTGGCCTCTACGTCTCCGTTTGACCTTCGTAAACATCAATAACGTAATATAACGTAACCTAACCCAACCTATCATCTCGGCGGTAATATTTGATCACATTCCTGGCTTGTTGGCCTCTACGTCTCCGCGGGACCTTTATATACATCTATAACGTGATATAACCTAACCTAACCCAACCTAACATCTCGGCGGTAATATTTGACAACATTCCTGGCGAGTTGGCTTCTTCGTCTCCGTGGGACATTTATATACATCAATAACGTAATATAACGTAACCTAACCCAACCTATCATCCCGGCGGTAATATTTGATCACATTCCTGGTTTGTGGCCTCTACGTCTCCGCGGGACCTTTATATACATCTATAACGTGATATAACCTAACCTAACCCAACCTAACATCTCGGCGGTAATATTTGAAAACATTCCTGGCGAGTTGGACTGTACGTCACCGTGGGACCTTTATAGACATCCATAACGTAATAAAACCTAACCTAACCCAACCTAACATCTCGGCGGTAATATTTGAAAACATTCATGGCGAGTTGGCCTCTATGTCTCCGTGGGACATTTATATACATCTATAACGTAATATAACCTAACCTAACCCAACCTAACATCTCGGCGGTAATATTTGAAAACATTCCTGGCGAGTTGGCCTCGACGTCTCCGTGGGACCTTTATATACATCAATAACGTAATATAACCTAACCTAACCCAACCTAACATCTCCGCGGTAATATTTGATCACATTCCTAGCTTGTTGGCCTCTACGTCTCCGCGGGACCTTTATATACATCTATAACGTGATATAACCTAACCTAACCCAACCTAACATTTCGGCGGTAATATTTGACATCATTCCTGGCGAGTTGTCCCCTACGTCTCCGTTTGACCTTCATAAACATCAATAACGTAATATAACGTAACCTAACCCAACCTATCATCTCGGCGGTAATATTTGACAAGACTTCTGGCGAGTTGGCCTCTACGTCTCCGTGGGACCTTTATATACATCAATAACGTAATATAACCTAACCTAACCCAACCTAACATCTCGGCGGTAATATTTGAAAACATTCCTGGCGAGTTGGCATCTACGTCTCCGTGGGACCTTCATATACATCAATAACGTAATATAGCCTAACCTAACCCAACCTAACATTTGGGCGGTAATATTTGTCATCATTCCTGGCGAGTTGGCCTCTACGTCTCCGTTTGACCTTCATAAACATCAATAACGTAATATAACGTAACCTAACCCAACCTATCATCTCGGCGGTAATATTTGATCACGTTCCTGGCTTGTTGGCCTCTACGTCTCCGCGGGACCGTTATATACATCTATAACGTGATATAACCTAACCTAACCCAACCTAACATTTCGGCGGTAATATTTGACAACATTCCTGGCGAGTTGGCTTCTCCGTCTCCGTGCGACATTTATATACATCAATAACGTAATATAACCTAACCTAACCCAACCTAACATCTCGGCGGTAATATTTGACAACATACCTGGCGAGTTGGCCTCTGCGTCTCCGTGGAACCTTCATATACATCAATAACGAAATATAACCTAACGTAACCCAACCTAACATCTCGGCGGTAATATTTGACAACATACCTGGCATGTTGGCCTCTGCGTCTCCGTGGAACCTTCATATACATCAATAACGAAATATAACCTAACCTAACCCAACCTAACATCTCGGCGGTAATATTTGAAAACATTCCTGGCGAGTTGGCATCTACGTCTCCGTGGGACCTTCATATACATCAATAACGTAATATAGCCTAACCTAACCCAACCTAACATTTCGGCGGTAATATTTGACAACATTCCTGGCGAGTTGGCTTCTCCGTCTCCGTGGGACATTTATATACATCAATAACGTAATATAACCTAACCTAACCCAACCTAACATCTCGGCGGTAATATTTGACAACATACCTGGCGAGTTGGCCTCTACGTTTCCGTGGAACCTTCATATACATCAATAATGAAGTATAACCTAACCTAACCCAACCTAACATCTCGGCGGTAATATTTGAAAACATTCCTGGCGAGTTGGCTTCTCCGTCACCGTGGGACCTTTATATACATCAATAGCGTAATATAGCCTAACCTAACCCAACCTAACGTTTCGGCGGTAATATTTGACAACATGCCTGGCGAGTTGGCTTCTCCGTCTCCGTGGGACATTTATATACATCAATAACGTAATATAACCTAACCTAACCCAACCTAACATCTCGGCGGTAATATTTGACAACATACCTGGCGAGTTGGCCTCTACGTTTCCGTGGAACATTCATATACATCAATAACGAAATATAACCTAACGTAACCCAACCTAACATCTCGGCGGTAATATTTGAAAACATTCCTAGCGAGTTGGCTTCTCCGTCTCCGTGGGATCTTTTTATACATAAATAACGTAATATAACCTAACCTAACCCAACCTAACTTCTCGGCGGTAATATTTGAAAACATACATGGCGAGTTGGCCTCTACGTCTCCGTGGAACCTTTATATACATCAATAACGTAATATAACCTAACGTAACCCAACCTAACGCCTCGGCGGTAATATTTGAAAACATACCTTGCGAGTTGGCCTCTACGTCTCCGTTTGACCTTCGTAAACATCAATAACGTAATATAACGTAACCTAACCCAACCTATCATCTCGGCGGTAATATTTGATCACATTCCTGGCTTGTTGGCCTCTACGTCTCCGCGGGACCTTCATATACATCTATAACGTGATATAACCTAACCTAACCCAACCTAACATCTCGGCGGTAATATTTGACAACATTCCTGGCGAGTTGGCTTCTTCGTCTCCGTGGGACATTTATATACATCAATAACGTAATATAACCTAACGTAACCCAACCTAACATCTCGGCGGTAATATTTGAAAACATTCCTGGCGAGTTGGCTTCTCCGTCTCCGTGGGATCTTTTTATACATAAATAACGTAATATAACCTAACCTAACCCAACCTAACATCTCGGCGGTAATATTTGAAAACATACCTGGCGAGTTGGCCTCTACGTTTCCGTGGGACCTTTATATACATCAATAACGTAATATAACCTAACCTAACCCAACCTAACGTCTCAGCGGTAATATTTGAAAACATTCATGGCGATTTGGCATCTACGTCTCCGTGGGACCTTCATATACATCAATAACGTAATATAGCCTAACCTAACCCAACCTAACATCTCGGCGGTAATATTTGACACCATTCCTGGCGAGTTGGCTTCTCCGTCTCCGTGGGACATTTATATACATCAATAACGTAATATAACCTAACCTAACCCAACCTAACATCTCGGCGGTAATATTTGACAACATACCTGGCAAGTTGGCCTCTGCGTCTCCGTGGAACCTTCATATACATCAATAACGAAATATAACCTAACCTAACCCAACCTAACATCTCGGCGGTAATATTTGACAACATACCTGGCGAGTTGGCCTCTACGTTTCCGTGGAACCTTCATATACATCAATAATGAAGTATAACCTAACCTAACCCAACCTAACATCTCGGCGGTAATATTTGAAAACATTCCTGGCGAGTTGGCTTCTCCGTCACCGTGGGACCTTTATATACATCAATAGCGTAATATAGCCTAACCTAACCCAACCTAACGTTTCGGCGGTAATATTTGACAACATGCCTGGCGAGTTGGCTTCTCCGTCTCCGTGGGACATTTATATACATCAATAACGTAATATAACCTAACCTAACCCAACCTAACATCTCGGCGGTAATATTTGACAACATACCTGGCGAGTTGGCCTCTACGTTTCCGTGGAACCTTCATATACATCAATAACGAAATATAACCTAACGTAACCCAACCTAACATCTCGGCGGTAATATTTGAAAACATTCCTAGCGAGTTGGCTTCTCCGACTCCGTGGGATCTTTTTATACATAAATAACGTAATATAACCTAACCTAACCCAACCTAACATCTCGGCGGTAATATTTGAAAACATACATGGCGAGTTGGCCTCTACGTCTCCGTGGGACCTTTATATACATCAATAACGTAATATAACCTAACGTAACCCAACCTAACGCCTCGGCGGTAATATTTGAAAACATACCTGGCGAGTTGGCCTCTACGTCTCCGTTTGACCTTCGTAAACATCAATAACGTAATATAACGTAACCTAACCCAACCTATCATCTCGGCGGTAATATTTGATCACATTCCTGGCTTGTTGGCCTCTACGTCTCCGCGGGACCTTCATATACATCTATAACGTGATATAACCTAACCTAACCCAACCTAACATCTCGGCGGTAATATTTGACAACATTCCTGGCGAGTTGGCTTCTTCGTCTCCGTGGGACATTTATATACATCAATAACGTAATATAACCTAACGTAACCCAACCTAACATCTCGGCGGTAATATTTGAAAACATTCCTGGCGAGTTGGCTTCTCCGTCTCCGTGGGATCTTTTTATACATAAATAACGTAATATAACCTAACCTAACCCAACCTAACATCTCGGCGGTAATATTTGAAAACATACCTGGCGAGTTGGCCTCTACGTTTCCGTGGGACCTTTATATACATCAATAACGTAATATAACCTAACCTAACCCAACCTAACGTCTCAGCGGTAATATTTGAAAACATTCATGGCGATTTGGCATCTACGTCTCCGTGGGACCTTCATATACATCAATAACGTAATATAGCCTAACCTAACCCAACCTAACATCTCGGCGGTAATATTTGACACCATTCCTGGCGAGTTGGCTTCTCCGTCCCCGTGGGACATTTATATACATCAATAACGTAATATAACCTAACCTAACCCAACCTAACATATCGGCGGTAATATTTGACAACATACCTGGCAAGTTGGCCTCTGCGTCTCCGTGGAACCTTCATATACATCAATAACGAAATATAACCTAACCTAACCCAACCTAACATCTCGGCGGTAATATTTGACAACATACCTGGCGAGTTGGCCTCTACGTTTCCGTGGAACCTTCATATACATCAATAATGAAGTATAACCTAACCTAACCCAACCTAACATCTCGGCGGTAATATTTGAAAACATTCCTGGCGAGTTGGCTTCTCCGTCACCGTGGGACCTTTATATACATCAATAGCGTAATATAGCCTAACCTAACCCAACCTAACGTTTCGGCGGTAATATTTGACAACATGCCTGGCGAGTTGGCTTCTCCGTCTCCGTGGGACATTTATATACATCAATAACGTAATATAACCTAACCTAACCCAACCTAACATCTCGGCGGTAATATTTGACAACATACCTGGCGAGTTGGCCTCTACGTTTCCGTGGAACCTTCATATACATCAATAACGAAATATAACCTAACGTAACCCAACCTAACATCTCGGCGGTAATATTTGAAAACATTCCTAGCGAGTTGGCTTCTCCGACTCCGTGGGATCTTTTTATACATAAATAACGTAATATAACCTAACCTAACCCAACCTAACATCTCGGCGGTAATATTTGAAAACATACATGGCGAGTTGGCCTCTACGTCTCCGTGGGACCTTTATATACATCAATAACGTAATATAACCTAACGTAACCCAACCTAACGCCTCGGCGGTAATATTTGAAAACATACCTGGCGAGTTGGCCTCTACGTCTCCGTTTGACCTTCGTAAACATCAATAACGTAATATAACGTAACCTAACCCAACCTATCATCTCGGCGGTAATATTTGATCACATTCCTGGCTTGTTGGCCTCTACGTCTCCGCGGGACCTTTATATACATCTATAACGTGATATAACCTAACCTAACCCAACCTAACATCTCGGCGGTAATATTTGACAACATTCCTGGCGAGTTGGCTTCTTCGTCTCCGTGGGACATTTATATACATCAATAACGTAATATAACGTAACCTAACCCAACCTATCATCCCGGCGGTAATATTTGATCACATTCCTGGTTTGTGGCCTCTACGTCTCCGCGGGACCTTTATATACATCTATAACGTGATATAACCTAACCTAACCCAACCTAACATCTCGGCGGTAATATTTGAAAACATTCCTGGCGAGTTGGACTGTACGTCACCGTGGGACCTTTATAGACATCCATAACGTAATAAAACCTAACCTAACCCAACCTAACATCTCGGCGGTAATATTTGAAAACATTCATGGCGAGTTGGCCTCTATGTCTCCGTGGGACATTTATATACATCTATAACGTAATATAACCTAACCTAACCCAACCTAACATCTCGGCGGTAATATTTGAAAACATTCCTGGCGAGTTGGCCTCGACGTCTCCGTGGGACCTTTATATACATCAATAACGTAATATAACCTAACCTAACCCAACCTAACATCTCCGCGGTAATATTTGATCACATTCCTAGCTTGTTGGCCTCTACGTCTCCGCGGGACCTTTATATACATCTATAACGTGATATAACCTAACCTAACCCAACCTAACATTTCGGCGGTAATATTTGACATCATTCCTGGCGAGTTGTCCCCTACGTCTCCGTTTGACCTTCATAAACATCAATAACGTAATATAACGTAACCTAACCCAACCTATCATCTCGGCGGTAATATTTGACAAGACTTCTGGCGAGTTGGCCTCTACGTCTCCGTGGGACCTTTATATACATCAATAACGTAATATAACCTAACCTAACCCAACCTAACATCTCGGCGGTAATATTTGAAAACATTCCTGGCGAGTTGGCATCTACGTCTCCGTGGGACCTTCATATACATCAATAACGTAATATAGCCTAACCTAACCCAACCTAACATTTGGGCGGTAATATTTGTCATCATTCCTGGCGAGTTGGCCTCTACGTCTCCGTTTGACCTTCATAAACATCAATAACGTAATATAACGTAACCTAACCCAACCTATCATCTCGGCGGTAATATTTGATCACGTTCCTGGCTTGTTGGCCTCTACGTCTCCGCGGGACCGTTATATACATCTATAACGTGATATAACCTAACCTAACCCAACCTAACATTTCGGCGGTAATATTTGACAACATTCCTGGCGAGTTGGCTTCTCCGTCTCCGTGCGACATTTATATACATCAATAACGTAATATAACCTAACCTAACCCAACCTAACATCTCGGCGGTAATATTTGACAACATACCTGGCGAGTTGGCCTCTGCGTCTCCGTGGAACCTTCATATACATCAATAACGAAATATAACCTAACGTAACCCAACCTAACATCTCGGCGGTAATATTTGAAAACATTCCTGGCGAGTTGGCTTCTCCGTCTCCGTGGGATCTTTTTATACATAAATAACGTAATATAACCTAACCTAACCTAACCTAACCCAACCTAACATCTCGGCGGTAATATTTGAAAACATACCTGGCGAGTTGGCCTCTACGTTTCCGTGGGACCTTTATATACATCAATAACGTAATATAACCTAACCTAACCCAACCTAACGTCTCAGCGGTAATATTTGAAAACATTCATGGCGATTTGGCATCTACGTCTCCGTGGGACCTTCATATACATCAATAACGTAATATAGCCTAACCTAACCCAACCTAACATTTCGGCGGTAATATTTGACATCATTCCTGGCGAGTTGGCATCTACGTCTCCGTGGGACCTTCATATACATCAATAACGCAATATAGCCTAACCTAACCCAACCTAACGTTTCGGCGGTAATATTTGACAACATGCCTGGCGAGTTGGCTTCTCCGTCTCCGTGGGACATTTATATACATCAATAACGTAATATAACCTAACCTAACCCAACCTATCATCTCGGCGGTAATATTTGATCACATTCCTGGTTTGTTGGCCTCTACGTCTCCGCGGGACCGTTATATACATCTATAACGTGATATAACCTAACCTAACCCAACCTAACATTTCGGCGGTAATATTTGACAACATTCCTGGCGAGTTGGCTTCTCCGTCTACGTGGGACATTTATATACATCAATAACGTAATATAACCTAACCTAACCCAACCTATCATCTCGGCGGTAATATTTGATCACATTCCTGGCTTGTTGGCCTCTACGTCTCCGCGGGACCTTCATATACATCAATAACGTAATATAGCCTAACCTAACCCAACCTAACATTTCGGCGGTAATATTTGACATCATTCCTGGCGAGTTGGCCTCGACGTCTCCGTGGGACCTTTATGTACATCAATAACGTAATATAACGTAACCTAACCCAACCTATCATCTCGGCGGTAATATTTGACAAGACTTCTGGCGAGTTGGCTTCTCCGTCTCCGTGGGACATTTATATACATCAATAACGTAATATAACCTAACCTAACCCAACCTAGCATCTCGGCGGTAATATTTGACAACATACCTGGCAAGTTGGCCTCTGCGTCTCCGTGGAACCTTCATATACATCAATAACGAAATATAACCTAACCTAACCCAACCTAACATCTCGGCGGTAATATTTGAAAACATTCCTGGCGAGTTGGCATCTACGTCTCCGTGGGACCTTCATATACATCAATAACGTAATATAGCCTAACCTAACCCAACCTAACATTTCGGCGGTAATATTTGTCATCATTCCTGGCGAGTTGGCATCTACGTCTCCGTTTGACCTTCATAAACATCAATAACGTAATATAACGTAACCTAACCCAACCTATCATCTCGGCGGTAATATTTGATTACATTCCTGGCTTGTTGGCCTCTACGTCTCCGCGGGACCTTTATATACATCTATAACGTGATATAGCCTAACCTAACCCAACCTAACATTTCGGCGGTAATATTTGACAACATAGCTGGCGAGTTGGCCTCGGCGTCTCCGTGGAACCTTCATATACATCAATAACGAAATATAACCTAACGTAACCCAACCTAACATCTCGGCGGTAATATTTGAAAACATTCCTGGCGAGTTGGCTTCTCCGTCTCCGTGGGATCTTTTTATACATAAATAACGTAATATAACCTAACCTAACCCAACCTAACATCTCGGCGGTAATATTTGAAAACATACCTGGCGAGTTGGCCTCCACGTCTCCGTGGGACCTTTATATACATCAATAACGTAATATAACCTAACCTAACCCAACCTAACATCTCGGCGGTAATATTTGAAAACATTCATGGCGATTTGGCATCTACGTCTCCGTGGGACCTTCATATACATCAATAACGTAATATAGCCTAACCTAACCCAACCTAACACTTCGGCGGTAATATTTGACATCATTCCTGGCGAGTTGGCCTCTATGTCTCCGTGGGACCTTTATATACATCTATAACGTAATATAACCTAACCTAACCCAACCTAACATCTCGGCGGTAATATTTGAAAACATTCCTGGCGAGTTGGCTTCTCCGTCTCCGTGGGATCTTTTTATACATAAATAACGTAATGTAACCTAACCTAACCCGACCTAACATCTCGGCGGTAATATTTGAAAACATACCTGGCGAGTTGGCCTCCACGTCTCCGTGGAACCTTTATATACATCAATAACGTAATATAACCTAACCTAACCCAACCTAACGTCTCGGCGGTAATATTTGAAAACATTCATGGCGATTTGGCATCTACGTCTCCGTGGGACCTTCATATACATCAATAACGTAATATAGCCTAACCTAACCCAACCTAACATTTCGGCGGTAATATTTGACATCATTCCTGGCGAGTTGGCCTCGACGTCTCCGTGGGACCTTTATGTACATCAATAACGTAATATAACCTAACCTAACCCAACCTAACATCTCGGCGGTAATATTTGACACCATTCCTGGCGAGTTGGCTTCTCCGTCTCCGTGGGACATTTATATACATCAATAACGTAATATAACCTAACCTAACCCAACCTAACATCTCGGCGGTAATATTTGACAACATACCTGGCAAGTTGGCCTCTGCGTCTCCGTGGAACCTTCATATACATCAATAACGAAATATAACCTAACCTAACCCAACCTAACATCTCGGCGGTAATATTTGAAAACATTCCTGGCGAGTTGGCATCTACGTCTCCGTGGGACCTTCATATACATCAATAACGTAATATAGCCTAACCTAACCCAACCTAACATTTCGGCGGTAATATTTGTCATCATTCCTGGCGAGTTGGCATCTACGTCTCCGTTTGACCTTCATAAACATCAATAACGTAATATAACGTAACCTAACCCAACCTATCATCTCGGCGGTAATATTTGATCACATTCCTGGCTTGTTGGCCTCTACGTCTCCGCGGGACCTTTATATACATCTATAACGTGATATAGCCTAACCTAACCCAACCTAACATTTCGGCGGTAATATTTGACAACATACCTGGCGAGTTGGCCTCTGCGTCTCCGTGGAACCTTCATATACATCAATAACGAAATATAACCTAACGTAACCCAACCTAACATCTCGGCGGTAATATTTGAAAACATTCCTGGCGAGTTGGCTTCTCCGTCTCCGTGGGATCTTTTTATACATAAATAACGTAATATAACCTAACCTAACCCAACCTAACATCTCGGCGGTAATATATGAAAACATTCCTGGCGAGTTGGCCTCGACGTCTCCGTGGGACCTTTATATACATCAATAAAGTAATATAACCTAACCTAACCAAACCTAACATCTCGGCGGTAATATTTGAAAACATTCATGGCGATTTGGCATCTACGTCTCCGTGGGACCTTCATATACATCAATAACGTAATATAGCCTAACCTAACCCAACCTAACATTTCGGCGGTAATATTTGACATCATTCCTGGCGAGTTGGCCTCTATGTCTCCGTGGGACCTTTATATACATCTATAACGTAATATAACCTAACCTAACCCAACCTAACATCTCGGCGGTAATATATGAAAACATTCCTGGCGAGTTGGCCTCGACGTCTCCGTGGGACCTTTATATACATCAATAAAGTAATATAACCTAACCTAACCAAAGCTAACATCTCGGCGGTAATATTTGAAAACATTCATGTCGATTTGGCATGTACGTCTCCGTGGGACCTTTATATACATCAATAACGTAATATAACCTAACCTAACCCAACCTAACGTCTCGGCGGTAATATTTGAAAACATTCATGGCGATTTGGCATCTACGTCTCCGTGGGACCTTCATATACATCAATAACGTAATATAGCCTAACCTAACCCAACCTAACATTTCGGCAGTAAAATTTGACAACATACCTGGCGAGTTGGCCTCTGCGTCTCCGTGGAACCTTCATATACATCAATAACGAAATATAACCTAACCTAACCCAACCTAACATCTCGGCGGTAATATTTGAAAACATTCATGGCGATTTGGCATCTACGTCTCCGTGGGACCTTCATATACATCAATAACGTAATATAACCTAACCTAACCCAACCTAACGTCTCGGCGGTAATATTTGAAAACATTCATGGCGATTTGGCATCTACGTCTCCGTGGGACCTTCATATACATCAATAACGTAATATAGCCTAACCTAACCCAACCTAACATTTCGGCGGTAATATTTGACATCATTCCTGGCGAGTTGGCCTCTACGTCTCCGTTTGACCTTCATAAACATCAATAACGTAATATAACGTAACCTAACCCAACCTATCATCTCGGCGGTAATATTTGATCACATTCCTGGCTTGTTGGCCTCTACGTCTCCGCAGGACCTTTATATACATCTATAACGTGATATAACCTAACGTAACCCAACCTAACATCTCGGCGGTAATATTTGAAAACATTCCTGGCGAGTTGGCTTCTCCGTCTCCGTGGGATCTTTTTATACATAAATAACGTAATATAACCTAACCTAACCCAACCTAACATCTCGGCGGTAATATTTGAAAACATACCTGGCGAGTTGGCCTCTACGTTTCCGTGGGACCTTTATATACATCAATAACGTAATATAACCTAACCTAACCCAACCTAACGTCTCAGCGGTAATATTTGAAAACATTCATGGCGATTTGGCATCTACGTCTCCGTGGGACCTTCATATACATCAATAACGTAATATAGCCAAACCTAACCCACCCTAACGTTTCGGGGGTAATATGTGACAACATGCCTGGCGAGTTGGCTTCTCCGTCTCCGTGGGACATTTATATACATCAATAACGTAATATAACCTAACCTAACCCAACCTATCATCTCGGCGGTAATATTTGATCACATTCCTGGCTTGTTGGCCTCTACGTCTCCGCGGGACCGTTATATACATCTATAACGTGATATAACCTAACCTAACCCAACCTAACATTTCGGCGGTAATATTTGACAACATTCCTGGCGAGTTGGCTTCTCCGTCTCCGTGGGACATTTATATACATCAATAACGTAATATAACCTAACCTAACCCAACCTAACATCTCGGCGGTAATATTTGACAACATACCTGGCGAGTTGGCCTCTGCGTCTCCGTGGGACCTTCATATACATCAATAACGTAATATAGCCTAACCTAACCCAACCTAACATCTCGGCGGTAATATTTGACACCATTCCTGGCGAGTTGGCTTCTCCGTCTCCGTGGGACATTTATATACATCAATAACGTAATATAACCTAACCTAACCCAACCTAACATCTCGGCGGTAATATTTGACAACATACCTGGCAAGTTGGCCTCTGCGTCTCCGTGGAACCTTCATATACATCAATAACGAAATATAACCTAACCTAACCCAACCTAACATCTCGGCGGTAATATTTGACAACATACCTGGCGAGTTGGCCTCTACGTTTCCGTGGAACCTTCATATACATCAATAATGAAGTATAACCTAACCTAACCCAACCTAACATCTCGGCGGTAATATTTGAAAACATTCCTGGCGAGTTGGCTTCTCCGTCACCGTGGGACCTTTATATACATCAATAGCGTAATATAGCCTAACCTAACCCAACCTAACGTTTCGGCGGTAATATTTGACAACATGCCTGGCGAGTTGGCTTCTCCGTCTCCGTGGGACATTTATATACATCAATAACGTAATATAACCTAACCTAACCCAACCTAACATCTCGGCGGTAATATTTGACAACATACCTGGCGAGTTGGCCTCTACGTTTCCGTGGAACCTTCATATACATCAATAACGAAATATAACCTAACGTAACCCAACCTAACATCTCGGCGGTAATATTTGAAAACATTCCTAGCGAGTTGGCTTCTCCGACTCCGTGGGATCTTTTTATACATAAATAACGTAATATAACCTAACCTAACCCAACCTAACATCTCGGCGGTAATATTTGAAAACATACATGGCGAGTTGGCCTCTACGTCTCCGTGGGACCTTTATATACATCAATAACGTAATATAACCTAACGTAACCCAACCTAACGCCTCGGCGGTAATATTTGAAAACATACCTGGCGAGTTGGCCTCTACGTCTCCGTTTGACCTTCGTAAACATCAATAACGTAATATAACGTAACCTAACCCAACCTATCATCTCGGCGGTAATATTTGATCACATTCCTGGCTTGTTGGCCTCTACGTCTCCGCGGGACCTTTATATACATCTATAACGTGATATAACCTAACCTAACCCAACCTAACATCTCGGCGGTAATATTTGACAACATTCCTGGCGAGTTGGCTTCTTCGTCTCCGTGGGACATTTATATACATCAATAACGTAATATAACGTAACCTAACCCAACCTATCATCCCGGCGGTAATATTTGATCACATTCCTGGTTTGTGGCCTCTACGTCTCCGCGGGACCTTTATATACATCTATAACGTGATATAACCTAACCTAACCCAACCTAACATCTCGGCGGTAATATTTGAAAACATTCCTGGCGAGTTGGACTGTACGTCACCGTGGGACCTTTATAGACATCCATAACGTAATAAAACCTAACCTAACCCAACCTAACATCTCGGCGGTAATATTTGAAAACATTCATGGCGAGTTGGCCTCTATGTCTCCGTGGGACATTTATATACATCTATAACGTAATATAACCTAACCTAACCCAACCTAACATCTCGGCGGTAATATTTGACAACATACCTGGCGAGTTGGCCTCTGCGTCTCCGTGGAACCTTCATATACATCAATAACGAAATATAACCTAACGTAACCCAACCTAACATCTCGGCGGTAATATTTGAAAACATTCCTGGCGAGTTGGCTTCTCCGTCTCCGTGGGATCTTTTTATACATAAATAACGTAATATAACCTAACCTAACCTAACCTAACCCAACCTAACATCTCGGCGGTAATATTTGAAAACATACCTGGCGAGTTGGCCTCTACGTTTCCGTGGGACCTTTATATACATCAATAACGTAATATAACCTAACCTAACCCAACCTAACGTCTCAGCGGTAATATTTGAAAACATTCATGGCGATTTGGCATCTACGTCTCCGTGGGACCTTCATATACATCAATAACGTAATATAGCCTAACCTAACCCAACCTAACATTTCGGCGGTAATATTTGACATCATTCCTGGCGAGTTGGCATCTACGTCTCCGTGGGACCTTCATATACATCAATAACGCAATATAGCCTAACCTAACCCAACCTAACGTTTCGGCGGTAATATTTGACAACATGCCTGGCGAGTTGGCTTCTCCGTCTCCGTGGGACATTTATATACATCAATAACGTAATATAACCTAACCTAACCCAACCTATCATCTCGGCGGTAATATTTGATCACATTCCTGGTTTGTTGGCCTCTACGTCTCCGCGGGACCGTTATATACATCTATAACGTGATATAACCTAACCTAACCCAACCTAACATTTCGGCGGTAATATTTGACAACATTCCTGGCGAGTTGGCTTCTCCGTCTACGTGGGACATTTATATACATCAATAACGTAATATAACCTAACCTAACCCAACCTATCATCTCGGCGGTAATATTTGATCACATTCCTGGCTTGTTGGCCTCTACGTCTCCGCGGGACCTTCATATACATCAATAACGTAATATAGCCTAACCTAACCCAACCTAACATTTCGGCGGTAATATTTGACATCATTCCTGGCGAGTTGGCCTCGACGTCTCCGTGGGACCTTTATGTACATCAATAACGTAATATAACGTAACCTAACCCAACCTATCATCTCGGCGGTAATATTTGACAAGACTTCTGGCGAGTTGGCTTCTCCGTCTCCGTGGGACATTTATATACATCAATAACGTAATATAACCTAACCTAACCCAACCTAGCATCTCGGCGGTAATATTTGACAACATACCTGGCAAGTTGGCCTCTGCGTCTCCGTGGAACCTTCATATACATCAATAACGAAATATAACCTAACCTAACCCAACCTAACATCTCGGCGGTAATATTTGAAAACATTCCTGGCGAGTTGGCATCTACGTCTCCGTGGGACCTTCATATACATCAATAACGTAATATAGCCTAACCTAACCCAACCTAACATTTCGGCGGTAATATTTGTCATCATTCCTGGCGAGTTGGCATCTACGTCTCCGTTTGACCTTCATAAACATCAATAACGTAATATAACGTAACCTAACCCAACCTATCATCTCGGCGGTAATATTTGATTACATTCCTGGCTTGTTGGCCTCTACGTCTCCGCGGGACCTTTATATACATCTATAACGTGATATAGCCTAACCTAACCCAACCTAACATTTCGGCGGTAATATTTGACAACATAGCTGGCGAGTTGGCCTCGGCGTCTCCGTGGAACCTTCATATACATCAATAACGAAATATAACCTAACGTAACCCAACCTAACATCTCGGCGGTAATATTTGAAAACATTCCTGGCGAGTTGGCTTCTCCGTCTCCGTGGGATCTTTTTATACATAAATAACGTAATATAACCTAACCTAACCCAACCTAACATCTCGGCGGTAATATTTGAAAACATACCTGGCGAGTTGGCCTCCACGTCTCCGTGGGACCTTTATATACATCAATAACGTAATATAACCTAACCTAACCCAACCTAACATCTCGGCGGTAATATTTGAAAACATTCATGGCGATTTGGCATCTACGTCTCCGTGGGACCTTCATATACATCAATAACGTAATATAGCCTAACCTAACCCAACCTAACACTTCGGCGGTAATATTTGACATCATTCCTGGCGAGTTGGCCTCTATGTCTCCGTGGGACCTTTATATACATCTATAACGTAATATAACCTAACCTAACCCAACCTAACATCTCGGCGGTAATATTTGAAAACATTCCTGGCGAGTTGGCTTCTCCGTCTCCGTGGGATCTTTTTATACATAAATAACGTAATGTAACCTAACCTAACCCGACCTAACATCTCGGCGGTAATATTTGAAAACATACCTGGCGAGTTGGCCTCCACGTCTCCGTGGAACCTTTATATACATCAATAACGTAATATAACCTAACCTAACCCAACCTAACGTCTCGGCGGTAATATTTGAAAACATTCATGGCGATTTGGCATCTACGTCTCCGTGGGACCTTCATATACATCAATAACGTAATATAGCCTAACCTAACCCAACCTAACATTTCGGCGGTAATATTTGACATCATTCCTGGCGAGTTGGCCTCGACGTCTCCGTGGGACCTTTATGTACATCAATAACGTAATATAACCTAACCTAACCCAACCTAACATCTCGGCGGTAATATTTGACACCATTCCTGGCGAGTTGGCTTCTCCGTCTCCGTGGGACATTTATATACATCAATAACGTAATATAACCTAACCTAACCCAACCTAACATCTCGGCGGTAATATTTGACAACATACCTGGCAAGTTGGCCTCTGCGTCTCCGTGGAACCTTCATATACATCAATAACGAAATATAACCTAACCTAACCCAACCTAACATCTCGGCGGTAATATTTGAAAACATTCCTGGCGAGTTGGCATCTACGTCTCCGTGGGACCTTCATATACATCAATAACGTAATATAGCCTAACCTAACCCAACCTAACATTTCGGCGGTAATATTTGTCATCATTCCTGGCGAGTTGGCATCTACGTCTCCGTTTGACCTTCATAAACATCAATAACGTAATATAACGTAACCTAACCCAACCTATCATCTCGGCGGTAATATTTGATCACATTCCTGGCTTGTTGGCCTCTACGTCTCCGCGGGACCTTTATATACATCTATAACGTGATATAGCCTAACCTAACCCAACCTAACATTTCGGCGGTAATATTTGACAACATACCTGGCGAGTTGGCCTCTGCGTCTCCGTGGAACCTTCATATACATCAATAACGAAATATAACCTAACGTAACCCAACCTAACATCTCGGCGGTAATATTTGAAAACATTCCTGGCGAGTTGGCTTCTCCGTCTCCGTGGGATCTTTTTATACATAAATAACGTAATATAACCTAACCTAACCCAACCTAACATCTCGGCGGTAATATATGAAAACATTCCTGGCGAGTTGGCCTCGACGTCTCCGTGGGACCTTTATATACATCAATAAAGTAATATAACCTAACCTAACCAAACCTAACATCTCGGCGGTAATATTTGAAAACATTCATGTCGATTTGGCATGTACGTCTCCGTGGGACCTTTATATACATCAATAACGTAATATAACCTAACCTAACCCAACCTAACGTCTCGGCGGTAATATTTGAAAACATTCATGGCGATTTGGCATCTACGTCTCCGTGGGACCTTTATATACATCAATAACGTAATATAACCTAACCTAACCCAACCTAACATCTCGGCGGTAATATTTGAAAACATTCATGGCGATTTGGCATCTACGTCTCCGTGGGACCTTCATATACATCAATAACGTAATATAGCCTAACCTAACCCAACCTAACATTTCGGCGGTAATATTTGACATCATTCCTGGCGAGTTGGCCTCTATGTCTCCGTGGGACCTTTATATACATCTATAACGTAATATAACCTAACCTAACCCAACCTAACATCTCGGCGGTAATATATGAAAACATTCCTGGCGAGTTGGCCTCGACGTCTCCGTGGGACCTTTATATACATCAATAAAGTAATATAACCTAACCTAACCAAAGCTAACATCTCGGCGGTAATATTTGAAAACATTCATGTCGATTTGGCATGTACGTCTCCGTGGGACCTTCATATACATCAATAACGAAATATAACCTAACCTAACCCAACCTAACATCTCGGCGGTAATATTTGAAAACATTCATGGCGATTTGGCATCTACGTCTCCGTGGGACCTTCATATACATCAATAACGTAATATAACCTAACCTAACCCAACCTAACGTCTCGGCGGTAATATTTGAAAACATTCATGGCGATTTGGCATCTACGTCTCCGTGGGACCTTCATATACATCAATAGCGTAATATAGCCTAACCTAACCCAACCTAACATTTCGGCGGTAATATTTGACATCATTCCTGGCGAGTTGGCCTCTACGTCTCCGTTTGACCTTCATAAACATCAATAACGTAATATAACCTAACCTAACCCAACCTAACATCTCGGCGGTAATATTTGAAAACATACCTGGCGAGTTGGCCTCCACGTCTCCGTGGGACCTTTATATACATCAATAACGTAATATAACCTAACCTAACCCAACCTAAAATCTCGGCGGTAATATTTGAAAACATTCATGGCGATTTGGCATCTACGTCTCCGTGGGACCTTCATATACATCAATAACGTAATATAGCCTAACCTAACCCAACCTAACACTTCGGCGGTAATATTTGACATCATTCCTGGCGAGTTGGCCTCTATGTCTCCGTGGGACCTTTATATACATCTATAACGTAATATAACCTAACCTAACCCAACCTAACATCTCGGCGGTAATATATGAAAACATTCCTCGCGAGTTGGCCTCGACGTCTCCGTGGGACCTTTATATACATCAATAAAGTAATATAACCTAACCTAACCAAACCTAACATCTCGGCGGTAATATTTGAAAACATTCATGTCGATTTGGCATGTACGTCTCCGTGGGACCTTTATATACATCAATAACGTAATATAACCTAACCTAACCCAACCTAACGTCTCGGCGGTAATATTTGAAAACATTCTTGGCGATTTGGCATCTACGTCTCCGTGGGACCTTTATATACATCAATAACGTAATATAACCTAACCTAACCCAACCTAACATCTCGGCGGTAATATTTGAAAACATTCATGGCGATTTGGCATCTACGTCTCCGTGGGACCTTCATATACATCAATAACGTAATATAGCCTAACCTAACCCAACCTAACATTTCGGCGGTAATATTTGACATCATTCCTGGCGAGTTGGCCTCTATGTCTCCGTGGGACCTTTATATACATCTATAACGTAATATAACCTAACCTAACCCAACCTAACATCTCGGCGGTAATATATGAAAACATTCCTGGCGAGTTGGCCTCGACGTCTCCGTGGGACCTTTATATACATCAATAAAGTAATATAACCTAACCTAACCAAACCTAACATCTCGGCGGTAATATTTGAAAACATTCATGGCGATTTGGCATCTACGTCTCCGTGGGACCTTCATATACATCAATAACGTAATATAACCTAACCTAACCCAACCTAACGTCTCGGCGGTAATATTTGAAAACATTCATGGCGATTTGGCATCTACGTCTCCGTGGGACCTTCATATACATCAATAACGTAATATAGCCTAACCTAACCCAACCTAACATTTCGGCGGTAATATTTGACATCATTCCTGGCGAGTTGGCCTCTACGTCTCCGTTTGACCTTCATAAACATCAATAACGTAATATAACCTAACCTAACCCAACCTATCATCTCGGCGATAATATTTGATCACATTCCTGGCTTGTTGGCCTCTACGTCTCCGCAGGACCTTTATATACATCTATAACGTGATATAACCTAACGTAACCCAACCTAACATCTCGGCGGTAATATTTGAAAACATTCCTGGCGAGTTGGCTTCTCCGTCTCCGTGGGATCTTTTTATACATAAATAACGTAATATAACCTAACCTAACCCAACCTAACATCTCGGCGGTAATATTTCAAAACATACCTGGCGAGTTGGCCTCTACGTTTCCGTGGGACCTTTATATACATCAATAACGTAATATAACCTAACCTAACCCAACCTAACGTCTCAGCGGTAATATTTGAAAACATTCATGGCGATTTGGCATCTACGTCTCCGTGGGACCTTCATATACATCAATAACGTAATATAGCCAAACCTAAGCCACCCTAACGTTTCGGGGGTAATATGTGACAACATGCCTGGCGAGTTGGCTTCTCCGTCTCCGTGGGACATTTATATACATCAATAACGTAATATAACCTAACCTAACCCAACCTATCATCTCGGCGGTAATATTTGATCACATTCCTGGCTTGTTGGCCTCTACGTCTCCGCGGGACCGTTATATACATCTATAACGTGATATAACCTAACCTAACCCAACCTAACATTTCGGCGGTAATATTTGACAACATTCCTGGCGAGTTGGCCTCTACGTCTCCGTTTGACCTTCATAAACATCAATAACGTAATATAACCTAACCTAACCCAACCTATCATCTCGGCGGTAATATTTGATCACATTCCTGGCTTGTTGGCCTCTACGTCTCCGCAGGACCTTTATATACATCTATAACGTGATATAACCTAACGTAACCCAACCTAACATCTCGGCGGTAATATTTGAAGACATTCCTGGCGAGTTGGCTTCTCCGTCTCCGTGGGACCTTTATATACATCAATAAAGTAATATAACCTAACCTAACCAAACCTAACATCTCGGCGGTAATATTTGAAAACATTCATGGCGATTTGGCATCTACGTCTCCGTGGGACCTTCATATACATCAATAACGTAATATAACCTAACCTAACCCAACCTAACGTCTCGGCGGTAATATTTGAAAACATTCATGGCGATTTGGCATCTACGTCTCCGTGGGACCTTCATATACATCAATAACGTAATATAGCCTAACCTAACCCAACCTAACATTTCGGCGGTAATATTTGACATCATTCCTGGCGAGTTGGCCTCTACGTCTCCGTTTGACCTTCATAAACATCAATAACGTAATATAACCTAACCTAACCCAACCTATCATCTCGGCGGTAATATTTGATCACATTCCTGGCTTGTTGGCCTCTACGTCTCCGCAGGACCTTTATATACATCTATAACGTGATATAACCTAACGTAACCCAACCTAACATCTCGGCGGTAATATTTGAAAACATTCCTGGCGAGTTGGCTTCTCCGTCTCCGTGGGATCTTTTTATACATAAATAACGTAATATAACCTAACCTAACCCAACCTAACATCTCGGCGGTAATATTTGAAAACATACCTGGCGAGTTGGCCTCTACGTTTCCGTGGGACCTTTATATACATCAATAACGTAATATAACCTAACCTAACCCAACCTAACGTCTCAGCGGTAATATTTGAAAACATTCATGGCGATTTGGCATCTACGTCTCCGTGGGACCTTCATATACATCAATAACGTAATATAGCCAAACCTAAGCCACCCTAACGTTTCGGGGGTAATATGTGACAACATGCCTGGCGAGTTGGCTTCTCCGTCTCCGTGGGACATTTATATACATCAATAACGTAATATAACCTAACCTAACCCAACCTATCATCTCGGCGGTAATATTTGATCACATTCCTGGCTTGTTGGCCTCTACGTCTCCGCGGGACCGTTATATACATCTATAACGTGATATAACCTAACCTAACCCAACCTAACATTTCGGCGGTAATATTTGACAACATTCCTGGCGAGTTGGCTTCTCCGTCTCCGTGGGACATTTATATACATCAATAACGTAATATAACCTAACCTAACCCAACCTAACATCTCGGCGGTAATATTTGACAACATACCTGGCGAGTTGGCCTCTGCGTCTCCGTGGAACCTTCATATACATCAATAACGAAATATAACCTAACGTAACCCAACCTAACATCTCGGCGGTAATATTTGAAAACATTCATGGCGAGTTGGCTTCTCCGTCTCCGTGGGATCTTTTTATACATAAATAACGTAATATAACCTAACCTAACCCAACCTAACATCTCGGCGGTAATATTTGACAACATTCCTGGCGAGTTGGCTTCTCCGTCTCCGTGGGACATTTATATACATCAATAACGTAATATAACCTAACCTAACCCAACCTAACGTCTCGGCGGTAATATTATAAAACATTCATGGCGATTTGGCATCTACGTCTCCGTGGGACCTTCATATACATCAATAACGTAATATAGCCTAACCTAACCCAACCTAACATTTCGGCGGTAATATTTGACATCATTCCTGGCGAGTTGGCCTCTACGTCTCCGTTTGACCTTCATAAACATCAATAACGTAATATAACGTAACCTAACCCAACCTATCATCTCGGCGGTAATATTTGATCACATTCCTGGCTTGTTGGCCTCTACGTCTCCGCGGGACCTTCATATATATCAATAACGTAATATAGCCTAACCTAACCCAACCTAACATTTCGGCGGTAATATTTGACATCATTCCTGGCGAGTTGGCCTCGACGTCTCCGTGGGACCTTTATATACATCAATAACGTAATATAACCTAACCTAACCCAACCTAACATCTCGGCGGTAATATTTGACACCATTCCTGGCGAGTTGGCTTCTCCGTCTCCGTGGGACATTTATATACATCAATAACGTAATATAACCTAACCTAACCCAACCTAACATCTCGGCGGTAATATTTGACAACATACCTGGGGAGTTGGCCTCTGCGTCTCCGTGGAACCTTCATATACATCAATAACGAAATATAACCTAACGTAACCCAACCTAACATCTCGGCGGTAATATTTGAAAACATACCTGGCGAGTTGGCCTCTACGTCTCCGTGGGACCTTTATATACATCAATAAAGTAATATAACCTAACCTAACCAAACCTAACATCTCGGCGGTAATATTTGAAAACATTCCTGGCGAGTTGGCTTCTCCGTCTCCGTGGGATCTTTTTATACATAAATAACGTAATATAACCTAACCTAACCCAACCTAACATCTCGGCGGTAATATTTGAAAACATACCTGGCGAGTTGGCCTCCACGTCTCCGTGGGACCTTTATATTCATCAATAACGTAATATAACCTAACCTAACCCACCCTAACATCTCGGCGGTAATATTTGAAAACATTCATGGCGATTTGGCATCTACGTCTCCGTGGGACCTTCATATACATCAATAACGTAATATAGCCTAACCTAACCCAACCTAACATTTCGGCGGTAATATTTGACATCATTCCTGGCGAGTTGGCCTCTATGTCACCGTGGGACCTTTATATACATCTATAACGTAATATAACCTAACCTAACCCAACCTAACATCTCGGCGGTAATATTTGAAAACATTCCTGGCGAGTTGGCCTCGACGTCTCCGCGGGACCTTTATATACATCTATAACGTGATATAACCTAACCTAACCCAACCTAACATCTCGGCTGTAATATTTGACAACATACCTGGCGAGTTGGCCTCTACGTCTCCGTGGGACCTTTATATACATCAATAACGTAATATAACCTAACCTAACCCAACCTAACGTCTCGGCGGTAATATTTGAAAACATTCATGGCGATTTGGCATCTACGTCTCCGTGGGACCTTCATATACATCAATAACGTAATATAGCCTAACCTAACCCAACCTAACATTTCGGCAGTAAAATTTGACAACATACCTGGCGAGTTGGCTTCTGCGTCTCCGTGGAACCTTCATATACATCAATAACGTAATATAACCTAACCTAACCCAACCTAACATCTCGGCTGTAATATTTGACAACATACCTGGCGAGTTGGCCTCTACGTCTCCGTGGGACCTTTATATACATCAATAACGTAATATAACCTAACCTAACCCAACCTAACGTCTCGGCGGTAATATTTGAAAACATTCATGGCGAGTTGGCATCTACGTCTCCGTGGGACCTTCATATACATCAATAACGTTATATAGCCTAACCTAACCCAACCTAACATTTCGGCGGTAATATTTGACAACATTCCTAGCGAGTTGGCTTCTCCGTCTCCGTGGGTCATTTATATACATCAATAACGTAATATAACCTAACCTAACCCAACCTAACATCTCGGCGGTAATATTTGACAACATACCTGGCGAGTTGGCATCTACGTCTCCGTGGGACCTTTATATACATCAATAACGTAATATAACCTAACCTAACCCAACCTAACGTCTCGGCGGTAATATTATAAAACATTCATGGCGATTTGGCATCTACGTCTCCGTGGGTCCTTCATATACATCAATAACGTAATATAGCCTAACCTAACCAAACCTAACATTTCGGCGGTAATATTTGACATCATTCCTGGCGAGTTGGCCTCTACGTCTCCGTGGGACCTTTATATACATCTATAACGTAATATAACCTAACCTAACCCAACCTAACATCTCGGCGGTAATATTTGAAAACATTCCTGGCGAGATGGCCTCGACGTCTCCGTGGGACCTTTATATATATCAATATCGTAATATAACCTAACCTAACCCAACATAACATATCGGCGGTAATATTTGAAAACATACCTGGCGAGTTGGCTTCTCCGTCTCCGTGGGACATTTATATACATCAATAACGTAATATAACCTAACCTAACCCAACCTAACATCTCGGCGGTAATATTTGACAACATACCTGGCGAGTTGGCCTCTACGTTTCCGTGGAACCTTCATATACATCAATAATGAAATATAAGCTAACCTAACCCAACCTAACATCTCAGCGGTAATATTTTACAACATTTCTGGCGAGTTGGCTTCTCCGTCTCCGTGGGACATTTATATACATCAATAACGTAAAATAACCTAACCTAACCCAACCTAACATCTCGGCGGTAATCGTTGACAACATACCTGGCGAGTTGGCCTCTGCGTCTCCGTGGAATCTTCATATACATCAATAACGTAATATAACGTAACCTAACCTAACCTATCATCTCGGCGGTAATATTTGAAAACATTCCTGGCGAGTTGGCTTCTCCGTCTCCGTGGGATCTTTTTATACATAAATAACGTAATATAACCTAACCTAACCCAACCTAACATCTCGGCGGTAATATTTGAAAACATACCTGGCGAGTTGGCCTCTACGTCTCCGTGGGACCTTTATATACATCAATAACGTTATATAGCCTAACCTAACCCAACCTAACATTTCGGCGGTAATATTTGACAACATTCCTAGCGAGTTGGCTTCTCCGTCTCCGTGGGTCATTTATATACATCAATAACGTAATATAACCTAACCTAACCCAACCTAACATCTCGGCGGTAATATTTGACAACATACCTGGCGAGTTGGCCTCTGCGTCTCCGTGGAACCTTCATATACATCAATAACGAAATATAACCTAACGTAACCCAACCTAACATCTCGGCGGTAATATTTGAAAACATTCCTGGCGAGTTGGCTTCTCCGTCTCCGTGGGATCTTTTTATACATAAATAACGTAATATAACCTAACCTAACCCAACCTAACATCTCGGCGGTAATATTTGAAAACATACCTGGCGAGTTGGCCTCTACGTCTCCGTGGGACCTTTATATACATCTATAACGTGATATAACCTAACCTAACCCAACCTAACATCTCGGCGGTAATATTTGAAAACATTCATGGCGAGTTGGCATCTACGTCTCCGTGGGACCTTCATATACATCAATAACGTTATATAGCCTAACCTAACCCAACCTAACATTTCGGCGGTAATATTTGAGAACATACCTGGCGAGTTGGCCTCTGCGTCTCCGTGGAACCTTCATATACATCAATAACGAAATATAACCTAACGTAACCCAACCTAACATCTCGGCGGTAATATTTGAAAACATTCCTGGCGAGTTGGCTTCTCCGTCTCCGTGGGATCTTTTTATACATAAATAACGTAATATAACCTAACCTAACCCAACATAACATCTCGGCGGTAATATTTGAAAACATACCTGGCGAGTTGTCCTCTACGTCTCCGTGGGACCTTTATATACATCAATAAAGTAATATAACCTAACCTAACCAAACCAAACATTTCGGCGGTAATATTTGACAACATTCCTGGCGAGTTGGCTTCTTCGTCTCCGTGGGACATTTATATACATCAATAACGTAATATAACGTAACCTAACCCAACCTATCATCCCGGCGGTAATATTTGATCACATACCTGGTTTGTGGCCTCTACGTCTCCGCGGGACCTTTATATACATCTATAACGTGATATAACCTAACCTAACCCAACCTAACATCTCGGCGGTAATATTTGAAAACATTCCTGGCGAGTTGGACTCTACGTCACCGTGGGACCTTTATAGACATCCATAACGTAATATAACCTAACCTAACCCAACCTATCATCTCGGCGGTAATATTTGATCACATTCCTGGCTTGTTGGCCTCTACGTCTCCGCAGGACCTTTATATACATCTATAACGTGATATAACCTAACGTAACCCAACCTAACATCTCGGCGGTAATATTTGAAAACATTCCTGGCGAGTTGGCTTCTCCGTCTCCGTGGGATCTTTTTATACATAAATAACGTAATATAACCTAACCTAACCCAACCTAACATCTCGGCGGTAATATTTGAAAACATACCTGGCGAGTTGGCCTCTACGTTTCCGTGGGACCTTTATATACATCAATAACGTAATATAACCTAACCTAACCCAACCTAACGTCTCAGCGGTAATATTTGAAAACATTCATGGCGATTTGGCATCTACGTCTCCGTGGGACCTTCATATACATCAATAACGTAATATAGCCAAACCTAAGCCACCCTAACGTTTCGGGGGTAATATGTGACAACATGCCTGGCGAGTTGGCTTCTCCGTCTCCGTGGGACATTTATATACATCAATAACGTAATATAACCTAACCTAACCCAACCTATCATCTCGGCGGTAATATTTGATCACATTCCTGGCTTGTTGGCCTCTACGTCTCCGCGGGACCGTTATATACATCTATAACGTGATATAACCTAACCTAACCCAACCTAACATTTCGGCGGTAATATTTGACAACATTCCTGGCGAGTTGGCTTCTCCGTCTCCGTGGGACATTTATATACATCAATAACGTAATATAACCTAACCTAACCCAACCTAACATCTCGGCGGTAATATTTGACAACATACCTGGCGAGTTGGCCTCTGCGTCTCCGTGGAACCTTCATATACATCAATAACGAAATATAACCTAACGTAACCCAACCTAACATCTCGGCGGTAATATTTGAAAACATTCATGGCGAGTTGGCTTCTCCGTCTCCGTGGGATCTTTTTATACATAAATAACGTAATATAACCTAACCTAACCCAACCTAACATCTCGGCGGTAATATTTGACAACATTCCTGGCGAGTTGGCTTCTCCGTCTCCGTGGGACATTTATATACATCAATAACGTAATATAACCTAACCTAACCCAACCTAACGTCTCGGCGGTAATATTATAAAACATTCATGGCGATTTGGCATCTACGTCTCCGTGGGACCTTCATATACATCAATAACGTAATATAGCCTAACCTAACCCAACCTAACATTTCGGCGGTAATATTTGACATCATTCCTGGCGAGTTGGCCTCTACGTCTCCGTTTGACCTTCATAAACATCAATAACGTAATATAACGTAACCTAACCCAACCTATCATCTCGGCGGTAATATTTGATCACATTCCTGGCTTGTTGGCCTCTACGTCTCCGCGGGACATTTATATACATCTATAACGTGATATAACCTAACCTAACCCAACCTAACATCTCGGCTGTAATATTTGACAACATACCTGGCGAGTTGGCCCCTACGTCTCCGTGGGACCTTTATATACATCAATAACGTAATATAACCTAACCTAACCCAACCTAACGTCTCGGCGGTAATATTTGAAAACATTCCTGGCGAGTTGGCATCTACGTCTCCGTGGGACCTTCATATACATCAATAACGCAATATAGCCTAACCTAACCCAACCTAACGTTTCGGCGGTAATATTTGACAACATTCCTGGCGAGTTGGCTTCTCCGTCTCCGTGGGACATTTATATACATCAATAACGTCATATAACGTAACCTAACCCAACCTATCATCTCGGCGGTAATATTTGATCACATTCCTGGCTTGTTGGCCTCTACGTCTCCGCGGGACCTTCATATATATCAATAACGTAATATAGCCTAACCTAACCCAACCTAACATTTCGGCGGTAATATTTGACATCATTCCTGGCGAGTTGGCCTCGACGTCTCCGTGGGACCTTTATATACATCAATAACGTAATATAACCTAACCTAACCCAACCTAACATCTCGGCGGTAATATTTGACACCATTCCTGGCGAGTTGGCTTCTCCGTCTCCGTGGGACATTTATATACATCAATAACGTAATATAACCTAACCTAACCCAACCTAACATCTCGGCGGTAATATTTGACAACATACCTGGGGAGTTGGCCTCTGCGTCTCCGTGGAACCTTCATATACATCAATAACGAAATATAACCTAACGTAACCCAACCTAACATCTCGGCGGTAATATTTGAAAACATACCTGGCGAGTTGGCCTCTACGTCTCCGTGGGACCTTTATATACATCAATAAAGTAATATAACCTAACCTAACCAAACCTAACATCTCGGCGGTAATATTTGAAAACATTCCTGGCGAGTTGGCTTCTCCGTCTCCGTGGGATCTTTTTATACATAAATAACGTAATATAACCTAACCTAACCCAACCTAACATCTCGGCGGTAATATTTGAAAACATACCTGGCGAGTTGGCCTCCACGTCTCCGTGGGACCTTTATATTCATCAATAACGTAATATAACCTAACCTAACCCACCCTAACATCTCGGCGGTAATATTTGAAAACATTCATGGCGATTTGGCATCTACGTCTCCGTGGGACCTTCATATACATCAATAACGTAATATAGCCTAACCTAACCCAACCTAACATTTCGGCGGTAATATTTGACATCATTCCTGGCGAGTTGGCCTCTATGTCACCGTGGGACCTTTATATACATCTATAACGTAATATAACCTAACCTAACCCAACCTAACATCTCGGCGGTAATATTTGAAAACATTCCTGGCGAGTTGGCCTCGACGTCTCCGCGGGACCTTTATATACATCTATAACGTGATATAACCTAACCTAACCCAACCTAACATCTCGGCTGTAATATTTGACAACATACCTGGCGAGTTGGCCTCTACGTCTCCGTGGGACCTTTATATACATCAATAACGTAATATAACCTAACCTAACCCAACCTAACGTCTCGGCGGTAATATTTGAAAACATTCATGGCGATTTGGCATCTACGTCTCCGTGGGACCTTCATATACATCAATAACGTAATATAGCCTAACCTAACCCAACCTAACATTTCGGCAGTAAAATTTGACAACATACCTGGCGAGTTGGCTTCTGCGTCTCCGTGGAACCTTCATATACATCAATAACGTAATATAACCTAACCTAACCCAACCTAACATCTCGGCTGTAATATTTGACAACATACCTGGCGAGTTGGCCTCTACGTCTCCGTGGGACCTTTATATACATCAATAACGTAATATAACCTAACCTAACCCAACCTAACGTCTCGGCGGTAATATTTGAAAACATTCATGGCGAGTTGGCATCTACGTCTCCGTGGGACCTTCATATACATCAATAACGTTATATAGCCTAACCTAACCCAACCTAACATTTCGGCGGTAATATTTGACAACATTCCTAGCGAGTTGGCTTCTCCGTCTCCGTGGGTCATTTATATACATCAATAACGTAATATAACCTAACCTAACCCAACCTAACATCTCGGCGGTAATATTTGACAACATACCTGGCGAGTTGGCATCTACGTCTCCGTGGGACCTTTATATACATCAATAACGTAATATAACCTAACCTAACCCAACCTAACGTCTCGGCGGTAATATTATAAAACATTCATGGCGATTTGGCATCTACGTCTCCGTGGGTCCTTCATATACATCAATAACGTAATATAGCCTAACCTAACCAAACCTAACATTTCGGCGGTAATATTTGACATCATTCCTGGCGAGTTGGCCTCTACGTCTCCGTGGGACCTTTATATACATCTATAACGTAATATAACCTAACCTAACCCAACCTAACATCTCGGCGGTAATATTTGAAAACATTCCTGGCGAGATGGCCTCGACGTCTCCGTGGGACCTTTATATATATCAATATCGTAATATAACCTAACCTAACCCAACATAACATATCGGCGGTAATATTTGAAAACATACCTGGCGAGTTGGCTTCTCCGTCTCCGTGGGACATTTATATACATCAATAACGTAATATAACCTAACCTAACCCAACCTAACATCTCGGCGGTAATATTTGACAACATACCTGGCGAGTTGGCCTCTACGTTTCCGTGGAACCTTCATATACATCAATAATGAAATATAAGCTAACCTAACCCAACCTAACATCTCAGCGGTAATATTTTACAACATTTCTGGCGAGTTGGCTTCTCCGTCTCCGTGGGACATTTATATACATCAATAACGTAAAATAACCTAACCTAACCCAACCTAACATCTCGGCGGTAATCGTTGACAACATACCTGGCGAGTTGGCCTCTGCGTCTCCGTGGAATCTTCATATACATCAATAACGTAATATAACGTAACCTAACCTAACCTATCATCTCGGCGGTAATATTTGAAAACATTCCTGGCGAGTTGGCTTCTCCGTCTCCGTGGGATCTTTTTATACATAAATAACGTAATATAACCTAACCTAACCCAACCTAACATCTCGGCGGTAATATTTGAAAACATACCTGGCGAGTTGGCCTCTACGTCTCCGTGGGACCTTTATATACATCAATAACGTTATATAGCCTAACCTAACCCAACCTAACATTTCGGCGGTAATATTTGACAACATTCCTAGCGAGTTGGCTTCTCCGTCTCCGTGGGTCATTTATATACATCAATAACGTAATATAACCTAACCTAACCCAACCTAACATCTCGGCGGTAATATTTGACAACATACCTGGCGAGTTGGCCTCTGCGTCTCCGTGGAACCTTCATATACATCAATAACGAAATATAACCTAACGTAACCCAACCTAACATCTCGGCGGTAATATTTGAAAACATTCCTGGCGAGTTGGCTTCTCCGTCTCCGTGGGATCTTTTTATACATAAATAACGTAATATAACCTAACCTAACCCAACCTAACATCTCGGCGGTAATATTTGAAAACATACCTGGCGAGTTGGCCTCTACGTCTCCGTGGGACCTTTATATACATCTATAACGTGATATAACCTAACCTAACCCAACCTAACATCTCGGCGGTAATATTTGAAAACATTCATGGCGAGTTGGCATCTACGTCTCCGTGGGACCTTCATATACATCAATAACGTTATATAGCCTAACCTAACCCAACCTAACATTTCGGCGGTAATATTTGACAACATACCTGGCGAGTTGGCCTCTGCGTCTCCGTGGAACCTTCATATACATCAATAACGAAATATAACCTAACGTAACCCAACCTAACATCTCGGCGGTAATATTTGAAAACATTCCTGGCGAGTTGGCTTCTCCGTCTCCGTGGGATCTTTTTATACATAAATAACGTAATATAACCTAACCTAACCCAACATAACATCTCGGCGGTAATATTTGAAAACATACCTGGCGAGTTGTCCTCTACGTCTCCGTGGGACCTTTATATACATCAATAAAGTAATATAACCTAACCTAACCAAACCAAACATTTCGGCGGTAATATTTGACAACATTCCTGGCGAGTTGGCTTCTTCGTCTCCGTGGGACATTTATATACATCAATAACGTAATATAACGTAACCTAACCCAACCTATCATCCCGGCGGTAATATTTGATCACATACCTGGTTTGTGGCCTCTACGTCTCCGCGGGACCTTTATATACATCTATAACGTGATATAACCTAACCTAACCCAACCTAACATCTCGGCGGTAATATTTGAAAACATTCCTGGCGAGTTGGACTCTACGTCACCGTGGGACCTTTATAGACATCCATAACGTAATAAAACCTAACCTAACCCAACCTAACATCTCGGCGGTAATATTTGAAAACATTCATGGCGAGTTGGCCTCTATGTCTCCGTGGGACCTTTATATACATCAATAACGTAATATAACCTAACCTAACCCAACCTAACATCTCGGCGGTAATATTTGAAAACATACCTGGCGAGTTGGCCTCTACGTCTCCGTGGGACCTTTATATACATCAATAAAGTAATATAACCTAACCTAACCCAACCCAACATTTCGGCGGTAATATTTGAAAACATACCTGGCGAGTTGGCCTCTACGTCACCGTGGGACCTTTATATACATCAATAACGTAATATAACCTAACCTAACCCAACCTAACGTCTCGGCGTAATATTTGAAAACATTCATGGCGATTTGGCATCTACGTCTCCGTGGGACCTTCATATACATCAATAACGTAATATAGCCTAACCTAACCCAACCTAATATCTCGGCGGTAATATTTGAAAACATTCCTGGCGAGTTGGCTTCTCCGTCTCCGTGGGATCTTTTTATACATAAATAACGTAATATAACCTAACCTAACCCAACCTAACATCTCGGCGGTAATATTTGAAAACATACCTGGCGAGTTGGCCTCCACGTCTCCGTGGGACCTTTATATACATCAATAACGTAATATAACCTAACCTAACCCAACCTAACGTCTCGGCGGTAATATTTGAAAACATTCATGGCGATTTGGCATCTACGTCTCCGTGGGACCTTCATATACATCAATAACGTAATATAGCCTAACCTAACCCAACCTAACATTTCGGCGGTAATATTTGACATCATTCCTGGCGAGTTGGCCTCTATGTCTCCGTGGGACATTTATATACATCAATAACGTAATATAGCCTAACCTAACCCAACCTAACGTCTCGGCGGTAATATTTGAAAACATTCATGTCGATTTGGCATGTACGTCTCCGTGGGACCTTCATATACATCAATAACGTAATATAGCCTAACCTAACCCAACCTAACATCTCGGCGGTAATATTTGAAAACATTCCTGGCGAGTTGGCTTCTCCGTCTCCGTGGGATCTTTTTATACATAAATAACGTAATATAACCTAACCTAACCCAACCTAACATCTCGGCGGTAATATTTGAAAACATACCTGGCGAGTTGGCCTCCACGTCTCCGTGGGACCTTTATATACATCAATAACGTAATATAACCTAACCTAACCCAACCTAACGTCTCGGCGGTAATATTTGAAAACATTCATGGCGATTTGGCATCTACGTCTCCGTGGGACCTTCATATACATCAATAACGTAATATAGCCTAACCTAACCCAACCTAACATTTCGGCGGTAATATTTGACAACATTCCTGGCGAGTTGGCTTCTCCGTCTCCGTGGGTCATTTATATACATCAATAACGTAATATAACCTAACCTGACCCAACCTAACGTCTCGGCGGTAATATTTGACAACATTCCTAGCGAGTTGGCTTCTCCGTCTCCGTGGGTCATTTATATACATCAATAACGTAATATAACCTAACCTAACCCAACCTAACATCTCGGCGGTAATATTTGACAACATACCTGGCGAGTTGGCCTCTACGTCTCCCTGGGACCTTTATATACATCAATAACGTAATATAACCTAACCTGACCCAACCTAACGTCTCGGCGGTAATATTTGAAAACATTCATGGCGATTTGGCATCTACGTCTCCGTGGGATCTTTTTATACATAAATAACGTAATATAACCTAACCTAACCCAACCTAACATCTCGGCGGTAATATTTGAAAACATACCTGGCGAGTTGGCCTCTACGTCTCCGTGGGACCTTTATATACATCAATAACGTAATATAACCTAACCTAACCCAACCTAACGTCTCGGCGGTAATATTTGAAAACATTCATGGCGATTTGGCATCTACGTCTCCGTGGGACCTTCATATACATCAATAACGTAATATAGCCTAACCTAACCCAACCTAACATTTCGGCGGTAATATTTGACATCATTCCTGTCGAGTTGGGTTCTACGTCTCCGTTTGACCTTCATAAACATCAATAACGTAATATAACGTAACCTAACCCAACCTATCATCTCGGCGGTAATATTTGATCACATTCCTGTCTTGTTGGCCTCTACGTCTCCGCGGGGCCTTTATATACATCTATAACGTGATATAACCTAACCTAACCCAACCTAACATCTCGGCGGTAATATTTGAAAACATTCATGGCGAGTTGGCATCTACGTCTCCGTGGGACCTTCATATACATCAATAACGTTATATAGCCTAACCTAACCCAACCTAACATTTCGGCGGTAATATTTGACAACATTCCTAGCGAGTTGGCTTCTCCGTCTCCGTGGAACCTTCATATACATCAATAACGAAATATAACCTAACGTAACCCAACCTAACATCTCGGCGGTAATATTTGAAAACATTCCTGGCGAGTTGGCTTCTCCGTCTCCGTGGGATCTTTTTATACATAAATAACGTAATATAACCTAACCTAACCCAACATAACATCTCGGCGGTAATATTTGAAAACATACCTGGCGAGTTGGCCTCTACGTCTCCGTGGGACCTTTATATACATCAATAAAGTTATATAACCTAACCTAACCAAACCAAACATTTCGGCGGTAATATTTGACAACATTCCTGGCGAGTTGGCTTCTTCGTCTCCGTGGGACATTTATATACATCAATAACGTAATATAACGTAACCTAACCCAACCTATCATCCCGGCGGTAATATTTGATCACATTCCTGGTTTGTGGACTCTACGTCTCCGCGGGACCTTTATATACATCTATAACGTGATATAACCTAACCTAACCCAACCTAACATCTCGGCGGTAATATTTGAAAACATTCATGGCGATTTGGCATCTACGTCTCCGTGGGACCTTCATATACATCAATAACGTAATATAGCCTAACCTAACCCAACCTAACATCTCGGCGGTAATATTTGAAAACATTCCTGGCGAGTTGGCTTCTCCGTCTCCGTGGGATCTTTTTATACATAAATAACGTAATATAACCTAACCTAACCCAACCTAACATCTCGGCGGTAATATTTGAAAACATACCTGGCGAGTTGGCCTCCACGTCTCCGTGGGACCTTTATATACATCAATAACGTAATATAACCTAACCTAACCCAACCTAACATTTCGGCGGTAATATTTGACATCATTCCTGGCGAGTTGGCCTCTATGTCTCCGTGGGACATTTATATACATCTATAACGTAATATAACCTAACCTAACCCAACCTAACATCTCGGCGGTAATATTTGAAAACATTCCTGGCGAGTTGGCCTCGACGTCTCCGTGGGACCTTTATATATATCAATATCGTAATATAATCTAACCTAACCCAACATAACATCTCGGCGGTAATATTTGAAAACATTCCTGGCGAGTTGGCCTCGACGTCTCCGTGGGACCTTTATATATATCAATATCGTAATATATTCTAACCTAACCCAACATAACATCTCGGCGGTAATACTTGAAAACATACCTGGCGAGTTGGCCTCTACGTCTCCGTGGGACCTTTATATACATCAATAAAGTAATATAACCTAACCTAACCAAACCTAACATCTCGGCGGTAATATTTGAAAACATTCATGTCGATTTGGCATGTACGTCTCCGTGGGACCTTCATATACATCAATAACGTAATATAGCCTAACCTAACCCAACCTAACATTTCGGCGGTAATATTTGACAACATTCCTAGCGAGTTGGCTTCTCCGTCTCCGTGGGTCACTTATATACATCAATAACGTAATATAACCTAACCTAACCCAACCTAACATCTCGGCGGTAATATTTGACAACATACCTGGCGAGTTGGCCTCTGCGTCTCCGTGGAACCTTCATATACATCAATAACGAAATATAACCTAACGTAACCCAACCTAACATCTCGGCGGTAATATTTGAAAACATTCCTGGCGAGTTGGCTTCTCCGTCTCCGTGGGATCTTTTTATACATAAATAACGTAATATAACCTAACCTAACCCAACCTAACATCTCGGCGGTAATATTTGAAAACATACCTGGCGAGTTGGCCTCTACGTCTCCGTGGGACCTTTATATACATCAATAACGTAATATAACCTAACCTGACCCAACCTAACGTCTCGGCGGTAATATTTGAAAACATTCATGGCGATTTGGCATCTACGTCTCCGTGGGACCTTCATATACATCAATAACGTAATATAGCCTAACCTAACCCAACCTAACATTTCGGCGGTAATATTTGACATCATTCCTGGCGAGTTGGCCTCTACGTCTCCGTGGGACCTTCATATACATCAATAACGTAATATAGCCTAACCTAACCCAACCTAACATTTCGGCGGTAATATTTGACAACATTCCTGGCGAGTTGGCTTCTCCGTCTCCGTTTGACCTTCATAAACATCAATAACGTGATATAACATAACCTAACCCAACCTAACATCTCGGCGGTAATATTTGAAAACATTCATGGCGAGTTGGCATCTACGTCTCCGTGGGACCTTCATATACATCAATAACGTTATATAGCCTAACCTAACCCAACCTAACATCTCGGCGGTAATATTTGAAAACATTCCTGGCGAGTTGGCTTCTCCGTCTCCGTGGGATCTTTTTATACATAAATAACGTAATATAACCTAACCTAACCCAACATAACATCTCGGCGGTAATATTTAAAAACATTCATGGCGATTTGGCATGTACGTCTCCGTGGGACCTTCATATACATCAATAACGTAATATAGCCTAACCTAACCCAACCTAACATTTCGGCGGTAATATTTGACAACATTCCTGGCGAGTTGGCTTCTCCGTCTCCGTTTGACCTTCATAAACATCAATAACGTAATATAACGTAACGTAACCCAACCTATCATCTCGGCGGTAATATTTGATCACATTCCTGGCTTGTTGGCCTCTACGTCTCCGCGGGACCTTTCTATACATCTATAACGTGATATAACATAACCTAACCCAACCTAACATCTCGGCGGTAATATTTGAAAACATTCATGGCGAGTTGGCATCTACGTCTCCGTGGGACCTTCATATACATCAATAACGTTATATAGCCTAACCTAACCCAACCTAACATCTCGGCGGTAATATTTGAAAACATTCCTGGCGAGTTGGCTTCTCCGTCTCCGTGGGATCTTTTTATACATAAATAACGTAATATAACCTAACCTAACCCAACCTAACATCTCGGCGGTAATATTTGAAAACATACCTGGCGAGTTGGCCTCCACGTCACCGTGGGACCTTTATATACATCAATAACGTAATATAACCTAACCTAACCCAACCTAACGTCTCGGCGGTAATATTTGAAAACATTCATGGCGATTTGGCATCTACGTCTCCGTGGGACCTTCATATACATCAATAACGTAATATAGCCTAACCTAACCCAACCTAACATTTCGGCGGTAATATTTGACAACATTCCTGGCGAGTTGGCTTCTCCGTCTCCGTTTGACCTTCATAAACATCAATAACGTAATATAACGTAACCTAACCCAACCTATCATCTCGGCGGTAATATTTGATCACATTCCTGGCTTGTTGGCCTCTACGTCTCCGCGGGACCTTTCTATACGTCTATAACGTGATATAACCTAACCTAACCCAACCTAACATCTCGGCGGTAATATTTGAAAACATTCATGGCGAGTTGGCATCTACGTCTCCGTGGGACCTTCATATACATCAATAACGTTATATAGCCTAACCTAACCCAACCTAACATTTCGGCGGTAATATTTGACAACATACCTGGCGAGTTGGCCTCTGCGTCTCCGTGGAACCTTCATATACATCAATAACGAAATATAACCTAACGTAACCCAACCTAACATCTCGGCGGTAATATTTGAAAACATTCCTGGCGAGTTGGCTTCTCCGTCTACGTGGGATCTTTTTATACATAAATAACGTAATATAACCTAACCTAACCCAACATAACATCTCGGCGGTAATATTTGAAAACATACCTGGCGAGTTGGCCTCTATGTCTCCGTGGGACCTTTATATACATCAATAACGTAATATAACCTAACCTAACCCAACCTAACATCTCGGCGGTAATATTTGAAAACATACCTGGCGAGTTGGCCTCTACGTCTCCGTGGGACCTTTATATACATCAATAAAGTAATATAACCTAACCTAACCAAACCTAACATCTCGGCGGTAATATTTGAAAACATTCATGTCGATTTGGCATGTACGTCTCCGTGGGACCTTCATATACATCAATAACGTAATATAGCCTAACCTAACCCAACCTAACATTTCGGCGGTAATATTTGACAACATTCCTGGCGAGTTGGCTTCTCCGTCTCCGTTTGACCTTCATAAACATCAATAACGTAATATAACGTAACGTAACCCAACCTATTATCTCGGCGGTAATATTTGATCACATTCCTGGCTTGTTGGCCTCTACGTCTCCGCGGGACCTTTCTATACATCTATAACGTGATATAACATAACCTAACCCAACCTAACATCTCGGCGGTAATATTTGAAAACATTCATGGCGAGTTGGCATCTACGTCTCCGTGGGACCTTCATATACATCAATAACGTTATATAGCCTAACCTAACCCAACCTAACATCTCGGCGGTAATATTTGAAAACATTCCTGGCGAGTTGGCTTCTCCGTCTCCGTGGGATCTTTTTATACATAAATAACGTAATATAACCTAACCTAACCCAACCTAACATCTCGGCGGTAATATTTGAAAACATTCATGGCGATTTGGCATCTACGTCTCCGTGGGACCTTCATATACATCAATAACGTAATATAGCCTAACCTAACCCAACCTAACATTTCGGCGGTAATATTTGAAAACATTCATGGCGATTTGGCATCTACGTCTCCGTGGGACCTTCATATACATCAATAACGTAATATAGCCTAACCTAACCCAACCTAACATTTCGGCGGTAATATTTGACATCATTCCTGGCGAGTTGGCCTCTATGTCTCCGTGGGACCTTTATATACATCAATAACGTAATATAACCTAACCTAACCCAACCTAACGTCTCGGCGGTAATATTTGAAAACATTCATGGCGATTTGGCATCCACGTCTCCGTGGGACCTTCATATACATCAATAACGTAATATAGCCTAACCTAACCCAACCTAACATTTCGGCGGTAATATTTGACATCATTCCTGGCGAGTTGGCCTCTATGTCTCCGTGGGACATTTATATACATCTATAACGTAATATAACCTAACCTAACCCAACCTAACATCTCGGCGGTAATATTTGAAAACATTCCTGGCGAGTTGGCCTCGACGTCTCCGTGGGACCTTTATATATATCAATATCGTAATATAATCTAACCTAACCCAACATAACATCTCGGCGGTAATATTTGAAAACATACCTGGCGAGTTGGCCTCTACGTCTCCGTGGGACCTTTATATACATCAATAAAGTAATATAACCTAACCTAACCAAACCTAACATCTCGGCGGTAATATTTGAAAACATTCATGTCGATTTGGCATGTACGTCTCCGTGGGACCTTCATATACATCAATAACGTAATATAGCCTAACCTAACCCAACCTAACATTTCGGCGGTAATATTTGACAACATTCCTGGCGAGTTGGCTTCTCCGTCTCCGTTTGACCTTCATAAACATCAATAACGTAATATAACGTAACCTAACCCAACCTATCATCTCGGCGGTAATATTTGATCACATTCCTGGCTTGTTGGCCTCTACGTCTCCGCGGGACCTTTCTATACGTCTATAACGTGATATAACCTAACCTAACCCAACCTAACATCTCGGCGGTAATATTTGAAAACATTCATGGCGAGTTGGCATCTACGTCTCCGTGGGACCTTCATATACATCAATAACGTTATATAGCCTAACCTAACCCAACCTAACATTTCGGCGGTAATATTTGACAACATACCTGGCGAGTTGGCCTCTGCGTCTCCGTGGAACCTTCATATACATCAATAACGAAATATAACCTAACGTAACCCAACCTAACATCTCGGCGGTAATATTTGAAAACATTCCTGGCGAGTTGGCTTCTCCGTCTACGTGGGATCTTTTTATACATAAATAACGTAATATAACCTAACCTAATCCAACATAACATCTCGGCGGTAATATTTGAAAACATACCTGGCGAGTTGGCCTCTACGTCTCCGTGGGACCTTTATATACATCAATAAAGTAATATAACCTAACCTAACCAAACCAAACATTTCGGCGGTAATATTTGACAACATTCCTGGCGAGTTGGCTTCTTCGTCTCCGTGGGACATTTATATACATCAATAACGTAATATAACGTAACCTAACCCAACCTATCATCCCGGCGGTAATATTTGATCACATTCCTGGTTTGTGGCCTCTACGTCTCCGCGGGACCTTTATATACGTCTATAACGTGATATAACCTAACCTAACCCAACCTAACATCTCGGCGGTAATATTTGAAAACATTCCTGGCGAGTTGGACTCTACGTCACCGTGGGACCTTTATAGACATCCATAACGTAATAAAACCTAACCTAACCCAACCTAACATCTCGGCGGTAATATTTGAAGACATTCATGGCGAGTTGGCCTCTATGTCTCCGTGGGACCTTTATATACATCAATAACGTAATATAACCTAACCTAACCCAACCTAACATCTCGGCGGTAATATTTGAAAACATTCATGTCGATTTGGCATGTACGTCTCCGTGGGACCTTCATATACATCAATAACGTAATATAGCCTAACCTAACCCAACCTAACATTTCGGCGGTAATATTTGACAACATTCCTGGCGAGTTGGCTTCTCCGTCTCCGTTTGACCTTCATAAACATCAATAACGTAATATAACGTAACGTAACCCAACCTATCATCTCGGCGGTAATATTTGATCACATTCCTGGCTTGTTGGCCTCTACGTCTCCGCGGGACCTTTCTATACATCTATAACGTGATATAACATAACCTAACCCAACCTAACATCTCGGCGGTAATATTTGAAAACATTCATGGCGAGTTGGCATCTACGTCTCCGTGGGACCTTCATATACATCAATAACGTTATATAGCCTAACCTAACCCAACCTAACATCTCGGCGGTAATATTTGAAAACATTCCTGGCGAGTTGGCTTCTCCGTCTCCGTGGGATCTTTTTATACATAAATAACGTAATATAACCTAACCTAACCCAACCTAACATCTCGGCGGTAATATTTGAAAACATACCTGGCGAGTTGGCCTCCACGTCACCGTGGGACCTTTATATACATCAATAACGTAATATAACCTAACCTAACCCAACCTGACGTCTCGGCGGTAATATTTGAAAACATTCATGGCGATTTGGCATCTACGTCTCCGTGGGACCTTCATATACATCAATAACGTAATATAGCCTAACCTAACCCAACCTAACATTTCGGCGGTAATATTTGACATCATTCCTGGCGAGTTGGCCTCAATGTCTCCGTGGGACCTTTATATACATCTATAACGTAATATAACCTAACCTAACCCAACCTAACATCTCGGCGGTAATATTTGAAAACATTCCTGGCGAGTTGGCCTCGACGTCTCCGTGGGACCTTTATATATATCAATATCGTAATATATTCTAACCTAACCCAACATAACATCTCGGCGGTAATATTTGAAAACATTCATGTCGATTTGGCATGTACGTCTCCGTGGGACCTTCATATACATCAATAACGTAATATAGCCTAACCTAACCCAACCTAACATTTCGGCGGTAATATTTGACAACATTCCTGGCGAGTTGGCTTCTCCGTCTCCGTTTGACCTTCATAAACATCAATAACGTAATATAACGTAACGTAACCCAACCTATCATCTCGGCGGTAATATTTGATCACATTCCTGGCTTGTTGGCCTCTACGTCTCCGCGGGACCTTTCTATACATCTATAACGTGATATAACATAACCTAACCCAACCTAACATCTCGGCGGTAATATTTGAAAACATTCATGGCGAGTTGGCATCTACGTCTCCGTGGGACCTTCATATACATCAATAACGTTATATAGCCTAACCTAACCCAACCTAACATCTCGGCGGTAATATTTGAAAACATTCCTGGCGAGTTGGCTTCTCCGTCTCCGTGGGATCTTTTTATACATAAATAACGTAATATAACCTAACCTAACCCAACCTAACATCTCGGCGGTAATATTTGAAAACATACCTGGCGAGTTGGCCTCCACGTCACCGTGGGACCTTTATATACATCAATAACGTAATATAACCTAACCTAACCCAACCTGACGTCTCGGCGGTAATATTTGAAAACATTCATGGCGATTTGGCATCTACGTCTCCGTGGGACCTTCATATACATCAATAACGTAATATAGCCTAACCTAACCCAACCTAACATTTCGGCGGTAATATTTGACATCATTCCTGGCGAGTTGGCCTCAATGTCTCCGTGGGACCTTTATATACATCTATAACGTAATATAACCTAACCTAACCCAACCTAACATCTCGGCGGTAATATTTGAAAACATTCCTGGCGAGTTGGCCTCGACGTCTCCGTGGGACCTTTATATATATCAATATCGTAATATATTCTAACCTAACCCAACATAACATCTCGGCGGTAATACTTGAAAACATACCTGGCGAGTTGGCCTCTACGTCTCCGTGGGACCTTTATATACATCAATAAAGTAATATAACCTAACCTAACCAAACCTAACATCTCGGCGGTAATATTTGAAAACATTCATGTCGATTTGGCATGTACGTCTCCGTGGGACCTTCATATACATCAATAACGTAATGTAGCCTAACCTAACCCAACCTAACATTTCGGCGGTAATATTTGACATCATTCCTGGCGAGTTGGCCTCTATGTCTCCGTGGGACATTTATATACATCAATAACGTAATATAACCTAACCTAACCCAACCTAACATCTCGGCTGTAATATTTGACAACATACCTGGCGAGTTAGCCTCTGCGTCTCCGTGGAACCTTCATATACATCAATTACGAAATATAACCTAACCTAACCCAACCTAACATCTCGGCGGTAATATTTGAAAACATTCATGGCGATTTGGCATCTACGTCTCCGTGGGACCTTCATATACATCAATAACGTAATATAGCCAAACCTAACCCAACCTAACATTTCGGCGGTAATATTTGACAACATTCCTAGCGAGTTGGCTTCTCCGTCTCCGTGGGTCACTTATATACATCAATAACGTAATATAACCTAACCTAACCCAACCTAACATCTCGGCGGTAATATTTGACAACATACCTGGCGAGTTGGCCTCTGCGTCTCCGTGGAACCTTCATATACATCAATAACGAAATATAACCTAACGTAACCCAACCTAACATCTCGGCGGTAATATTTGAAAACATTCCTGGCGAGTTGGCTTCTCCGTCTCCGTGGGATATTTTTATACATAAATAACGTTATATAGCCTAACCTAACCCAACCTAACATTTCGGCGGTAATATTTGACAACATACCTGGCGAGTTGGCCTCTGCGTCTCCGTGGAACCTTCATATACATCAATAACGAAATATAACCTAACGTAACCCAACCTAACATCTCGGCGGTAATATTTGAAAACATTCCTGGCGAGTTGGCTTCTCCGTCTACGTGGGATCTTTTTATACATAAATAACGTAATATAACCTAACCTAACCCAACATAACATCTCGGCGGTAATATTTGAAAACATACCTGGCGAGTTGGCCTCTACGTCTCCGTGGGACCTTTATATACATCAATAAAGTAATATAACCTAACCTAACCAAACCAAACATTTCGGCGGTAATATTTGACAACATTCCTGGCGAGTTGGCTTCTTCGTCTCCGTGGGACATTTATATACATCAATAACGTAATATAACGTAACCTAACCCAACCTATCATCCCGGCGGTAATATTTGATCACATTCCTGGTTTGTGGCCTCTACGTCTCCGCGGGACCTTTATATACGTCTATAACGTGATATAACCTAACCTAACCCAACCTAACATCTCGGCGGTAATATTTGAAAACATTCCTGGCGAGTTGGACTCTACGTCACCGTGGGACCTTTATAGACATCCATAACGTAATAAAACCTAACCTAACCCAACCTAACATCTCGGCGGTAATATTTGAAGACATTCATGGCGAGTTGGCCTCTATGTCTCCGTGGGACCTTTATATACATCAATAACGTAATATAACCTAACCTAACCCAACCTAACATCTCGGCGGTAATATTTGAAAACATACCTGGCGAGTTGGCCTCTACGTCTCCGTGGGACCTTTATATACATCAATAAAGTAATATAACCTAACCTAACCAAACCTAACATCTCGGCGGTAATATTTGAAAACATTCATGTCGATTTGGCATGTACGTCTCCGTGGGACCTTCATATACATCAATAACGTAATATAGCCTAACCTAACCCAACCTAACATTTCGGCGGTAATATTTGACAACATTCCTGGCGAGTTGGCTTCTCCGTCTCCGTTTGACCTTCATAAACATCAATAACGTAATATAACGTAACGTAACCCAACCTATCATCTCGGCGGTAATATTTGACAACATTCCTGGCGAGTTGGCTTCTTCGTCTCCGTGGGACATTTATATACATCAATAACGTAATATAACGTAACCTAACCCAACCTATCATCCCGGCGGTAATATTTGATCACATTCCTGGTTTGTGGCCTCTACGTCTCCGCGGGACCTTTATATACGTCTATAACGTGATATAACCTAACCTAACCCAACCTAACATCTCGGCGGTAATATTTGAAAACATTCCTGGCGAGTTGGACTCTACGTCACCGTGGGACCTTTATAGACATCCATAACGTAATAAAACCTAACCTAACCCAACCTAACATCTCGGCGGTAATATTTGAAGACATTCATGGCGAGTTGGCCTCTATGTCTCCGTGGGACCTTTATATACATCAATAACGTAATATAACCTAACCTAACCCAACCTAACATCTCGGCGGTAATATTTGAAAACATACCTGGCGAGTTGGCCTCTACGTCTCCGTGGGACCTTTATATACATCAATAAAGTAATATAACCTAACCTAACCAAACCTAACATCTCGGCGGTAATATTTGAAAACATTCATGTCGATTTGGCATGTACGTCTCCGTGGGACCTTCATATACATCAATAACGTAATATAGCCTAACCTAACCCAACCTAACATTTCGGCGGTAATATTTGACAACATTCCTGGCGAGTTGGCTTCTCCGTCTCCGTTTGACCTTCATAAACATCAATAACGTAATATAACGTAACGTAACCCAACCTATCATCTCGGCGGTAATATTTGATCACATTCCTGGCTTGTTGGCCTCTACGTCTCCGCGGGACCTTTCTATACATCTATAACGTGATATAACATAACCTAACCCAACCTAACATCTCGGCGGTAATATTTGAAAACATTCATGGCGAGTTGGCATCTACGTCTCCGTGGGACCTTCATATACATCAATAACGTTATATAGCCTAACCTAACCCAACCTAACATCTCGGCGGTAATATTTGAAAACATTCCTGGCGAGTTGGCTTCTCCGTCTCCGTGGGATCTTTTTATACATAAATAACGTAATAAAACCTAACCTAACCCAACCTAACATCTCGGCGGTAATATTTGAAGACATTCATGGCGAGTTGGCCTCTATGTCTCCGTGGGACCTTTATATACATCAATAACGTAATATAACCTAACCTAACCCAACCTAACATCTCGGCGGTAATATTTGAAAACATACCTGGCGAGTTGGCCTCTACGTCTCCGTGGGACCTTTATATACATCAATAAAGTAATATAACCTAACCTAACCAAACCTAACATCTCGGCGGTAATATTTGAAAACATTCATGTCGATTTGGCATGTACGTCTCCGTGGGACCTTCATATACATCAATAACGTAATATAGCCTAACCTAACCCAACCTAACATTTCGGCGGTAATATTTGACAACATTCCTGGCGAGTTGGCTTCTCCGTCTCCGTTTGACCTTCATAAACATCAATAACGTAATATAACGTAACGTAACCCAACCTATCATCTCGGCGGTAATATTTGACAACATTCCTGGCGAGTTGGCTTCTTCGTCTCCGTGGGACATTTATATACATCAATAACGTAATATAACGTAACCTAACCCAACCTATCATCCCGGCGGTAATATTTGATCACATTCCTGGTTTGTGGCCTCTACGTCTCCGCGGGACCTTTATATACGTCTATAACGTGATATAACCTAACCTAACCCAACCTAACATCTCGGCGGTAATATTTGAAAACATTCCTGGCGAGTTGGACTCTACGTCACCGTGGGACCTTTATAGACATCCATAACGTAATAAAACCTAACCTAACCCAACCTAACATCTCGGCGGTAATATTTGAAGACATTCATGGCGAGTTGGCCTCTATGTCTCCGTGGGACCTTTATATACATCAATAACGTAATATAACCTAACCTAACCCAACCTAACATCTCGGCGGTAATATTTGAAAACATACCTGGCGAGTTGGCCTCTACGTCTCCGTGGGACCTTTATATACATCAATAAAGTAATATAACCTAACCTAACCAAACCTAACATCTCGGCGGTAATATTTGAAAACATTCATGTCGATTTGGCATGTACGTCTCCGTGGGACCTTCATATACATCAATAACGTAATATAGCCTAACCTAACCCAACCTAACATTTCGGCGGTAATATTTGACAACATTCCTGGCGAGTTGGCTTCTCCGTCTCCGTTTGACCTTCATAAACATCAATAACGTAATATAACGTAACGTAACCCAACCTATCATCTCGGCGGTAATATTTGATCACATTCCTGGCTTGTTGGCCTCTACGTCTCCGCGGGACCTTTCTATACATCTATAACGTGATATAACATAACCTAACCCAACCTAACATCTCGGCGGTAATATTTGAAAACATTCATGGCGAGTTGGCATCTACGTCTCCGTGGGACCTTCATATACATCAATAACGTTATATAGCCTAACCTAACCCAACCTAACATCTCGGCGGTAATATTTGAAAACATTCCTGGCGAGTTGGCTTCTCCGTCTCCGTGGGATCTTTTTATACATAAATAACGTAATAAAACCTAACCTAACCCAACCTAACATCTCGGCGGTAATATTTGAAGACATTCATGGCGAGTTGGCCTCTATGTCTCCGTGGGACCTTTATATACATCAATAACGTAATATAACCTAACCTAACCCAACCTAACATCTCGGCGGTAATATTTGAAAACATACCTGGCGAGTTGGCCTCTACGTCTCCGTGGGACCTTTATATACATCAATAAAGTAATATAACCTAACCTAACCAAACCTAACATCTCGGCGGTAATATTTGAAAACATTCATGTCGATTTGGCATGTACGTCTCCGTGGGACCTTCATATACATCAATAACGTAATATAGCCTAACCTAACCCAACCTAACATTTCGGCGGTAATATTTGACAACATTCCTGGCGAGTTGGCTTCTCCGTCTCCGTTTGACCTTCATAAACATCAATAACGTAATATAACGTAACGTAACCCAACCTATCATCTCGGCGGTAATATTTGACAACATTCCTGGCGAGTTGGCTTCTTCGTCTCCGTGGGACATTTATATACATCAATAACGTAATATAACGTAACCTAACCCAACCTATCATCCCGGCGGTAATATTTGATCACATTCCTGGTTTGTGGCCTCTACGTCTCCGCGGGACCTTTATATACGTCTATAACGTGATATAACCTAACCTAACCCAACCTAACATCTCGGCTGTAATATTTGACAACATACCTGGCGAGTTGGCCTCTGCGTCTCCGTGGAACCTTCATATACATCAATTACGAAATATAACCTAACCTAACCCAACCTAACATCTCGGCGGTAATATTTGAAAACATTCATGGCGATTTGGCATCTACGTCTCCGTGGGACCTTCATATACATCAATAACGTAATATAGCCTAACCTAACCCAACCTAACATTTCGGCGGTAATATTTGACAACATTCCTAGCGAGTTGGCTTCTCCGTCTCCGTGGGTCACTTATATACATCAATAACGTAATATAACCTAACCTAACCCAACCTAACATCTCGGCGGTAATATTTGACAACATACCTGGCGAGTTGGCCTCTGCGTCTCCGTGGAACCTTCATATACATCAATAACGAAATATAACCTAACGTAACCCAACCTAACATCTCGGCGGTAATATTTGAAAACATTCCTGGCGAGTTGGCTTCTCCGTCTCCGTGGGATATTTTTATACATAAATAACGTAATATAACCTAACCTAACCCAACATAACATCTCGGCGGTAATATTTGAAAACATACCTGGGCGGTTGGCCTCTACGTCTCCGTGGGACCTTTATATACATCAATAAAGTAATATAACCTAACCTAACCAAACCTAACATTTCGGCGGTAATATTTGACAACATTCCTGGCGAGTTGGCTTCTTCGTCTCCGTGGGACATTTATATACATCAATAACGTAATATAACGTAACCTAACCCAACCTATCATCCCGGCGGTAATATTTGATCACATTCCTGGTTTGTGGCCTCTACGTCTCCGCGGGACCTTTATATACATCTATAACGTGATATAACCTAACCTAACCCAACCTAACATCTCGGCGGTAATATTTGAAAACATTCCTGGCGAGTTGGACTCTACGTCACCGTGGGACCTTTATAGACATCCATAACGTAATAAAACCTAACCTAACCCAACCTAACATCTCGGCGGTAATATTTGAAAACATTCATGGCGAGTTGGCCTCTATGTCTCCGTGGGACCTTTATATACATCAATAACGTAATATAACCTAACCTAACCCAACCTAACATCTCGGCGGTAATATTTGAAAACATACCTGGCGAGTTGGCCTCTACGTCTCCGTGGGAACTTTATATACATCAATAAAGTAATATAACCTAACCTAACCCAACCTAACATTTCGGCGGTAATATTTGAAAACATACCTGGCGAGTTTGCCTCTACGTCTCCGTGGGACCTTTATATACATCAATAACGTAATATAACCTAACCTAACCCAACCTAACGTCTCGGCGGTAATATTTGAAAACATTCATGGCGATTTGGCATCTACGTCTCCGTGGGACCTTCATATGCATCAATAACGTAATATAGCCTAACCTAACCCAACCTAACATTTCGGCGGTAATATTTGACATCATTCCTGGCGAGTTGGCCTCTACGTCTCCGTGGGACCTTCATATACATCAATAACGTAATATAGCCTAACCTAACCAAACCTAACATTTCGGCGGTAATATTTGACAACATTCCTAGCGAGTTGGCTTCTCCGTCTCCGTGGGTCACTTATATACATCAATAACGTAATATAACCTAACCTAACCCAACCTAACATCTCGGCGGTAATATTTGACAACATACCTGGCGAGTTGGCCCCTGCGTCTCCGTGGAACCTTCATATACATCAATAACGAAATATAACCTAACGTAACCCCACCTAACATCTCGGCGGTAATATTTGAAAACATTCCTGGCGAGTTGGCTTCTCCGTCTCCGTGGGATCTTTTTATACATAAATAACGTAATATAACCTAACCTAACCCAACCTAACATCTCGGCGGTAATATTTGAAAACATACCTGGCGAGTTGGCCTCTACGTCTCCGTGGGACCTTTATATACATCAATAACGAAATATAACCTAACGTAACCCAACCTAACATCTCGGCGGTAATATTTGAAAACATTCCTGGCGAGTTGGCTTCTCCGTCTCCGTGGGATCTTTTTATACATAAATAACGTAATATAACCTAACCTAACCCAACATAACATCTCGGCGGTAATATTTGAAAACATACCTGGCGAGTTGGCCTCTACGTCTCCGTGGGACCTTTATATACATCAATAAAGTAATATAACCTAACCTAACCAAACCAAACATTTCGGCGGTAATATTTGACAACATTCCTGGCGAGTTGGCTTCTTCGTCTCCGTGGGACATTTATATACATCAATAACGTAATATAACGTAACCTAACCCAACCTATCATCCCGGCGGTAATATTTGATCACATTCCTGGTTTGTGGCCTCTACGTCTCCGCGGGACCTTTATATACATCTATAACGTGATATAACCTAACCTAACCCAACCTAACATCTCGGCGGTAATATTTGAAAACATTCCTGGCGAGTTGGACTCTACGTCACCGTGGGACCTTTATAGACATCCATAACGTAATAAAACCTAACCTAACCCAACCTAACATCTCGGCGGTAATATTTGAAAACATTCATGGCGAGTTGGCCTCTATGTCTCCGTGGGACCTTTATATACATCAATAACGTAATATAACCTAACCTAACCCAACCTAACGTCTCGGCGGTAATATTTGAAAACATACCTGGCGAGTTGGCCTCTACGTCTCCGTGGGACCTTTATATACATCAATAAAGTAATATAACCTAACCTAACCAAACCTAACATCTCGGCGGTAATATTTGAAAACATTCATGTCGATTTGGCATGTACGTCTCCGTGGGACCTTCGTATACATCAATAACGTAATATAGCCTAACCTAACCCAACCTAACATTTCGGCGGTAATATTTGACAACATTCCTGGCGAGTTGGCTTCTCCGTCTCCGTGGGACATTTATATACATCAATAACGTAATATAACCTAACCTAACCCAACCTAACATCTCGGCTGTAATATTTGACAACATACCTGGCGAGTTGGCCTCTGCGTCTCCGTGGAACCTTCATATACATCAATTAGGAAATATAACCTAACCTAACCCAACCGAACATCTCGGCGGTAATATTTGAAAACATTCATGGCGATTTGGCATCTACGTCTCCGTGGGACCTTCATATACATCAATAACGTAATATAGCCTAACCTAACCCAACCTAACATTTCGGCGGTAATATTTGACAACATTCCTAGCGAGTTGGCTTCTCCGTCTCCGTGGGTCACTTATATACATCAATAACGTAATATAACCTAACCTAACCCAACCTAACATCTCGGCGGTAATATTTGACAACATACCTGCCGAGTTGGCCTCTGCGTCCTCGTGGAACCTTCATATACATCAATAACGAAATATAACCTAACGTAACCCAACCTAACATCTCGGCGGTAATATTTGAAAACATTCCTGGCGAGTTGGCTCCTCCGTCTCCGTGGGATCTTTTTATACATAAATAACGTAATATAACCTAACCTAACCCAACCTAACATCTCGGCGGTAATATTTGAAAACATACCTGGCGAGTTGGCCTCTACGTCTCCGTGGGACCTTTATATACATCAATAACGTAATATAACCTAACCTAACCCAACCTAACGTCTCGGCGGTAATATTTGAAAACATTCATGGCGATTTGGCATCTACGTCTCCGTGGGACCTTCATATACATCAATAACGTAATATAGCCTAACCTAACCCAACCTAACATTTCGGCGGTAATATTTGACATCATTCCTGGCGAGTTGGCCTCTACGTCTCCGTTTGACCTTCATAAACATCAATAACGTAATATAACGTAACCTAACCCAACCTATCATCTCGGCGGTAATATTTGATCACATTCCTGGCTTGTTGGCCTCTACGTCTCCGCGGGACCTTTCTATACATCTATAACGTGATATAACCTAACCTAACCCAACCTAACATCTCGGCGGTAATATTTGAAAACATTCATGGCGAGTTGGCATCTACGTCTCCGTGGGACCTTCATATACATCAATAACGTTATATAGCCTAACCTAACCCAACCTAACATTTCGGCGGTAATATTTGACAACATTCCTAGCGAGTTGGCTTCTCCGTCTCCGTGGGTCATTTATATACATCAATAACGTAATATAACCTAACCTAACCCAACCTAACATTTCGGCGGTAATATTTGAAAACATACCTGGCGAGTTGGCCTCTACGTCTCCGTGGGACCTTTATATACATCAATAACGTAATATAACCTAACCTAACCCAACCTAACGTCTCGGCGGTAATATTTGAAAACATTCATGGCGATTTGGCATCTACGTCTCCGTGGGACCTTCATATACATCAATAACGTAATATAGCCTAACCTAACCCAACCTAACATTTCGGCGGTAATATTTGACATCATTCCTGGCGAGTTGGCCTCTACGTCTCCGTGGGACCTTCATATACATCAATAACGTAATATAGCCTAACCTAACCAAACCTAACATTTCGGCGGTAATATTTGACAACATTCCTAGCGAGTTGGCTTCTCCGTCTCCGTGGGTCACTTATATACATCAATAACGTAATATAACCTAACCTAACCCAACCTAACATCTCGGCGGTAATATTTGACAACATACCTGGCGAGTTGGCCCCTGCGTCTCCGTGGAACCTTCATATACATCAATAACGAAATATAACCTAACGTAACCCCACCTAACATCTCGGCGGTAATATTTGAAAACATTCCTGGCGAGTTGGCTTCTCCGTCTCCGTGGGATCTTTTTATACATAAATAACGTAATATAACCTAACCTAACCCAACCTAACATCTCGGCGGTAATATTTGAAAACATACCTGGCGAGTTGGCCTCTACGTCTCCGTGGGACCTTTATATACATCAATAACGAAATATAACCTAACGTAACCCAACCTAACATCTCGGCGGTAATATTTGAAAACATTCCTGGCGAGTTGGCTTCTCCGTCTCCGTGGGATCTTTTTATACATAAATAACGTAATATAACCTAACCTAACCCAACATAACATCTCGGCGGTAATATTTGAAAACATACCTGGCGAGTTGGCCTCTACGTCTCCGTGGGACCTTTATATACATCAATAAAGTAATATAACCTAACCTAACCAAACCAAACATTTCGGCGGTAATATTTGACAACATTCCTGGCGAGTTGGCTTCTTCGTCTCCGTGGGACATTTATATACATCAATAACGTAATATAACGTAACCTAACCCAACCTATCATCCCGGCGGTAATATTTGATCACATTCCTGGTTTGTGGCCTCTACGTCTCCGCGGGACCTTTATATACATCTATAACGTGATATAACCTAACCTAACCCAACCTAACATCTCGGCGGTAATATTTGAAAACATTCCTGGCGAGTTGGACTCTACGTCACCGTGGGACCTTTATAGACATCCATAACGTAATAAAACCTAACCTAACCCAACCTAACATCTCGGCGGTAATATTTGAAAACATTCATGGCGAGTTGGCCTCTATGTCTCCGTGGGACCTTTATATACATCAATAACGTAATATAACCTAACCTAACCCAACCTAACGTCTCGGCGGTAATATTTGAAAACATACCTGGCGAGTTGGCCTCTACGTCTCCGTGGGACCTTTATATACATCAATAAAGTAATATAACCTAACCTAACCAAACCTAACATCTCGGCGGTAATATTTGAAAACATTCATGTCGATTTGGCATGTACGTCTCCGTGGGACCTTCGTATACATCAATAACGTAATATAGCCTAACCTAACCCAACCTAACATTTCGGCGGTAATATTTGACAACATTCCTGGCGAGTTGGCTTCTCCGTCTCCGTGGGACATTTATATACATCAATAACGTAATATAACCTAACCTAACCCAACCTAACATCTCGGCTGTAATATTTGACAACATACCTGGCGAGTTGGCCTCTGCGTCTCCGTGGAACCTTCATATACATCAATTAGGAAATATAACCTAACCTAACCCAACCTAACATCTCGGCGGTAATATTTGAAAACATTCATGGCGATTTGGCATCTACGTCTCCGTGGGACCTTCATATACATCAATAACGTAATATAGCCTAACCTAACCCAACCTAACATTTCGGCGGTAATATTTGACAACATTCCTAGCGAGTTGGCTTCTCCGTCTCCGTGGGTCACTTATATACATCAATAACGTAATATAACCTAACCTAACCCAACCTAACATCTCGGCGGTAATATTTGACAACATACCTGCCGAGTTGGCCTCTGCGTCCTCGTGGAACCTTCATATACATCAATAACGAAATATAACCTAACGTAACCCAACCTAACATCTCGGCGGTAATATTTGAAAACATTCCTGGCGAGTTGGCTCCTCCGTCTCCGTGGGATCTTTTTATACATAAATAACGTAATATAACCTAACCTAACCCAACCTAACATCTCGGCGGTAATATTTGAAAACATACCTGGCGAGTTGGCCTCTACGTCTCCGTGGGACCTTTATATACATCAATAACGTAATATAACCTAACCTAACCCAACCTAACGTCTCGGCGGTAATATTTGAAAACATTCATGGCGATTTGGCATCTACGTCTCCGTGGGACCTTCATATACATCAATAACGTAATATAGCCTAACCTAACCCAACCTAACATTTCGGCGGTAATATTTGACATCATTCCTGGCGAGTTGGCCTCTACGTCTCCGTTTGACCTTCATAAACATCAATAACGTAATATAACGTAACCTAACCCAACCTATCATCTCGGCGGTAATATTTGATCACATTCCTGGCTTGTTGGCCTCTACGTCTCCGCGGGACCTTTCTATACATCTATAACGTGATATAACCTAACCTAACCCAACCTAACATCTCGGCGGTAATATTTGAAAACATTCATGGCGAGTTGGCATCTACGTCTCCGTGGGACCTTCATATACATCAATAACGTTATATAGCCTAACCTAACCCAACCTAACATTTCGGCGGTAATATTTGACAACATTCCTAGCGAGTTGGCTTCTCCGTCTCCGTGGGTCATTTATATACATCAATAACGTAATATAACCTAACCTAACCCAACCTAACATCTCGGCGGTAATATTTGACAACATACCTGGCGAGTTGGCCTCTGCGTCTCCGTGGAACCTTCATATACATCAATTACGAAATATAACCTAACCTAACCCAACCTAACATCTCGGCGGTAATATTTGAAAACATTCATGGCGATTTGGCATCTACGTCTCCGTGGGACCTTCATATACATCAATAACGTAATATAGCCTAACGTAACCCAACCTAACATCTCGGCGGTAATATTTGAAAACATTCCTGGCGAGTTGGCTTCTCCGTCTCCGTGGGATCTTTTTATACATAAATAACGTAATATAACCTAACCTAACCCAACCTAACATCTCGGCGGTAATATTTGAAAACATACCTGGCGAGTTGGCCTCCACGTCTCCGTGGGACCTTTATATACATCAATAACGTAATATAACCTAACCTAACCCAACCTAACGTCTCGGCGGTAATATTTGAAAACATTCATGGCGATTTGGCATCTACGTCTCCGTGGGACCTTCATATACATCAATAACGTAATATAGCCTAACCTAACCCAACCTAACATTTCGGCGGTAATATTTGACATCATTCCTGGCGAGTTGGCCTCTACGTCTCCGTGGGACCTTCATATACATCAATAACGTAATATAGCCTAACCTAACCAAACCTAACATTTCGGCGGTAATATTTGAAAACATACCTGGGCGGTTGGCCTCTACGTCTCCGTGGGACCTGCATATACATCAATAACGTTATATAGCCTAACCTAACCCAACCTAACATTTCGGCGGTAATATTTGACAACATTCCTAGCGAGTTGGCTTCTCCGTCTCCGTGGGTCACTTATATACATCAATAACGTAATATAACCTAACCTAACCCAACCTAACATCTCGGCGGTAATATTTGACAACATACCTGGCGAGTTGGCCTCTGCGTCTCCGTGGGTCACTTATATACATCAATAACGTAATATAACCTAACCTAACCCAACCTAACATCTCGGCGGTAATATTTGAAAACATTCATGGCGAGTTGGCATCTACGTCTCCGTGGGACCTTCATATACATCAATAACGTTATATAGCCTAACCTAACCCAACCTAACATTTCGGCTGTAATATTTGACAACATACCTGGCGAGTTGGCCTCTGCGTCTCCGTGGAACCTTCATATACATCAATAACGAAATATAACCTAACGTAACCCAACCTAACATCTCGGCGGTAATATTTGAAAACATTCCTGGCGAGTTGGCTTCTCCGTCTCCGTGGGATCTTTTTATACATAAATAACGTAATATAACCTAACCTAACCCAACATAACATCTCGGCGGTAATATTTGAAAACATACCTGGGCGGTTGGCCTCTACGTCTCCGTGGGACCTGCATATACATCAATAACGTTATATAGCCTAACCTAACCCAACCTAACATTTCGGCGGTAATATTTGACAACATTCCTAGCGAGTTGGCTTCTCCGTCTCCGTGGGTCATTTATATACATCAATAACGTAATATAACCTAACCTAACCCAACCTAACATCTCGGCGGTAATATTTGACAACATACCTGGCGAGTTGGCCTCTGCTTCTCCGTGGAACCTTCATATACATCAATTACGAAATATAACCTAACCTAACCCAACCTAACATCTCGGCGGTAATATTTGAAAACATTCATGGCGATTTGGCATCTACGTCTCCGTGGGACCTTCATATACATCAATAACGTAATATAGCCTAACGTAACCCAACCTAACATCTCGGCGGTAATATTTGAAAACATTCCTGGCGAGTTGGCTTCTCCGTCTCCGTGGGATCTTTTTATACATAAATAACGTAATATAACCTAACCTAACCCAACCTAACATCTCGGCGGTAATATTTGAAAACATACCTGGCGAGTTGGCCTCCACGTCTCCGTGGGACCTTTATATACATCAATAACGTAATATAACCTAACCTAACCCAACATAACATCTCGGCGGTAATATTTGAAAACATACCTGGCGAGTTGGCCTCTACGTCTCCGTGGGACCTTTATATACATCAATAAAGTAATATAACCTAACCTAACCAAACCAAACATTTCGGCGGTAATATTTGACAACATTCCTGGCGAGTTGGCTTCTTCGTCTCCGTGGGACATTTATATACATCAATAACGTAATATAACGTAACCTAACCCAACCTATCATCCCGGCGGTAATATTTGATCACATTCCTGGTTTGTGGCCTCTACGTCTCCGCGGGACCTTTATATACATCTATAACGTGATATAACCTAACCTAACCCAACCTAACATCTCGGCGGTAATATTTGAAAACATTCCTGGCGAGTTGGACTCTACGTCACCGTGGGACCTTTATAGACATCCATAACGTAATAAAACCTAACCTAACCCAACCTAACATCTCGGCGGTAATATTTGAAAACATTCATGGCGAGTTGGCCTCTATGTCTCCGTGGGACCTTTATATACATCAATAACGTAATATAACCTAACCTAACCCAACCTAACATCTCGGCGGTAATATTTGAAAACATACCTGGCGAGTTGGCCTCTACGTCTCCGTGGGACCTTTATATACATCAATAAAGTAATATAACCTAACCTAACCAAACCTAACATCTCGGCGGTAATATTTGAAAACATTCATGTCGATTTGGCATGTACGTCTCCGTGGGACCTTCGTATACATCAATAACGTAATATAGCCTAACCTAACCCAACCTAACATTTCGGCGGTAATATTTGACAACATTCCTGGCGAGTTGGCTTCTCCGTCTCCGTGGGACATTTATATACATCAATAACGTAATATAACCTAACCTAACCCAACCTAACATCTCGGCTGTAATATTTGACAACATACCTGGCGAGTTGGCCTCTGCGTCTCCGTGGAACCTTCATATACATCAATTACGAAATATAACCTAACCTATCCCAACCTAACATCTCGGCGGTAATATTTGACAACATACCTGCCGAGTTGGCCTCTGCGTCCTCGTGGAACCTTCATATACATCAATAACGAAATATAACCTAACGTAACCCAAACTAACATCTCGGCGGTAATATTTGAAAACATTCCTGGCGAGTTGGCTTCTCCGTCTCCGTGGGATCTTTTTATACATAAATAACGTAATATAACCTAACCTAACCCAACCTAACATCTCGGCGGTAATATTTGAAAACATTCATGGCGAGTTGGCATCTACGTCTCCGTGGGACCTTCATATACATCAATAACGTTATATAGCCTAACCTAACCCAACCTAACATTTCGGCGGTAATATTTGACAACATTCCTAGCGAGTTGGCTTCTCCGTCTCCGTGGGTCATTTATATACATCAATAACGTAATATAACCTAACCTAACCCAACCTAACATCTCGGCGGTAATATTTGACAACATACCTGGCGAGTTGGCCTCTGCGTCTCCGTGGAACCTTCATATACATCAATTACGAAATATAACCTAACCTAACCCAACCTAACATCTCGGCGGTAATATTTGAAAACATTCATGGCGATTTGGCATCTACGTCTCCGTGGGACCTTCATATACATCAATAACATAATATAGCCTAACCTAACCCAACCTAACATTTCGGCGGTAATATTTGACAACATTCCTGGCGAGTTGGCTTCTCCGTCTCCGTTTGACCTTCATAAACATCAATAACGTAATATAACGTAACCTAACCCAACCTATCATCTCGGCGGTAATATTTGATCACATTCCTGGCTTGTTGGCCTCTACGTCTCCGCGGGACCTTTCTATACGTCTATAACGTGATATAACCTAACCTAACCCAACCTAACATCTCGGCGGTAATATTTGAAAACATTCATGGCGAGTTGGCATCTACGTCTCCGTGGGACCTTCATATACATCAATAACGTTATATAGCCTAACCTAACCCAACCTAACATTTCGGCTGTAATATTTGACAACATACCTGGCGAGTTGGCCTCTGCGTCTCCGTGGAACCTTCATATACATCAGTAACGAAATATAACCTAACGTAACCCAACCTAACATCTCGGCGGTAATATTTGAAAACATTCCTGGCGAGTTGGCTTCTCCGTCTCCGTGGGTCATTTATATACATCAATAACGTAATATAACCTAACCTAACCCAACCTAACATCTCGGCGGTAATATTTGACAACATACCTGGGCGGTTGGCCTCTACGTCTCCGTGGGACCTTTATATACATCAATAAAGTAATATAACCTAACCTAACCAAACCTAACATTTCGGCGGTAATATTTGACAACATTCCTGGCGAGTTGGCTTCTTCGTCTCCGTGGAACATTTATATACATCAATAACGTAATATAACGTAACCTAACCCAACCTATCATCCCGGCGGTAATATTTGATCACATTCCTGGTTTGTGGCCTCTACGTCTCCGCGGGACCTTTATATACATCTATAACGTGATATAACCTAACCTAACCCAACCTAACATCTCGGCGGTAATATTTGAAAACATTCCTGGCGAGTTGGACTCTACGTCACCGTGGGACCTTTATAGACATCCATAACGTAATAAAACCTAACCTAACCCAACCTAACATCTCGGCGGTAATATTTGAAAACATTCATGGCGAGTTGGCCTCTATGTCTCCGTGGGACCTTTATATACATCAATAACGTAATATAACGTAACCTAACCCAACCTATCATCTCGGCGGTAATATTTGATCACATTCCTGGCTTGTTGGCCTCTACGTCTCCGCGGGACCTTTCTATACATCTATAACGTGATATAACCTAACCTAACCCAACCTAACATCTCGGCGGTAATATTTGATCACATTCCTGGCTTGTTGGCCTCTACGTCTCCGCGGGACCTTTCTATACGTCTATAACGTGATATAACCTAACCTAACCCAACCTAACATCTCGGCGGTAATATTTGAAAACATTCATGGCGAGTTGGCATCTACGTCTCCGTGGGACCTTCATATACATCAATAACGTTATATAGCCTAACCTAACCCAACCTAACATTTCGGCTGTAATATTTGACAACATACCTGGCGAGTTGGCCTCTGCGTCTCCGTGGAACCTTCATATACATCAATAACGAAATATAACCTAACGTAACCCAACCTAACATCTCGGCGGTAATATTTGAAAACATTCCTGGCGAGTTGGCTTCTCCGTCTCCGTGGGATCTTTTTATACATAAATAACGTAATATAACCTAACCTAACCCAACATAACATCTCGGCGGTAATATTTGAAAACATACCTGGGCGGTTGGCCTCTACGTCTCCGTGGGACCTTTATATACATCAATAAAGTAATATAACCTAACCTAACCAAACCTAACATTTCGGCGGTAATATTTGACAACATTCCTGGCGAGTTGGCTTCTTCGTCTCCGTGGAACATTTATATACATCAATAACGTAATATAACGTAACCTAACCCAACCTATCATCCCGGCGGTAATATTTGATCACATTCCTGGTTTGTGGCCTCTACGTCTCCGCGGGACCTTTATATACATCTATAACGTGATATAACCTAACCTAACCCAACCTAACATCTCGGCGGTAATATTTGAAGACATTCCTGGCGAGTTGGACTCTACGTCACCGTTTGACCTTTATAGACATCCATAACGTAATAAAACCTAACCTAACCCAACCTAACATCTCGGCGGTAATATTTGAAAACATTCATGGCGAGTTGGCCTCTATGTCTCCGTGGGACCTTTATATACATCAATAACGTAATATAACCTAACCTAACCCAACCTAACATCTCGGCGGTAATATTTGAAAACATACCTGGCGAGTTGGCCTCTACGTCTCCGTGGGACCTTTATATACATCAATAAAGTAATATAACCTAACCTAACCCAACCCAACATTTCGGCGGTAATATTTGAAAACATACCTGGCGAGTTGGCCTCTGCGTCTCCGTGGAACCTTCATATACATCAATAACGAAATATAACCTAACGTAACCCAACCTAACATCTCGGCGGTAATATTTGAAAACATTCCTGGCGAGTTGGCTTCTCCGTCTCCGTGGGATCTTTTTATACATAAATAACGTAATATAACCTAACCTAACCCAACATAACATCTCGGCGGTAATATTTGAAAACATACCTGGGCGGTTGGCCTCTACGTCTCCGTGGGACCTTTATATACATCAATAAAGTAATATAACCTAACCTAACCAAACCTAACATTTCGGCGGTAATATTTGACAACATTCCTGGCGAGTTGGCTTCTTCGTCTCCGTGGAACATTTATATACATCAATAACGTAATATAACGTAACCTAACCCAACCTATCATCCCGGCGGTAATATTTGATCACATTCCTGGTTTGTGGCCTCTACGTCTCCGCTGGACCTTTATATACATCTATAACGTGATATAACCTAACCTAACCCAACCTAACATCTCGGCGGTAATATTTGAAAACATTCCTGGCGAGTTGGACTCTACGTCACCGTTTGACCTTTATAGACATCCATAACGTAATAAAACCTAACCTAACCCAACCTAACATCTCGGCGGTAATATTTGAAAACATTCATGGCGAGTTGGCCTCTATGTCTCCGTGGGACCTTTATATACATCAATAACGTAATATAACCTAACCTAACCCAACCTAACATCTCGGCGGTAATATTTGAAAACATACCTGGCGAGTTGGCCTCTACGTCTCCGTGGGACCTTTATATACATCAATAAAGTAATATAACCTAACCTAACCCAACCCAACATTTCGGCGGTAATATTTGAAAACATACCTGGCGAGTTGGCCTCTACGTCTCCGTGGGACCTTTATATACATCAATAACGTAATATAACCTAACCTAACCCAACCTAACGTCTCGGCGGTAATATTTGAAAACATTCATGGCGATTTGGCATCTACGTCTCCGTGGGACCTTCATATACATCAATAACGTAATATAGCCTAACCTAACCCAACCTAACATCTCGGCGGTAATATTTGAAATCATTCCTGGCGAGTTGGCTTCTCCGTCTCCGTGGGATCTTTTTATACATAAATAACGTAATATAACCTAACCTAACCCAACCTAACATCTCGGCGGTAATATTTGAAAACATACCTGGCGAGTTGGCCTCCACGTCTCCGTGGGACCTTTATATACATCAATAACGTAATATAACCTAACCTAACCCAACCTAACGTCTCGGCGGTAATATTTGAAAACATTCATGGCGATTTGGCATCTACGTCTCCGTGGGACCTTCATATACATCAATAACGTAATATAGCCTAACCTAACCCAACCTAACATTTCGGCGGTAATATTTGACATCATTCCTGGCGAGTTGGCCTCTATTTCTCCGTGGGACCTTTATATACATCTATAACGTAATATAACCTAACCTAACCCAACCTAACATCTCGGCGGTAATATTTGAAAACATTCCTGGCGAGTTGGCCTCGACGTCTCCGTGGGACCTTTATATATATCAATATCGTAATATAATCTAACCTAACCCAACATAACATCTCGGCGGTAATATTTGAAAACATACCTGGCGAGTTGGCCTCTACGTCTCCGTGGGACCTTTATATACATCAATAAAGTAATATAACCTAACCTAACCAAACCTAACATCTCGGCGGTAATATTTGAAAACATTCATGTCGATTTGGCATGTACGTCTCCGTGGGACCTTCATATACATCAATAACGTAATATAGCCTAACCTAACCCAACCTAACATTTCGGCGGTAATATTTGACAACATTCCTGGCGAGTTGGCTTCTCCGTCTCCGTTTGACCTTCATAAACATCAATAACGTAATATAACGTAACCGAACCCAACCTATCATCTCGGCGGTAATATTTGATCACATTCCTGGCTTGTTGGCCTCTACGTCTCCGCGGGACCTTTATATACATCTATAACGTGATATAACCTAACCTAACCCAACCTAACATCTCGGCGGTAATATTTGAAAACATTCCTGGCGAGTTGGCCTCGACGTCTCCGTGGGACCTTTATATATATCAATATCGTAATATATTCTAACCTAACCCAACATAACATCTCGGCGGTAATACTTGAAAACATACCTGGCGAGTTGGCCTCTACGTCTCCGTGAGACCTTTATATACATCAATAAAGTAATATAACCTAACCTAACCAAACCTAACATCTCGGCGGTAATATCTGAAAACATTCATGTGGATTTGGCATGTACGTCTCCGTGGGACCTTCATATACATCAATAACGTTATATAGCCTAACCTAACCCAACCTAACATTTCGGCTGTAATATTTGACAACATACCTGGCGAGTTGGCCTCTGCGTCTCCGTGGAACCTTCATATACATCAATAACGAAATATAACCTAACGTAACCCAACCTAACATCTCGGCGGTAATATTTGAAAACATTCCTGGCGAGTTGGCTTCTCCGTCTCCGTGGGATCTTTTTATACATAAATAACGTAATATAACCTAACCTAACCCAACATAACATCTCGGCGGTAATATTTGAAAACATACCTGGGCGGTTGGCCTCTACGTCTCCGTGGGACCTTTATATACATCAATAAAGTAATATAACCTAACCTAACCAAACCTAACATTTCGGCGGTAATATTTGACAACATTCCTGGCGAGTTGGCTTCTTCGTCTCCGTGGAACATTTATATACATCAATAACGTAATATAACGTAACCTAACCCAACCTATCATCCCGGCGGTAATATTTGATCACATTCCTGGTTTGTGGCCTCTACGTCTCCGCGGGACCTTTATATACATCTATAACGTGATATAACCTAACCTAACCCAACCTAACATCTCGGCGGTAATATTTGAAAACATTCCTGGCGAGTTGGACTCTACGTCACCGTGGGACCTTTATAGACATCCATAACGTAATAAAACCTACCCTAACCCAACCTAACATCTCGGCGGTAATATTTGAAAACATTCATGGCGAGTTGGCCTCTATGTCTCCGTGGGACCTTTATATACATCAATAACGTAATATAACCTAACCTAACCCAACCTAACATCTCGGCGGTAATATTTGACAACATACCTGCCGAGTTGGCCTCTGCGTCTCCGTGGAACCTTCATATACATCAATAACGAAATATAACCTAACGTAACCCAACCTAACATCTCGGCGGTAATATTTGAAAACATTCCTGGCGAGTTGGCTTCTCCGTCTCCGTGGGATCTTTTTATACATAAATAACGTAATATAACCTAACCTAACCCAACTTAACATCTCGGCGGTAATATTTGAAAACATACCTGGCGAGTTGGCCTCTACGTCTCCGTGGGACCTTTATATACATCAATAACGTAATATAACCTAACCTAACCCAACCTAACGTCTCGGCGGTAATATTTGAAAACATTCATGGCGATTTGGCATCTACGTCTCCGTGGGACCTTCATATACATCAATAACGTAATATAGCCTAACCTAACCCAACCTAACATTTCGGCGGTAATATTTGACATCATTCCTGGCGAGTTGGCCTCTACGTCTCCGTTTGACCTTCATAAACATCAATAACGTAATATAACGTAACCTAACCCAACCTATCATCTCGGCGGTAATATTTGATCACATTCCTGGCTTGTTGGCCTCTACGTCTCCGCGGGACCTTTCTATACATCTATAACGTGATATAACCTAACCTAACCCAACCTAACATCTCGGCGGTAATATTTGAAAACATTCATGGCGAGTTGGCATCTACGTCTCCGTGGGACCTTCATATACATCAATAACGTTATATAGCCTAACCTAACCCAACCTAACATTTCGGCGGTAATATTTGACAACATTCCTAGCGAGTTGGCTTCTCCGTCTCCGTGGGTCATTTATATACATCAATAACGTAATATAACCTAACCTAACCCAACCTAACATCTCGGCGGTAATATTTGACAACATACCTGGCGAGTTGGCCTCTGCGTCTCCGTGGAACCTTCATATACATCAATTACGAAATATAACCTAACCTAACCCAACCTAACATCTCGGCGGTAATATTTGAAAACATTCATGGCGATTTGGCATCTACGTCTCCGTGGGACCTTCATATACATCAATAACGTAATATAGCCTAACCTAACCCAACCTAACATTTCGGCGGTAATATTTGACAACATTCCTGGCGAGTTGGCTTCTCCGTCTCCGTTTGACCTTCATAAACATCAATAACGTAATATAACGTAACCTAACCCAACCTATCATCTCGGCGGTAATATTTGATCACATTCCTGGCTTGTTGGCCTCTACGTCTCCGCGGGACCTTTCTATACGTCTATAACGTGATATAACCTAACCTAACCCAACCTAACATCTCGGCGGTAATATTTGAAAACATTCATGGCGAGTTGGCATCTACGTCTCCGTGGGACCTTCATATACATCAATAACGTTATATAGCCTAACCTAACCCAACCTAACATTTCGGCTGTAATATTTGACAACATACCTGGCGAGTTGGCCTCTGCGTCTCCGTGGAACCTTCATATACATCAATAACGAAATATAACCTAACGTAACCCAACCTAACATCTCGGCGGTAATATTTGAAAACATTCCTGGCGAGTTGGCTTCTCCGTCTCCGTGGGATCTTTTTATACATAAATAACGTAATATAACCTAACCTAACCCAACATAACATCTCGGCGGTAATATTTGAAAACATACCTGGGCGGTTGGCCTCTACGTCTCCGTGGGACCTTTATATACATCAATAAAGTAATATAACCTAACCTAACCAAACCTAACATTTCGGCGGTAATATTTGACAACATTCCTGGCGAGTTGGCTTCTTCGTCTCCGTGGAACATTTATATACATCAATAACGTAATATAACGTAACCTAACCCAACCTATCATCCCGGCGGTAATATTTGATCACATTCCTGGTTTGTGGCCTCTACGTCTCCGCGGGACCTTTATATACATCTATAACGTGATATAACCTAACCTAACCCAACCTAACATCTCGGCGGTAATATTTGAAAACATTCCTGGCGAGTTGGACTCTACGTCACCGTGGGACCTTTATAGACATCCATAACGTAATAAAACCTACCCTAACCCAACCTAACATCTCGGCGGTAATATTTGACAACATACCTGCCGAGTTGGCCTCTGCGTCTCCGTGGGACCTTCATATACATCAATAACGAAATATAACCTAACGTAACCCAACCTAACATCTCGGCGGTAATATTTGAAAACATTCCTGGCGAGTTGGCTTCTCCGTCTCCGTGGGATCTTTTTATACATAAATAACGTAATATAACCTAACCTAACCCAACTTAACATCTCGGCGGTAATATTTGAAAACATACCTGGCGAGTTGGCCTCTACGTCTCCGTGGGACCTTTATATACATCAATAACGTAATATAACCTAACCTAACCCAACCTAACGTCTCGGCGGTAATATTTGAAAACATTCATGGCGATTTGGCATCTACGTCTCCGTGGGACCTTCATATACATCAATAACGTAATATAGCCTAACCTAACCCAACCTAACATTTCGGCGGTAATATTTGACATCATTCCTGGCGAGTTGGCCTCTACGTCTCCGTTTGACCTTCATAAACATCAATAACGTAATATAACGTAACCTAACCCAACCTATCATCTCGGCGGTAATATTTGATCACATTCCTGGCTTGTTGGCCTCTACGTCTCCGCGGGACCTTTCTATACATCTATAACTTGATATAACCTAACCTAACCCAACCTAACATCTCGGCGGTAATATTTGAAAACATTCATGGCGAGTTGGCATCTACGTCTCCGTGGGACCTTCATATACATCAATAACGTTATATAGCCTAACCTAACCCAACCTAACATTTCGGCTGTAATATTTGACAACATACCTGGCGAGTTGGCCTCTGCGTCTCCGTGGAACCTTCATATACATCAATAACGAAATATAACCTAACGTAACCCAACCTAACATCTCGGCGGTAATATTTGAAAACATTCCTGGCGAGTTGGCTTCTCCGTCTCCGTGGGATCTTTTTATACATAAATAACGTAATATAACCTAACCTAACCCAACATAACATCTCGGCGGTAATATTTGAAAACATACCTGGGCGGTTGGCCTCTACGTCTCCGTGGGACCTTTATATACATCAATAAAGTAATATAACCTAACCTAACCAAACCTAACATTTCGGCGGTAATATTTGACAACATTCCTGGAGAGTTGGCTTCTTCGTCTCCGTGGAACATTTATATACATCAATAACGTAATATAACGTAACCTAACCCAACCTATCATCCCGGCGGTAATATTTGATCACATTCCTGGTTTGTGGCCTCTACGTCTCCGCGGGACCTTTATATACATCTATAACGTGATATAACCTAACCTAACCCAACCTAACATCTCGGCGGTAATATTTGAAAACATTCCTGGCGAGTTGGACTCTACGTCACCGTGGGACCTTTATAGACATCCATAACGTAATAAAACCTAACCTAACCCAACCTAACATCTCGGCGGTAATATTTGAAAACATTCATGGCGAGTTGGCCTCTATGTCTCCGTGGGACCTTTATATACATCAATAACGTAATATAACCTAACCTAACCCAACCTAACATCTCGGCGGTAATATTTGAAAACATACCTGGCGAGTTGGCCTCTACGTCTCCGTGGGACCTTTATATACATCAATAAAGTAATATAACCTAACCTAACCCAACCCAACATTTCGGCGGTAATATTTGAAAACATACCTGGCGAGTTGGCCTCCACGTCTCCGTGGGACCTTTATATACATCAATAACGTAATATAACCTAACCTAACCCAACCTAACGTCTCGGCGGTAATATTTGAAAACATTCATGTGGATTTGGCATGTACGTCTCCGTGGGACCTTCATATACATCAATAACGTAATATAGCCTAACCTAACCCAACCTAACATTTCGGCGGTAATATTTGACAACATTCCTGGCGAGTTGGCTTCTCCGTCTCCGTGGGACATTTATATACATCAATAACGTAATATAACCTAACCTAACCCAACCTAACATCTCGGCTGTAATATTTGACAACATACCTGGCGAGTTGGCCTCTGCGTCTCCGTGGAACCTTCATATACATCAATTACGAAATATAACCTAACCTAACCCAACCTAACATCTCGGCGGTAATATTTGAAAACATTCATGGCGATTTGGCATCTACGCCTCCGTGGGACCTTCATATACATCAATAACGTAATACAGCCTAACCTAACCCAACCTAACATTTCGGCGGTAATATTTGACAACATTCCTAGCGAGTTGGCTTCTCCGTCTCCGTGGGTCACTTATATACATCAATAACGTAATATAACCTAACCTAACCCAACCTAACATCTCGGCGGTAATATTTGACAACATACCTGGCGAGTTGGCCTCTGCGTCTCCGTGGAACCTTCATATACATCAATAACGAAATATAACCTAACGTAACCCAACCTAACATCTCGGCGGTAATATTTGAAAACATTCCTGGCGAGTTGGCTTCTCCGTCTCCGTGGGATCTTTTTATACATAAATAACGTAATATAACCTAACCTAACCCAACCTAACATCTCGGCGGTAATACTTGAAGACATACCTGGCGAGTTGGCCTCTACGTCTCCGTGGGACCTTTATATACATCAATAACGTAATATAACCTAACCTAACCCAACCTAACGTCTCGGCGGTAATATTTGAAAACATTCATGGCGATTTGGCATCTACGTCTCCGTGGGACCTTCATATACATCAATAACGTAATATAGCCTAACCTAACCCAACCTAACATTTCGGCGGTAATATTTGACATCATTCCTGGCGAGTTGGCCTCTACGTCTCCGTTTGACCTTCATAAACATCAATAACGTAATATAACGTAACCTAACCCAACCTATCATCTCGGCGGTAATATTTGATCACATTCCTGGCTTGTTGGCCTCTATGTCTCCGCGGGACCTTTATATACATCTATAACGTGATATAACCTAACCTAACCCAACCTAACATCTCGGCGGTAATATTTGAAAACATTCATGGCGAGTTGGCATCTACGTCTCCGTGGGACCTTCAAATACATCAATAACGTTATATAGCCTAACCTAACCCAACATAACATTTCGGCGGTAATATTTGACAACATTCCTAGCGAGTTGGCTTCTCCGTCTCCGTGGGTCATTTATATACATCAATAACGTAATATAACCTAACCTAACCCAACCTAACATCTCGGCGGTAATATTTGACAACATACCTGGCGAGTTGGCCTCTGCGTCTCCGTGGAACCTTCATATACATCAATTACGAAATATAACCTAACCTAACCCAACCTAACATCTCGGCGGTAATATTTGAAAACATTCATGGCGATTTGGCATCTACGTCTCCGTGGGACCTTCATATACATCAATAACGTAATATAGCCTAACCTAACCCAACCTAACATTTCGGCGGTAATATTTGACAACATTCCTGGCGAGTTGGCTTCTCCGTCTCCGTTTGATCTTCATAAACATCAATAACGTAATATAACGTAACCTAACCCAACCTATCATCTCGGCGGTAATATTTGATCACATTCCTGGCTTGTTGGCCTCTACGTCTCCGCGGGACCTTTCTATACGTCTATAACGTGATATAACCTAACCTAACCCAACCTAACATCTCGGCGGTAATATTTGAAAACATTCATGGCGAGTTGGCATCTACGTCTCCGTGGGACCTTCATATACATCAATAACGTTATATAGCCTAACCTAACCCAACCTAACATTTCGGCTGTAATATTTGACAACATACCTGGCGAGTTGGCCTCTGCGTCTCCGTGGAACCTTCATATACATTAATAACGAAATATAACCTAACGTAACCCAACCTAACATCTCGGCGGTAATATTTGAAAACATTCCTGGCGAGTTGGCTTCTCCGTCTCCGTGGGATCTTTTTATACATAAATAACGTAATATAACCTAACCTAACCCAACATAACATCTCGGCGGTAATATTTGAAAATATACCTGGGCGGTTGGCCTCTACGTCTCCGTGGGACCTTTATATACATCAATAAAGTAATATAACCTAACCTAACCAAACCTAACATTTCGGCGGTAATATTTGACAACATTCCTGGCGAGTTGGCTGCTTCGTCTCCGTGGGACATTTATATACATCAATAACGTAATATAACGTAACCTAACCCAACATAACATCTCGGCGGTAATATTTGAAAACATACCTGGGCGGTTGGCCTCTACGTCTCCGTGGGACCTTCATATACATCAATAACGTAATATAGCCTAACCTAACCCAACCTAACATCTCGGCGGTAATATTTGAAAACATTCCTGGCGAGTTGGCTTCTCCGTCTCCGTGGGATCTTTTTATACATCAATAAAGTAATATAACCTAACCTAACCCAACCTAACATCTCGGCGGTAATATTTGAAAACATACCTGGCGAGTTGGCCTCCACGTCTCCGTGGGACCTTTATATACATCAATAACGTAATATAACCTAACCTAACCCAACCTAACGTCTCGGCGGTAATATTTGAAAACATTCATGGCGATTTGGCATCTACGTCTCCGTGGGACCTTCATATACATCAATAACGTAATATAGCCTAACCTAACCCAACCTAACATCTCGGCGGTAATATTTGAAATCATTCCTGGCGAGTTGGCTTCTCCGTCTCCGTGGGATCTTTTTATACATAAATAACGTAATATAACCTAACCTAACCCAACCTAACATCTCGGCGGTAATATTTGAAAACATACCTGGCGAGTTGGCCTCCACGTCTCCGTGGGACCTTTATATACATCAATAACGTAATATAACCTAACCTAACCCAACCTAACGTCTCGGCGGTAATATTTGAAAACATTCATGGCGATTTGGCATCTACGTCTCCGTGGGACCTTCATATACATCAATAACGTAATATAACCTAACCTAACCCAACCTAACATCTCGGCGGTAATATTTGAAAACATTCATGGCGATTTGGCATCTACGTCTCCGTGGGACCTTCATATACATCAATAACGTAATATAGCCTAACCTAACCCAACCTAACATTTCGGCGGTAATATTTGACAACATTCCTGGCGAGTTGGCTTCTCCGTCTCCGTTTGATCTTCATAAACATCAATAACGTAATATAACGTAACCTAACCCAACCTATCATCTCGGCGGTAATATTTGATCACATTCCTGGCTTGTTGGCCTCTACGTGTCCGCGGGACCTTTCTATACGTCTATAACGTGATATAACCTAACCTAACCCAACCTAACATCTCGGCGGTAATATTTGAAAACATTCATGGCGAGTTGGCATCTACGTCTCCGTGGGACCTTCATATACATCAATAACGTTATATAGCCTAACCTAACCCAACCTAACATTTCGGCTGTAATATTTGACAACATACCTGGCGAGTTGGCCTCTGCGTCTCCGTGGAACCTTCATATACATTAATAACGAAATATAACCTAACGTAACCCAACCTAACATCTCGGCGGTAATATTTGAAAACATTCCTGGCGAGTTGGCTTCTCCGTCTCCGTGGGATCTTTTTATACATAAATAACGTAATATAACCTAACCTAACCCAACATAACATCTCGGCGGTAATATTTGAAAACATACCTGGGCGGTTGGCCTCTACGTCTCCGTGGGACCTTTATATACATCAATAAAGTAATATAACCTAACCTAACCAAACCTAACATTTCGGCGGTAATATTTGACAACATTCCTGGCGAGTTGGCTTCTTCGTCTCCGTGGGACATTTATATACATCAATAACGTAATATAACGTAACCTAACCCAACATAACATCTCGGCGGTAATATTTGAAAACATACCTGGGCGGTTGGCCTCTACGTCTCCGTGGGACCTTCATATACATCAATAACGTAATATAGCCTAACCTAACCCAACCTAACATTTCGGCGGTAATATTTGACAACATTCCTGGCGAGTTGGCTTCTCCGTCTCCGTGGGACATTTATATACATCAATAACGTAATATAACCTAACCTAACCCAACCTAACATCTCGGCTGTAATATTTGACAACATACCTGGCGAGTTGGCCTCTGCGTCTCCGTGGAACCTTCATATACATCAATTACGAAATATAACCTAACCTAACCCAACCTAACATCTCGGCGGTAATATTTGAAAACATTCATGGCGATTTGGCATCTACGTCTCCGTGGGACCTTCATATACATCAATAACGTAATATAGCCTAACCTAACCCAACCTAACATTTCGGCGGTAATATTTGACAACATTCCTAGCGAGTTGGCTTCTCCGTCTCCGTGGGTCACTTATATACATCAATAACGTAATATAACCTAACCTAACCCAACCTAACATCTCGGCGGTAATATTTGACAACATACCTGGCGAGTTGGCCTCTGCGTCTCCGTGGAACCTTCATATACATCAATAACGAAATATAACCTAACGTAACCCAACCTAACATCTCGGCGGTAATATTTGAAAACATTCCTGGCGAGTTGGCTTCTCCGTCTCCGTGGGATCTTTTTATACATAAATAACGTAATATAACCTAACCTAACCCAACCTAACATCTCGGCGGTAATACTTGAAGACATACCTGGCGAGTTGGCCTCTACGTCTCCGTGGGACCTTTATATACATCAATAACGTAATATAACCTAACCTAACCCAACCTAACGTCTCGGCGGTAATATTTGAAAACATTCATGGCGATTTGGCATCTACGTCTCCGTGGGACCTTCATATACATCAATAACGTAATATAGCCTAACCTAACCCAACCTAACATTTCGGCGGTAATATTTGACATCATTCCTGGCGAGTTGGCCTCTACGTCTCCGTTTGACCTTCATAAACATCAATAACGTAATATAACGTAACCTAACCCAACCTATCATCTCGGCGGTAATATTTGATCACATTCCTGGCTTGTTGGCCACTACGTCTCCGCGGGACCTTTATATACATCTATAACGTGATATAACCTAACCTAACCCAACCTAACATCTCGGCGGTAATATTTGAAAACATTCATGGCGAGTTGGCATCTACGTCTCCGTGGGACCTTCATATACATCAATAACGTTATATAGCCTAACCTAACCCAACATAACATTTCGGCGGTAATATTTGACAACATTCCTAGCGAGTTGGCTTCTCCGTCTCCGTGGGTCATTTATATACATCAATAACGTAATATAACCTAACCTAACCCAACCTAACATCTCGGCGGTAATATTTGACAACATACCTGGCGAGTTGGCCTCTGCGTCTCCGTGGAACCTTCATATACATCAATTACGAAATATAACCTAACCTAACCCAACCTAACATCTCGGCGGTAATATTTGAAAACATTCATGGCGATTTGGCATCTACGTCTCCGTGGGACCTTCATATACATCAATAACGTAATATAGCCTAACCTAACCCAACCTAACATTTCGGCGGTAATATTTGACAACATTCCTGGCGAGTTGGCTTCTCCGTCTCCGTTTGATCTTCATAAACATCAATAACGTAATATAACGTAACCTAACCCAACCTATCATCTCGGCGGTAATATTTGATCACATTCCTGGCTTGTTGGCCTCTACGTCTCCGCGGGACCTTTCTATACGTCTATAACGTGATATAACCTAACCTAACCCAACCTAACATCTCGGCGGTAATATTTGAAAACATTCATGGCGAGTTGGCATCTACGTCTCCGTGGGACCTTCATATACATCAATAACGTTATATAGCCTAACCTAACCCAACGTAACATTTCGGCTGTAATATTTGACAACATACCTGGCGAGTTGGCCTCTGCGTCTCCGTGGAACCTTCATATACATTAATAACGAAATATAACCTAACGTAACCCAACCTAACATCTCGGCGGTAATATTTGAAAACATTCCTGGCGAGTTGGCTTCTCCGTCTCCGTGGGATCTTTTTATACATAAATAACGTAATATAACCTAACCTAACCCAACATAACATCTCGGCGGTAATATTTGAAAACATACCTGGGCGGTTGGCCTCTACGTCTCCGTGGGATCTTTTTATACATCAATAAAGTAATATAACCTAACCTAACCCAACCTAACATCTCGGCGGTAATATTTGAAAACATACCTGGCGAGTTGGCCTCCACGTCTCCGTGGGACCTTTATATACATCAATAACGTAATATAACCTAACCTAACCCAACCTAACGTCTCGGCGGTAATATTTGAAAACATTCATGGCGATTTGGCATCTACGTCTCCGTGGGACCTTCATATACATCAATAACGTAATATAGCCTAACCTAACCCAACCTAACATCTCGGCGGTAATATTTGAAATCATTCCTGGCGAGTTGGCTTCTCCGTCTCCGTGGGATCTTTTTATACATAAATAACGTAATATAACCTAACCTAACCCAACCTAACATCTCGGCGGTAATATTTGAAAACATTCCTGGCGAGTTGGCCTCCACGTCTCCGTGGGACCTTTATATACATCAATAACGTAATATAACCTAACCTAACCCAACCTAACGTCTCGGCGGTAATATTTGAAAACATTCATGGCGATTTGGCATCTACGTCTCCGTGGGACCTTCATATACATCAATAACGTAATATAGCCTAACCTAACCCAACCTAACATTTCGGCGGTAATATTTGACATCATTCCTGGCGAGTTGGCCTCTATGTCTCCGTGGGACCTTTATATACATCTATAACGTAATATAACCTAACCTAACCCAACCTAACATCTCGGCGGTAATATTTGAAAACATTCCTGGCGAGTTGGCCTCGACGTCTCCGTGGGACCTTTATATATATCAATATCGTAATATAATCTAACCTAACCCAACATAACATCTCGGCGGTAATATTTGAAAACATACCTGGCGAGTTGGCCTCTACGTCTCCGTGGGACCTTTATATACATCAATAAAGTAATATAACCTAACCTAACCAAACCTAACATCTCGGCGGTAATATTTGAAAACATTCATGTCGATTTGGCATGTACGTCTCCGTGGGACCTTCATATACATCAATAACGTAATATAGCCTAACCTAACCCAACCTAACATTTCGGCGGTAATATTTGACAACATTCCTGGCGAGTTGGCTTCTCCGTCTCCGTTTGACCTTCATAAACATCAATAACGTAATATAACGTAACCGAACCCAACCTATCATCTCGGCGGTAATATTTGATCACATTCCTGGCTTGTTGGCCTCTACGTCTCCGCGGGACCTTTATATACATCTATAACGTGATATAACCTAACCTAACCCAACCTAACATCTCGGCGGTAATATTTGAAAACATTCCTGGCGAGTTGGCCTCGACGTCTCCGTGGGACCTTTATATATATCAATATCGTAATATATTCTAACCTAACCCAACATAACATCTCGGCGGTAATACTTGAAAACATACCTGGCGAGTTGGCCTCTACGTCTCCGTGGGACCTTTATATACATCAATAAAGTAATATAACCTAACCTAACCAAACCTAACATCTCGGCGGTAATATCTGAAAACATTCATGTGGATTTGGCATGTACGTCTCCGTGGGACCTTCATATACATCAATAACGTAATATAGCCTAACCTAACCCAACCTAACATTTCGGCGGTAATATTTGACAACATTCCTGGCGAGTTGGCTTCTCCGTCTCCGTGGGACATTTATATACATCAATAACGTAATATAACCTAACCTAACCCAACCTAACATCTCGGCTGTAATATTTGACAACATACCTGGCGAGTTGGCCTCTGCGTCTCCGTGGAACCTTCATATACATCAATTACGAAATATAACCTAACCTAACCCAACCTAACATCTCGGCGGTAATATTTGAAAACATTCATGGCGATTTGGCATCTACGTCTCCGTGGGACCTTCATATACATCAATAACGTAATATAGCCTAACCTAACCCAACCTAACATTTCGGCGGTAATATTTGACAACATTCCTAGCGAGTTGGCTTCTCCGTCTCCGTGGGTCACTTATATACATCAATAACGTAATATAACCTAACCTAACCCAACCTAACATCTCGGCGGTAATATTTGACAACATACCTGGCGAGTTGGCCTCTGCGTCTCCGTGGAACCTTCATATACATCAATAACGAAATATAACCTAACGTAACCCAACCTAACATCTCGGCGGTAATATTTGAAAACATTCCTGGCGAGTTGGCTTCTCCGTCTCCGTGGGATCTTTTTATACATAAATAACGTAATATAACCTAACCTAACCCAACCTAACATCTCGGCGGTAATACTTGAAGACATACCTGGCGAGTTGGCCTCTACGTCTCCGTGGGACCTTTATATACATCAATAACGTAATATAACCTAACCTAACCCAACCTAACGTCTCGGCGGTAATATTTGAAAACATTCATGGCGATTTGGCATCTACGTCTCCGTGGGACCTTCATATACATCAATAACGTAATATAGCCTAACCTAACCCAACCTAACATTTCGGCGGTAATATTTGACATCATTCCTGGCGAGTTGGCCTCTACGTCTCCGTTTGACCTTCATAAACATCAATAACGTAATATAACGTAACCTAACCCAACCTATCATCTCGGCGGTAATATTTGATCACATTCCTGGCTTGTTGGCCTCTACGTCTCCGCGGGACCTTTATATACATCTATAACGTGATATAACCTAACCTAACCCAACCTAACATCTCGGCGGTAATATTTGAAAACATTCATGGCGAGTTGGCATCTACGTCTCCGTGGGACCTTCATATACATCAATAACGTTATATAGCCTAACCTAACCCAACATAACATTTCGGCGGTAATATTTGACAACATTCCTAGCGAGTTGGCTTCTCCGTCTCCGTGGGTCATTTATATACATCAATAACGTAATATAACCTAACCTAACCCAACCTAACATCTCGGCGGTAATATTTGAAAACATACCTGGCGAGTTGGCCTCCACGTCTCCGTGGGACCTTTATATACATCAATAACGTAATATAACCTAACCTAACCCAACCTAACGTCTCGGCGGTAATATTTGAAAACATTCATGGCGATTTGGCATCTACGTCTCCGTGGGACCTTCATATACATCAATAACGTAATATAGCCTAACCTAACCCAACCTAACATTTCGGCGGTAATATTTGACATCATTCCTGGCGAGTTGGCCTCTATGTCTCCGTGGGACCTTTATATACATCTATAACGTAATATAACCTAACCTAACCCAACCTAACATCTCGGCGGTAATATTTGAAAACATTCCTGGCGAGTTGGCCTCGACGTCTCCGTGGGACCTTTATATATATCAATATCGTAATATAATCTAACCTAACCCAACATAACATCTCGGCGGTAATATTTGAAAACATACCTGGCGAGTTGGCCTCTACGTCTCCGTGGGTCCTTTATATACATCAATAAAGTAATATAACCTAACCTAACCAAACCTAACATCTCGGCGGTAATATTTGAAACATTCATGTCGATTTGGCATGTACGTCTCCGTGGGACCTTCATATACATCAATAACGTAATATAGCCTAACCTAACCCAACCTAACATTTCGGCGGTAATATTTGACAACATTCCTGGCGAGTTGGCTTCTCCGTCTCCGTTTGACCTTCATAAACATCAATAACGTAATATAACGTAACCGAACCCAACCTATCATCTCGGCGGTAATATTTGATCACATTCCTGGCTTGTTGGCCTCTACGTCTCCGCGGGACCTTTATATACATCTATAACGTGATATAACCTAACCTAATCCAACCTAACATCTCGGCGGTAATATTTGAAAACATTCATGGCGAGTTGGCATCTACGTCTCCGTGGGACCTTCATATACATCAATAACGTTATATAGCCTAACCTAACCCAACCTAACATTTCGGCTGTAATATTTGACAACATACCTGGCGAGTTGGCCTCTGCGTCTCCGTGGAACCTTCATATACATTAATAACGAAATATAACCTAACGTAACCCAACCTAACATCTCGGCGGTAATATTTGAAAACATTCCTGGCGAGTTGGCTTCTCCGTCTCCGTGGGATCTTTTTATACATAAATAACGTAATATAACCTAACCTAACCCAACATAACATCTCGGCGGTAATATTTGAAAACATACCTGGGCGGTTGGCCTCTACGTCTCCGTGGGACCTTTATATACATCAATAAAGTAATATAACCTAACCTAACCAAACCTAACATTTCGGCGGTAATATTTGACAACATTCCTGGCGAGTTGGCTTCTTCGTCTCCGTGGGACATTTATATACATCAATAACGTAATATAACGTAACCTAACCCAACCTATCATCCCGGCGGTAATATTTGATCACATTCCTGGTTTGTGGCCTCTACGTCTCCGCGGGACCTTTATATACATCTATAACGTGATATAACCTAACCTAACCCAACCTAACATCTCGGCGGTAATATTTGAAAACATTCCTGGCGAGTTGGACTCTACGTCACCGTGGGACCTTTATAGACATCCATAACGTAATAAAACCTAACCTAACCCAACCTAACATCTCGGCGGTAATATTTGAAAACATTCATGGCGAGTTGGCCTCTATGTCTCCGTGGGACCTTTATATACATCAATAACGTAATATAACCTAACCTAACCCAACCTAACATCTCGGCGGTAATATTTGAAAACATACCTGGCGAGTTGGCCTCTACGTCTCCGTGGGACCTTTATATACATCAATAAAGTAATATAACCTAACCTAACCCAACCCAACATTTCGGCGGTAGTATTTGAAAACATACCTGGCGAGTTGGCCTCTACGTCTCCGTGGGACCTTTATATACATCAATAACCTAATATAACCTAACCTAACCCAACCTAACGTCTCGGCGGTAATATTTGAAAACATTCATGGCGATTTGGCATCTACGTCTCCGTGGGACCTTCATATACATCAATAACGTAATATAGCCTAACCTAACCCAACCTAACATCTCGGCGGTAATATTTGGAAACATTCCTGGCGAGTTGGCTTCTCCGTCTCCGTGGGATCTTTTTATACATAAATAACGTAATATAACCTAACCTAACCCAACCTAACATCTCGGCGGTAATATTTGAAAACATTCCTGGCGAGTTGGCTTCTCCGTCTCCGTGGGATCTTTTTATACATAAATAACGTAATATAACCTAACCTAACCCAACCTAACATCTCGGCGGTAATATTTGAAAACATACCTGGCGAGTTGGCCTCCACGTCTCCGTGGGACCTTTATATACATCAATAACGTAATATAACCTAACCTAACCCAACCTAACGTCTCGGCGGTAATATTTGAAAACATTCATGGCGATTTGGCATCTACGTCTCCGTGGGACCTTCATATACATCAATAACGTAATATAGCCTAACCTAACCCAACCTAACATTTCGGCGGTAATATTTGACATCATTCCTGGCGAGTTGGCCTCTATGTCTCCGTGGGACCTTTATATACATCTATAACGTAATATAACCTAACCTAACCCAACCTAACATCTCGGCGGTAATATTTGAAAACATTCCTGGCGAGTTGGCTTCTCCGTCTCCGTGGGATCTTTTTATACATAAATAACGTAATATAACCTAACCTAACCCAACCTAACATCTCGGCGGTAATATTTGAAAACATACCTGGCGAGTTGGCCTCCACGTCTCCGTGGGACCTTTATATACATCAATAACGTAATATAACCTAACCTAACCCAACCTAACGTCTCGGCGGTAATATTTGAAAACATTCATGGCGATTTGGCATCTACGTCTCCGTGGGACCTTCATATACATCAATAACGTAATATAGCCTAACCTAACCCAACCTAACATTTCGGCGGTAATATTTGACAACATTCCTGGCGAGTTGGCTTCTTCGTCTCCGTGGGACATTTATATACATCAATAACGTAATATAACGTAACCTAACCCAACCTATCATCCCGGCGGTAATATTTGATCACATTCCTGGTTTGTGGCCTCTACGTCTCCGCGGGACCTTTATATACATCTATAACGTGATATAACCTAACCTAACCCAACCTAACATCTCGGCGGTAATATTTGAAAACATTCCTGGCGAGTTGGACTCTACGTCACCGTGGGACCTTTATAGACATCCATAACGTAATAAAACCTAACCTAACCCAACCTAACATCTCGGCGGTAATATTTGAAAACATTCATGGCGAGTTGGCCTCTATGTCTCCGTGGGACCTTTATATACATCAATAACGTAATATAACCTAACCTAACCCAACCTAACATCTCGGCGGTAATATTTGAAAACATACCTGGCGAGTTGGCCTCTACGTCTCCGTGGGACCTTTATATACATCAATAAAGTAATATAACCTAACCTAACCCAACCCAACATTTCGGCGGTAGTATTTGAAAACATACCTGGCGAGTTGGCCTCTACGTCTCCGTGGGACCTTTATATACATCAATAACCTAATATAACCTAACCTAACCCAACCTAACGTCTCGGCGGTAATATTTGAAAACATTCATGGCAATTTGGCATCTACGTCTCCGTGGGACCTTCATATACATCAATAACGTAATATAGCCTAACCTAACCCAACCTAACATCTCGGCGGTAATATTTGAAAACATTCCTGGCGAGTTGGCTTCTCCGTCTCCGTGGGATCTTTTTATACATAAATAACGTAATATAACCTAACCTAACCCAACCTAACATCTCGGCGGTAATATTTGAAAACATTCCTGGCGAGTTGGCTTCTCCGTCTCCGTGGGATCTTTTTATACATAAATAACGTAATATAACCTAACCTAACCCAACCTAACATCTCGGCGGTAATATTTGAAAACATTCCTGGCGAGTTGGCTTCTCCGTCTCCGTGGGATCTTTTTATACATAAATAACGTAATATAACCTAACCTAACCCAACCTAACATCTCGGCGGTAATACTTGAAGACATACCTGGCGAGTTGGCCTCTACGTCTCCGTGGGACCTTTATATACATCAATAACGTAATATAACCTAACCTAACCCAACCTAACGTCTCGGCGGTAATATTTGAAAACATTCATGGCGATTTGGCATCTACGTCTCCGTGGGACCTTCATATACATCAATAACGTAATATAGCCTAACCTAACCCAACCTAACATTTCGGCGGGAATATTTGACATCATTCCTGGCGAGTTGGCCTCTACGTCTCCGTTTGACCTTCATAAACATCAATAACGTAATATAACGTAACCTAACCCAACCTATCATCTCGGCGGTAATATTTGATCACATTCCTGGCTTGTTGGCCTCTACGTCTCCGCGGGACCTTTATATACATCTATAACGTGATATAACCTAACCTAACCCAACCTAACATCTCGGCGGTAATATTTGAAAACATTCATGGCGAGTTGGCATCTACGTCTCCGTGGGACCTTCATATACATCAATAACGTTATATAGCCTAACCTAACCCAACATAACATTTCGGCGGTAATATTTGACAACATTCCTAGCGAGTTGGCTTCTCCGTCTCCGTGGGTCATTTATATACATCAATAACGTAATATAACCTAACCTAACCCAACCTAACATCTCGGCGGTAATATTTGACAACATACCTGGCGAGTTGGCCTCTGCGTCTCCGTGGAACCTTCATATACATCAATAACGAAATATAACCTAACGTAACCCAACCTAACATCTCGGCGGTAATATTTGAAAACATTCCTGGCGAGTTGGCTTCTCCGTCTCCGTGGGATCTTTTTATACATAAATAACGTAATATAACCTAACCTAACCCAACCTAACATCTCGGCGGTAATACTTGAAGACATACCTGGCGAGTTGGCCTCTACGTCTCCGTGGGACCTTTATATACATCAATAACGTAATATAACCTAACCTAACCCAACCTAACGTCTCGGCGGTAATATTTGAAAACATTCATGGCGATTTGGCATCTACGTCTCCGTGGGACCTTCATATACATCAATAACGTAATATAGCCTAACCTAACCCAACCTAACATTTCGGCGGGAATATTTGACATCATTCCTGGCGAGTTGGCCTCTACGTCTCCGTTTGACCTTCATAAACATCAATAACGTAATATAACGTAACCTAACCCAACCTATCATCTCGGCGGTAATATTTGATCACATTCCTGGCTTGTTGGCCTCTACGTCTCCGCGGGACCTTTATATACATCTATAACGTGATATAACCTAACCTAACCCAACCTAACATCTCGGCGGTAATATTTGAAAACATTCATGGCGAGTTGGCATCTACGTCTCCGTGGGACCTTCATATACATCAATAACGTTATATAGCCTAACCTAACCCAACATAACATTTCGGCGGTAATATTTGACAACATTCCTAGCGAGTTGGCTTCTCCGTCTCCGTGGGTCATTTATATACATCAATAACGTAATATAACCTAACCTAACCCAACCTAACATCTCGGCGGTAATATTTGACAACATACCTGGCGAGTTGGCCTCTGCGTCTCCGTGGAACCTTCATATACATCAATTACGAAATATAACCTAACCTAACCCAACCTAACATCTCGGCGGTAATATTTGAAAACATTCATGGCGATTTGGCATCTACGTCTCCGTGGGACCTTCATATACATCAATAACGTAATATAGCCTAACCTAACCCAACCTAACATTTCGGCGGTAATATTTGACAACATTCCTGGCGAGTTGGCTTCTCCGTCTCCGTTTGATCTTCATAAACATCAATAACGTAATATAACGTAACCTAACCCAACCTATCATCTCGGCGGTAATATTTGATCACATTCCTGGCTTGTTGGCCTCTACGTCTCCGCGGGACCTTTCTATACGTCTATAACGTGATATAACCTAACCTAACCCAACTCTAACATCTCGGCGGTAATATTTGAAAACATTCATGGCGAGTTGGCATCTACGTCTCCGTGGGACCTTCATATACATCAATAACGTTATATAGCCTAACCTAACCCAACCTAACATTTCGGCTGTAATATTTGACAACATACCTGGCGAGTTGGCCTCTGCGTCTCCGTGGAACCTTCATATACATTAATAACGAAATATAACCTAACGTAACCCAACCTAACATCTCGGCGGTAATATTTGAAAACATTCCTGGCGAGTTGGCTTCTCCGTCTCCGTGGGATCTTTTTATAAATAAATAACGTAATATAACCTAACCTAACCCAACATAACATCTCGGCGGTAATATTTGAAAACATACCTGGGCGGTTGGCCTCTACGTCTCCGTGGGACCTTTATATACATCAATAAAGTAATATAACCTAACCTAACCAAACCTAACATTTCGGCGGTAATATTTGACAACATTCCTGGCGAGTTGGCTTCTTCGTCTCCGTGGGACATTTATATACATCAATAACGTAATATAACGTAACCTAACCCAACCTATCATCCCGGCGGTAATATTTGATCACATTCCTGGTTTGTGGCCTCTACGTCTCCGCGGGACCTTTATATACATCTATAACGTGATATAACCTAACCTAACCCAACCTAACATCTCGGCGGTAATATTTGAAAACATTCCTGGCGAGTTGGACTCTACGTCACCGTGGGACCTTTATAGACATCCATAACGTAATAAAACCTAACCTAACCCAACCTAACATCTCGGCGGTAATATTTGAAAACATTCATGGCGAGTTGGCCTCTACGTCTCCGCGGGACCTTTATATACATCTATAACGTGATATAACCTAACCTAACCCAACCTAACATCTCGGCGGTAATATTTGAAAACATTCCTGGCGAGTTGGACTCTACGTCACCGTGGGACCTTTATAGACATCCATAACGTAATAAAACCTAACCTAACCCAACCTAACATCTCGGCGGTAATATTTGAAAACATTCATGGCGAGTTGGCCTCTATGTCTCCGTGGGACCTTTATATACATCAATAACGTAATATAACCTAACCTAACCCAACCTAACATCTCGGCGGTAATATTTGAAAACATACCTGGCGAGTTGGCCTCTACGTCTCCGTGGGACCTTTATATACATCAATAACCTAATATAACCTAACCTAACCCAACCTAACGTCTCGGCGGTAATATTTGAAAACATTCATGGCGATTTGGCATCTACGTCTCCGTGGGACCTTCATATACATCAATAACGTAATATAGCCTAACCTAACCCAACCTAACATCTCGGCGGTAATATTTGAAAACATTCCTGGCGAGTTGGCTTCTCCGTCTCCGTGGGATCTTTTTATACATAAATAACGTAATATAACCTAACCTAACCCAACCTAACATCTCGGCGGTAATATTTGAGAACATACCTGGCGAGTTGGCCTCCACGTCTCCGTGGGACCTTTATATACATCAATAACGTAATATAACCTAACCTAACCCAACCTAACGTCTCGGCGGTAATATTTGAAAACATTCATGGCGATTTGGCATCTACGTCTCCGTGGGACCTTCATATACATCAATAACGTAATATAGCCTAACCTAACCCAACCTAACATTTCGGCGGTAATATTTGACATCATTCCTGGCGAGTTGGCCTCTATGTCTCCGTGGGACCTTTATATACATCTATAACGTAATATAACCTAACCTAACCCAACCTAACATCTCGGCGGTAATATTTGAAAACATTCCTGGCGAGTTGGCCTCGACGTCTCCGTGGGACCTTTATATATATCAATATCGTAATATAATCTAACCTAACCCAACATAACATCTCGGCGGTAATATTTGAAAACATACCTGGCGAGTTGGCCACTACGTCTCCGTGGGACCTTTATATACATCAATAAAGTAATATAACCTAACCTAACCAAACCTAACATCTCGGCGGTAATATTTGAAAACATTCATGTCGATTTGGCATGTACGTCTCCGTGGGACCTTCATATACATCAATAACGTAATATAGCCTAACCTAACCCAACCTAACATTTCGGCGGTAATATTTGACAACATTCCTGGCGAGTTGGCTTCTCCGTCTCCGTTTGACCTTCATAAACATCAATAACGTAATATAACGTAACCTAACCCAACCTATCATCTCGGCGGTAATATTTGATCACATTCCTGGCTTGTTGGCCTCTACGTCTCCGCGAGACCTTTCTATACATCTATAACGTGATATAACATAACCTAACCCAACCTAACATCTCGGCGGTAATATCTGAAAACATTCATGGCGAGTTGGCATCTACGTCTCCGTGGGACCTTCATATACATCAATAACGTTATATAGCCTAACCTAACCCAACCTAACATCTCGGCGGTAATATTTGAAAACATTCCTGGCGAGTTGGCTTCTCCGTCTCCGTGGGATCTTTTTATACATAAATAACGTAATATAACCTAACCTAACCCAACCTAACATCTCGGCGGTAATATTTGAAAACATACCTGGCGAGTTGGCCTCCACGTCTCCGTGGGACCTTTATATACATCAATAACGTAATATAACATAACCTAACCCAACCTAACGTCTCGGCGGTAATATTTGAAAACATTCATGGCGATTTGGCATCTACGTCTCCGTGGGACCTTCATATACATCAATAACGTAATATAGCCTAACCTAACCCAACCTATCATTTCGGCGGTAATATTTGACATCATTCCTGGCGAGTTGGCCTCTATGTCTCCGTGGGACCTTTATATACATCTATAACGTAATATAACCTAACCTAACCCAACCTAACATCTCGGCGGTAATATTTGAAAACATTCCTGGCGAGTTGGCCTCGACGTCTCCGTGGGACCTTTATATATATCAATATCGTAATATAATCTAACCTAACCCAACATAACATCTCGGCGGTAATACTTGAAAACATACCTGGCGAGTTGGCCTCTACGTCTCCGTGGGACCTTTATATACATCAATAAAGTAATATAACCTAACCTAACCAAACCTAACGTCTCGGCGGTAATATTTGAAAACATTCATGGCGATTTGGCATCTACGTCTCCGTGGGACCTTCATATACATCAATAACGTAATATAGCCTAACCTAACCCAACCTAACATCTCGGCGGTAATATTTGAAAACATTCCTGGCGAGTTGGCTTCTCCGTCTCCGTGGGATCTTTTTATACATAAATAACGTAATATAACCTAACCTAACCCAACCTAACATCTCGGCGGTAATATTTGAAAACATACCTGGCGAGTTGGCCTCCACGTCTCCGTGGGACCTTTATATACATCAATAACGTAATATAACCTAACCTAACCCAACCTAACGTCTCGGCGGTAATATTTGAAAACATTCATGGCGATTTGGCATGTACGTCTCCGTGGGACCTTCATATACATCAATAACGTAATATAGCCTAACCTAACCCAACCTAACATTTCGGCGGTAATATTTGACATCATTCCTGGCGAGTTGGCCTCTATGTCTCCGTGGGACCTTTATATACATCTATAACGTAATATAACCTAACCTAACCCAACCTAACATCTCGGCGGTAATATTTGAAAACATTCCTGGCGAGTTGGCCTCGACGTCTCCGTGGGACCTTTATATATATCAATATCGTAATATAACCTAACGTAACCCAACCTAACATCTCGGCGGTAATATTTGAAAACATTTCTGGCGAGTTGGCTTCTCCGTCTCCGTGGGATCTTTTTATACATAAATAACGTAATATAACCTAACCTAACCCAACATAACATCTCGGCGGTAATATTTGAAAACATACCTGGCGAGTTGGCCTCTACGTCTCCGTGGGACCTTTATATACATCAATAAAGTAATATAACCTAACCTAACCAAACCTAACATTTCGGCGGTAATATTTGAAAACATACCTGGCGAGTTGGCCTCCACGTCTCCGTGGGACCTTTATATAGATCAATAACGTAATATAACCTAACCCAACCCAACCTAACGTCTCGGCGGTAATATTTGAAAACATTCATGGCGATTTGGCATCTACGTCTCCGTGGGACCTTCATATACATCAATAACGTAATATAGCCTAACCTAACCCAACCTAACATTTCGGCGGTAATATTTGACATCATTCCTGGCGAGTTGGCCTCTATGTCTCCGTGGGACCTTTATATACATCTATAACGTAATATAACCTAACCTAACCCAACCTAACATCTCGGCGGTAATATTTGAAAACATTCCTGGCGAGTTGGCCTCGACGTCTCCGTGGGACCTTTATATATATCAATATCGTAATATAATCTAACCTAACCCAACATAACATCTCGGCGGTAATATTTGAAAACATACCTGGCGAGTTGGCCTCTACGTCTCGGTGGGACCTTTATATACATCAATAAAGTAATATAACCTAACCTAACCAAACCTAACATCTCGGCGGTAATATTTGAAAACATTCATGTCGATTTGGCATGTACGTCTCCGTGGGACCTTCATATACATCAGTAACGTAATATAGCCTAACCTAACCCAACCTAACATTTCGGCGGTAATATTTGACAACATTCCTGGCGAGTTGGCTTCTCCGTCTCCGTTTGACCTTCATAAACATCAATAACGTAATATAACGTAACCTAACCCAACCTATCATCTCGGCGGTAATATTTGATCACATTCCTGGCTTGTTGGCCTCTACGTCTCCGCGGGACCTTTCTATACATCTATAACGTGATATAACATAACCTAACCCAACCTAACATCTCGGCGGTAATATTTGAAAACATTCCTGGCGAGTTGGCTTCTCCGTCTCCGTGGGATCTTTTTATACATAAATAACGTAATATAACCTAACCTAACCCAACCTAACATCTCGGCGGTAATATTTGAAAACATACCTGGCGAGTTGGCCTCCACGTCTCCGTGGGACCTTTATATACATCAATAACGTAATATAACCTAACCTAACCCAACCTAACGTCTCGGCGGTAATATTTGAAAACATTCATGGCGATTTGGCATCTACGTCTCCGTGGGACCTTCATATACATCAATAGCGTAATATAGCCTAACCTAACCCAACCTAACATCTCGGCGGTAATATTTGAAAACATTCCTGGCGAGTTGGCTTCTCCGTCTCCGTGGGATCTTTTTATACATAAATAACGTAATATAACCTAACCTAACCCAACCTAACATCTCGGCGGTAATATTTGAAAACATACCTGGCGAGTTGGCCTCCACGTCTCCGTGGGACCTTTATATACATCAATAACGTAATATAACCTAACCTAACCCAACCTAACGTCTCGGCGGTAATATTTGAAAACATTCATGGCGATTTGGCATCTACGTCTCCGTGGGACCTTCATATACATCAATAACGTAATATAGCCTAACCTAACCCAACCTAACATTTCGGCGGTAATATTTGACATCATTCCTGGCGAGTTGGCCTCTATGTCTCCGTGGGACCTTTATATACATCTATAACGTAATATAACCTAACCTAACCCAACCTAACATCTCGGAGGTAATATTTGAAAACATTCCTGGCGAGTTGGCCTCGACGTCTCCGTGGGACCTTTATATATATCAATATCGTAATATAATCTAACCTAACCCAACATAACATCTCGGCGGTAATATTTGAAAACATACCTGGCGAGTTGGCCTCTACGTCTCCGTGGGACCTTTATATACATCAATAAAGTAATATAACCTAACCTAACCAAACCTAACATCTCGGCGGTAATATTTGAAAACATTCATGTCGATTTGGCATGTACGTCTCCGTGGGACCTTCATATACATCAGTAACGTAATATAGCCTAACCTAACCCAACCTAACATTTCGGCGGTAATATTCGACAACATTCCTGGCGAGTTGGCTTCTCCGTCTCCGTTTGACATTCATAAACATCAATAACGTAATATAACGTAACCTAACCCAACCTATCATCTCGGCGGTAATATTTGATCACATTCCTGGCTTGTTGGCCTCTACGTCTCCGCGGGACCTTTCTATACATCTATAACGTGATATAACATAACCTAACCCAACCTAACATCTCGGCGGTAATATTTGAAAACATTCATGGCGAGTTGGCATCTACGTCTCCGTGGGACCTTTCTATACATCTATAACGTGATATAACATAACCTAACCCAACCTAACATCTCGGCGGTAATATTTGAAAACATTCATGGCGAGTTGGCATCTACGTCTCCGTGGGACCTTCATATACATCAATAACGTTATATAGCCTAACCTAACCCAACCTAACATCTCGGCGGTAATATTTGAAAACATTCCTGGCGAGTTGGCTTCTCCGTCTCCGTGGGATCTTTTTATACATAAATAACGTAATATAACCTAACCTAACCCAACCTAACATCTCGGCGGTAATATTTGAAAACATACCTGGCGAGTTGGCCTCCACGTCTCCGTGGGACCTTTATATACATCAATAACGTAATATAACCTAACCTAACCCAACCTAACGTCTCGGCGGTAATATTTGAAAACATTCATGGCGATTTGGCATCTACGTCTCCGTGGGACCTTCATATACATCAATAACGTAATATAGCCTAACCTAACCCAACCTAACATTTCGGCGGTAATATTTGACATCATTCCTGGCGAGTTGGCCTCTATGTCTCCGTGGGACCTTTATATACATCTATAACGTAATATAACCTAACCTAACCCAACCTAACATCTCGGCGGTAATATTTGAAAACATTCCTGGCGAGTTGGCCGCGACGTCTCCGTGGGACCTTTATATATATCAATATCGTAATATAATCTAACCTAACCCAACATAACATCTCGGCGGTAATACTTGAAAACATACCTGGCGAGTTGGCCTCTACGTCTCCGTGGGACCTTTATATACATCAATAAAGTAATATAACCTAACCTAACCAAACCTAACGTCTCGGCGGTAATATTTGAAAACGTTCATGGCGATTTGGCATCTACGTCTCCGTGGGACCTTCATATACATCAATAACGTAATATAGCCTAACCTAACCCAACCTAACATCTCGGCGGTAATATTTGAAGACATTCCTGGCGAGTTGGCTTCTCCGTCTCTGTGGGATCTTTTTATACATAAATAACGTAATATAACCTAACCTAACCCAACCTAACATCTCGGCGGTAATATTTGAAAACATACCTGGCGAGTTGGCCTCCACGTCTCCGTGGGACCTTTATATACATCAATAACGTAATATAACCTAACCTAACCCAACCTAACGTCTCGGCGGTAATATTTGAAAACATTCATGGCGATTTGGCTTCTACGTCTTCGTGGGACCTTCATATACATCAATAACGTAATATAGCCTAACCTAACCCAACCTAACATTTCGGCGGTAATATTTGACATCATTCCTGGCGAGTTGGCCTCTATGTCTCCGTGGGACCTTTATATACATCTATAACGTAATATAGCCTAACCTAACCCAACCTAACATCTCGGCGGTAATATTTGAAAACATTCCTGGCGAGTTGGCCTCGACGTCTCCGTGGGACCTTTATATAAAACAATATCGTAATATAATCTAACCTAACCCAACATAACATCTCGGCGGTAATACTTGAAAACATACCTGGCGAGTTGGCCTCTACGTCTCCGTGGGACCTTTATATACATCAATAAAGTAATATAACCTAACCTAACCAAACCTAACGTCTCGGCGGTAATATTTGAAAACATTCATGGCGATTTGGCATCTACGTCTCCGTGGGACCTTCATATACATCAATAACGTAATATAGCCTAACCTAACCCAACCTAACATCTCGGCGGTAATATTTGAAAACATTCCTGGCGAGTTGGCTTCTCCGTCTCCGTGGGATCTTTTTATACATAAATAACGTAATATAACCTAACCTAACCCAACCTAACATCTCGGCGGTAATATTTGAAAACATACCTGGCGAGTTGGCCTCCACGCCTCCGTGGGACCTTTATATACATCAATAACGTAATATAACCTAACCTAACCCAACCTAACGTCTCGGCGGTAATATTTGAAAACATTCATGGCGATTTGGCATCTACGTCTCCGTGGGACCTTCATATACATCAATAACGTAATATAGCCTAACCTAACCCAACCTAACATTTCGGCGGTAATATTTGACATCATTCCTGGCGAGTTGGCCTCTATGTCTCCGTGGGACCTTTATATACATCTATAACGTAATATAACCTAACCTAACCCAACCTAACATCTCGGCGGTAATATTTGAAAACATTCCTGGCGAGTTGGCCTCGACGTCTCCGTGGGACCTTTATATATATCAATATCGTAATATAATCTAACCTAACCCAACATAACATCTCGGCGGTAATATTTGAAAACATACCTGGCGAGTTGGCCTCTACGTCTCGGTGGGACCTTTATATACATCAATAAAGTAATATAACCTAACCTAACCAAACCTAACATCTCGGCGGTAATATTTGAAAACATTCATGTCGATTTGGCATGTACGTCTCCGTGGGACCTTCATATACATCAGTAACGTAATATAGCCTAACCTAACCCAACCTAACATTTCGGCGGTAATATTTGACAACATTCCTGGCGAGTTGGCTTCTCCGTCTCCGTTTGACCTTCATAAACATCAATAACGTAATATAACGTAACCTAACCCAACCTATCATCTCGGCGGTAATATTTGATCACATTCCTGGCTTGTTGGCCTCTACGTCTCCGCGGGACCTTTCTATACATCTATAACGTGATATAACATAACCTAACCCAACCTAACATCTCGGCGGTAATATTTGAAAACATTCCTGGCGAGTTGGCTTCTCCGTCTCCGTGGGATCTTTTTATACATAAATAACGTAATATAACCTAACCTAACCCAACCTAACATCTCGGCGGTAATATTTGAAAACATACCTGGCGAGTTGGCCTCCACGTCTCCGTGGGACCTTTATATACATCAATAACGTAATATAACCTAACCTAACCCAACCTAACGTCTCGGCGGTAATATTTGAAAACATTCATGGCGATTTGGCATCTACGTCTCCGTGGGACCTTCATATACATCAATAGCGTAATATAGCCTAACCTAACCCAACCTAACATCTCGGCGGTAATATTTGAAAACATTCCTGGCGAGTTGGCTTCTCCGTCTCCGTGGGATCTTTTTATACATAAATAACGTAATATAACCTAACCTAACCCAACCTAACATCTCGGCGGTAATATTTGAAAACATACCTGGCGAGTTGGCCTCCACGTCTCCGTGGGACCTTTATATACATCAATAACGTAATATAACCTAACCTAACCCAACCTAACGTCTCGGCGGTAATATTTGAAAACATTCATGGCGATTTGGCATCTACGTCTCCGTGGGACCTTCATATACATCAATAACGTAATATAGCCTAACCTAACCCAACCTAACATTTCGGCGGTAATATTTGACATCATTCCTGGCGAGTTGGCCTCTATGTCTCCGTGGGACCTTTATATACATCTATAACGTAATATAACCTAACCTAACCCAACCTAACATCTCGGAGGTAATATTTGAAAACATTCCTGGCGAGTTGGCCTCGACGTCTCCGTGGGACCTTTATATATATCAATATCGTAATATAATCTAACCTAACCCAACATAACATCTCGGCGGTAATATTTGAAAACATACCTGGCGAGTTGGCCTCTACGTCTCCGTGGGACCTTTATATACATCAATAAAGTAATATAACCTAACCTAACCAAACCTAACATCTCGGCGGTAATATTTGAAAACATTCATGTCGATTTGGCATGTACGTCTCCGTGGGACCTTCATATACATCAGTAACGTAATATAGCCTAACCTAACCCAACCTAACATTTCGGCGGTAATATTCGACAACATTCCTGGCGAGTTGGCTTCTCCGTCTCCGTTTGACATTCATAAACATCAATAACGTAATATAACGTAACCTAACCCAACCTATCATCTCGGCGGTAATATTTGATCACATTCCTGGCTTGTTGGCCTCTACGTCTCCGCGGGACCTTTCTATACATCTATAACGTGATATAACATAACCTAACCCAACCTAACATCTCGGCGGTAATATTTGAAAACATTCATGGCGAGTTGGCATCTACGTCTCCGTGGGACCTTTCTATACATCTATAACGTGATATAACATAAGCTAACCCAACCTAACATCTCGGCGGTAATATTTGAAAACATTCATGGCGAGTTGGCATCTACGTCTCCGTGGGACCTTCATATACATCAATAACGTTATATAGCCTAACCTAACCCAACCTAACATCTCGGCGGTAATATTTGAAAACATTCCTGGCGAGTTGGCTTCTCCGTCTCCGTGGGATCTTTTTATACATAAATAACGTAATATAACCTAACCTAACCCAACCTAACATCTCGGCGGTAATATTTGAAAACATACCTGGCGAGTTGGCCTCCACGTCTCCGTGGGACCTTTATATACATCAATAACGTAATATAACCTAACCTAACCCAACCTAACGTCTCGGCGGTAATATTTGAAAACATTCATGGCGATTTGGCATCTACGTCTCCGTGGGACCTTCATATACATCAATAACGTAATATAGCCTAACCTAACCCAACCTAACATTTCGGCGGTAATATTTGACATCATTCCTGGCGAGTTGGCCTCTATGTCTCCGTGGGACCTTTATATACATCTATAACGTAATATAACCTAACCTAACCCAACCTAACATCTCGGCGGTAATATTTGAAAACATTCCTGGCGAGTTGGCCGCGACGTCTCCGTGGGACCTTTATATATATCAATATCGTAATATAATCTAACCTAACCCAACATAACATCTCGGCGGTAATACTTGAAAACATACCTGGCGAGTTGGCCTCTACGTCTCCGTGGGACCTTTATATACATCAATAAAGTAATATAACCTAACCTAACCAAACCTAACGTCTCGGCGGTAATATTTGAAAACGTTCATGGCGATTTGGCATCTACGTCTCCGTGGGACCTTCATATACATCAATAACGTAATATAGCCTAACCTAACCCAACCTAACATCTCGGCGGTAATATTTGAAGACATTCCTGGCGAGTTGGCTTCTCCGTCTCTGTGGGATCTTTTTATACATAAATAACGTAATATAACCTAACCTAACCCAACCTAACATCTCGGCGGTAATATTTGAAAACATACCTGGCGAGTTGGCCTCCACGTCTCCGTGGGACCTTTATATACATCAATAACGTAATATAACCTAACCTAACCCAACCTAACGTCTCGGCGGTAATATTTGAAAACATTCATGGCGATTTGGCTTCTACGTCTTCGTGGGACCTTCATATACATCAATAACGTAATATAGCCTAACCTAACCCAACCTAACATTTCGGCGGTAATATTTGACATCATTCCTGGCGAGTTGGCCTCTATGTCTCCGTGGGACCTTTATATACATCTATAACGTAATATAGCCTAACCTAACCCAACCTAACATCTCGGCGGTAATATTTGAAAACATTCCTGGCGAGTTGGCCTCGACGTCTCCGTGGGACCTTTATATAAAACAATATCGTAATATAATCTAACCTAACCCAACATAACATCTCGGCGGTAATACTTGAAAACATACCTGGCGAGTTGGCCTCTACGTCTCCGTGGGACCTTTATATACATCAATAAAGTAATATAACCTAACCTAACCAAACCTAACGTCTCGGCGGTAATATTTGAAAACATTCATGGCGATTTGGCATCTACGTCTCCGTGGGACCTTCATATACATCAATAACGTAATATAGCCTAACCTAACCCAACCTAACATCTCGGCGGTAATATTTGAAAACATTCCTGGCGAGTTGGCTTCTCCGTCTCCGTGGGATCTTTTTATACATAAATAACGTAATATAACCTAACCTAACCCAACCTAACATCTCGGCGGTAATATTTGAAAACATACCTGGCGAGTTGGCCTCCACGCCTCCGTGGGACCTTTATATACATCAATAACGTAATATAACCTAACCTAACCCAACCTAACGTCTCGGCGGTAATATTTGAAAACATTCATGGCGATTTGGCATCTACGTCTCCGTGGGACCTTCATATACATCAATAACGTAATATAGCCTAACCTAACCCAACCTAACATTTCGGCGGTAATATTTGACATCATTCCTGGCGAGTTGGCCTCTATGTCTCCGTGGGACCTTTATATACATCTATAACGTAATATAACCTAACCTAACCCAACCTAACATCTCGGCGGTAATATTTGAAAACATTCCTGGCGAGTTGGCCTCGACGTCTCCGTGGGACCTTTATATATATCAATATCGTAATATAATCTAACCTAACCCAACATAACATCTCGGCGGTAATATTTGAAAACATACCTGGCGAGTTGGCCTCTACGTCTCCGTGGGACCTTTATATACATCAATAAAGTAATATAACCTAACCTAACCAAACCTAACATCTCGGCGGTAATATTTGAAAACATTCATGTCGATTTGGCATGTACGTCTCCGTGGGACCTTCATATACATCAGTAACGTAATATAGCCTAACCTAACCCAACCTAACATTTCGGCGGTAATATTCGACAACATTCCTGGCGAGTTGGCTTCTCCGTCTCCGTTTGACATTCATAAACATCAATAACGTAATATAACGTAACCTAACCCAACCTAACATCTCGGCGGTAATATTTGACGACATACCTGGCGAGTTGGCCTCTGCGTCTCCGTGGAACCTTCATATACATCAATTACGAAATATAACCTAACCTAACCCAACCTAACATCTCGGCGGTAATATTTGAAAACATTCATGGCGATTTGGCATCTACGTCTCCGTGGGACCTTCATATACATCAATAACATAATATAGCCTAACCTAACCCAACCTAACATTTCGGCGGTAATATTTGACAACATTCCTGGCGAGTTGGCTTCTCCGTCTCCGTTTGACCTTCATAAACATCAATAACGTAATATAACGTAACCTAACCCAACCTATCATCTCGGCGGTAATATTTGATCACATTCCTGGCTTGTTGGCCTCTACGTCTCCGCGGGACCTTTCTATACGTCTATAACGTGATATAACCTAACCTAACCCAACCTAACATCTCGGCGGTAATATTTGAAAACATTCATGGCGAGTTGGCATCTACGTCTCCGTGGGACCTTCATATACATCAATAACGTTATATAGCCTAACCTAACCCAACCTAACATTTCGGCTGTAATATTTGACAACATACCTGGCGAGTTGGCCTCTGCGTCTCCGTGGAACCTTCATATACATCAGTAACGAAATATAACCTAACGTAACCCAACCTAACATCTCGGCGGTAATATTTGAAAACATTCCTGGCGAGTTGGCTTCTCCGTCTCCGTGGGATCTTTTTATACATAAATAACGTAATATAACCTAACCTAACCCAACATAACATCTCGGCGGTAATATTTGAAAACATACCTGGGCGGTTGACCTCTACGTCTCCGTGGGACCTTTATATACATCAATAAAGTAATATAACCTAACCTAACCAAACCTAACATTTCGGCGGTAATATTTGACAACATTCCTGGCGAGTTGGCTTCTTCGTCTCCGTGGAACATTTATATACATCAATAACGTAATATAACGTAACCTAACCCAACCTATCATCCCGGCGGTAATATTTGATCACATTCCTGGTTTGTGGCCTCTACGTCTCCGCGGGACCTTTATATACATCTATAACGTGATATAACCTAACCTAACCCAACCTAACATCTCGGCGGTAATATTTGAAAACATTCCTGGCGAGTTGGACTCTACGTCACCGTGGGACCTTTATAGACATCCATAACGTAATAAAACCTAACCTAACCCAACCTAACATCTCGGCGGTAATATTTGAAAACATTCATGGCGAGTTGGCCTCTATGTCTCCGTGGGACCTTTATATACATCAATAACGTAATATAACGTAACCTAACCCAACCTATCATCTCGGCGGTAATATTTGATCACATTCCTGGCTTGTTGGCCTCTACGTCTCCGCGGGACCTTTCTATACATCTATAACGTGATATAACCTAACCTAACCCAACCTAACATCTCGGCGGTAATATTTGATCACATTCCTGGCTTGTTGGCCTCTACGTCTCCGCGGGACCTTTCTATACGTCTATAACGTGATATAACCTAACCTAACCCAACCTAACATCTCGGCGGTAATATTTGAAAACATTCATGGCGAGTTGGCATCTACGTCTCCGTGGGACCTTCATATACATCAATAACGTTATATAGCCTAACCTAACCCAACCTAACATTTCGGCTGTAATATTTGACAACATACCTGGCGAGTTGGCCTCTGCGTCTCCGTGGAACCTTCATATACATCAATAACGAAATATAACCTAACGTAACCCAACCTAACATCTCGGCGGTAATATTTGAAAACATTCCTGGCGAGTTGGCTTCTCCGTCTCCGTGGGATCTTTTTATACATAAATAACGTAATATAACCTAACCTAACCCAACATAACATCTCGGCGGTAATATTTGAAAACATACCTGGGCGGTTGGCCTCTACGTCTCCGTGGGACCTTTATATACATCAATAAAGTAATATAACCTAACCTAACCAAACCTAACATTTCGGCGGTAATATTTGACAACATTCCTGGCGAGTTGGCTTCTTCGTCTCCGTGGAACATTTATATACATCAATAACGTAATATAACGTAACCTAACCCAACCTATCATCCCGGCGGTAATATTTGATCACATTCCTGGTTTGTGGCCTCTACGTCTCCGCGGGACCTTTATATACATCTATAACGTGATATAACCTAACCTAACCCAACCTAACATCTCGGCGGTAATATTTGAAGACATTCCTGGCGAGTTGGACTCTACGTCACCGTTTGACCTTTATAGACATCCATAACGTAATAAAACCTAACCTAACCCAACCTAACATCTCGGCGGTAATATTTGAAAACATTCATGGCGAGTTGGCCTCTATGTCTCCGTGGGACCTTTATATACATCAATAACGTAATATAACCTAACCTAACCCAACCTAACATCTCGGCGGTAATATTTGAAAACATACCTGGCGAGTTGGCCTCTACGTCTCCGTGGGACCTTTATATACATCAATAAAGTAATATAACCTAACCTAACCCAACCCAACATTTCGGCGGTAATATTTGAAAACATACCTGGCGAGTTGGCCTCTGCGTCTCCGTGGAACCTTCATATACATCAATAACGAAATATAACCTAACGTAACCCAACCTAACATCTCGGCGGTAATATTTGAAAACATTCCTGGCGAGTTGGCTTCTCCGTCTCCGTGGGATCTTTTTATACATAAATAACGTAATATAACCTAACCTAACCCAACATAACATCTCGGCGGTAATATTTGAAAACATACCTGGGCGGTTGGCCTCTACGTCTCCGTGGGACCTTTATATACATCAATAAAGTAATATAACCTAACCTAACCAAACCTAACATTTCGGCGGTAATATTTGACAACATTCCTGGCGAGTTGGCTTCTTCGTCTCCGTGGAACATTTATATACATCAATAACGTAATATAACGTAACCTAACCCAACCTATCATCCCGGCGGTAATATTTGATCACATTCCTGGTTTGTGGCCTCTACGTCTCCGCGGGACCTTTATATACATCTATAACGTGATATAACCTAACCTAACCCAACCTAACATCTCGGCGGTAATATTTGAAAACATTCCTGGCGAGTTGGACTCTACGTCACCGTTTGACCTTTATAGACATCCATAACGTAATAAAACCTAACCTAACCCAACCTAACATCTCGGCGGTAATATTTGAAAACATTCATGGCGAGTTGGCCTCTATGTCTCCGTGGGACCTTTATATACATCAATAACGTAATATAACCTAACCTAACCCAACCTAACATCTCGGCGGTAATATTTGAAAACATACCTGGCGAGTTGGCCTCTACGTCTCCGTGGGACCTTTATATACATCAATAAAGTAATATAACCTAACCTAACCCAACCCAACATTTCGGCGGTAATATTTGAAAACATACCTGGCGAGTTGGCCTCTACGTCTCCGTGGGACCTTTATATACATCAATAACGTAATATAACCTAACCTAACCCAACCTAACGTCTCGGCGGTAATATTTGAAAACATTCATGGCGATTTGGCATCTACGTCTCCGTGGGACCTTCATATACATCAATAACGTAATATAGCCTAACCTAACCCAACCTAACATCTCGGCGGTAATATTTGAAATCATTCCTGGCGAGTTGGCTTCTCCGTCTCCGTGGGATCTTTTTATACATAAATAACGTAATATAACCTAACCTAACCCAACCTAACATCTCGGCGGTAATATTTGAAAACATACCTGGCGAGTTGGCCTCCACGTCTCCGTGGGACCTTTATATACATCAATAACGTAATATAACCTAACCTAACCCAACCTAACGTCTCGGCGGTAATATTTGAAAACATTCATGGCGATTTGGCATCTACGTCTCCGTGGGACCTTCATATACATCAATAACGTAATATAGCCTAACCTAACCCAACCTAACATTTCGGCGGTAATATTTGACATCATTCCTGGCGAGTTGGCCTCTATGTCTCCGTGGGACCTTTATATACATCTATAACGTAATATAACCTAACCTAACCCAACCTAACATCTCGGCGGTAATATTTGAAAACATTCCTGGCGAGTTGGCCTCGACGTCTCCGTGGGACCTTTATATATATCAATATCGTAATATAATCTAACCTAACCCAACATAACATCTCGGCGGTAATATTTGAAAACATACCTGGCGAGTTGGCCTCTACGTCTCCGTGGGACCTTTATATACATCAATAAAGTAATATAACCTAACCTAACCAAACCTAACATCTCGGCGGTAATATTTGAAAACATTCATGTCGATTTGGCATGTACGTCTCCGTGGGACCTTCATATACATCAATAACGTAATATAGCCTAACCTAACCCAACCTAACATTTCGGCGGTAATATTTGACAACATTCCTGGCGAGTTGGCTTCTCCGTCTCCGTTTGACCTTCATAAACATCAATAACGTAATATAACGTAACCGAACCCAACCTATCATCTCGGCGGTAATATTTGATCACATTCCTGGCTTGTTGGCCTCTACGTCTCCGCGGGACCTTTATATACATCTATAACGTGATATAACCTAACCTAACCCAACCTAACATCTCGGCGGTAATATTTGAAAACATTCCTGGCGAGTTGGCCTCGACGTCTCCGTGGGACCTTTATATATATCAATATCGTAATATATTCTAACCTAACCCAACATAACATCTCGGCGGTAATACTTGAAAACATACCTGGCGAGTTGGCCTCTACGTCTCCGTGAGACCTTTATATACATCAATAAAGTAATATAACCTAACCTAACCAAACCTAACATCTCGGCGGTAATATCTGAAAACATTCATGTGGATTTGGCATGTACGTCTCCGTGGGACCTTCATATACATCAATAACGTTATATAGCCTAACCTAACCCAACCTAACATTTCGGCTGTAATATTTGACAACATACCTGGCGAGTTGGCCTCTGCGTCTCCGTGGAACCTTCATATACATCAATAACGAAATATAACCTAACGTAACCCAACCTAACATCTCGGCGGTAATATTTGAAAACATTCCTGGCGAGTTGGCTTCTCCGTCTCCGTGGGATCTTTTTATACATAAATAACGTAATATAACCTAACCTAACCCAACATAACATCTCGGCGGTAATATTTGAAAACATACCTGGGCGGTTGGCCTCTACGTCTCCGTGGGACCTTTATATACATCAATAAAGTAATATAACCTAACCTAACCAAACCTAACATTTCGGCGGTAATATTTGACAACATTCCTGGCGAGTTGGCTTCTTCGTCTCCGTGGAACATTTATATACATCAATAACGTAATATAACGTAACCTAACCCAACCTATCATCCCGGCGGTAATATTTGATCACATTCCTGGTTTGTGGCCTCTACGTCTCCGCGGGACCTTTATATACATCTATAACGTGATATAACCTAACCTAACCCAACCTAACATCTCGGCGGTAATATTTGAAAACATTCCTGGCGAGTTGGACTCTACGTCACCGTGGGACCTTTATAGACATCCATAACGTAATAAAACCTACCCTAACCCAACCTAACATCTCGGCGGTAATATTTGAAAACATTCATGGCGAGTTGGCCTCTATGTCTCCGTGGGACCTTTATATACATCAATAACGTGATATAACCTAACCTAACCCAACCTAACATCTCGGCGGTAATATTTGAAAACATTCCTGGCGAGTTGGCTTCTCCGTCTCCGTGGGATCTTTTTATACATAAATAACGTAATATAACCTAACCTAACCCAACTTAACATCTCGGCGGTAATATTTGAAAACATACCTGGCGAGTTGGCCTCTACGTCTCCGTGGGACCTTTATATACATCAATAACGTAATATAACCTAACCTAACCCAACCTAACGTCTCGGCGGTAATATTTGAAAACATTCATGGCGATTTGGCATCTACGTCTCCGTGGGACCTTCATATACATCAATAACGTAATATAGCCTAACCTAACCCAACCTAACATTTCGGCGGTAATATTTGACATCATTCCTGGCGAGTTGGCCTCTACGTCTCCGTTTGACCTTCATAAACATCAATAACGTAATATAACGTAACCTAACCCAACCTATCATCTCGGCGGTAATATTTGATCACATTCCTGGCTTGTTGGCCTCTACGTCTCCGCGGGACCTTTCTATACATCTATAACGTGATATAACCTAACCTAACCCAACCTAACATCTCGGCGGTAATATTTGAAAACATTCATGGCGAGTTGGCATCTACGTCTCCGTGGGACCTTCATATACATCAATAACGTTATATAGCCTAACCTAACCCAACCTAACATTTCGGCGGTAATATTTGACAACATTCCTAGCGAGTTGGCTTCTCCGTCTCCGTGGGTCATTTATATACATCAATAACGTAATATAACCTAACCTAACCCAACCTAACATCTCGGCGGTAATATTTGACAACATACCTGGCGAGTTGGCCTCTGCGTCTCCGTGGAACCTTCATATACATCAATTACGAAATATAACCTAACCTAACCCAACCTAACATCTCGGCGGTAATATTTGAAAACATTCATGGCGATTTGGCATCTACGTCTCCGTGGGACCTTCATATACATCAATAACGTAATATAGCCTAACCTAACCCAACCTAACATTTCGGCGGTAATATTTGACAACATTCCTGGCGAGTTGGCTTCTGCGTCTCCGTTTGACCTTCATAAACATCAATAACGTAATATAACGTAACCTAACCCAACCTATCATCTCGGCGGTAATATTTGATCACATTCCTGGCTTGTTGGCCTCTACGTCTCCGCGGGACCTTTCTATACGTCTATAACGTGATATAACCTAACCTAACCCAACCTAACATCTCGGCGGTAATATTTGAAAACATTCATGGCGAGTTGGCATCTACGTCTCCGTGGGACCTTCATATACATCAATAACGTTATATAGCCTAACCTAACCCAACCTAACATTTCGGCTGTAATATTTGACAACATACCTGGCGAGTTGGCCTCTGCGTCTCCGTGGAACCTTCATATACATCAATAACGAAATATAACCTAACGTAACCCAACCTAACATCTCGGCGGTAATATTTGAAAACATTCCTGGCGAGTTGGCTTCTCCGTCTCCGTGGGATCTTTTTATACATAAATAACGTAATATAACCTAACCTAACCCAACATAACATCTCGGCGGTAATATTTGAAAACATACCTGGGCGGTTGGCCTCTACGTCTCCGTGGGACCTTTATATACATCAATAAAGTAATATAACCTAACCTAACCAAACCTAACATTTCGGCGGTAATATTTGACAACATTCCTGGCGAGTTGGCTTCTTCGTCTCCGTGGAACATTTATATACATCAATAACGTAATATAACGTAACCTAAGCCAACCTATCATCCCGGCGGTAATATTTGATCACATTCCTGGTTTGTGGCCTCTACGTCTCCGCGGGACCTTTCTATACATCTATAACGTGATATAACCTAACCTAACCCAACCTAACATCTCGGCGGTAATATTTGAAAACATTCATGGCGAGTTGGCATCTACGTCTCCGTGGGACCTTCATATACATCAATAACGTTATATAGCCTAACCTAACCCAACCTAACATTTCGGCTGTAATATTTGACAACATACCTGGCGAGTTGGCCTCTGCGTCTCCGTGGAACCTTCATATACATCAATAACGAAATATAACCTAACGTAACCCAACCTAACATCTCGGCGGTAATATTTGAAAACATTCCTGGCGAGTTGGCTTCTCCGTCTCCGTGGGATCTTTTTATACATAAATAACGTAATATAACCTAACCTAACCCAACATAACATCTCGGCGGTAATATTTGAAAACATACCTGGGCGGTTGGCATCTACGTCTCCGTGGGACCTTTATATACATCAATAAAGTAATATAACCTAACCTAACCAAACCTAACATTTCGGCGGTAATATTTGACAACATTGCTGGAGAGTTGGCTTCTTCGTCTCCGTGGAACATTTATATACATCAATAACGTAATATAACGTAACCTAACCCAACCTATCATCCCGGCGGTAATATTTGATCACATTCCTGGTTTGTGGCCTCTACGTCTCCGCGGGACCTTTATATACATCAATAAAGTAATATAACCTAACCTAACCAAACCTAACATTTCGGCGGTAATATTTGACAACATTCCTGGCGAGTTGGACTCTACGTCACCGTGGGACCTTTATAGACATCCATAACGTAATAAAACCTAACCTAACCCAACCTAACATCTCGGCGGTAATATTTGAAAACATTCATGGCGAGTTGGCCTCTATGTCTCCGTGGGACCTTTATATACATCAATAACGTAATATAACCTAACCTAACCCAACCTAACATCTCGGCGGTAATATTTGAAAACATACCTGGCGAGTTGGCCTCTACGTCTCCGTGGGACCTTTATATACATCAATAAAGTAATATAACCTAACCTAACCCAACCCAACATTTCGGCGGTAATATTTGAAAACATACCTGGCGAGTTGGCCTCTACGTCTCCGTGGGACCTTTATATACATCAATAACGTAATATAACCTAACCTAACCCAACCTAACGTCTCGGCGGTAATATTTGAAAACATTCATGGCGATTTGGCATCTACGTCTCCGTGGGACCTTCATATACATCAATAACGTAATATAGCCTAACCTAACCCAACCTAACATTTCGGCGGTAATATTTGACATCATTCCTGGCGAGTTGGCCTCTACGTCTCCGTTTGACCTTCATAAACATCAATAACGTAATATAACGTAACCTAACCCAACCTATCATCTCGGCGGTAATATTTGATCACATTCCTGGCTTGTTGGCCTCTATGTCTCCGCGGGACCTTTATATACATCTATAACGTGATATAACCTAACCTAACCCAACCTAACATCTCGGCGGTAATATTTGAAAACATTCATGGCGAGTTGGCATCTACGTCTCCGTGGGACCTTCAAATACATCAATAACGTTATATAGCCTAACCTAACCCAACATAACATTTCGGCGGTAATATTTGACAACATTCCTAGCGAGTTGGCTTCTCCGTCTCCGTGGGTCATTTATATACATCAATAACGTAATATAACCTAACCTAACCCAACCTAACATCTCGGCGGTAATATTTGACAACATACCTGGCGAGTTGGCCTCTGCGTCTCCGTGGAACCTTCATATACATCAATTACGAAATATAACCTAACCTAACCCAACCTAACATCTCGGCGGTAATATTTGAAAACATTCATGGCGATTTGGCATCTACGTCTCCGTGGGACCTTCATATACATCAATAACGTAATATAGCCTAACCTAACCCAACCTAACATTTCGGCGGTAATATTTGACAACATTCCTGGCGAGTTGGCTTCTCCGTCTCCGTTTGATCTTCATTAACATCAATAACGTAATATAACGTAACCTAACCCAACCTATCATCTCGGCGGTAATATTTGATCACATTCCTGGCTTGTTGGCCTCTACGTCTCCGCGGGACCTTTCTATACGTCTATAACGTGATATAACCTAACCTAACCCAACCTAACATCTCGGCGGTAATATTTGAAAACATTCATGGCGAGTTGGCATCTACGTCTCCGTGGGACCTTCATATACATCAATAACGTTATATAGCCTAACCTAACCCAACCTAACATTTCGGCTGTAATATTTGACAACATACCTGGCGAGTTGGCCTCTGCGTCTCCGTGGAACCTTCATATACATTAATAACGAAATATAACCTAACGTAACCCAACCTAACATCTCGGCGGTAATATTTGAAAACATTCCTGGCGAGTTGGCTTCTCCGTCTCCGTGGGATCTTTTTATACATAAATAACGTAATATAACCTAACCTAACCCAACATAACATCTCGGCGGTAATATTTGAAAATATACCTGGGCGGTTGGCCTCTACGTCTCCGTGGGACCTTTATATACATCAATAAAGTAATATAACCTAACCTAACCAAACCTAACATTTCGGCGGTAATATTTGACAACATTCCTGGCGAGTTGGCTGCTTCGTCTCCGTGGGACATTTATATACATCAATAACGTAATATAACGTAACCTAACCCAACATAACATCTCGGCGGTAATATTTGAAAACATACCTGGGCGGTTGGCCTCTACGTCTCCGTGGGACCTTCATATACATCAATAACGTAATATAGCCTAACCTAACCCAACCTAACATCTCGGCGGTAATATTTGAAAACATTCCTGGCGAGTTGGCTTCTCCGTCTCCGTGGGATCTTTTTATACATCAATAAAGTAATATAACCTAACCTAACCCAACCTAACATCTCGGCGGTAATATTTGAAAACATACCTGGCGAGTTGGCCTCCACGTCTCCGTGGGACCTTTATATACATCAATAACGTAATATAACCTAACCTAACCCAACCTAACGTCTCGGCGGTAATATTTGAAAACATTCATGGCGAGTTGGCCTCTGCGTCTCCGTGGAACCTTCATATACATTAATAACGAAATATAACCTAACGTAACCCAACCTAACATCTCGGCGGTAATATTTGAAAACATTCCTGGCGAGTTGGCTTCTCCGTCTCCGTGGGATCTTTTTATACATAAATAACGTAATATAACCTAACCTAACCCAACATAACATCTCGGCGGTAATATTTGAAAACATACCTGGGCGGTTGGCCTCTACGTCTCCGTGGGACCTTTATATACATCAATAACGTAATATAACCTAACCTAACCCAACCTAACGTCTCGGCGGTAATATTTGAAAACATTCATGGCGATTTGGCATCTACGTCTCCGTGGGACCTTCATATACATCAATAACGTAATATAGCCTAACCTAACCCAACCTAACATTTCGGCGGTAATATTTGACATCATTCCTGGCGAGTTGGCCTCTACGTCTCCGTTTGACCTTCATAAACATCAATAACGTAATATAACGTAACCTAACCCAACCTATCATCTCGGCGGTAATATTTGATCACATTCCTGGCTTGTTGGCCTCTACGTCTCCGCGGGACCTTTCTATACATCTATAACGTGATATAACCTAACCTAACCCAACCTAACATCTCGGCGGTAATATTTGAAAACATTCATGGCGAGTTGGCATCTACGTCTCCGTGGGACCTTCATATACATCAATAACGTTATATAGCCTAACCTAACCCAACCTAACATTTCGGCGGTAATATTTGACAACATTCCTAGCGAGTTGGCTTCTCCGTCTCCGTGGGTCATTTATATACATCAATAACGTAATATAACCTAACCTAACCCAACCTAACATCTCGGCGGTAATATTTGACAACATACCTGGCGAGTTGGCCTCTGCGTCTCCGTGGAACCTTCATATACATCAATTACGAAATATAACCTAACCTAACCCAACCTAACATCTCGGCGGTAATATTTGAAAACATTCATGGCGATTTGGCATCTACGTCTCCGTGGGACCTTCATATACATCAATAACGTAATATAGCCTAACCTAACCCAACCTAACATTTCGGCGGTAATATTTGACAACATTCCTGGCGAGTTGGCTTCTGCGTCTCCGTTTGACCTTCATAAACATCAATAACGTAATATAACGTAACCTAACCCAACCTATCATCTCGGCGGTAATATTTGATCACATTCCTGGCTTGTTGGCCTCTACGTCTCCGCGGGACCTTTCTATACGTCTATAACGTGATATAACCTAACCTAACCCAACCTAACATCTCGGCGGTAATATTTGAAAACATTCATGGCGAGTTGGCATCTACGTCTCCGTGGGACCTTCATATACATCAATAACGTTATATAGCCTAACCTAACCCAACCTAACATTTCGGCTGTAATATTTGACAACATACCTGGCGAGTTGGCCTCTGCGTCTCCGTGGAACCTTCATATACATCAATAACGAAATATAACCTAACGTAACCCAACCTAACATCTCGGCGGTAATATTTGAAAACATTCCTGGCGAGTTGGCTTCTCCGTCTCCGTGGGATCTTTTTATACATAAATAACGTAATATAACCTAACCTAACCCAACATAACATCTCGGCGGTAATATTTGAAAACATACCTGGGCGGTTGGCCTCTACGTCTCCGTGGGACCTTTATATACATCAATAAAGTAATATAACCTAACCTAACCAAACCTAACATTTCGGCGGTAATATTTGACAACATTCCTGGCGAGTTGGCTTCTTCGTCTCCGTGGAACATTTATATACATCAATAACGTAATATAACGTAACCTAAGCCAACCTATCATCCCGGCGGTAATATTTGATCACATTCCTGGTTTGTGGCCTCTACGTCTCCGCGGGACCTTTCTATACATCTATAACGTGATATAACCTAACCTAACCCAACCTAACATCTCGGCGGTAATATTTGAAAACATTCATGGCGAGTTGGCATCTACGTCTCCGTGGGACCTTCATATACATCAATAACGTTATATAGCCTAACCTAACCCAACCTAACATTTCGGCTGTAATATTTGACAACATACCTGGCGAGTTGGCCTCTGCGTCTCCGTGGAACCTTCATATACATCAATAACGAAATATAACCTAACGTAACCCAACCTAACATCTCGGCGGTAATATTTGAAAACATTCCTGGCGAGTTGGCTTCTCCGTCTCCGTGGGATCTTTTTATACATAAATAACGTAATATAACCTAACCTAACCCAACATAACATCTCGGCGGTAATATTTGAAAACATACCTGGGCGGTTGGCATCTACGTCTCCGTGGGACCTTTATATACATCAATAAAGTAATATAACCTAACCTAACCAAACCTAACATTTCGGCGGTAATATTTGACAACATTGCTGGAGAGTTGGCTTCTTCGTCTCCGTGGAACATTTATATACATCAATAACGTAATATAACGTAACCTAACCCAACCTATCATCCCGGCGGTAATATTTGATCACATTCCTGGTTTGTGGCCTCTACGTCTCCGCGGGACCTTTATATACATCAATAAAGTAATATAACCTAACCTAACCAAACCTAACATTTCGGCGGTAATATTTGACAACATTCCTGGCGAGTTGGACTCTACGTCACCGTGGGACCTTTATAGACATCCATAACGTAATAAAACCTAACCTAACCCAACCTAACATCTCGGCGGTAATATTTGAAAACATTCATGGCGAGTTGGCCTCTATGTCTCCGTGGGACCTTTATATACATCAATAACGTAATATAACCTAACCTAACCCAACCTAACATCTCGGCGGTAATATTTGAAAACATACCTGGCGAGTTGGCCTCTACGTCTCCGTGGGACCTTTATATACATCAATAAAGTAATATAACCTAACCTAACCCAACCCAACATTTCGGCGGTAATATTTGAAAACATACCTGGCGAGTTGGCCTCTACGTCTCCGTGGGACCTTTATATACATCAATAACGTAATATAACCTAACCTAACCCAACCTAACGTCTCGGCGGTAATATTTGAAAACATTCATGGCGATTTGGCATCTACGTCTCCGTGGGACCTTCATATACATCAATAACGTAATATAGCCTAACCTAACCCAACCTAACATTTCGGCGGTAATATTTGACATCATTCCTGGCGAGTTGGCCTCTACGTCTCCGTTTGACCTTCATAAACATCAATAACGTAATATAACGTAACCTAACCCAACCTATCATCTCGGCGGTAATATTTGATCACATTCCTGGCTTGTTGGCCTCTATGTCTCCGCGGGACCTTTATATACATCTATAACGTGATATAACCTAACCTAACCCAACCTAACATCTCGGCGGTAATATTTGAAAACATTCATGGCGAGTTGGCATCTACGTCTCCGTGGGACCTTCAAATACATCAATAACGTTATATAGCCTAACCTAACCCAACATAACATTTCGGCGGTAATATTTGACAACATTCCTAGCGAGTTGGCTTCTCCGTCTCCGTGGGTCATTTATATACATCAATAACGTAATATAACCTAACCTAACCCAACCTAACATCTCGGCGGTAATATTTGACAACATACCTGGCGAGTTGGCCTCTGCGTCTCCGTGGAACCTTCATATACATCAATTACGAAATATAACCTAACCTAACCCAACCTAACATCTCGGCGGTAATATTTGAAAACATTCATGGCGATTTGGCATCTACGTCTCCGTGGGACCTTCATATACATCAATAACGTAATATAGCCTAACCTAACCCAACCTAACATTTCGGCGGTAATATTTGACAACATTCCTGGCGAGTTGGCTTCTCCGTCTCCGTTTGATCTTCATTAACATCAATAACGTAATATAACGTAACCTAACCCAACCTATCATCTCGGCGGTAATATTTGATCACATTCCTGGCTTGTTGGCCTCTACGTCTCCGCGGGACCTTTCTATACGTCTATAACGTGATATAACCTAACCTAACCCAACCTAACATCTCGGCGGTAATATTTGAAAACATTCATGGCGAGTTGGCATCTACGTCTCCGTGGGACCTTCATATACATCAATAACGTTATATAGCCTAACCTAACCCAACCTAACATTTCGGCTGTAATATTTGACAACATACCTGGCGAGTTGGCCTCTGCGTCTCCGTGGAACCTTCATATACATTAATAACGAAATATAACCTAACGTAACCCAACCTAACATCTCGGCGGTAATATTTGAAAACATTCCTGGCGAGTTGGCTTCTCCGTCTCCGTGGGATCTTTTTATACATAAATAACGTAATATAACCTAACCTAACCCAACATAACATCTCGGCGGTAATATTTGAAAATATACCTGGGCGGTTGGCCTCTACGTCTCCGTGGGACCTTTATATACATCAATAAAGTAATATAACCTAACCTAACCAAACCTAACATTTCGGCGGTAATATTTGACAACATTCCTGGCGAGTTGGCTGCTTCGTCTCCGTGGGACATTTATATACATCAATAACGTAATATAACGTAACCTAACCCAACATAACATCTCGGCGGTAATATTTGAAAACATACCTGGGCGGTTGGCCTCTACGTCTCCGTGGGACCTTCATATACATCAATAACGTAATATAGCCTAACCTAACCCAACCTAACATCTCGGCGGTAATATTTGAAAACATTCCTGGCGAGTTGGCTTCTCCGTCTCCGTGGGATCTTTTTATACATCAATAAAGTAATATAACCTAACCTAACCCAACCTAACATCTCGGCGGTAATATTTGAAAACATACCTGGCGAGTTGGCCTCCACGTCTCCGTGGGACCTTTATATACATCAATAACGTAATATAACCTAACCTAACCCAACCTAACGTCTCGGCGGTAATATTTGAAAACATTCATGGCGAGTTGGCCTCTGCGTCTCCGTGGAACCTTCATATACATTAATAACGAAATATAACCTAACGTAACCCAACCTAACATCTCGGCGGTAATATTTGAAAACATTCCTGGCGAGTTGGCTTCTCCGTCTCCGTGGGATCTTTTTATACATAAATAACGTAATATAACCTAACCTAACCCAACATAACATCTCGGCGGTAATATTTGAAAACATACCTGGGCGGTTGGCCTCTACGTCTCCGTGGGACCTTTATATACATCAATAAAGTAATATAACCTAACCTAACCAAACCTAACATTTCGGCGGTAATATTTGACAACATTCCTGGCGAGTTGGCTTCTTCGTCTCCGTGGGACATTTATATACATCAATAACGTAATATAACGTAACCTAACCCAACATAACATCTCGGCGGTAATATTTGAAAACATACCTGGGCGGTTGGCCTCTACGTCTCCGTGGGACCTTCATATACATCAATAACGTAATATAGCCTAACCTAACCCAACCTAACATTTCGGCGGTAATATTTGACAACATTCCTGGCGAGTTGGCTTCTCCGTCTCCGTGGGACATTTATATACATCAATAACGTAATATAACCTAACCTAACCCAACCTAACATCTCGGCTGTAATATTTGACAACATACCTGGCGAGTTGGCCTCTGCGTCTCCGTGGAACCTTCATATACATCAATTACGAAATATAACCTAACCTAACCCAACCTAACATCTCGGCGGTAATATTTGAAAACATTCATGGCGATTTGGCATCTACGTCTCCGTGGGACCTTCATATACATCAATAACGTAATATAGCCTAACCTAACCCAACCTAACATTTCGGCGGTAATATTTGACAACATTCCTAGCGAGTTGGCTTCTCCGTCTCCGTGGGTCACTTATATACATCAATAACGTAATATAACCTAACCTAACCCAACCTAACATCTCGGAGGTAATATTTGACAACATACCTGGGCGGTTGGCCTCTACGTCTCCGTGGGACCTTCATATACATCAATAACGTAATATAGCCTAACCTAACCCAACCTAACATTTCGGCGGTAATATTTGACAACATTCCTGGCGAGTTGGCTTCTCCGTCTCCGTGGGACATTTATATACATCAATAACGTAATATAACCTAACCTAACCCAACCTAACATCTCGGCTGTAATATTTGACAACATACCTGGCGAGTTGGCCTCTGCGTCTCCGTGGAACCTTCATATACATCAATTACGAAATATAACCTAACCTAACCCAACCTAACATCTCGGCGGTAATATTTGAAAACATTCATGGCGATTTGGCATCTACGTCTCCGTGGGACCTTCATATACATCAATAACGTAATATAGCCTAACCTAACCCAACCTAACATTTCGGCGGTAATATTTGACAACATTCCTAGCGAGTTGGCTTCTCCGTCTCCGTGGGTCACTTATATACATCAATAACGTAATATAACCTAACCTAACCCAACCTAACATCTCGGCGGTAATATTTGACAACATACCTGGCGAGTTGGCCTCTGCGTCTCCGTGGAACCTTCATATACATCAATAACGAAATATAACCTAACGTAACCCAACCTAACATCTCGGCGGTAATATTTGAAAACATTCCTGGCGAGTTGGCTTCTCCGTCTCCGTGGGATCTTTTTATACATAAATAACGTAATATAACCTAACCTAACCCAACCTAACATCTCGGCGGTAATACTTGAAGACATACCTGGCGAGTTGGCCTCTACGTCTCCGTGGGACCTTTATATACATCAATAACGTAATATAACCTAACCTAACCCAACCTAACGTCTCGGCGGTAATATTTGAAAACATTCATGGCGATTTGGCATCTACGTCTCCGTGGGACCTTCATATACATCAATAACGTAATATAGCCTAACCTAACCCAACCTAACATTTCGGCGGTAATATTTGACATCATTCCTGGCGAGTTGGCCTCTACGTCTCCGTTTGACCTTCATAAACATCAATAACGTAATATAACGTAACCTAACCCAACCTATCATCTCGGCGGTAATATTTGATCACATTCCTGGCTTGTTGGCCTCTACGTCTCCGCGGGACCTTTATATACATCTATAACGTGATATAACCTAACCTAACCCAACCTAACATCTCGGCGGTAATATTTGAAAACATTCATGGCGAGTTGGCATCTACGTCTCCGTGGGACCTTCATATACATCAATAACGTTATATAGCCTAACCTAACCCAACATAACATTTCGGCGGTAATATTTGACAACATTCCTAGCGAGTTGGCTTCTCCGTCTCCGTGGGTCATTTATATACATCAATAACGTAATATAACCTAACCTAACCCAACCTAACATCTCGGCGGTAATATTTGACAACATACCTGGCGAGTTGGCCTCTGCGTCTCCGTGGAACCTTCATATACATCAATTACGAAATATAACCTAACCTAACCCAACCTAACATCTCGGCGGTAATATTTGAAAACATTCATGGCGATTTGGCATCTACGTCTCCGTGGGACCTTCATATACATCAATAACGTAATATAGCCTAACCTAACCCAACCTAACATTTCGGCGGTAATATTTGACAACATTCCTGGCGAGTTGGCTTCTCCGTCTCCGTTTGATCTTCATAAACATCAATAACGTAATATAACGTAACCTAACCCAACCTATCATCTCGGCGGTAATATTTGATCACATTCCTGGCTTGTTGGCCTCTACGTCTCCGCGGGACCTTTCTATACGTCTATAACGTGATATAACCTAACCTAACCCAACCTAACATCTCGGCGGTAATATTTGAAAACATTCATGGCGAGTTGGCATCTACGTCTCCGTGGGACCTTCATATACATCAATAACGTTATATAGCCTAACCTAACCCAACCTAACATCTCGGCGGTAATATTTGAAAACATTCCTGGCGAGTTGGCTTCTCCGTCTCCGTGGGATCTTTTTATACATAAATAACGTAATATAACCTAACCTAACCCAACCTAACATCTCGGCGGTAATATTTGAAAACATACCTGGCGAGTTGGCCTCCACGTCTCCGTGGGACCTTTATATACATCAATAACGTAATATAACATAACCTAACCCAACCTAACGTCTCGGCGGTAATATTTGAAAACATTCATGGCGATTTGGCATCTACGTCTCCGTGGGACCTTCATATACATCAATAACGTAATATAGCCTAACCTAACCCAACCTATCATTTCGGCGGTAATATTTGACATCATTCCTGGCGAGTTGGCCTCTATGTCTCCGTGGGACCTTTATATACATCTATAACGTAATATAACCTAACCTAACCCAACCTAACATCTCGGCGGTAATATTTGAAAACATTCCTGGCGAGTTGGCCTCGACGTCTCCGTGGGACCTTTATATATATCAATATCGTAATATAATCTAACCTAACCCAACATAACATCTCGGCGGTAATACTTGAAAACATACCTGGCGAGTTGGCCTCTACGTCTCCGTGGGACCTTTATATACATCAATAAAGTAATATAACCTAACCTAACCAAACCTAACGTCTCGGCGGTAATATTTGAAAACATTCATGGCGATTTGGCATCTACGTCTCCGTGGGACCTTCATATACATCAATAACGTAATATAGCCTAACCTAACCCAACCTAACATCTCGGCGGTAATATTTGAAAACATTCCTGGCGAGTTGGCTTCTCCGTCTCCGTGGGATCTTTTTATACATAAATAACGTAATATAACCTAACCTAACCCAACCTAACATCTCGGCGGTAATATTTGAAAACATACCTGGCGAGTTGGCCTCCACGTCTCCGTGGGACCTTTATATACATCAATAACGTAATATAACCTAACCTAACCCAACCTAACGTCTCGGCGGTAATATTTGAAAACATTCATGGCGATTTGGCATGTACGTCTCCGTGGGACCTTCATATACATCAATAACGTAATATAGCCTAACCTAACCCAACCTAACATTTCGGCGGTAATATTTGACATCATTCCTGGCGAGTTGGCCTCTATGTCTCCGTGGGACCTTTATATACATCTATAACGTAATATAACCTAACCTAACCCAACCTAACATCTCGGCGGTAATATTTGAAAACATTCCTGGCGAGTTGGCCTCGACGTCTCCGTGGGACCTTTATATATATCAATATCGTAATATAACCTAACGTAACCCAACCTAACATCTCGGCGGTAATATTTGAAAACATTTCTGGCGAGTTGGCTTCTCCGTCTCCGTGGGATCTTTTTATACATAAATAACGTAATATAACCTAACCTAACCCAACATAACATCTCGGCGGTAATATTTGAAAACATACCTGGCGAGTTGGCCTCTACGTCTCCGTGGGACCTTTATATACATCAATAAAGTAATATAACCTAACCTAACCAAACCTAACATTTCGGCGGTAATATTTGACAACATTCCTGGCGAGTTGGCTTCTTCGTCTCCGTGGGACATTTATATACATCAATAACGTAATATAACGTAACCTAACCCAACCTATCATCCCGGCGGTAATATTTGATCACATTCCTGGTTTGTGGCCTCTACGTCTCCGCGGAACCTTTATATACATCTATAACGTGATATAACCTAACCTAACCCAACCTAACATCTCGGCGGTAATATTTGAAAACATTCCTGGCGAGTTGGACTCTACGTCACCGTGGGACCTTTATAGACATCCATAACGTAATAAAACCTAACCTAACCCAACCTAACATCTCGGCGGTAATATTTGAAAACATTCATGGCGAGTTGGCCTCTATGTCTCCGTGGGACCTTTATATACATCAATAACGTAATATAACCTAACCTAACCCAACCTAACATCTCGGCGGTAATATTTGAAAACATACCTGGCGAGTTGGCCTCTACGTCTCCGTGGGACCTTTATATACATCAATAAAGTAATATAACCTAACCTAACCCAACCCAACATTTCGGCGGTAATATTTGAAAACATACCTGGCGAGTTGGCCTCTACGTCTCGGTGGGACCTTTATATACATCAATAACGTAATATAACCTAACCTAACCCAACCTAACGTCTCGGCGGTAATATTTGAAAACATTCATGGCGATTTGGCATCTACGTCTCCGTGGGACCTTCATATACATCAATAACGTAATATAGCCTAACCTAACCCAACCTAACATCTCGGCGGTAATATTTGAAAACATTCCTGGCGAGTTGGCTTCTCCGTCTCCGTGGGATCTTTTTATACATAAATAACGTAATATAACCTAACCTAACCCAACCTAACATATCGGCGGTAATATTTGAAAACATACCTGGCGAGTTGGCCTCCACGTCTCCGTGGGACCTTTATATAGATCAATAACGTAATATAACCTAACCCAACCCAACCTAACGTCTCGGCGGTAATATTTGAAAACATTCATGGCGATTTGGCATGTACGTCTCCGTGGGACCTTCATATACATCAATAACGTAATATAGCCTAACCTAACCCAACCTAACATTTCGGCGGTAATATTTGACATCATTCCTGGCGAGTTGGCCTCTATGTCTCCGTGGGACCTTTATATACATCTATAACGTAATATAACCTAACCTAACCCAACCTAACATCTCGGCGGTAATATTTGAAAACATTCCTGGCGAGTTGGCCTCGACGTCTCCGTGGGACCTTTATATATATCAATATCGTAATATAATCTAACCTAACCCAACATAACATCTCGGCGGTAATATTTGAAAACATACCTGGCGAGTTGGCCTCTACGTCTCGGTGGGACCTTTATATACATCAATAAAGTAATATAACCTAACCTAACCAAACCTAACATCTCGGCGGTAATATTTGAAAACATTCATGTCGATTTGGCATGTACGTCTCCGTGGGACCTTCATATACATCAGTAACGTAATATAGCCTAACCTAACCCAACCTAACATTTCGGCGGTAATATTTGACAACATTCCTGGCGAGTTGGCTTCTCCGTCTCCGTTTGACCTTCATAAACATCAATAACGTAATATAACGTAACCTAACCCAACCTATCATCTCGGCGGTAATATTTGATCACATTCCTGGCTTGTTGGCCTCTACGTCTCCGCGGGACCTTTCTATACATCTATAACGTGATATAACATAACCTAACCCAACCTAACATATCGGCGGTAATATTTGAAAACATTCCTGGCGAGTTGGCTTCTCCGTCTCCGTGGGATCTTTTTATACATAAATAACGTAATATAACCTAACCTAACCCAACCTAACATCTCGGCGGTAATATTTGAAAACATACCTGGCGAGTTGGCCTCCACGTCTCCGTGGGACCTTTATATACATCAATAACGTAATATAACCTAACCTAACCCAACCTAACGTCTCGGCGGTAATATTTGAAAACATTCATGGCGATTTGGCATCTACGTCTCCGTGGGACCTTCATATACATCAATAGCGTAATATAGCCTAACCTAACCCAACCTAACATCTCGGCGGTAATATTTGAAAACATTCCTGGCGAGTTGGCTTCTCCGTCTCCGTGGGATCTTTTTATACATAAATAACGTAATATAACCTAACCTAACCCAACCTAACATCTCGGCGGTAATATTTGAAAACATACCTGGCGAGTTGGCCTCCACGTCTCCGTGGGACCTTTATATACATCAATAACGTAATATAACCTAACCTAACCCAACCTAACGTCTCGGCGGTAATATTTGAAAACATTCATGGCGATTTGGCATCTACGTCTCCGTGGGACCTTCATATACATCAATAACGTAATATAGCCTAACCTAACCCAACCTAACATTTCGGCGGTAATATTTGACATCATTCCTGGCGAGTTGGCCTCTATGTCTCCGTGGGACCTTTATATACATCTATAACGTAATATAACCTAACCTAACCCAACCTAACATCTCGGAGGTAATATTTGAAAACATTCCTGGCGAGTTGGCCTCGACGTCTCCGTGGGACCTTTATATATATCAATATCGTAATATAATCTAACCTAACCCAACATAACATCTCGGCGGTAATATTTGAAAACATACCTGGCGAGTTGGCCTCTACGTCTCCGTGGGACCTTTATATACATCAATAAAGTAATATAACCTAACCTAACCAAACCTAACATCTCGGCGGTAATATTTGAAAACATTCATGTCGATTTGGCATGTACGTCTCCGTGGGACCTTCATATACATCAGTAACGTAATATAGCCTAACCTAACCCAACCTAACATTTCGGCGGTAATATTCGACAACATTCCTGGCGAGTTGGCTTCTCCGTCTCCGTTTGACATTCATAAACATCAATAACGTAATATAACGTAACCTAACCCAACCTATCATCTCGGCGGTAATATTTGATCACATTCCTGGCTTGTTGGCCTCTACGTCTCCGCGGGACCTTTCTATACATCTATAACGTGATATAACATAACCTAACCCAACCTAACATCTCGGCGGTAATATTTGAAAACATTCATGGCGAGTTGGCATCTACGTCTCCGTGGGACCTTTCTATACATCTATAACGTGATATAACATAACCTAACCCAACCTAACATCTCGGCGGTAATATTTGAAAACATTCATGGCGAGTTGGCATCTACGTCTCCGTGGGACCTTCATATACATCAATAACGTTATATAGCCTAACCTAACCCAACCTAACATCTCGGCGGTAATATTTGAAAACATTCCTGGCGAGTTGGCTTCTCCGTCTCCGTGGGATCTTTTTATACATAAATAACGTAATATAACCTAACCTAACCCAACCTAACATCTCGGCGGTAATATTTGAAAACATACCTGGCGAGTTGGCCTCCACGTCTCCGTGGGACCTTTATATACATCAATAACGTAATATAACCTAACCTAACCCAACCTAACGTCTCGGCGGTAATATTTGAAAACATTCATGGCGATTTGGCATCTACGTCTCCGTGGGACCTTCATATACATCAATAACGTAATATAGCCTAACCTAACCCAACCTAACATTTCGGCGGTAATATTTGACATCATTCCTGGCGAGTTGGCCTCTATGTCTCCGTGGGACCTTTATATACATCTATAACGTAATATAACCTAACCTAACCCAACCTAACATCTCGGCGGTAATATTTGAAAACATTCCTGGCGAGTTGGACGCGACGTCTCCGTGGGACCTTTATATATATCAATATCGTAATATAATCTAACCTAACCCAACATAACATCTCGGCGGTAATACTTGAAAACCTACCTGGCGAGTTGGCCTCTACGTCTCCGTGGGACCTTTATATACATCAATAAAGTAATATAACCTAACCTAACCAAACCTAACGTCTCGGCGGTAATATTTGAAAACGTTCATGGCGATTTGGCATCTACGTCTCCGTGGGACCTTCATATACATCAATAACGTAATATAGCCTAACCTAACCCAACCTAACATCTCGGCGGTAATATTTGAAGACATTCCTGGCGAGTTGGCTTCTCCGTCTCTGTGGGATCTTTTTATACATAAATAACGTAATATAACCTAACCTAACCCAACCTAACATCTCGGCGGTAATATTTGAAAACATACCTGGCGAGTTGGCCTCCACGTCTCCGTGGGACCTTTATATACATCAATAACGTAATATAACCTAACCTAACCCAACCTAACGTCTCGGCGGTAATATTTGAAAACATTCATGGCGATTTGGCTTCTACGTCTTCGTGGGACCTTCATATACATCAATAACGTAATATAGCCTAACCTAACCCAACCTAACATTTCGGCGGTAATATTTGACATCATTCCTGGCGAGTTGGCCTCTATGTCTCCGTGGGACCTTTATATACATCTATAACGTAATATAACCTAACCTAACCCAACCTAACATCTCGACGGTAATATTTGAAAACATTCCTGGCGAGTTGGCCTCGACGTCTCCGTGGGACCTTTATATATATCAAAATCGTAATATAATCTAACCTAACCCAACATAACATCTCGGCGGTAATATTTGAAAACATACCTGGCGAGTTGGCATCTACGTCTCCGTGGGACCTTCATATACATCAATAACGTAATATAGCCTAACCTAACCCACCCTATCATTTCGGCGGTAATATTTGACATCATTCCTGGCGAGTTGGCCTCTATGTCTCCGTGGGACCTTTATATACATCTATAACGTAATATAACCTAACCTAACCCAACCTAACATCTCGGCGGTAATATTTGAAAACATTCCTGGCGAGTTGGCCTCGACGTCTCCGTGGGACCTTTATATATATCAATATCGTAATATAATCTAACCTAACCCAACATAACATCTCGGCGGTAATACTTGAAAACATACCTGGCGAGTTGGCCTCTACGTCTCCGTGGGACCTTTATATACATCAATAAAGTAATATAACCTAACCTAACCAAACCTAACGTCTCGGCGGTAATATTTGAAAACATTCATGGCGATTTGGCATCTACGTCTCCGTGGGACCTTCATATACATCAATAACGTAATATAGCCTAACCTAACCCAACCTAACATCTCGGCGGTAATATTTGAAAACATTCCTGGCGAGTTGGCTTCTCCGTCTCCGTGGGATCTTTTTATACATAAATAACGTAATATAACCTAACCTAACCCAACCTAACATCTCGGCGGTAATATTTGAAAACATACCTGGCGAGTTGGCCTCCACGTCTCCGTGGGACCTTTATATACATCAATAACGTAATATAACCTAACCTAACCCAACCTAACATCTCGGCGGTAATATTTGAAAACATACCTGGCGAGTTGGCCTCCACGCCTCCGTGGGACCTTTATATACATCAATAACGTAATATAACCTAACCTAACCCAACCTAACGTCTCGGCGGTAATATTTGAAAACATTCATGGCGATTTGGCATCTACGTCTCCGTGGGACCTTCATATACATCAATAACGTAATATAGCCTAACCTAACCCAACCTAACATTTCGGCGGTAATATTTGACATCATTCCTGGCGAGTTGGCCTCTATGTCTCCGTGGGACCTTTATATACATCTATAACGTAATATAACCTAACCTAACCCAACCTAACATCTCGGCGGTAATATTTGAAAACATTCCTGGCGAGTTGGCCTCGACGTCTCCGTGGGACCTTTATATATATCAATATCGTAATATAATCTAACCTAACCCAACATAACATCTCGGCGGTAATATTTGAAAACATACCTGGCGAGTTGGCCTCTACGTCTCCGTGGGACCTTTATATACATCAATAAAGTAATATAACCTAACCTAACCAAACCTAACATCTCGGCGGTAATATTTGAAAACATTCATGTCGATTTGGCATGTACGTCTCCGTGGGACCTTCATATACATCAGTAACGTAATATAGCCTAACCTAACCCAACCTAACATTTCGGCGGTAATATTCGACAACATTCCTGGCGAGTTGGCTTCTCCGTCTCCGTTTGACCTTCATAAACATCAATAACGTAATATAACGTAACCTAACCCAACCCATCATCTCGGCGGTAATATTTGATCACATTCCTGGCTTGTTGGCCTCTACGTCTCCGCGGGACCTTTCTATACATCTATAACGTGATATAACATAACCTAACCCAACCTAACATCTCGGCGGTAATATTTGAAAACATTCATGGCGAGTTGGCATCTACGTCTCCGTGGGACCTTCATATACATCAATAACGTTATATAGCCTAACCTAACCCAACCTAACATCTCGGCGGTAATATTTGAAAACATTCCTGGCGAGTTGGCTTCTCCGTCTCCGTGGGATCTTTTTATACATAAATAACGTAATATAACCTAACCTAACCCAACCTAACATCTCGGCGGTAATATTTGAAAACATACCTGGCGAGTTGGCCTCCACGCCTCCGTGGGACCTTTATATACATCAATAACGTAATATAACCTAACCTAACCCAACCTAACGTCTCGGCGGTAATATTTGAAAACATTCATGGCGATTTGGCATCTACGTCTCCGTGGGACCTTCATATACATCAATAACGTAATATAGCCTAACCTAACCCAACCTAACATTTCGGCGGTAATATTTGACATCATTCCTGGCGAGTTGGCCTCTATGTCTCCGTGGGACCTTTATATACATCTATAACGTAATATAACCTAACCTAACCCAACCTAACATCTCGGAGGTAATATTTGAAAACATTCCTGGCGAGTTGGCCTCGACGTCTCCGTGGGACCTTTATATATATCAATATCGTAATATAATCTAACCTAACCCAACATAACATCTCGGCGGTAATATTTGAAAACATACCTGGCGAGTTGGCCTCTACGTCTCCGTGGGACCTTTATATACATCAATAAAGTAATATAACCTAACCTAACCAAACCTAACATCTCGGCGGTAATATTTGAAAACATTCATGTCGATTTGGCATGTACGTCTCCGCGGGACCTTCATATACATCAATAACGTAATATAGCCTAACCTAACCCAACCTAACATTTCGGCGGTAATATTTGACAACATTCCTGGCGAGTTGGCTTCTCCGTCTCCGTGGGACATTTATATACATCAATAACGTAATATAACTTAACCTAACCCAACCTAACATCTCGGCTGTAATATTTGACAACATACCTGGCGAGTTGGCCTCTGCGTCTCCGTGGAACCTTCATATACATCAATTACGAAATATAACCTAACCTAACCCAACCTAACATCTCGGCGGTAATATTTGAAAACATTCATGGCGATTTGGCATCTACGTCTCCGTGGGACCTTCATATACATCAATAACGTAATATAGCCTAACCTAACCCAACCTAACATTTCGGCGTTAATATTTGAAAACATTCATGGCGAGTTGGCCTCTATGTCTCCGTGGGACCTTTATATACATCTATAACGTGATATAACCTAACCTAACCCAACCTAACATCTCGGCGGTAATATTTGAAAACATTCCTGGCGAGTTGGCCTCGACGTCTCCGTGGGACCTTTATATACATCAATAACGTAATATAACCTAACCTAACCCAACCTAACATCTCGGCGGTAATATTTGAAAACTTACCTGGCGAGTTGGCCTCTACGTCTCCGTGGGACCTTTATATACATCAATAAAGTAATATAACCTAACCTAACCCAACCCAACATTTCGGCGGTAATATTTGAAAACATACCTGGCGAGTTGGCCTCTACGTCTCCGTGGGTCCTTTATATACATCAATAACGTAATATAACCTAACCTAACCCAACCTAACGTCTCGGCGGTAATATTTGAAAACATTCATGGCGAGTTGGCATCTACATCTCCGTGGGACCTTCATATACATCAATAACGTAATATAGCCTAACCTAACCCCACCTAACATTTCGGCGGTAATATTTGACAACATTCCTGGCGAGTTGGCTTCTCCGTCTCTGTGGGACATTTATATACATCAATAACGTAATATAACCTAACCTAACCCAACCTAACATCTCGGCGGTAATATTTGACAACATACCTGGCGAGTTGGCCTCTGCGTCTCCGTGGAACCTTCATATACATCAATAACGTAATATAACCTAACCTAACCCAACCTAACGTCTCGGGGGTAATATTTGAAAACATTCATGGCGATTTGGCATCTACGTCTCCGTGGGATCTTCATATACATCAATAACGTAATATAGCCTAACCTAACCCAACCTAACGTCTCGGCGGTAATATTTGAAAACATTCATGGCGATTTGGCATCTTCGTCTACGTGGGACCTTCATATACATCAATAACGTAATATAGCCTAACCTAACCCAACCTAACATTTCGGCGGTAATATTTGACAACATTCCTGGCGAGTTGGCTTCTCCGTCTTCGTTTGACCTTCATAAACATCAATAACGTAATATAACGTAACCTAACCCAACCTATCATCTCGGCGGTAATATTTGATCACATTCCTGGCTTGTTGGCCTCTACGTCTCCGCGAGACCTTTCTATACATCTATAACGTGATATAACATAACCTAACCCAACCTAACATCTCGGCGGTAATATTTGAAAACATTCATGGCGAGTTGGCATCTACGTCTCCGTGGGACCTTCATATACATCAATAACGTTATATAGCCTAACCTAACCCAACCTAACATCTCGGCGGTAATATTTGAAAACATTCCTGGCGAGTTGGCTTCTCCGTCTCCGTGGGATCTTTATAGACATCCATAACGTAATATAACCTAACCTAACCCAACCTAACATCTCGGCGGTAATATTTGAAAACATTCATGGCGAGTTAGCATCTACGTCTCCGTGGTACATTTATATACGTCAATAACGTAATATAACCTGACCTAACCCAACCTAGCATTTCGGCGGTTATATTTGACATCATTCCTGGGGAGTTGGCCTCTACGTCTCCGTTTGACCTTCATAAACATCAATAACGTAATATAACGTAACCTAACCCAGCCTATCATCTCGGCGGTAATATTTGACAACATTCCTGGCGAGTTGGCCTCTATGTCTCCGTGGGACGTTTATATACATCTATAACGTAATATAACCTAACCTAACCCAACCTAACGTCTCGGCGGTAATATTTGAAAACATTCATGGCGATTTGGCATCTACGTCTCCGTGGGATCTTCATATACATCAATAACGTAATATAGCCTAACCTAACCCAACCTAACGTCTCGGCGGTAATATTTGACATCATTCCTGACGAGTTGGCCTCTACGTCTCCGTTTGACCTTCATAAACATCAATAACGTAATATAACGTAACCTAACCCAACCTAACATCTCGGCGGTAATATTTGAAAACATTCCTGGCGAGGTGGCCTCTACGTCACCGTGGGACCTTTATAGACATCCATAACGTAATATAACCTAACCTAACCCAACCTAACATCTCGGCGGTAATATTTGAAAACATTCATGGCGAGTTGGCATCTACGTCTCCGTGGTACATTTATATACGTCAATAACGTAATATAACCTAACCTAACCCAACCTAACATTTCGGCGGTTATATTTGACATCATTCCTGGGGAGTTGGCCTCTACGTCTCCGTTTGACCTTCATAAACATCAATAACGTAATATAACGTAACCTAACCCAGCCTATCATCTCGGCGGTAATATTTGACAACATTCCTGGCGAGTTGGCCTCTATGTCTCCGTGGGACGTTTATATACATCTATAACGTAATATAACCTAACCTAACCCAACCTAACGTCTCGGCGGTAATATTTGAAAACATTCATGGCGATTTGGCATCTACGTCTCCGTGGGATCTTCATATACATCAATAACGTAATATAGCCTAACCTAACCCAACCTAACGTCTCGGTGGTAATATTTGAAAACATTCATGGCGATTTGGCATCTTCGTCTACGTGGGACCTTCATATACATCAATAACGTAATATAGCCTAACCTAATCCAACCTAACATTTCGGCGGTAATATTTGACAACATTCCTGGCGAGTTGGCTTCTCCGTCTCCGTGGGACCTTCATATACATCAATAACGTAATATAACCTAACCTAACCCAACCTAACATCTCGGCGGTAATATTTGAAAACATTCCTGGCGAGTCGGACTCTACGTCACCGTGGGACCTTTATATACATCAATAAAGTAATATAAACTAACCTAACCCAACCTAACATTTCGGCGGTAATATTAGACAACATTCCTGTCGAGTTGGTTTCTCCGTCTCCGTGGGATCTTTATAGACATCCATAACGTAATATAACCTAACCTAACCCAACCTAACATCTCGGCGGTAATATTTGAAAACATTCATGGCGAGTTAGCATCTACGTCTCCGTGGTACATTTATATACGTCAATAACGTAATATAACCTGACCTAACCCAACCTAGCATTTCGGCGGTTATATTTGACATCATTCCTGGGGAGTTGGCCTCTACGTCTCCGTTTGACCTTCATAAACATCAATAACGTAATATAACGTAACCTAACCCAGCCTATCATCTCGGCGGTAATATTTGACAACATTCCTGGCGAGTTGGCCTCTATGTCTCCGTGGGACGTTTATATACATCTATAACGTAATATAACCTAACCTAACCCAACCTAACGTCTCGGCGGTAATATTTGAAAGCATTCATGGCGATTTGGCATCTACGTCTCCGTGGGATCTTCATATACATCAATAACGTAATATAGCCTAACCTAACCCAACCTAACGTCTCGGCGGTAATATTTGAAAACATTCATGGCGATTTGGCATCTTCGTCTACGTGGGACCTTCATATACATCAATAACGTAATATAACCTAACCTAACCCAACCTAACGTCTCGGCGGTAATATTTGAAAACATTCATGGCGATTTGGCATCTACGTCTCCGTGGGACCTTCATATACATCAATAACGTAATATAGCCTAACATAACCCAACCTAACATTTCGGCGGTAATATTTGACATCATTCCTGACGAGTTGGCCTCTGCGTCTCCGTTTGACCTTCATAAACATCAATAACGTAATATAACGTAACCTAACCCAACCTAACATCTCGGCGGTAATATTTGAAAACATTCCTGGCGAGGTGGCCTCTACGTCACCGTGGGACCTTTATAGACATCCATAACGTAATATAACCTAACCTAACCCAACCTAACATCTCGGCGGTAATATTTGAAAACATTCATGGCGAGTTAGCATCTACGTCTCCGTGGTACATTTATATACGTCAATAACGTAATATAACCTGACCTAACCCAACCTAGCATTTCGGCGGTTATATTTGACATCATTCCTGGGGAGTTGGCCTCTACGTCTCCGTTTGACCTTCATAAACATCAATAACGTAATATAACGTAACCTAACCCAGCCTATCATCTCGGCGGTAATATTTGACAACATTCCTGGCGAGTTGGCCTCTATGTCTCCGTGGGACGTTTATATACATCTATAACGTAATATAACCTAACCTAACCCAACCTAACGTCTCGGCGGTAATATTTGAAAACATTCATGGCGATTTGGCATCTACGTCTCCGTGGGATCTTCATATACATCAATAACGTAATATAGCCTAACCTAACCCAACCTAACGTCTCGGCGGTAATATTTGACATCATTCCTGACGAGTTGGCCTCTACGTCTCCGTTTGACCTTCATAAACATCAATAACGTAATATAACGTAACCTAACCCAACCTAACATCTCGGCGGTAATATTTGAAAACATTCATGGCGATTTGGCATCTTCGTCTACGTGGGACCTTCATATACATCAATAACGTAATATAGCCTAACCTAACCCAACCTAACTTTTCGGCGGTAATATTTGACAACATTCCTGGCGAGTTGGCTTCTCCGTCTCCGTGGGACCTTCATATACATCAATAACGTAATATAACCTAACCTAACCCAACCTAACATCTCGGCGGTAATATTTGAAAACATTCCTGACGAGTCGGACTCTACGTCACCGTGGGACCTTTATATACATCAATAAAGTAATATAAACTAACATAACCCAACCTAACATTTCGGCGGTAATATTAGACAACATTCCTGTCGAGTTGGTTTCTCCGTCTCCGTTTGACCTTCATAAACATCAATAACGTAATATAACGTAACCTAACCCAACCTAACATCTCGGCGGTAATATTTGAAAACATTCCTGGCGAGGTGGCCTCTACGTCACCGTGGGACCTTTATAGACATCCATAACGTAATATAACCTAACCTAACCCAACCTAACATCTCGGCGGTAATATTTGAAAACATTCATGGCGAGTTGGCATCTACGTCTCCGTGGTACATTTATATACGTCAATAACGTAATATAACCTAACCTAACCCAACCTAACATTTCGGCGGGTATATTTGACATCATTCCTGGGGAGTTGGCCTCTACGTCTCCGTTTGACCTTCATAAACATCAATAACGTAATATAACGTAACCTAACCCAGCCTATCATCTCGGCGGTAATATTTGACAACATTCCTGGCGAGTTGGCCTCTATGTCTCCGTGGGACGTTTATATACATCTATAACGTAATATAACCTAACCTAACCCAACCTAACGTCTCGGCGGTAATATTTGAAAGCATTCATGGCGATTTGGCATCTACGTCTCCGTGGGATCTTCATATACATCAATAACGTAATATAGCCTAACCTAACCCAACCTAACGTCTCGGCGGTAATATTTGAAAACATTCATGGCGATTTGGCATCTTCGTCTACGTGGGACCTTCATATACATCAATAACGTAATATAACCTAACCTAACCCAACCTAACGTCTCGGCGGTAATATTTGAAAACATTCATGGCGATTTGGCATCTACGTCTCCGTGGGACCTTCATATACATCAATAACGTAATATAGCCTAACATAACCCAACCTAACATTTCGGCGGTAATATTTGACATCATTCCTGACGAGTTGGCCTCTGCGTCTCCGTTTGACCTTCATAAACATCAATAACGTAATATAACGTAACCTAACCCAACCTAACATCTCGGCGGTAATATTTGAAAACATTCCTGGCGAGGTGGCCTCTACGTCACCGTGGGACCTTTATAGACATCCATAACGTAATATAACCTAACCTAACCCAACCTAACATCTCGGCGGTAATATTTGAAAACATTCATGGCGAGTTAGCATCTACGTCTCCGTGGTACATTTATATACGTCAATAACGTAATATAACCTGACCTAACCCAACCTAGCATTTCGGCGGTTATATTTGACATCATTCCTGGGGAGTTGGCCTCTACGTCTCCGTTTGACCTTCATAAACATCAATAACGTAATATAACGTAACCTAACCCAGCCTATCATCTCGGCGGTAATATTTGACAACATTCCTGGCGAGTTGGCCTCTATGTCTCCGTGGGACGTTTATATACATCTATAACGTAATATAACCTAACCTAACCCAACCTAACGTCTCGGCGGTAATATTTGAAAACATTCATGGCGATTTGGCATCTACGTCTCCGTGGGATCTTCATATACATCAATAACGTAATATAGCCTAACCTAACCCAACCTAACGTCTCGGCGGTAATATTTGACATCATTCCTGACGAGTTGGCCTCTACGTCTCCGTTTGACCTTCATAAACATCAATAACGTAATATAACGTAACCTAACCCAACCTAACATCTCGGCGGTAATATTTGAAAACATTCATGGCGATTTGGCATCTTCGTCTACGTGGGACCTTCATATACATCAATAACGTAATATAGCCTAACCTAACCCAACCTAACTTTTCGGCGGTAATATTTGACAACATTCCTGGCGAGTTGGCTTCTCCGTCTCCGTGGGACCTTCATATACATCAATAACGTAATATAACCTAACCTAACCCAACCTAACATCTCGGCGGTAATATTTGAAAACATTCCTGGCGAGTCGGACTCTACGTCACCGTGGGACCTTTATATACATCAATAAAGTAATATAAACTAACATAACCCAACCTAACATTTCGGCGGTAATATTAGACAACATTCCTGTCGAGTTGGTTTCTCCGTCTCCGTTTGACCTTCATAAACATCAATAACGTAATATAACGTAACCTAACCCAACCTAACATCTCGGCGGTAATATTTGAAAACATTCCTGGCGAGGTGGCCTCTACGTCACCGTGGGACCTTTATAGACATCCATAACGTAATATAACCTAACCTAACCCAACCTAACATCTCGGCGGTAATATTTGAAAACATTCATGGCGAGTTGGCATCTACGTCTCCGTGGTACATTTATATACGTCAATAACGTAATATAACCTAACCTAACCCAACCTAACATTTCGGCGGGTATATTTGACATCATTCCTGGGGAGTTGGCCTCTACGTCTCCGTTTGACCTTCATAAACATCAATAACGTAATATAACGTAACCTAACCCAGCCTATCATCTCGGCGGTAATATTTGACAACATTCCTGGCGAGTTGGCCTCTATGTCTCCGTGGGACGTTTATATACATCTATAACGTAATATAACCTAACCTAACCCAACCTAACGTCTCGGCGGTAATATTTGAAAACATTCATGGCGATTTGGCATCTACGTCTCCGTGGGATCTTCATATACATCAATAACGTAATATAGCCTAACCTAACCCAACCTAACATCTCGGCGGTAATATTTGACAACATACCTGGCGAGTTGGTCTCTGCGTCTCCGTGGAACCTTCATATACATCAATAACGAAATATAACCTAACCTAACCCAACCTAACATCTCGGCGGTAATATTTGAAAACATTCCTGGCGAGTTGGCTTCTCCGTCTCCGTGGGATCTTTTTATACATAAATAACGTAATATAACCTAACCTAACCCAACCTAACATCTCGGCGGTAATATTTGAAAACATACCTGGCGAGTTGGCCTCTACGTCTCCGTGTGACATTTATATACATCAATAACGTAATATAACCTAACCTAACCCAACCTAACGTCTCGGCGGTAATATTTGAAAACATTCATGGCGATTTGGCATCTACTTCTCCGCGGGACCTTCATATACATCAATAACGTAATATAGCCTAACCTAATCCAACCTAACATTTCGGCGGTAATATTTGACAACATTCCTGGCGAGTTGGCTTCTCCGTCTCCGTGGGACATTTATATACATCAATAACGTAATATAACCTAACCTGACCCAACCTAACATCTCGGCGGTAATATTTGACAACATACCTGGCGAGTTTTACTCTGCGTCTCCGTGGAACCTTCATATACATCAATAACGAAATATAACCTAACCTAACCCAACCTAACATCTCGGCGGTAATATTTGAAAACATTCCTGGCGAGTTGGCTTCTCCGTCTCCGTGGGATCTTTTTATACATAAATAACGTAATATAACCTAACCTAACCCAACCTAACATCTCGGCGGTAATATTTGAAAACATACCTGGCGAGTTGGCCTCTACGTCTCCGTGTGACATTTATATACATCAATAACGTAATATAACCTAACCTAACCCAACCTAACGTCTCGGCGGTAATATTTGAAAACATTCATGGCGATTTGGCATCTACGTCTCCGTGGGATCTTCATATACATCAATAACGTAATATAGCCTAACCTAACCCAACCTAACGTCTCGGCGGTAATATTTGACATCATTCCTGACGAGTTGGCCTCTACGTCTCCGTTTGACCTTCATAAACATCAATAACGTAATATAACGTAACCTAACCCAACCTAACATCTCGGCGGTAATATTTGAAAACATTCCTGGCGAGGTGGCCTCTACGTCACCGTGGGACCTTTATAGACATCCATAACGTAATATAACCTAACCTAACCCAACCTAAAATCTCGGCGGTAATATTTGAAAACATTCATGGCGAGTTGGCATCTACGTCTCCGTGGTACATTTATATACGTCAATAACGTAATATAACCTAACCTAACCCAACCTAACATTTCGGCGGGTATATTTGACATCATTCCTGGGGAGTTGGCCTCTACGTCTCCGTTTGACCTTCATAAACATCAATAACGTAATATAACGTAACCTAACCCAGCCTATCATCTCGGCGGTAATATTTGACAACATTCCTGGCGAGTTGGCCTCTATGTCTCCGTGGGACGTTTATATACATCTATAACGTAATATAACCTAACCTAACCCAACCTAACGTCTCGGCGGTAATATTTGAAAACATTCATGGCGATTTGGCATCTACGTCTCCGTGGGATCTTCATATACATCAATAACGTAATATAGCCTAACCTAACCCAACCTAACGTCTCGGCGGTAATATTTGAAGACATTCATGGCGATTTGGCATCTTCGTCTACGTGGGACCTTCATATACATCAATAACGTAATATAGCCTAACCTAACCCAACCTAACATTTCGGCGGTAATATTTTACAACATTCCTGGCGAGTTGGCTTCTCCGTCTCCGTGGGACCTTCATATACATCAATAACGTAATATAACCTAACCTAACCCAACCTAACATCTCGGCGGTAATATTTGAAAACATTCCTGGCGAGTCGGACTCTACGTCACCGTGGGACCTTTATATACATCAATAAAGTAATATAAACTAACCTAACCCAACCTAACATTTCGGCGGTAATATTAGACAACATTCCTGTCGAGTTGGTTTCTCCGTCTCCGTGGGATCTTTATAGACATCCATAACGTAATATAACCTAACCTAACCCAACCTAACATCTCGGCGGTAATATTTGAAAACATTCATGGCGAGTTAGCATCTACGTCTCCGTGGTACATTTATATACGTCAATAACGTAATATAACCTGACCTAACCCAACCTAGCATTTCGGCGGTTATATTTGACATCATTCCTGGGGAGTTGGCCTCTACGTCTCCGTTTGACCTTCATAAACATCAATAACGTAATATAACGTAACCTAACCCAGCCTATCATCTCGGCGGTAATATTTGACAACATTCCTGGCGAGTTGGACTCTATGTCTCCGTGGGACGTTTATATACATCTATAACGTAATATAACCTAACCTAACCCAACCTAACGTCTCGGCGGTAATATTTGAAAACATTCATGGCGATTTGGCATCTACGTCTCCGTGGGATCTTCATATACATCAATAACGTAATATAGCCTAACCTAACCCAACCTAACGTCTCGGCGGTAATATTTGAAAACATTCATGGCGATTTGGCATCTACGTCTCCGTGGGATCTTCATATACATCAATAACGTAATATAGCCTAACCTAACCCAACCTAACGTCTCGGCGGTAATATTTGAAAACATTCATGGCGATTTGGCATCTTCGTCTACGTGGGACCTTCATATACATCAATAACGTAATATAGCCTAACCTAACCCAACCTAACTTTTCGGCGGTAATATTTGACAACATTCCTGGCGAGTTGGCTTCTCCGTCTCCGTGGGACCTTCATATACATCAATAACGTAATATAACCTAACCTAACCCAACCTAACATCTCGGCGGTAATATTTGAAAACATTCCTGGCGAGTCGGACTCTACGTCACCGTGGGACCTTTATATACATCAATAAAGTAATATAAACGAACCTAACCCAACCTAACATTTCGGCGGTAATATTAGACAACATTCCTGTCGAGTTGGTTTCTCCGTCTCCGTGGGATCTTTATAGACATCCATAACGTAATATAACCTAACCTAACCCAACCTAACATCTCGGCGGTAATATTTGAAAACATTCATGGCGAGTTGGCATCTACGTCTCCGTGGGACCTTCATATACATCAATAACGTAATATAGCCTAACCTAACCCAACCTAACATTTCGGCGGTAGTATTTGACAACATTCCTGGCGAGTTGGGTTCTCCGTCTCCGTGGGACATTTATATACATCAATAACGTAATATAACCTAACCTAACCCAACCTAACATCTCGGCGGTAATATTTGACAACATACCTGGCGAGTTGGTCTCTGCGTCTCCGTGGAACCTTCATATACATCAATAACGAAATATAACCTAACCTAACCCAACCTAACATCTCGGCGGTAATATTTGAAAACATTCCTGGCGAGTTGGCTTCTCCGTCTCCGTGGGACCTTCATATACATCAATAACGTAATATAACCTAACCTAACCCAACCTAACATCTCGGCGGTAATATTTGAAAACATTCCTGGCGAGTCGGACTCTACGTCACCTTGGGACCTTTATATACATCAATAAAGTAATATAAACGAACCTAACCCAACCTAACATTTCGGCGGTAATATTAGACAACATTTCTGTCGAGTTGGTTTCTCCGTCTCCGTGGGATCTTTATAGACATCCATAACGTAATATAACCTAACCTAACCCAACCTAACATCTCGGCGGTAATATTTGAAAACATTCATGGCGAGTTGGCATCTACGTCTCCGTGGGACCTTCATATACATCAATAACGTAATATAGCCTAACCTAACCCAACCTAACATTTCGGCGGTAATATTTGACAACATTCCTGGCGAGTTGGGTTCTCCGTCTCCGTGGGACATTTATATACATCAATAACGTAATATAACCTAACCTAACCCAACCTAACATCTCGGCGGTAATATTTGACAACATACCTGGCGAGTTGGACTCTGCGTCTCCGTGGAACCTTCATATACATCAATAACGAAATATAACCTAACCTAACCCAACCTAACATCTCGGCGGTAATATTTGAAAACATTCCTGGCGAGTTGGCTTCTCCGTCTCCGTGGGATCTTTTTATACATAAATAACGTAATATAACCTAACCTAACCCAACCTAACATCTCGGCGGTAATATTTGAAAACATACCTGGCGAGTTGGCCTCTACGTCTCCGTGTGACATTTATATACATCAATAACGTAATATAACCTAACCTAACCCAACCTAACGTCTCGGCGGTAATATTTGAAAACATTCATGGCGATTTGGCATCTACTTCTCCGCGGGACCTTCATATACATCAATAACGTAATATAGCCTAACCTAATCCAACCTAACATTTCGGCGGTAATATTTGACAACATTCCTGGCGAGTTGGCTTCTCCGTCTCCGTGGGACATTTATATACATCAATAACGTAATATAACCTAACCTGACCCAACCTAACATCTCGGCGGTAATATTTGACAACATACCTGGCGAGTTTTACTCTGCGTCTCCGTGGAACCTTCATATACATCAATAACGAAATATAACCTAACCTAACCCAACCTAACATCTCGGCGGTAATATTTGAAAACATTCCTGGCGAGTTGGCATCTACGTCTCCGTGGTACATTTATTTACGTCAATAACGTAATATAACCTAACCTAACCCAACCTAGCATTTCGGCGGTTATATCTGACATCATTCCTGGGGAGTTGGCCTCTACGATTCCGTTTGACCTTCATAAACATCAATAACGTAATATAACGTAACCTAACCCAGCCTATCATCTCGGAGGTAATATTTGACAACATTCCGGGCGAGTTGGCCTCTATGTCTCCGTGGGACCTTTATATACATCTATAACGTAATATAACCTAACCTAACCCAACCTAACGTCTCGGCGGTAATATTTGACAACATTCCTGGCGAGTTGGCTTCTCCGTCTCCGTGGGACATTTATATACATCAATAACGTAATATAACGTAACCTAACCCAACCTAACATCTCGGCGGTAATATTTGACAACATACCTGGCGAGTTGGCCTCTGCGTCTCCGTGGAACCTTCATATACATCAATAACGAAATATAACATAACCTAACCCAACCTAACATTTCGGCGGTAATATTTGAAAACATTCCTGGCGAGTTGGCTTCTCCGTCTCCGTGGGATCTTTTTATACATAAATAACGTAATATAACTTAACCTAACCCAACCTAACATCTCGGCGGTAATATTTGAAAACATACCTGGCGAGTTGGCCTCTGCGTCTCCGTGGAACCTTCATATACATCAATAACGAAATATAACCTAACCTAACCCAACCTAACATCTCGGCGGTAATATTTGAAGACATTCCTGGCGAGTTGGCTTCTCCGTCACCGTGGGACCTTTATATACATCAATAACGTAATATAACCTAACCTAACCCAACCTAACGTCTCGGCGGTAATATTTGAAAACATTCATGGCGATTTGGCATCTTCGTCTACGTGGGACCTTCATATACATCAATAACGTAATATAGCCTAACCTAACCCAACCTAACATTTCGGCGGTAATATTTGACAACATTCCTGGCGAGTTGGCTTCTCCGTCTCCGTGGGACCTTCATATACATCAATAACGTAATATAACCTAACCTAACCCAACCTAACATCTCGGCGGTAATATTTGAAAACATTCCTGGCGAGGTGGCCTCTACGTCACCGTGGGACCTTTATAGACATCCATAACGTAATATAACCTAACCTAACCCAACCTAACATCTCGGCGGTAATATTTGAAAACATTCATGGCGAGTTAGCATCTACGTCTCCGTGGTACATTTATATACGTCAATAACGTAATATAACCTGACCTAACCCAACCTAGCATTTCGGCGGTTATATTTGACATCATTCCTGGGGAGTTGGCCTCTACGTCTCCGTTTGACCTTCATAAACATCAATAACGTAATATAACGTAACCTAACCCAGCCTATCATCTCGGCGGTAATATTTGACAACATTCCTGGCGTGTTGGCCTCTATATCTCCGTGGGACGTTTATATACATCTATAACGTAATATAACCTAACCTAACCCAACCTAACGTCTCGGCGGTAATATTTGAAAACATTCATGGCGATTTGGCATCTACGGCTCCGTGGGATCTTCATATACATCAATAACGTAATATAGCCTAACCTAACCCAACCTAACGTCTCGGCGGTAATATTTGACATCATTCCTGACGAGTTGGCCTCTACGTCTCCGTTTGACCTTCATAAACATCAATAACGTAATATAACGTAACCTAACCCAACCTAACATCTCGGCGGTAATATTTGAAAACATTCATGGCGATTTGGCATCTACTTCTCCGCGGGACCTTCATATACATCAATAACGTAATATAGCCTAACCTAACCCAACCTAACATTTCGGCGGTAATATTTGACAACATTCCTGGCGAGTTGGCTTCTCCGTCTCCGTGGGACATTTATATACATCAATAACGTAATATAACCTAACCTAACCCAACCTAACGTCTCGGCGGTAATATTTGAAAACATTCATGGCGATTTGGCATCTACTTCTCCGCGGGACCTTCATATACATCAATAACGTAATATAGCCTAACCTAACCCAACCTAACATCTCGGCGGTAATATTTGACAACATACCTGGCGAGTTGGCCTCTGCGTCTCCGTGGAACCTTCATATACATCAATAACGAAATATAACCTAACCTAACCCAACCTAACATCTCGGCGGTAATATTTGAAAACATTCCTGGCGAGTTGGCTTCTCCGTCTCCGTGGGATCTTTTTATACATAAATAACGTAATATAACCTAACCTAACCCAACCTAACATCTCGGCGGTAATATTTGAAAACATACCTGGCGAGTTGGCCTCTACGTCTCCGTGGGACATTTATATACATCAATAACGTAATATAACCTAACCTAACCCAACCTAACGTCTCGGCGGTAATATTTGAAAACATTCATGGCGATTTGGCATCTACTTCTCCGCGGGACCTTCATATACATCAATAACGTAATATAGCCTAACCTAACCCAACCTAACATCTCGGCGGTAATATTTGACAACATACCTGGCGAGTTGGCCTCTGCGTCTCCGTGGAACCTTCATATACATCAATAACGAAATATAACCTAACCTAACCCAACCTAACATCTCGGCGGTAATATTTGAAAACATTCCTGGCGAGTTGGCTTCTCCGTCTCCGTGGGATCTTTTTATACATAAATAACGTAATATAACCTAACCTAACCCAACCTAACATCTCGGCGGTAATATTTGAAAACATACCTGGCGAGTTGGCCTCTACGTCTCCGTGGGACATTTATATACATCAATAACGTAATATAACCTAACCTAACCCAACCTAACGTCTCGGCGGTAATATTTGAAAACATTCATGGCGATTTGGCATCTACTTCTCCGCGGGACCTTCATATACATCAATAACGTAATATAGCCTAACCTAACCCAACCTAACATTTCGGCGGTAATATTTGACAACATTCCTGGCGAGTTGGCTTCTCCGTCTCCGTGGGACATTTATATACATCAATAACGTAATATAACCTAACCTGACCCAACCTAGCATTTCGGCGGTTATATTTGACATCATTCCTGGGGAGTTGGCCTCTACGTCTCCGTTTGACCTTCATAAACATCAATAACGTAATATAACGTAACCTAACCCAGCCTATCATCTCGGAGGTAATATTTGACAACATTCCGGGCGAGTTGGCTGCTATGTCTCCGTGGAACCTTCATATACATCAATAATGAAATATAACATAACCTAACCCAACCTAACATCTCGGCGGTAATATTTGAAAACATTCCTGGCGAGTTGGCTTCTCCGTCTCCGTGGGATCTTTTTATACATAAATAACGTAATATAACCTAACCTAACCCAACCTAACATCTCGGCGGTAATATTTGAAAACATTCCTGGCGAGGTGGCCTCTACGTCACCGTGGGACCTTTATAGACATCCATAACGTAATATAACCTAACCTAACCCAACCTAACATCTCGGCGGTAATATTTGAAAACATTCATGGCGAGTTAGCATCTACGTCTCCGTGGTACATTTATATACGTCAATAACGTAATATAACCTAACCTAACCCAACCTAGCATTTCGGCGGTTATATTTGACATCATTCCTGGGGAGTTGGCCTCTACGTCTCCGTTTGACCTTCATAAACATCAATAACGTAATATAACGTAAGCTAACCCAGCCTATCATCTCGGCGGTAATATTTGACAACATTACTGGCGAGTTGGCCTCTATGTCTCCGTGGGACCTTTATATACATCTATAACGTAATATAACCTAACCTAACCCAACCTAACGTCTCGGCGGTAATATTTGACAACATTCCTGGCGAGTTGGCTTCTCCGTCTCCGTGGGACATTTATATACATCAATAACGTAATATAACGTAACCTAACCCACCCTAACATCTCGGCGGTAATATTTCACAACATACCTGGCGAGTTGGCCTCTGCGTCTCCGTGGAACCTTCATATACATCAATAACGAAATATAACATAACCTAACCCAACCTAACATCTCGGCGGTAATATTTGAAAACATTCATGGCGAGTTGGCATCTACGTCTCCGTGGGACCTTCATATACTTCAATAACGTAATATAGCCTAACCTAACCCAACCTAACATTTCGGCGGTAATATTTGACAACATTCCTGGCGAGTTGGCTTCTCCGTCTCCGTGGGACATTTATATACATCAATAACGTAATATACAGTAACCTAACCCAACCTATCATCCCGGCGGTAATATTTGATCACATTCCTGGTTTGTGGCCTCTACGTCTCCGCGGGACCTTTATATACATCTATAACGTGATATAACCTAACCTAACCCAACCTAACGTCTCGGCGGTAATATTTGACATCATTCCTGACGAGTTGGCCTCTACGTCTCCGTTTGACCTTCATAAACATCAATAACGTAATATAACGTAGCCTAACCCAACCTAACATCTCGGCGGTAATATTTGAAAACATTCCTGGCGAGGTGGCCTCTACGTCTCCGTTTGACCTTCATAAACATCAATAACGTAATATAACGTAGCCTAACCCAACCTAACATCTCGGCGGTAATATTTGAAAACATTCCTGGCGAGGTGGCCTCTACGTCACCGTGGGACCTTTATAGACATCCATAACGTAATATAACCTAACCTAACCCAACCTAACATCTCGGCGGTAATATTTGAAAACATTCATGGCGAGTTGGCATCTACGTCTCCGTGGTACATTTATATACGTCAATAACGTAATATAACCTAACCTAACCCAACCTAGCATTTCGGCGGTTATATTTGACATCATTCCTGGGGAGTTGGCCTCTACGTCTCCGTTTGACCTTCATAAACATCAATAACGTAATATAACGTAACCTAACCCAGCCTATCATCTCGGCGGTAATATTTGACAACATTCCTGGCGAGTTGGCCTCTATGTCTCCGTGGGACCTTTATATACATCTATAACGTAATATAACCTAACCTAACCCAACCTAACGTCTCGGCGGTAATATTTGACAACATTCCTGGCGAGTTGGCTTCTCCGTCTCCGTGGGACATTTATATAAATCAATAACGTAATATAACCTAACCTAACCCAACCTAACATCTCGGCGGTAATATATGAAAACATTCCTGGCGAGTTGGCCTCGACGTCTCCGTGGGACCTTTATATACATCAATAAAGTAATATAACCTAACCTAACCAAACCTAACATCTCGGCGGTAATATTTGAAAACATTCATGGCGATTTGGCATCTACGTCTCCGTGGGACCTTCATATACATCAATAACGTAATATAACCTAACCTAACCCAACCTAACGTCTCGGCGGTAATATTTGAAAACATTCATGGCGATTTGGCATCTACGTCTCCGTGGGACCTTCATATACATCAATAACGTAATATAGCCTAACCTAACCCAACCTAACATTTCGGCGGTAATATTTGACATCATTCCTGGCGAGTTGGCCTCTACGTCTCCGTTTGACCTTCATAAACATCAATAACGTAATATAACCTAACCTAACCCAACCTATCATCTCGGCGATAATATTTGATCACATTCCTGGCTTGTTGGCCTCTACGTCTCCGCAGGACCTTTATATACATCTATAACGTGATATAACCTAACGTAACCCAACCTAACATCTCGGCGGTAATATTTGAAAACATTCCTGGCGAGTTGGCTTCTCCGTCTCCGTGGGATCTTTTTATACATAAATAACGTAATATAACCTAACCTAACCCAACCTAACATCTCGGCGGTAATATTTCAAAACATACCTGGCGAGTTGGCCTCTACGTTTCCGTGGGACCTTTATATACATCAATAACGTAATATAACCTAACCTAACCCAACCTAACGTCTCAGCGGTAATATTTGAAAACATTCATGGCGATTTGGCATCTACGTCTCCGTGGGACCTTCATATACATCAATAACGTAATATAGCCAAACCTAAGCCACCCTAACGTTTCGGGGGTAATATGTGACAACATGCCTGGCGAGTTGGCTTCTCCGTCTCCGTGGGACATTTATATACATCAATAACGTAATATAACCTAACCTAACCCAACCTATCATCTCGGCGGTAATATTTGATCACATTCCTGGCTTGTTGGCCTCTACGTCTCCGCGGGACCGTTATATACATCTATAACGTGATATAACCTAACCTAACCCAACCTAACATTTCGGCGGTAATATTTGACAACATTCCTGGCGAGTTGGCCTCTACGTCTCCGTTTGACCTTCATAAACATCAATAACGTAATATAACCTAACCTAACCCAACCTATCATCTCGGCGGTAATATTTGATCACATTCCTGGCTTGTTGGCCTCTACGTCTCCGCAGGACCTTTATATACATCTATAACGTGATATAACCTAACGTAACCCAACCTAACATCTCGGCGGTAATATTTGAAGACATTCCTGGCGAGTTGGCTTCTCCGTCTCCGTGGGACCTTTATATACATCAATAAAGTAATATAACCTAACCTAACCAAACCTAACATCTCGGCGGTAATATTTGAAAACATTCATGGCGATTTGGCATCTACGTCTCCGTGGGACCTTCATATACATCAATAACGTAATATAACCTAACCTAACCCAACCTAACGTCTCGGCGGTAATATTTGAAAACATTCATGGCGATTTGGCATCTACGTCTCCGTGGGACCTTCATATACATCAATAACGTAATATAGCCTAACCTAACCCAACCTAACATTTCGGCGGTAATATTTGACATCATTCCTGGCGAGTTGGCCTCTACGTCTCCGTTTGACCTTCATAAACATCAATAACGTAATATAACCTAACCTAACCCAACCTATCATCTCGGCGGTAATATTTGATCACATTCCTGGCTTGTTGGCCTCTACGTCTCCGCAGGACCTTTATATACATCTATAACGTGATATAACCTAACGTAACCCAACCTAACATCTCGGCGGTAATATTTGAAAACATTCCTGGCGAGTTGGCTTCTCCGTCTCCGTGGGATCTTTTTATACATAAATAACGTAATATAACCTAACCTAACCCAACCTAACATCTCGGCGGTAATATTTGAAAACATACCTGGCGAGTTGGCCTCTACGTTTCCGTGGGACCTTTATATACATCAATAACGTAATATAACCTAACCTAACCCAACCTAACGTCTCAGCGGTAATATTTGAAAACATTCATGGCGATTTGGCATCTACGTCTCCGTGGGACCTTCATATACATCAATAACGTAATATAGCCAAACCTAAGCCACCCTAACGTTTCGGGGGTAATATGTGACAACATGCCTGGCGAGTTGGCTTCTCCGTCTCCGTGGGACATTTATATACATCAATAACGTAATATAACCTAACCTAACCCAACCTATCATCTCGGCGGTAATATTTGATCACATTCCTGGCTTGTTGGCCTCTACGTCTCCGCGGGACCGTTATATACATCTATAACGTGATATAACCTTACCTAACCCAACCTAACATTTCGGCGGTAATATTTGACAACATTCCTGGCGAGTTGGCTTCTCCGTCTCCGTGGGACATTTATATACATCAATAACGTAATATAACCTAACCTAACCCAACCTAACATCTCGGCGGTAATATTTGACAACATACCTGGCGAGTTGGCCTCTGCGTCTCCGTGGAACCTTCATATACATCAATAACGAAATATAACCTAACGTAACCCAACCTAACATCTCGGCGGTAATATTTGAAAACATTCATGGCGAGTTGGCTTCTCCGCCTCCGTGGGATCTTTTTATACATAAATAACGTAATATAACCTAACCTAACCCAACCTAACATCTCGGCGGTAATATTTGACAATATTCCTGGCGAGTTGGCTTCTCCGTCTCCGTGGGACATTTATATACATCAATAACGTAATATAACCTAACCTAACCCAACCTAACGTCTCGGCGGTAATATTATAAAACATTCATGGCGATTTGGCATCTACGTCTCCGTGGGACCTTCATATACATCAATAACGTAATATAGCCTAACCTAACCCAACCTAACATTTCGGCGGTAATATTTGACATCATTCCTGGCGAGTTGGCCTCTACGTCTCCGTTTGACCTTCATAAACATCAATAACGTAATATAACGTAACCTAACCCAACCTATCATCTCGGCGGTAATATTTGATCACATTCCTGGCTTGTTGGCCTCTACGTCTCCGCGGGACATTTATATACATCTATAACGTGATATAACCTAACCTAACCCAACCTAACATCTCGGCTGTAATATTTGACAACATACCTGGCGAGTTGGCCCCTACGTCTCCGTGGGACCTTTATATACATCAATAACGTAATATAACCTAACCTAACCCAACCTAACGTCTCGGCGGTAATATTTGAAAACATTCCTGGCGAGTTGGCATCTACGTCTCCGTGGGACCTTCATATACATCAATAACGCAATATAGCCTAACCTAACCCAACCTAACGTTTCGGCGGTAATATTTGACAACATTCCTGGCGAGTTGGCTTCTCCGTCTCCGTGGGACATTTATATACATCAATAACGTCATATAACGTAACCTAACCCAACCTATCATCTCGGCGGTAATATTTGATCACATTCCTGGCTTGTTGGCCTCTACGTCTCCGCGGGACCTTCATATATATCAATAACGTAATATAGCCTAACCTAACCCAACCTAACATTTCGGCGGTAATATTTGACATCATTCCTGGCGAGTTGGCCTCGACGTCTCCGTGGGACCTTTATATACATCAATAACGTAATATAACCTAACCTAACCCAACCTAACATCTCGGCGGTAATATTTGACACCATTCCTGGCGAGTTGGCTTCTCCGTCTCCGTGGGACATTTATATACATCAATAACGTAATATAACCTAACCTAACCCAACCTAACATCTCGGCGGTAATATTTGACAACATACCTGGGGAGTTGGCCTCTGCGTCTCCGTGGAACCTTCATATACATCAATAACGAAATATAACCTAACGTAACCCAACCTAACATCTCGGCGGTAATATTTGAAAACATACCTGGCGAGTTGGCCTCTACGTCTCCGTGGGACCTTTATATACATCAATAAAGTAATATAACCTAACCTAACCAAACCTAACATCTCGGCGGTAATATTTGAAAACATTCCTGGCGAGTTGGCTTCTCCGTCTCCGTGGGATCTTTTTATACATAAATAACGTAATATAACCTAACCTAACCCAACCTAACATCTCGGCGGTAATATTTGAAAACATACCTGGCGAGTTGGCCTCCACGTCTCCGTGGGACCTTTATATTCATCAATAACGTAATATAACCTAACCTAACCCACCCTAACATCTCGGCGGTAATATTTGAAAACATTCATGGCGATTTGGCATCTACGTCTCCGTGGGACCTTCATATACATCAATAACGTAATATAGCCTAACCTAACCCAACCTAACATTTCGGCGGTAATATTTGACATCATTCCTGGCGAGTTGGCCTCTATGTCACCGTGGGACCTTTATATACATCTATAACGTAATATAACCTAACCTAACCCAACCTAACATCTCGGCGGTAATATTTGAAAACATTCCTGGCGAGTTGGCCTCGACGTCTCCGCGGGACCTTTATATACATCTATAACGTGATATAACCTAACCTAACCCAACCTAACATCTCGGCTGTAATATTTGACAACATACCTGGCGAGTTGGCCTCTACGTCTCCGTGGGACCTTTATATACATCAATAACGTAATATAACCTAACCTAACCCAACCTAACGTCTCGGCGGTAATATTTGAAAACATTCATGGCGATTTGGCATCTACGTCTCCGTGGGACCTTCATATACATCAATAACGTAATATAGCCTAACCTAACCCAACCTAACATTTCGGCAGTAAAATTTGACAACATACCTGGCGAGTTGGCTTCTGCGTCTCCGTGGAACCTTCATATACATCAATAACGTAATATAACCTAACCTAACCCAACCTAACATCTCGGCTGTAATATTTGACAACATACCTGGCGAGTTGGCCTCTACGTCTCCGTGGGACCTTTATATACATCAATAACGTAATATAACCTAACCTAACCCAACCTAACGTCTCGGCGGTAATATTTGAAAACATTCATGGCGAGTTGGCATCTACGTCTCCGTGGGACCTTCATATACATCAATAACGTTATATAGCCTAACCTAACCCAACCTAACATTTCGGCGGTAATATTTGACAACATTCCTAGCGAGTTGGCTTCTCCGTCTCCGTGGGTCATTTATATACATCAATAACGTAATATAACCTAACCTAACCCAACCTAACATCTCGGCGGTAATATTTGACAACATACCTGGCGAGTTGGCATCTACGTCTCCGTGGGACCTTTATATACATCAATAACGTAATATAACCTAACCTAACCCAACCTAACGTCTCGGCGGTAATATTATAAAACATTCATGGCGATTTGGCATCTACGTCTCCGTGGGTCCTTCATATACATCAATAACGTAATATAGCCTAACCTAACCAAACCTAACATTTCGGCGGTAATATTTGACATCATTCCTGGCGAGTTGGCCTCTACGTCTCCGTGGGACCTTTATATACATCTATAACGTAATATAACCTAACCTAACCCAACCTAACATCTCGGCGGTAATATTTGAAAACATTCCTGGCGAGATGGCCTCGACGTCTCCGTGGGACCTTTATATATATCAATATCGTAATATAACCTAACCTAACCCAACATAACATATCGGCGGTAATATTTGAAAACATACCTGGCGAGTTGGCTTCTCCGTCTCCGTGGGACATTTATATACATCAATAACGTAATATAACCTAACCTAACCCAACCTAACATCTCGGCGGTAATATTTGACAACATACCTGGCGAGTTGGCCTCTACGTTTCCGTGGAACCTTCATATACATCAATAATGAAATATAAGCTAACCTAACCCAACCTAACATCTCAGCGGTAATATTTTACAACATTTCTGGCGAGTTGGCTTCTCCGTCTCCGTGGGACATTTATATACATCAATAACGTAAAATAACCTAACCTAACCCAACCTAACATCTCGGCGGTAATCGTTGACAACATACCTGGCGAGTTGGCCTCTGCGTCTCCGTGGAATCTTCATATACATCAATAACGTAATATAACGTAACCTAACCTAACCTATCATCTCGGCGGTAATATTTGAAAACATTCCTGGCGAGTTGGCTTCTCCGTCTCCGTGGGATCTTTTTATACATAAATAACGTAATATAACCTAACCTAACCCAACCTAACATCTCGGCGGTAATATTTGAAAACATACCTGGCGAGTTGGCCTCTACGTCTCCGTGGGACCTTTATATACATCAATAACGTTATATAGCCTAACCTAACCCAACCTAACATTTCGGCGGTAATATTTGACAACATTCCTAGCGAGTTGGCTTCTCCGTCTCCGTGGGTCATTTATATACATCAATAACGTAATATAACCTAACCTAACCCAACCTAACATCTCGGCGGTAATATTTGACAACATACCTGGCGAGTTGGCCTCTGCGTCTCCGTGGAACCTTCATATACATCAATAACGAAATATAACCTAACGTAACCCAACCTAACATCTCGGCGGTAATATTTGAAAACATTCCTGGCGAGTTGGCTTCTCCGTCTCCGTGGGATCTTTTTATACATAAATAACGTAATATAACCTAACCTAACCCAACCTAACATCTCGGCGGTAATATTTGAGAACATACCTGGCGAGTTGGCCTCTACGTCTCCGTGGGACCTTTATATACATCTATAACGTGATATAACCTAACCTAACCCAACCTAACATCTCGGCGGTAATATTTGAAAACATTCATGGCGAGTTGGCATCTACGTCTCCGTGGGACCTTCATATACATCAATAACGTTATATAGCCTAACCTAACCCAACCTAACATTTCGGCGGTAATATTTGACAACATACCTGGCGAGTTGGCCTCTGCGTCTCCGTGGAACCTTCATATACATCAATAACGAAATATAACCTAACGTAACCCAACCTAACATCTCGGCGGTAATATTTGAAAACATTCCTGGCGAGTTGGCTTCTCCGTCTCCGTGGGATCTTTTTATACATAAATAACGTAATATAACCTAACCTAACCCAACATAACATCTCGGCGGTAATATTTGAAAACATACGTGGCGAGTTGTCCTCTACGTCTCCGTGGGACCTTTATATACATCAATAAAGTAAAATAACCTAACCTAACCAAACCAAACATTTCGGCGGTAATATTTGACAACATTCCTGGCGAGTTGGCTTCTTCGTCTCCGTGGGACATTTATATACATCAATAACGTAATATAACGTAACCTAACCCAACCTATCATCCCGGCGGTAATATTTGATCACATACCTGGTTTGTGGCCTCTACGTCTCCGCGGGACCTTTATATACATCTATAACGTGTTATAACCTAACCTAACCCAACCTAACATCTCGGCGGTAATATTTGAAAACATTCCTGGCGAGTTGGACTCTACGTCACCGTGGGACCTTTATAGACATCCATAACGTAATAAAACCTAACCTAACCCAACCTAACATCTCGGCGGTAATATTTGAAAACATTCATGGCGAGTTGGCCTCTATGTCTCCGTGGGACATTTATATACATCAATAACGTAATATAACCTAACCTAACCCAACCTAACATCTCGGCGGTAATATTTGAAAACATACCTGGCGAGTTGGCCTCTACGTCTCCGTGGGACCTTTATATACATCAATAAAGTAATATAACCTAACCTAACCCAACCCAACATTTCGGCGGTAATATTTGAAAACATACCTGGCGAGTTGGCCTCTACGTCACCGTGGGACCTTTATATACATCAATAACGTAATATAACCTAACCTAACCCAACCTAACGTCTCGGCGTAATATTTGAAAACATTCATGGCGATTTGGCATCTACGTCTCCGTGGGACCTTCATATACATCAATAACGTAATATAGCCTAACCTAACCCAACCTAATATCTCGGCGGTAATATTTGAAAACATTCCTGGCGAGTTGGCTTCTCCGTCTCCGTGGGATCTTTTTATACATAAATAACGTAATATAACCTAACCTAACCCAACCTAACATCTCGGCGGTAATATTTGAAAACATACCTGGCGAGTTGGCCTCCACGTCTCCGTGGGACCTTTATATACATCAATAACGTAATATAACCTAACCTAACCCAACCTAACGTCTCGGCGGTAATATTTGAAAACATTCATGGCGATTTGGCATCTACGTCTCCGTGGGACCTTCATATACATCAATAACGTAATATAGCCTAACCTAACCCAACCTAACATTTCGGCGGTAATATTTGACATCATTCCTGGCGAGTTGGCCTCTATGTCTCCGTGGGACATTTATATACATCAATAACGTAATATAGCCTAACCTAACCCAACCTAACGTCTCGGCGGTAATATTTGAAAACATTCATGTCGATTTGGCATGTACGTCTCCGTGGGACCTTCATATACATCAATAACGTAATATAGCCTAACCTAACCCAACCTAACATCTCGGCGGTAATATTTGAAAACATTCCTGGCGAGTTGGCTTCTCCGTCTCCGTGGAATCTTTTTATACATAAATAACGTAATATAACCTAACCTAACCCAACCTAACATCTCGGCGGTAATATTTGAAAACATACCTGGCGAGTTGGCCTCCACGTCTCCGTGGGACCTTTATATACATCAATAACGTAATATAACCTAACCTAACCCAACCTAACGTCTCGGCGGTAATATTTGAAAACATTCATGGCGATTTGGCATCTACGTCTCCGTGGGACCTTCATATACATCAATAACGTAATATAGCCTAACCTAACCCAACCTAACATTTCGGCGGTAATATTTGACAACATTCCTGGCGAGTTGGCTTCTCCGTCTCCGTGGGTCATTTATATACATCAATAACGTAATATAACCTAACCTGACCCAACCTAACGTCTCGGCGGTAATATTTGACAACATTCCTAGCGAGTTGGCTTCTCCGTCTCCGTGGGTCATTTATATACATCAATAACGTAATATAACCTAACCTAACCCAACCTAACATCTCGGCGGTAATATTTGACAACATACCTGGCGAGTTGGCCTCTACGTCTCCCTGGGACCTTTATATACATCAATAACGTAATATAACCTAACCTGACCCAACCTAACGTCTCGGCGGTAATATTTGAAAACATTCATGGCGATTTGGCATCTACGTCTCCGTGGGATCTTTTTATACATAAATAACGTAATATAACCTAACCTAACCCAACCTAACATCTCGGCGGTAATATTTGAAAACATACCTGGCGAGTTGGCCTCTACGTCTCCGTGGGACCTTTATATACATCAATAACGTAATATAACCTAACCTAACCCAACCTAACGTCTCGGCGGTAATATTTGAAAACATTCATGGCGATTTGGCATCTACGTCTCCGTGGGACCTTCATATACATCAATAACGTAATATAGCCTAACCTAACCCAACCTAACATTTCGGCGGTAATATTTGACATCATTCCTGGCGAGTTGGGTTCTACGTCTCCGTTTGACCTTCATAAACATCAATAACGTAATATAACGTAACCTAACCCAACCTATCATCTCGGCGGTAATATTTGATCACATTCCTGTCTTGTTGGCCTCTACGTCTCCGCGGGGCCTTTATATACATCTATAACGTGATATAACCTAACCTAACCCAACCTAACATCTCGGCGGTAATATTTGAAAACATTCATGGCGAGTTGGCATCTACGTCTCCGTGGGACCTTCATATACATCAATAACGTTATATAGCCTAACCTAACCCAACCTAACATTTCGGCGGTAATATTTGACAACATTCCTAGCGAGTTGGCTTCTCCGTCTCCGTGGAACCTTCATATACATCAATAACGAAATATAACCTAACGTAAGCCAACCTAACATCTCGGCGGTAATATTTGAAAACATTCCTGGCGAGTTGGCTTCTCCGTCTCCGTGGGATCTTTTTATACATAAATAACGTAATATAACCTAACCTAACCCAACATAACATCTCGGCGGTAATATTTGAAAACATACCTGGCGAGTTGGCCTCTACGTCTCCGTGGGACCTTTATATACATCAATAAAGTTATATAACCTAACCTAACCAAACCAAACATTTCGGCGGTAATATTTGACAACATTCCTGGCGAGTTGGCTTCTTCGTCTCCGTGGGACATTTATATACATCAATAACGTAATATAACGTAACCTAACCCAACCTATCATCCCGGCGGTAATATTTGATCACATTCCTGGTTTGTGGACTCTACGTCTCCGCGGGACCTTTATATACATCTATAACGTGATATAACCTAACCTAACCCAACCTAACATCTCGGCGGTAATATTTGAAAACATTCCTGGCGAGTTGGACTCTACGTCACCGTGGGACCTTTATAGACATCCATAACGTAATAAAACCTAACCTAACCCAACCTAACATCTCGGCGGTAATATTTGAAAACATTCATGGCGATTTGGCATCTACGTCTCCGTGGGACCTTCATATACATCAATAACGTAATATAGCCTAACCTAACCCAACCTAACATCTCGGCGGTAATATTTGAAAACATTCCTGGCGAGTTGGCTTCTCCGTCTCCGTGGGATCTTTTTATACATAAATAACGTAATATAACCTAACCTAACCCAACCTAACATCTCGGCGGTAATATTTGAAAACATACCTGGCGAGTTGGCCTCCACGTCTCCGTGGGACCTTTATATACATCAATAACGTAATATAACCTAACCTAACCCAACCTAACATTTCGGCGGTAATATTTGACATCATTCCTGGCGAGTTGGCCTCTATGGCCCCGCGGGAGACATTTATATACATCTATAACGTAATATAACCTAACCTAACCCAACCTAACATCTCGGCGGTAATATTTGAAAACATTCCTGGCGAGTTGGCCTCGACGTCTCCGTGGGACCTTTATATATATCAATATCGTAATATAATCTAACCTAACCCAACATAACATCTCGGCGGTAATATTTGAAAACATTCCTGGCGAGTTGGCCTCGACGTCTCCGTGGGACCTTTATATATATCAATATCGTAATATATTCTAACCTAACCCAACATAACATCTCGGCGGTAATACTTGAAAACATACCTGGCGAGTTGGCCTCTACGTCTCCGTGGGACCTTTATATACATCAATAAAGTAATATAACCTAACCTAACCAAACCTAACATCTCGGCGGTAATATTTGAAAACATTCATGTCGATTTGGCATGTACGTCTCCGTGGGACCTTCATATACATCAATAACGTAATATAGCCTAACCTAACCCAACCTAACATTTCGGCGGTAATATTTGACAACATTCCTAGCGAGTTGGCTTCTCCGTCTCCGTGGGTCACTTATATACATCAATAACGTAATATAACCTAACCTAACCCAACCTAACATCTCGGCGGTAATATTTGACAACATACCTGGCGAGTTGGCCTCTGCGTCTCCGTGGAACCTTCATATACATCAATAACGAAATATAACCTAACGTAACCCAACCTAACATCTCGGCGGTAATATTTGAAAACATTCCTGGCGAGTTGGCTTCTCCGTCTCCGTGGGATCTTTTTATACATAAATAACGTAATATAACCTAACCTAACCCAACCTAACATCTCGGCGGTAATATTTGAAAACATACCTGGCGAGTTGGCCTCCACGTCTCCGTGGGACCTTTATATACATCAATAACGTAATATAACCTAACCTAACCCAACCTAACGTCTCGGCGGTAATATTTGAAAACATTCATGGCGATTTGGCATCTACGTCTCCGTGGGACCTTCATATACATCAATAACGTAATATAGCCTAACCTAACCCAACCTAACATTTCGGCGGTAATATTTGACAACATTCCTGGCGAGTTGGCTTCTCCGTCTCCGTGGGTCATTTATATACATCAATAACGTAATATAACCTAACCTGACCCAACCTAACGTCTCGGCGGTAATATTTGACAACATTCCTAGCGAGTTGGCTTCTCCGTCTCCGTGGGTCATTTATATACATCAATAACGTAATATAACCTAACCTAACCCAACCTAACATCTCGGCGGTAATATTTGACAACATACCTGGCGAGTTGGCCTCTACGTCTCCCTGGGACCTTTATATACATCAATAACGTAATATAACCTAACCTGACCCAACCTAACGTCTCGGCGGTAATATTTGAAAACATTCATGGCGATTTGGCATCTACGTCTCCGTGGGATCTTTTTATACATAAATAACGTAATATAACCTAACCTAACCCAACCTAACATCTCGGCGGTAATATTTGAAAACATACCTGGCGAGTTGGCCTCTACGTCTCCGTGGGACCTTTATATACATCAATAACGTAATATAACCTAACCTAACCCAACCTAACGTCTCGGCGGTAATATTTGAAAACATTCATGGCGATTTGGCATCTACGTCTCCGTGGGACCTTCATATACATCAATAACGTAATATAGCCTAACCTAACCCAACCTAACATTTCGGCGGTAATATTTGACATCATTCCTGGCGAGTTGGGTTCTACGTCTCCGTTTGACCTTCATAAACATCAATAACGTAATATAACGTAACCTAACCCAACCTATCATCTCGGCGGTAATATTTGATCACATTCCTGTCTTGTTGGCCTCTACGTCTCCGCGGGGCCTTTATATACATCTATAACGTGATATAACCTAACCTAACCCAACCTAACATCTCGGCGGTAATATTTGAAAACATTCATGGCGAGTTGGCATCTACGTCTCCGTGGGACCTTCATATACATCAATAACGTTATATAGCCTAACCTAACCCAACCTAACATTTCGGCGGTAATATTTGACAACATTCCTAGCGAGTTGGCTTCTCCGTCTCCGTGGAACCTTCATATACATCAATAACGAAATATAACCTAACGTAAGCCAACCTAACATCTCGGCGGTAATATTTGAAAACATTCCTGGCGAGTTGGCTTCTCCGTCTCCGTGGGATCTTTTTATACATAAATAACGTAATATAACCTAACCTAACCCAACATAACATCTCGGCGGTAATATTTGAAAACATACCTGGCGAGTTGGCCTCTACGTCTCCGTGGGACCTTTATATACATCAATAAAGTTATATAACCTAACCTAACCAAACCAAACATTTCGGCGGTAATATTTGACAACATTCCTGGCGAGTTGGCTTCTTCGTCTCCGTGGGACATTTATATACATCAATAACGTAATATAACGTAACCTAACCCAACCTATCATCCCGGCGGTAATATTTGATCACATTCCTGGTTTGTGGACTCTACGTCTCCGCGGGACCTTTATATACATCTATAACGTGATATAACCTAACCTAACCCAACCTAACATCTCGGCGGTAATATTTGAAAACATTCCTGGCGAGTTGGACTCTACGTCACCGTGGGACCTTTATAGACATCCATAACGTAATAAAACCTAACCTAACCCAACCTAACATCTCGGCGGTAATATTTGAAAACATTCATGGCGATTTGGCATCTACGTCTCCGTGGGACCTTCATATACATCAATAACGTAATATAGCCTAACCTAACCCAACCTAACATCTCGGCGGTAATATTTGAAAACATTCCTGGCGAGTTGGCTTCTCCGTCTCCGTGGGATCTTTTTATACATAAATAACGTAATATAACCTAACCTAACCCAACCTAACATCTCGGCGGTAATATTTGAAAACATACCTGGCGAGTTGGCCTCCACGTCTCCGTGGGACCTTTATATACATCAATAACGTAATATAACCTAACCTAACCCAACCTAACATTTCGGCGGTAATATTTGACATCATTCCTGGCGAGTTGGCCTCTATGGCCCCGCGGGAGACATTTATATACATCTATAACGTAATATAACCTAACCTAACCCAACCTAACATCTCGGCGGTAATATTTGAAAACATTCCTGGCGAGTTGGCCTCGACGTCTCCGTGGGACCTTTATATATATCAATATCGTAATATAATCTAACCTAACCCAACATAACATCTCGGCGGTAATATTTGAAAACATTCCTGGCGAGTTGGCCTCGACGTCTCCGTGGGACCTTTATATATATCAATATCGTAATATATTCTAACCTAACCCAACATAACATCTCGGCGGTAATACTTGAAAACATACCTGGCGAGTTGGCCTCTACGTCTCCGTGGGACCTTTATATACATCAATAAAGTAATATAACCTAACCTAACCAAACCTAACATCTCGGCGGTAATATTTGAAAACATTCATGTCGATTTGGCATGTACGTCTCCGTGGGACCTTCATATACATCAATAACGTAATATAGCCTAACCTAACCCAACCTAACATTTCGGCGGTAATATTTGACAACATTCCTAGCGAGTTGGCTTCTCCGTCTCCGTGGGTCACTTATATACATCAATAACGTAATATAACCTAACCTAACCCAACCTAACATCTCGGCGGTAATATTTGACAACATACCTGGCGAGTTGGCCTCTGCGTCTCCGTGGAACCTTCATATACATCAATAACGAAATATAACCTAACGTAACCCAACCTAACATCTCGGCGGTAATATTTGAAAACATTCCTGGCGAGTTGGCTTCTCCGTCTCCGTGGGATCTTTTTATACATAAATAACGTAATATAACCTAACCTAACCCAACCTAACATCTCGGCGGTAATATTTGAAAACATACCTGGCGAGTTGGCCTCTACGTCTCCGTGGGACCTTTATATACATCAATAACGTAATATAACCTAACCTGACCCAACCTAACGTCTCGGCGGTAATATTTGAAAACATTCATGGCGATTTGGCATCTACGTCTCCGTGGGACCTTCATATACATCAATAACGTAATATAGCCTAACCTAACCCAACCTAACATTTCGGCGGTAATATTTGACATCATTCCTGGCGAGTTGGCCTCTACGTCTCCGTGGGACCTTCATATACATCAATAACGTAATATAGCCTAACCTAACCCAACCTAACATTTCGGCGGTAATATTTGACAACATTCCTGGCGAGTTGGCTTCTCCGTCTCCGTTTGACCTTCATAAACATCAATAACGTAATATAACGTAACCTAACCCAACCTATCATCTCGGCGGTAATATTTGATCACATTCCTGGCTTGTTGGCCTCTACGTCTCCGCGGGACCTTTCTATACATCTATAACGTGATATAACATAACCTAACCCAACCTAACATCTCGGCGGTAATATTTGAAAACATTCATGGCGAGTTGGCATCTACGTCTCCGTGGGACCTTCATATACATCAATAACGTTATATAGCCTAACCTAACCCAACCTAACATCTCGGCGGTAATATTTGAAAACATTCCTGGCGAGTTGGCTTCTCCGTCTCCGTGGGATCTTTTTATACATAAATAACGTAATATAACCTAACCTAACCCAACCTAACATCTCGGCGGTAATATTTGAAAACATTCATGGCGATTTGGCATGTACGTCTCCGTGGGACCTTCATATACATCAATAACGTAATATAGCCTAACCTAACCCAACCTAACATTTCGGCGGTAATATTTGACAACATTCCTGGCGAGTTGGCTTCTCCGTCTCCGTTTGACCTTCATAAACATCAATAACGTAATATAACGTAACGTAACCCAACCTATCATCTCGGCGGTAATATTTGATCACATTCCTGGCTTGTTGGCCTCTACGTCTCCGCGGGACCTTTCTATACATCTATAACGTGATATAACATAACCTAACCCAACCTAACATCTCGGCGGTAATATTTGAAAACATTCATGGCGAGTTGGCATCTACGTCTCCGTGGGACCTTCATATACATCAATAACGTTATATAGCCTAACCTAACCCAACCTAACATCTCGGCGGTAATATTTGAAAACATTCCTGGCGAGTTGGCTTCTCCGTCTCCGTGGGATCTTTTTATACATAAATAACGTAATATAACCTAACCTAACCCAACCTAACATCTCGGCGGTAATATTTGAAAACATACCTGGCGAGTTGGCCTCCACGTCACCGTGGGACCTTTATATACATCAATAACGTAATATAACCTAACCTAACCCAACCTAACGTCTCGGCGGTAATATTTGAAAACATTCATGGCGATTTGGCATCTACGTCTCCGTGGGACCTTCATATACATCAATAACGTAATATAGCCTAACCTAACCCAACCTAACATTTCGGCGGTAATATTTGACAACATTCCTGGCGAGTTGGCTTCTCCGTCTCCGTTTGACCTTCATAAACATCAATAACGTAATATAACGTAACCTAACCCAACCTATCATCTGGGCGTTAATATTTGATCACATTCCTGGCTTGTTGGCCTCTACGTCTCCGCGGGACCTTTCTATACGTCTATAACGTGATATAACCTAACCTAACCCAACCTAACATCTCGGCGGTAATATTTGAAAACATTCATGGCGAGTTGGCATCTACGTCTCCGTGGGACCTTCATATACATCAATAACGTTATATAGCCTAACCTAACCCAACCTAACATTTCGGCGGTAATATTTGACAACATACCTGGCGAGTTGGCCTCTGCGTCTCCGTGGAACCTTCATATACATCAATAACGAAATATAACCTAACGTAACCCAACCTAACATCTCGGCGGTAATATTTGAAAACATTCCTGGCGAGTTGGCTTCTCCGTCTACGTGGGATCTTTTTATACATAAATAACGTAATATAACCTAACCTAACCCAACATAACATCTCGGCGGTAATATTTGAAAACATACCTGGCGAGTTGGCCTCTATGTCTCCGTGGGACCTTTATATACATCAATAACGTAATATAACCTAACCTAACCCAACCTAACATCTCGGCGGTAATATTTGAAAACATACCTGGCGAGTTGGCCTCTACGTCTCCGTGGGACCTTTATATACATCAATAAAGTAATATAACCTAACCTAACCAAACCTAACATCTCGGCGGTAATATTTGAAAACATTCATGTCGATTTGGCATGTACGTCTCCGTGGGACCTTCATATACATCAATAACGTAATATAGCCTAACCTAACCCAACCTAACATTTCGGCGGTAATATTTGACAACATTCCTGGCGAGTTGGCTTCTCCGTCTCCGTTTGACCTTCATAAACATCAATAACGTAATATAACGTAACGTAACCCAACCTATTATCTCGGCGGTAATATTTGATCACATTCCTGGCTTGTTGGCCTCTACGTCTCCGCGGGACCTTTCTATACATCTATAACGTGATATAACATAACCTAACCCAACCTAACATCTCGGCGGTAATATTTGAAAACATTCATGGCGAGTTGGCATCTACGTCTCCGTGGGACCTTCATATACATCAATAACGTTATATAGCCTAACCTAACCCAACCTAACATCTCGGCGGTAATATTTGAAAACATTCCTGGCGAGTTGGCTTCTCCGTCTCCGTGGGATCTTTTTATACATAAATAACGTAATATAACCTAACCTAACCCAACCTAACATCTCGGCGGTAATATTTGAAAACATACCTGGCGAGTTGGCCTCCACGTCACCGTGGGACCTTTATATACATCAATAACGTAATATAACCTAACCTAACCCAACCTGACGTCTCGGCGGTAATATTTGAAAACATTCATGGCGATTTGGCATCTACGTCTCCGTGGGACCTTCATATACATCAATAACGTAATATAGCCTAACCTAACCCAACCTAACATTTCGGCGGTAATATTTGACATCATTCCTGGCGAGTTGGCCTCAATGTCTCCGTGGGACCTTTATATACATCTATAACGTAATATAACCTAACCTAACCCAACCTAACATCTCGGCGGTAATATTTGAAAACATTCCTGGCGAGTTGGCCTCGACGTCTCCGTGGGACCTTTATATATATCAATATCGTAATATATTCTAACCTAACCAAACCAAACATCTCGGCGGTAATATTTGAAAACATTCCTGGCGAGTTGGCTTCTCCGTCTCCGTGGGATCTTTTTATACATAAATAACGTAATATAACCTAACCTAACCCAACCTAACATCTCGGCGGTAATATTTGAAAACATTCATGGCGATTTGGCATCTACGTCTCCGTGGGACCTTCATATACATCAATAACGTAATATAGCCTAACCTAACCCAACCTAACATTTCGGCGGTAATATTTGAAAACATTCATGGCGATTTGGCATCTACGTCTCCGTGGGACCTTCATATACATCAATAACGTAATATAGCCTAACCTAACCCAACCTAACATTTCGGCGGTAATATTTGACATCATTCCTGGCGAGTTGGCCTCTATGTCTCCGTGGGACCTTTATATACATCAATAACGTAATATAACCTAACCTAACCCAACCTAACGTCTCGGCGGTAATATTTGAAAACATTCATGGCGATTTGGCATCCACGTCTCCGTGGGACCTTCATATACATCAATAACGTAATATAGCCTAACCTAACCCAACCTAACATTTCGGCGGTAATATTTGACATCATTCCTGGCGAGTTGGCCTCTATGTCTCCGTGGGACATTTATATACATCTATAACGTAATATAACCTAACCTAACCCAACCTAACATCTCGGCGGTAATATTTGAAAACATTCCTGGCGAGTTGGCCTCGACGTCTCCGTGGGACCTTTATATATATCAATATCGTAATATAATCTAACCTAACCCAACATAACATCTCGGCGGTAATATTTGAAAACATACCTGGCGAGTTGGCCTCTACGTCTCCGTGGGACCTTTATATACATCAATAAAGTAATATAACCTAACCTAACCAAACCTAACATCTCGGCGGTAATATTTGAAAACATTCATGTCGATTTGGCATGTACGTCTCCGTGGGACCTTCATATACATCAATAACGTAATATAGCCTAACCTAACCCAACCTAACATTTCGGCGGTAATATTTGACAACATTCCTGGCGAGTTGGCTTCTCCGTCTCCGTTTGACCTTCATAAACATCAATAACGTAATATAACGTAACCTAACCCAACCTATCATCTCGGCGGTAATATTTGATCACATTCCTGGCTTGTTGGCCTCTACGTCTCCGCGGGACCTTTCTATACGTCTATAACGTGATATAACCTAACCTAACCCAACCTAACATCTCGGCGGTAATATTTGAAAACATTCATGGCGAGTTGGCATCTACGTCTCCGTGGGACCTTCATATACATCAATAACGTTATATAGCCTAACCTAACCCAACCTAACATTTCGGCGGTAATATTTGACAACATACCTGGCGAGTTGGCCTCTGCGTCTCCGTGGAACCTTCATATACATCAATAACGAAATATAACCTAACGTAACCCAACCTAACATCTCGGCGGTAATATTTGAAAACATTCCTGGCGAGTTGGCTTCTCCGTCTACGTGGGATCTTTTTATACATAAATAACGTAATATAACCTAACCTAACCCAACATAACATCTCGGCGGTAATATTTGAAAACATACCTGGCGAGTTGGCCTCTACGTCTCCGTGGGACCTTTATATACATCAATAAAGTAATATAACCTAACCTAACCAAACCAAACATTTCGGCGGTAATATTTGACAACATTCCTGGCGAGTTGGCTTCTTCGTCTCCGTGGGACATTTATATACATCAATAACGTAATATAACGTAACCTAACCCAACCTATCATCCCGGCGGTAATATTTGATCACATTCCTGGTTTGTGGCCTCTACGTCTCCGCGGGACCTTTATATACGTCTATAACGTGATATAACCTAACCTAACCCAACCTAACATCTCGGCGGTAATATTTGAAAACATTCCTGGCGAGTTGGACTCTACGTCACCGTGGGACCTTTATAGACATCCATAACGTAATAAAACCTAACCTAACCCAACCTAACATCTCGGCGGTAATATTTGAAGACATTCATGGCGAGTTGGCCTCTATGTCTCCGTGGGACCTTTATATACATCAATAACGTAATATAACCTAACCTAACCCAACCTAACATCTCGGCGGTAATATTTGAAAACATTCATGTCGATTTGGCATGTACGTCTCCGTGGGACCTTCATATACATCAATAACGTAATATAGCCTAACCTAACCCAACCTAACATTTCGGCGGTAATATTTGACAACATTCCTGGCGAGTTGGCTTCTCCGTCTCCGTTTGACCTTCATAAACATCAATAACGTAATATAACGTAACGTAACCCAACCTATCATCTCGGCGGTAATATTTGATCACATTCCTGGCTTGTTGGCCTCTACGTCTCCGCGGGACCTTTCTATACATCTATAACGTGATATAACATAACCTAACCCAACCTAACATCTCGGCGGTAATATTTGAAAACATTCATGGCGAGTTGGCATCTACGTCTCCGTGGGACCTTCATATACATCAATAACGTTATATAGCCTAACCTAACCCAACCTAACATCTCGGCGGTAATATTTGAAAACATTCCTGGCGAGTTGGCTTCTCCGTCTCCGTGGGATCTTTTTATACATAAATAACGTAATATAACCTAACCTAACCCAACCTAACATCTCGGCGGTAATATTTGAAAACATACCTGGCGAGTTGGCCTCCACGTCACCGTGGGACCTTTATATACATCAATAACGTAATATAACCTAACCTAACCCAACCTGACGTCTCGGCGGTAATATTTGAAAACATTCATGGCGATTTGGCATCTACGTCTCCGTGGGACCTTCATATACATCAATAACGTAATATAGCCTAACCTAACCCAACCTAACATTTCGGCGGTAATATTTGACATCATTCCTGGCGAGTTGGCCTCAATGTCTCCGTGGGACCTTTATATACATCTATAACGTAATATAACCTAACCTAACCCAACCTAACATCTCGGCGGTAATATTTGAAAACATTCCTGGCGAGTTGGCCTCGACGTCTCCGTGGGACCTTTATATATATCAATATCGTAATATATTCTAACCTAACCCAACATAACATCTCGGCGGTAATATTTGAAAACATTCATGTCGATTTGGCATGTACGTCTCCGTGGGACCTTCATATACATCAATAACGTAATATAGCCTAACCTAACCCAACCTAACATTTCGGCGGTAATATTTGACAACATTCCTGGCGAGTTGGCTTCTCCGTCTCCGTTTGACCTTCATAAACATCAATAACGTAATATAACGTAACGTAACCCAACCTATCATCTCGGCGGTAATATTTGATCACATTCCTGGCTTGTTGGCCTCTACGTCTCCGCGGGACCTTTCTATACATCTATAACGTGATATAACATAACCTAACCCAACCTAACATCTCGGCGGTAATATTTGAAAACATTCATGGCGAGTTGGCATCTACGTCTCCGTGGGACCTTCATATACATCAATAACGTTATATAGCCTAACCTAACCCAACCTAACATCTCGGCGGTAATATTTGAAAACATTCCTGGCGAGTTGGCTTCTCCGTCTCCGTGGGATCTTTTTATACATAAATAACGTAATATAACCTAACCTAACCCAACCTAACATCTCGGCGGTAATATTTGAAAACATACCTGGCGAGTTGGCCTCCACGTCACCGTGGGACCTTTATATACATCAATAACGTAATATAACCTAACCTAACCCAACCTGACGTCTCGGCGGTAATATTTGAAAACATTCATGGCGATTTGGCATCTACGTCTCCGTGGGACCTTCATATACATCAATAACGTAATATAGCCTAACCTAACCCAACCTAACATTTCGGCGGTAATATTTGACATCATTCCTGGCGAGTTGGCCTCAATGTCTCCGTGGGACCTTTATATACATCTATAACGTAATATAACCTAACCTAACCCAACCTAACATCTCGGCGGTAATATTTGAAAACATTCCTGGCGAGTTGGCCTCGACGTCTCCGTGGGACCTTTATATATATCAATATCGTAATATATTCTAACCTAACCCAACATAACATCTCGGCGGTAATACTTGAAAACATACCTGGCGAGTTGGCCTCTACGTCTCCGTGGGACCTTTATATACATCAATAAAGTAATATAACCTAACCTAACCAAACCTAACATCTCGGCGGTAATATTTGAAAACATTCATGTCGATTTGGCATGTACGTCTCCGTGGGACCTTCATATACATCAATAACGTAATGTAGCCTAACCTAACCCAACCTAACATTTCGGCGGTAATATTTGACATCATTCCTGGCGAGTTGGCCTCTATGTCTCCGTGGGACATTTATATACATCAATAACGTAATATAACCTAACCTAACCCAACCTAACATCTCGGCTGTAATATTTGACAACATACCTGGCGAGTTGGCCTCTGCGTCTCCGTGGAACCTTCATATACATCAATTACGAAATATAACCTAACCTAACCCAACCTAACATCTCGGCGGTAATATTTGAAAACATTCATGGCGATTTGGCATCTACGTCTCCGTGGGACCTTCATATACATCAATAACGTAATATAGCCAAACCTAACCCAACCTAACATTTCGGCGGTAATATTTGACAACATTCCTAGCGAGTTGGCTTCTCCGTCTCCGTGGGTCACTTATATACATCAATAACGTAATATAACCTAACCTAACCCAACCTAACATCTCGGCGATAATATTTGACAACATACCTGGCGAGTTGGCCTCTGCGTCTCCGTGGAACCTTCATATACATCAATAACGAAATATAACCTAACGTAACCCAACCTAACATCTCGGCGGTAATATTTGAAAACATTCCTGGCGAGTTGGCTTCTCCGTCTCCGTGGGATATTTTTATACATAAATAACGTTATATAGCCTAACCTAACCCAACCTAACATTTCGGCGGTAATATTTGACAACATACCTGGCGAGTTGGCCTCTGCGTCTCCGTGGAACCTTCATATACATCAATAACGAAATATAACCTAACGTAACCCAACCTAACATCTCGGCGGTAATATTTGAAAACATTCCTGGCGAGTTGGCTTCTCCGTCTACGTGGGATCTTTTTATACATAAATAACGTAATATAACCTAACCTAACCCAACATAACATCTCGGCGGTAATATTTGAAAACATACCTGGCGAGTTGGCCTCTACGTCTCCGTGGGACCTTTATATACATCAATAAAGTAATATAACCTAACCTAACCAAACCAAACATTTCGGCGGTAATATTTGACAACATTCCTGGCGAGTTGGCTTCTTCGTCTCCGTGGGACATTTATATACATCAATAACGTAATATAACGTAACCTAACCCAACCTATCATCCCGGCGGTAATATTTGATCACATTCCTGGTTTGTGGCCTCTACGTCTCCGCGGGACCTTTATATACGTCTATAACGTGATATAACCTAACCTAACCCAACCTAACATCTCGGCGGTAATATTTGAAAACATTCCTGGCGAGTTGGACTCTACGTCACCGTGGGACCTTTATAGACATCCATAACGTAATAAAACCTAACCTAACCCAACCTAACATCTCGGCGGTAATATTTGAAGACATTCATGGCGAGTTGGCCTCTATGTCTCCGTGGGACCTTTATATACATCAATAACGTAATATAACCTAACCTAACCCAACCTAACATCTCGGCGGTAATATTTGAAAACATACCTGGCGAGTTGGCCTCTACGTCTCCGTGGGACCTTTATATACATCAATAAAGTAATATAACCTAACCTAACCAAACCTAACATCTCGGCGGTAATATTTGAAAACATTCATGTCGATTTGGCATGTACGTCTCCGTGGGACCTTCATATACATCAATAACGTAATATAGCCTAACCTAACCCAACCTAACATTTCGGCGGTAATATTTGACAACATTCCTGGCGAGTTGGCTTCTCCGTCTCCGTTTGACCTTCATAAACATCAATAACGTAATATAACGTAACGTAACCCAACCTATCATCTCGGCGGTAATATTTGACAACATTCCTGGCGAGTTGGCTTCTTCGTCTCCGTGGGACCTTCATATACATCAATAACGTAATGTAGCCTAACCTAACCCAACCTAACATTTCGGCGGTAATATTTGACATCATTCCTGGCGAGTTGGCCTCTATGTCTCCGTGGGACATTTATATACATCAATAACGTAATATAACCTAACCTAACCCAACCTAACATCTCGGCTGTAATATTTGACAACATACCTGGCGAGTTGGCCTCTGCGTCTCCGTGGAACCTTCATATACATCAATTACGAAATATAACCTAACCTAACCCAACCTAACATCTCGGCGGTAATATTTGAAAACATTCATGGCGATTTGGCATCTACGTCTCCGTGGGACCTTCATATACATCAATAACGTAATATAGCCAAACCTAACCCAACCTAACATTTCGGCGGTAATATTTGACAACATTCCTAGCGAGTTGGCTTCTCCGTCTCCGTGGGTCACTTATATACATCAATAACGTAATATAACCTAACCTAACCCAACCTAACATCTCGGCGGTAATATTTGACAACATACCTGGCGAGTTGGCCTCTGCGTCTCCGTGGAACCTTCATATACATCAATAACGAAATATAACCTAACGTAACCCAACCTAACATCTCGGCGGTAATATTTGAAAACATTCCTGGCGAGTTGGCTTCTCCGTCTCCGTGGGATATTTTTATACATAAATAACGTTATATAGCCTAACCTAACCCAACCTAACATTTCGGCGGTAATATTTGACAACATACCTGGCGAGTTGGCCTCTGCGTCTCCGTGGAACCTTCATATACATCAATAACGAAATATAACCTAACGTAACCCAACCTAACATCTCGGCGGTAATATTTGAAAACATTCCTGGCGAGTTGGCTTCTCCGTCTACGTGGGATCTTTTTATACATAAATAACGTAATATAACCTAACCTAACCCAACATAACATCTCGGCGGTAATATTTGAAAACATACCTGGCGAGTTGGCCTCTACGTCTCCGTGGGACCTTTTTATACATAAATAACGTAATATAACCTAACCTAACCCAACCTAACATCTCGGCGGTAATATTTGAAAACATACCTGGCGAGTTGGCCTCCACGTCACCGTGGGACCTTTATATACATCAATAACGTAATATAACCTAACCTAACCCAACCTGACGTCTCGGCGGTAATATTTGAAAACATTCATGGCGATTTGGCATCTACGTCTCCGTGGGACCTTCATATACATCAATAACGTAATATAGCCTAACCTAACCCAACCTAACATTTCGGCGGTAATATTTGACATCATTCCTGGCGAGTTGGCCTCAATGTCTCCGTGGGACCTTTATATACATCTATAACGTAATATAACCTAACCTAACCCAACCTAACATCTCGGCGGTAATATTTGAAAACATTCCTGGCGAGTTGGCCTCGACGTCTCCGTGGGACCTTTATATATATCAATATCGTAATATATTCTAACCTAACCAAACCAAACATCTCGGCGGTAATATTTGAAAACATTCCTGGCGAGTTGGCTTCTCCGTCTCCGTGGGATCTTTTTATACATAAATAACGTAATATAACCTAACCTAACCCAACCTAACATCTCGGCGGTAATATTTGAAAACATTCATGGCGATTTGGCATCTACGTCTCCGTGGGACCTTCATATACATCAATAACGTAATATAGCCTAACCTAACCCAACCTAACATTTCGGCGGTAATATTTGAAAACATTCATGGCGATTTGGCATCTACGTCTCCGTGGGACCTTCATATACATCAATAACGTAATATAGCCTAACCTAACCCAACCTAACATTTCGGCGGTAATATTTGACATCATTCCTGGCGAGTTGGCCTCTATGTCTCCGTGGGACCTTTATATACATCAATAACGTAATATAACCTAACCTAACCCAACCTAACGTCTCGGCGGTAATATTTGAAAACATTCATGGCGATTTGGCATCCACGTCTCCGTGGGACCTTCATATACATCAATAACGTAATATAGCCTAACCTAACCCAACCTAACATTTCGGCGGTAATATTTGACATCATTCCTGGCGAGTTGGCCTCTATGTCTCCGTGGGACATTTATATACATCTATAACGTAATATAACCTAACCTAACCCAACCTAACATCTCGGCGGTAATATTTGAAAACATTCCTGGCGAGTTGGCCTCGACGTCTCCGTGGGACCTTTATATATATCAATATCGTAATATAATCTAACCTAACCCAACATAACATCTCGGCGGTAATATTTGAAAACATACCTGGCGAGTTGGCCTCTACGTCTCCGTGGGACCTTTATATACATCAATAAAGTAATATAACCTAACCTAACCAAACCTAACATCTCGGCGGTAATATTTGAAAACATTCATGTCGATTTGGCATGTACGTCTCCGTGGGACCTTCATATACATCAATAACGTAATATAGCCTAACCTAACCCAACCTAACATTTCGGCGGTAATATTTGACAACATTCCTGGCGAGTTGGCTTCTCCGTCTCCGTTTGACCTTCATAAACATCAATAACGTAATATAACGTAACCTAACCCAACCTATCATCTCGGCGGTAATATTTGATCACATTCCTGGCTTGTTGGCCTCTACGTCTCCGCGGGACCTTTCTATACGTCTATAACGTGATATAACCTAACCTAACCCAACCTAACATCTCGGCGGTAATATTTGAAAACATTCATGGCGAGTTGGCATCTACGTCTCCGTGGGACCTTCATATACATCAATAACGTTATATAGCCTAACCTAACCCAACCTAACATTTCGGCGGTAATATTTGACAACATACCTGGCGAGTTGGCCTCTGCGTCTCCGTGGAACCTTCATATACATCAATAACGAAATATAACCTAACGTAACCCAACCTAACATCTCGGCGGTAATATTTGAAAACATTCCTGGCGAGTTGGCTTCTCCGTCTACGTGGGATCTTTTTATACATAAATAACGTAATATAACCTAACCTAACCCAACATAACATCTCGGCGGTAATATTTGAAAACATACCTGGCGAGTTGGCCTCTACGTCTCCGTGGGACCTTTATATACATCAATAAAGTAATATAACCTAACCTAACCAAACCAAACATTTCGGCGGTAATATTTGACAACATTCCTGGCGAGTTGGCTTCTTCGTCTCCGTGGGACATTTATATACATCAATAACGTAATATAACGTAACCTAACCCAACCTATCATCCCGGCGGTAATATTTGATCACATTCCTGGTTTGTGGCCTCTACGTCTCCGCGGGACCTTTATATACGTCTATAACGTGATATAACCTAACCTAACCCAACCTAACATCTCGGCGGTAATATTTGAAAACATTCCTGGCGAGTTGGACTCTACGTCACCGTGGGACCTTTATAGACATCCATAACGTAATAAAACCTAACCTAACCCAACCTAACATCTCGGCGGTAATATTTGAAGACATTCATGGCGAGTTGGCCTCTATGTCTCCGTGGGACCTTTATATACATCAATAACGTAATATAACCTAACCTAACCCAACCTAACATCTCGGCGGTAATATTTGAAAACATTCATGTCGATTTGGCATGTACGTCTCCGTGGGACCTTCATATACATCAATAACGTAATATAGCCTAACCTAACCCAACCTAACATTTCGGCGGTAATATTTGACAACATTCCTGGCGAGTTGGCTTCTCCGTCTCCGTTTGACCTTCATAAACATCAATAACGTAATATAACGTAACGTAACCCAACCTATCATCTCGGCGGTAATATTTGATCACATTCCTGGCTTGTTGGCCTCTACGTCTCCGCGGGACCTTTCTATACATCTATAACGTGATATAACATAACCTAACCCAACCTAACATCTCGGCGGTAATATTTGAAAACATTCATGGCGAGTTGGCATCTACGTCTCCGTGGGACCTTCATATACATCAATAACGTTATATAGCCTAACCTAACCCAACCTAACATCTCGGCGGTAATATTTGAAAACATTCCTGGCGAGTTGGCTTCTCCGTCTCCGTGGGATCTTTTTATACATAAATAACGTAATATAACCTAACCTAACCCAACCTAACATCTCGGCGGTAATATTTGAAAACATACCTGGCGAGTTGGCCTCCACGTCACCGTGGGACCTTTATATACATCAATAACGTAATATAACCTAACCTAACCCAACCTGACGTCTCGGCGGTAATATTTGAAAACATTCATGGCGATTTGGCATCTACGTCTCCGTGGGACCTTCATATACATCAATAACGTAATATAGCCTAACCTAACCCAACCTAACATTTCGGCGGTAATATTTGACATCATTCCTGGCGAGTTGGCCTCAATGTCTCCGTGGGACCTTTATATACATCTATAACGTAATATAACCTAACCTAACCCAACCTAACATCTCGGCGGTAATATTTGAAAACATTCCTGGCGAGTTGGCCTCGACGTCTCCGTGGGACCTTTATATATATCAATATCGTAATATATTCTAACCTAACCCAACATAACATCTCGGCGGTAATATTTGAAAACATTCATGTCGATTTGGCATGTACGTCTCCGTGGGACCTTCATATACATCAATAACGTAATATAGCCTAACCTAACCCAACCTAACATTTCGGCGGTAATATTTGACAACATTCCTGGCGAGTTGGCTTCTCCGTCTCCGTTTGACCTTCATAAACATCAATAACGTAATATAACGTAACGTAACCCAACCTATCATCTCGGCGGTAATATTTGATCACATTCCTGGCTTGTTGGCCTCTACGTCTCCGCGGGACCTTTCTATACATCTATAACGTGATATAACATAACCTAACCCAACCTAACATCTCGGCGGTAATATTTGAAAACATTCATGGCGAGTTGGCATCTACGTCTCCGTGGGACCTTCATATACATCAATAACGTTATATAGCCTAACCTAACCCAACCTAACATCTCGGCGGTAATATTTGAAAACATTCCTGGCGAGTTGGCTTCTCCGTCTCCGTGGGATCTTTTTATACATAAATAACGTAATATAACCTAACCTAACCCAACCTAACATCTCGGCGGTAATATTTGAAAACATACCTGGCGAGTTGGCCTCCACGTCACCGTGGGACCTTTATATACATCAATAACGTAATATAACCTAACCTAACCCAACCTGACGTCTCGGCGGTAATATTTGAAAACATTCATGGCGATTTGGCATCTACGTCTCCGTGGGACCTTCATATACATCAATAACGTAATATAGCCTAACCTAACCCAACCTAACATTTCGGCGGTAATATTTGACATCATTCCTGGCGAGTTGGCCTCAATGTCTCCGTGGGACCTTTATATACATCTATAACGTAATATAACCTAACCTAACCCAACCTAACATCTCGGCGGTAATATTTGAAAACATTCCTGGCGAGTTGGCCTCGACGTCTCCGTGGGACCTTTATATATATCAATATCGTAATATATTCTAACCTAACCCAACATAACATCTCGGCGGTAATACTTGAAAACATACCTGGCGAGTTGGCCTCTACGTCTCCGTGGGACCTTTATATACATCAATAAAGTAATATAACCTAACCTAACCAAACCTAACATCTCGGCGGTAATATTTGAAAACATTCATGTCGATTTGGCATGTACGTCTCCGTGGGACCTTCATATACATCAATAACGTAATGTAGCCTAACCTAACCCAACCTAACATTTCGGCGGTAATATTTGACATCATTCCTGGCGAGTTGGCCTCTATGTCTCCGTGGGACATTTATATACATCAATAACGTAATATAACCTAACCTAACCCAACCTAACATCTCGGCTGTAATATTTGACAACATACCTGGCGAGTTGGCCTCTGCGTCTCCGTGGAACCTTCATATACATCAATTACGAAATATAACCTAACCTAACCCAACCTAACATCTCGGCGGTAATATTTGAAAACATTCATGGCGATTTGGCATCTACGTCTCCGTGGGACCTTCATATACATCAATAACGTAATATAGCCAAACCTAACCCAACCTAACATTTCGGCGGTAATATTTGACAACATTCCTAGCGAGTTGGCTTCTCCGTCTCCGTGGGTCACTTATATACATCAATAACGTAATATAACCTAACCTAACCCAACCTAACATCTCGGCGATAATATTTGACAACATACCTGGCGAGTTGGCCTCTGCGTCTCCGTGGAACCTTCATATACATCAATAACGAAATATAACCTAACGTAACCCAACCTAACATCTCGGCGGTAATATTTGAAAACATTCCTGGCGAGTTGGCTTCTCCGTCTCCGTGGGATATTTTTATACATAAATAACGTTATATAGCCTAACCTAACCCAACCTAACATTTCGGCGGTAATATTTGACAACATACCTGGCGAGTTGGCCTCTGCGTCTCCGTGGAACCTTCATATACATCAATAACGAAATATAACCTAACGTAACCCAACCTAACATCTCGGCGGTAATATTTGAAAACATTCCTGGCGAGTTGGCTTCTCCGTCTACGTGGGATCTTTTTATACATAAATAACGTAATATAACCTAACCTAACCCAACATAACATCTCGGCGGTAATATTTGAAAACATACCTGGCGAGTTGGCCTCTACGTCTCCGTGGGACCTTTATATACATCAATAAAGTAATATAACCTAACCTAACCAAACCAAACATTTCGGCGGTAATATTTGACAACATTCCTGGCGAGTTGGCTTCTTCGTCTCCGTGGGACATTTATATACATCAATAACGTAATATAACGTAACCTAACCCAACCTATCATCCCGGCGGTAATATTTGATCACATTCCTGGTTTGTGGCCTCTACGTCTCCGCGGGACCTTTATATACGTCTATAACGTGATATAACCTAACCTAACCCAACCTAACATCTCGGCGGTAATATTTGAAAACATTCCTGGCGAGTTGGACTCTACGTCACCGTGGGACCTTTATAGACATCCATAACGTAATAAAACCTAACCTAACCCAACCTAACATCTCGGCGGTAATATTTGAAGACATTCATGGCGAGTTGGCCTCTATGTCTCCGTGGGACCTTTATATACATCAATAACGTAATATAACCTAACCTAACCCAACCTAACATCTCGGCGGTAATATTTGAAAACATACCTGGCGAGTTGGCCTCTACGTCTCCGTGGGACCTTTATATACATCAATAAAGTAATATAACCTAACCTAACCAAACCTAACATCTCGGCGGTAATATTTGAAAACATTCATGTCGATTTGGCATGTACGTCTCCGTGGGACCTTCATATACATCAATAACGTAATATAGCCTAACCTAACCCAACCTAACATTTCGGCGGTAATATTTGACAACATTCCTGGCGAGTTGGCTTCTCCGTCTCCGTTTGACCTTCATAAACATCAATAACGTAATATAACGTAACGTAACCCAACCTATCATCTCGGCGGTAATATTTGACAACATTCCTGGCGAGTTGGCTTCTTCGTCTCCGTGGGACCTTCATATACATCAATAACGTAATGTAGCCTAACCTAACCCAACCTAACATTTCGGCGGTAATATTTGACATCATTCCTGGCGAGTTGGCCTCTATGTCTCCGTGGGACATTTATATACATCAATAACGTAATATAACCTAACCTAACCCAACCTAACATCTCGGCTGTAATATTTGACAACATACCTGGCGAGTTGGCCTCTGCGTCTCCGTGGAACCTTCATATACATCAATTACGAAATATAACCTAACCTAACCCAACCTAACATCTCGGCGGTAATATTTGAAAACATTCATGGCGATTTGGCATCTACGTCTCCGTGGGACCTTCATATACATCAATAACGTAATATAGCCAAACCTAACCCAACCTAACATTTCGGCGGTAATATTTGACAACATTCCTAGCGAGTTGGCTTCTCCGTCTCCGTGGGTCACTTATATACATCAATAACGTAATATAACCTAACCTAACCCAACCTAACATCTCGGCGGTAATATTTGACAACATACCTGGCGAGTTGGCCTCTGCGTCTCCGTGGAACCTTCATATACATCAATAACGAAATATAACCTAACGTAACCCAACCTAACATCTCGGCGGTAATATTTGAAAACATTCCTGGCGAGTTGGCTTCTCCGTCTCCGTGGGATATTTTTATACATAAATAACGTTATATAGCCTAACCTAACCCAACCTAACATTTCGGCGGTAATATTTGACAACATACCTGGCGAGTTGGCCTCTGCGTCTCCGTGGAACCTTCATATACATCAATAACGAAATATAACCTAACGTAACCCAACCTAACATCTCGGCGGTAATATTTGAAAACATTCCTGGCGAGTTGGCTTCTCCGTCTACGTGGGATCTTTTTATACATAAATAACGTAATATAACCTAACCTAACCCAACATAACATCTCGGCGGTAATATTTGAAAACATACCTGGCGAGTTGGCCTCTACGTCTCCGTGGGACCTTTATATACATCAATAAAGTAATATAACCTAACCTAACCAAACCAAACATTTCGGCGGTAATATTTGACAACATTCCTGGCGAGTTGGCTTCTTCGTCTCCGTGGGACATTTATATACATCAATAACGTAATATAACGTAACCTAACCCAACCTATCATCCCGGCGGTAATATTTGATCACATTCCTGGTTTGTGGCCTCTACGTCTCCGCGGGACCTTTATATACGTCTATAACGTGATATAACCTAACCTAACCCAACCTAACATCTCGGCGGTAATATTTGAAAACATTCCTGGCGAGTTGGACTCTACGTCACCGTGGGACCTTTATAGACATCCATAACGTAATAAAACCTAACCTAACCCAACCTAACATCTCGGCGGTAATATTTGAAGACATTCATGGCGAGTTGGCCTCTATGTCTCCGTGGGACCTTTATATACATCAATAACGTAATATAACCTAACCTAACCCAACCTAACATCTCGGCGGTAATATTTGAAAACATACCTGGCGAGTTGGCCTCTACGTCTCCGTGGGACCTTTATATACATCAATAAAGTAATATAACCTAACCTAACCAAACCTAACATCTCGGCGGTAATATTTGAAAACATTCATGTCGATTTGGCATGTACGTCTCCGTGGGACCTTCATATACATCAATAACGTAATATAGCCTAACCTAACCCAACCTAACATTTCGGCGGTAATATTTGACAACATTCCTGGCGAGTTGGCTTCTCCGTCTCCGTTTGACCTTCATAAACATCAATAACGTAATATAACGTAACGTAACCCAACCTATCATCTCGGCGGTAATATTTGACAACATTCCTGGCGAGTTGGCTTCTTCGTCTCCGTGGGACATTTATATACATCAATAACGTAATATAACGTAACCTAACCCAACCTATCATCCCGGCGGTAATATTTGATCACATTCCTGGTTTGTGGCCTCTACGTCTCCGCGGGACCTTTATATACGTCTATAACGTGATATAACCTAACCTAACCCAACCTAACATCTCGGCGGTAATATTTGAAAACATTCCTGGCGAGTTGGACTCTACGTCACCGTGGGACCTTTATAGACATCCATAACGTAATAAAACCTAACCTAACCCAACCTAACATCTCGGCGGTAATATTTGAAGACATTCATGGCGAGTTGGCCTCTATGTCTCCGTGGGACCTTTATATACATCAATAACGTAATATAACCTAACCTAACCCAACCTAACATCTCGGCGGTAATATTTGAAAACATACCTGGCGAGTTGGCCTCTACGTCTCCGTGGGACCTTTATATACATCAATAAAGTAATATAACCTAACCTAACCAAACCTAACATCTCGGCGGTAATATTTGAAAACATTCATGTCGATTTGGCATGTACGTCTCCGTGGGACCTTCATATACATCAATAACGTAATATAGCCTAACCTAACCCAACCTAACATTTCGGCGGTAATATTTGACAACATTCCTGGCGAGTTGGCTTCTCCGTCTCCGTTTGACCTTCATAAACATCAATAACGTAATATAACGTAACGTAACCCAACCTATCATCTCGGCGGTAATATTTGATCACATTCCTGGCTTGTTGGCCTCTACGTCTCCGCGGGACCTTTCTATACATCTATAACGTGATATAACATAACCTAACCCAACCTAACATCTCGGCGGTAATATTTGAAAACATTCATGGCGAGTTGGCATCTACGTCTCCGTGGGACCTTCATATACATCAATAACGTTATATAGCCTAACCTAACCCAACCTAACATCTCGGCGGTAATATTTGAAAACATTCCTGGCGAGTTGGCTTCTCCGTCTCCGTGGGATCTTTTTATACATAAATAACGTAATATAACCTAACCTAACCCAACCTAACATCTCGGCGGTAATATTTGAAAACATACCTGGCGAGTTGGCCTCCACGTCACCGTGGGACCTTTATATACATCAATAACGTAATATAACCTAACCTAACCCAACCTGACGTCTCGGCGGTAATATTTGAAAACATTCATGGCGATTTGGCATCTACGTCTCCGTGGGACCTTCATATACATCAATAACGTAATATAGCCTAACCTAACCCAACCTAACATTTCGGCGGTAATATTTGACATCATTCCTGGCGAGTTGGCCTCTATGTCTCCGTGGGACCTTTATATACATCTATAACGTAATATAACCTAACCTAACCCAACCTAACATCTCGGCGGTAATACTTGAAAACATACCTGGCGAGTTGGCCTCTACGTCTCCGTGGGACCTTTATATACATCAATAAAGTAATATAACCTAACCTAACCAAACCTAACATCTCGGCGGTAATATTTGAAAACATTCATGTCGATTTGGCATGTACGTCTCCGTGGGACCTTCATATACATCAATAACGTAATGTAGCCTAACCTAACCCAACCTAACATTTCGGCGGTAATATTTGACATCATTCCTGGCGAGTTGGCCTCTATGTCTCCGTGGGACATTTATATACATCAATAACGTAATATAACCTAACCTAACCCAACCTAACATCTCGGCTGTAATATTTGACAACATACCTGGCGAGTTGGCCTCTGCGTCTCCGTGGAACCTTCATATACATCAATTACGAAATATAACCTAACCTAACCCAACCTAACATCTCGGCGGTAATATTTGAAAACATTCATGGCGATTTGGCATCTACGTCTCCGTGGGACCTTCATATACATCAATAACGTAATATAGCCTAACCTAACCCAACCTAACATTTCGGCGGTAATATTTGACAACATTCCTAGCGAGTTGGCTTCTCCGTCTCCGTGGGTCACTTATATACATCAATAACGTAATATAACCTAACCTAACCCAACCTAACATCTCGGCGGTAATATTTGACAACATACCTGGCGAGTTGGCCTCTGCGTCTCCGTGGAACCTTCATATACATCAATAACGAAATATAACCTAACGTAACCCAACCTAACATCTCGGCGGTAATATTTGAAAACATTCCTGGCGAGTTGGCTTCTCCGTCTCCGTGGGATATTTTTATACATAAATAACGTAATATAACCTAACCTAACCCAACATAACATCTCGGCGGTAATATTTGAAAACATACCTGGGCGGTTGGCCTCTACGTCTCCGTGGGACCTTTATATACATCAATAAAGTAATATAACCTAACCTAACCAAACCTAACATTTCGGCGGTAATATTTGACAACATTCCTGGCGAGTTGGCTTCTTCGTCTCCGTGGGACATTTATATACATCAATAACGTAATATAACGTAACCTAACCCAACCTATCATCCCGGCGGTAATATTTGATCACATTCCTGGTTTGTGGCCTCTACGTCTCCGCGGGACCTTTATATACATCTATAACGTGATATAACCTAACCTAACCCAACCTAACATCTCGGCGGTAATATTTGAAAACATTCCTGGCGAGTTGGACTCTACGTCACCGTGGGACCTTTATAGACATCCATAACGTAATAAAACCTAACCTAACCCAACCTAACATCTCGGCGGTAATATTTGAAAACATTCATGGCGAGTTGGCCTCTATGTCTCCGTGGGACCTTTATATACATCAATAACGTAATATAACCTAACCTAACCCAACCTAACATCTCGGCGGTAATATTTGAAAACATACCTGGCGAGTTGGCCTCTACGTCTCCGTGGGAACTTTATATACATCAATAAAGTAATATAACCTAACCTAACCCAACCCAACATTTCGGCGGTAATATTTGAAAACATACCTGGCGAGTTGGCCTCTACGTCTCCGTGGGACCTTTATATACATCAATAACGTAATATAACCTAACCTAACCCAACCTAACGTCTCGGCGGTAATATTTGAAAACATTCATGGCGATTTGGCATCTACGTCTCCGTGGGACCTTCATATACATCAATAACGTAATATAGCCTAACCTAACCCAACCTAACATTTCGGCGGTAATATTTGACATCATTCCTGGCGAGTTGGCCTCTACGTCTCCGTGGGACCTTCATATACATCAATAACGTAATATAGCCTAACCTAACCAAACCTAACATTTCGGCGGTAATATTTGACAACATTCCTAGCGAGTTGGCTTCTCCGTCTCCGTGGGTCACTTATATACATCAATAACGTAATATAACCTAACCTAACCCAACCTAACATCTCGGCGGTAATATTTGACAACATACCTGGCGAGTTGGCCCCTGCGTCTCCGTGGAACCTTCATATACATCAATAACGAAATATAACCTAACGTAACCCCACCTAACATCTCGGCGGTAATATTTGAAAACATTCCTGGCGAGTTGGCTTCTCCGTCTCCGTGGGATCTTTTTATACATAAATAACGTAATATAACCTAACCTAACCCAACCTAACATCTCGGCGGTAATATTTGAAAACATACCTGGCGAGTTGGCCTCTACGTCTCCGTGGGACCTTTATATACATCAATAACGAAATATAACCTAACGTAACCCAACCTAACATCTCGGCGGTAATATTTGAAAACATTCCTGGCGAGTTGGCTTCTCCGTCTCCGTGGGATCTTTTTATACATAAATAACGTAATATAACCTAACCTAACCCAACATAACATCTCGGCGGTAATATTTGAAAACATACCTGGCGAGTTGGCCTCTACGTCTCCGTGGGACCTTTATATACATCAATAAAGTAATATAACCTAACCTAACCAAACCAAACATTTCGGCGGTAATATTTGACAACATTCCTGGCGAGTTGGCTTCTTCGTCTCCGTGGGACATTTATATACATCAATAACGTAATATAACGTAACCTAACCCAACCTATCATCCCGGCGGTAATATTTGATCACATTCCTGGTTTGTGGCCTCTACGTCTCCGCGGGACCTTTATATACATCTATAACGTGATATAACCTAACCTAACCCAACCTAACATCTCGGCGGTAATATTTGAAAACATTCCTGGCGAGTTGGACTCTACGTCACCGTGGGACCTTTATAGACATCCATAACGTAATAAAACCTAACCTAACCCAACCTAACATCTCGGCGGTAATATTTGAAAACATTCATGGCGAGTTGGCCTCTATGTCTCCGTGGGACCTTTATATACATCAATAACGTAATATAACCTAACCTAACCCAACCTAACGTCTCGGCGGTAATATTTGAAAACATACCTGGCGAGTTGGCCTCTACGTCTCCGTGGGACCTTTATATACATCAATAAAGTAATATAACCTAACCTAACCAAACCTAACATCTCGGCGGTAATATTTGAAAACATTCATGTCGATTTGGCATGTACGTCTCCGTGGGACCTTCGTATACATCAATAACGTAATATAGCCTAACCTAACCCAACCTAACATTTCGGCGGTAATATTTGACAACATTCCTGGCGAGTTGGCTTCTCCGTCTCCGTGGGACATTTATATACATCAATAACGTAATATAACCTAACCTAACCCAACCTAACATCTCGGCTGTAATATTTGACAACATACCTGGCGAGTTGGCCTCTGCGTCTCCGTGGAACCTTCATATACATCAATTAGGAAATATAACCTAACCTAACCCAACCTAACATCTCGGCGGTAATATTTGAAAACATTCATGGCGATTTGGCATCTACGTCTCCGTGGGACCTTCATATACATCAATAACGTAATATAGCCTAACCTAACCCAACCTAACATTTCGGCGGTAATATTTGACAACATTCCTAGCGAGTTGGCTTCTCCGTCTCCGTGGGTCACTTATATACATCAATAACGTAATATAACCTAACCTAACCCAACCTAACATCTCGGCGGTAATATTTGACAACATACCTGCCGAGTTGGCCTCTGCGTCCTCGTGGAACCTTCATATACATCAATAACGAAATATAACCTAACGTAACCCAACCTAACATCTCGGCGGTAATATTTGAAAACATTCCTGGCGAGTTGGCTCCTCCGTCTCCGTGGGATCTTTTTATACATAAATAACGTAATATAACCTAACCTAACCCAACCTAACATCTCGGCGGTAATATTTGAAAACATACCTGGCGAGTTGGCCTCTACGTCTCCGTGGGACCTTTATATACATCAATAACGTAATATAACCTAACCTAACCCAACCTAACGTCTCGGCGGTAATATTTGAAAACATTCATGGCGATTTGGCATCTACGTCTCCGTGGGACCTTCATATACATCAATAACGTAATATAGCCTAACCTAACCCAACCTAACATTTCGGCGGTAATATTTGACATCATTCCTGGCGAGTTGGCCTCTACGTCTCCGTTTGACCTTCATAAACATCAATAACGTAATATAACGTAACCTAACCCAACCTATCATCTCGGCGGTAATATTTGATCACATTCCTGGCTTGTTGGCCTCTACGTCTCCGCGGGACCTTTCTATACATCTATAACGTGATATAACCTAACCTAACCCAACCTAACATCTCGGCGGTAATATTTGAAAACATTCATGGCGAGTTGGCATCTACGTCTCCGTGGGACCTTCATATACATCAATAACGTTATATAGCCTAACCTAACCCAACCTAACATTTCGGCGGTAATATTTGACAACATTCCTAGCGAGTTGGCTTCTCCGTCTCCGTGGGTCATTTATATACATCAATAACGTAATATAACCTAACCTAACCCAACCTAACATCTCGGCGGTAATATTTGACAACATACCTGGCGAGTTGGCCTCTGCGTCTCCGTGGAACCTTCATATACATCAATTACGAAATATAACCTAACCTAACCCAACCTAACATCTCGGCGGTAATATTTGAAAACATTCATGGCGATTTGGCATCTACGTCTCCGTGGGACCTTCATATACATCAATAACGTAATATAGCCTAACGTAACCCAACCTAACATCTCGGCGGTAATATTTGAAAACATTCCTGGCGAGTTGGCTTCTCCGTCTCCGTGGGATCTTTTTATACATAAATAACGTAATATAACCTAACCTAACCCAACCTAACATCTCGGCGGTAATATTTGAAAACATACCTGGCGAGTTGGCCTCCACGTCTCCGTGGGACCTTTATATACATCAATAACGTAATATAACCTAACCTAACCCAACCTAACGTCTCGGCGGTAATATTTGAAAACATTCATGGCGATTTGGCATCTACGTCTCCGTGGGACCTTCATATACATCAATAACGTAATATAGCCTAACCTAACCCAACCTAACATTTCGGCGGTAATATTTGACATCATTCCTGGCGAGTTGGCCTCTACGTCTCCGTGGGACCTTCATATACATCAATAACGTAATATAGCCTAACCTAACCAAACCTAACATTTCGGCGGTAATATTTGAAAACATACCTGGGCGGTTGGCCTCTACGTCTCCGTGGGACCTGCATATACATCAATAACGTTATATAGCCTAACCTAACCCAACCTAACATTTCGGCGGTAATATTTGACAACATTCCTAGCGAGTTGGCTTCTCCGTCTCCGTGGGTCACTTATATACATCAATAACGTAATATAACCTAACCTAACCCAACCTAACATCTCGGCGGTAATATTTGACAACATACCTGGCGAGTTGGCCTCTGCGTCTCCGTGGGTCACTTATATACATCAATAACGTAATATAACCTAACCTAACCCAACCTAACATCTCGGCGGTAATATTTGAAAACATTCATGGCGATTTGGCATCTACGTCTCCGTGGGACCTTCATATACATCAATAACGTAATATAGCCTAACGTAACCCAACCTAACATCTCGGCGGTAATATTTGAAAACATTCCTGGCGAGTTGGCTTCTCCGTCTCCGTGGGATCTTTTTATACATAAATAACGTAATATAACCTAACCTAACCCAACCTAACATCTCGGCGGTAATATTTGAAAACATACCTGGCGAGTTGGCCTCCACGTCTCCGTGGGACCTTTATATACATCAATAACGTAATATAACCTAACCTAACCCAACCTAACGTCTCGGCGGTAATATTTGAAAACATTCATGGCGATTTGGCATCTACGTCTCCGTGGGACCTTCATATACATCAATAACGTAATATAGCCTAACCTAACCCAACCTAACATTTCGGCGGTAATATTTGACATCATTCCTGGCGAGTTGGCCTCTACGTCTCCGTGGGACCTTCATATACATCAATAACGTAATATAGCCTAACCTAACCAAACCTAACATTTCGGCGGTAATATTTGAAAACATACCTGGGCGGTTGGCCTCTACGTCTCCGTGGGACCTGCATATACATCAATAACGTTATATAGCCTAACCTAACCCAACCTAACATTTCGGCGGTAATATTTGACAACATTCCTAGCGAGTTGGCTTCTCCGTCTCCGTGGGTCACTTATATACATCGATAACGTAATATAACCTAACCTAACCCAACCTAACATCTCGGCGGTAATATTTGACAACATACCTGGCGAGTTGGCCTCTGCGTCTCCGTGGGTCACTTATATACATCAATAACGTAATATAACCTAACCTAACCCAACCTAACATCTCGGCGGTAATATTTGAAAACATTCATGGCGAGTTGGCATCTACGTCTCCGTGGGACCTTCATATACATCAATAACGTTATATAGCCTAACCTAACCCAACCTAACATTTCGGCTGTAATATTTGACAACATACCTGGCGAGTTGGCCTCTGCGTCTCCGTGGAACCTTCATATACATCAATAACGAAATATAACCTAACGTAACCCAACCTAACATCTCGGCGGTAATATTTGAAAACATTCCTGGCGAGTTGGCTTCTCCGTCTCCGTGGGATCTTTTTATACATAAATAACGTAATATAACCTAACCTAACCCAACATAACATCTCGGCGGTAATATTTGAAAACATACCTGGGCGGTTGGCCTCTACGTCTCCGTGGGACCTGCATATACATCAATAACGTTATATAGCCTAACCTAACCCAACCTAACATTTCGGCGGTAATATTTGACAACATTCCTAGCGAGTTGGCTTCTCCGTCTCCGTGGGTCATTTATATACATCAATAACGTAATATAACCTAACCTAACCCAACCTAACATCTCGGCGGTAATATTTGACAACATACCTGGCGAGTTGGCCTCTGCGTCTCCGTGGAACCTTCATATACATCAATTACGAAATATAACCTAACCTAACCCAACCTAACATCTCGGCGGTAATATTTGAAAACATTCATGGCGATTTGGCATCTACGTCTCCGTGGGACCTTCATATACATCAATAACGTAATATAGCCTAACGTAACCCAACCTAACATCTCGGCGGTAATATTTGAAAACATTCCTGGCGAGTTGGCTTCTCCGTCTCCGTGGGATCTTTTTATACATAAATAACGTAATATAACCTAACCTAACCCAACCTAACATCTCGGCGGTAATATTTGAAAACATACCTGGCGAGTTGGCCTCCACGTCTCCGTGGGACCTTTATATACATCAATAACGTAATATAACCTAACCTAACCCAACATAACATCTCGGCGGTAATATTTGAAAACATACCTGGCGAGTTGGCCTCTACGTCTCCGTGGGACCTTTATATACATCAATAAAGTAATATAACCTAACCTAACCAAACCAAACATTTCGGCGGTAATATTTGACAACATTCCTGGCGAGTTGGCTTCTTCGTCTCCGTGGGACATTTATATACATCAATAACGTAATATAACGTAACCTAACCCAACCTATCATCCCGGCGGTAATATTTGATCACATTCCTGGTTTGTGGCCTCTACGTCTCCGCGGGACCTTTATATACATCTATAACGTGATATAACGTAACCTAACCCAACCTAACATCTCGGCGGTAATATTTGAAAACATTCCTGGCGAGTTGGACTCTACGTCACCGTGGGACCTTTATAGACATCCATAACGTAATAAAACCTAACCTAACCCAACCTAACATCTCGGCGGTAATATTTGAAAACATTCATGGCGAGTTGGCCTCTATGTCTCCGTGGGACCTTTATATACATCTATAACGTGATATAACCTAACCTAACCCAACCTAACATCTCGGCGGTAATATTTGAAAACATTCCTGGCGAGTTGGCCTCGACGTCTCCGTGGGACCTTTATATACATCAATAACGTAATATAACCTAACCTAACCCAACCTAACATCTCGGCGGTAATATTTGAAAACTTACCTGGCGAGTTGGCCTCTACGTCTCCGTGGGACCTTTATATACATCAATAAAGTAATATAACCTAACCTAACCCAACCCAACATTTCGGCGGTAATATTTGAAAACATACCTGGCGAGTTGGCCTCTACGTCTCCGTGGGTCCTTTATATACATCAATAACGTAATATAACCTAACCTAACCCAACCTAACGTCTCGGCGGTAATATTTGAAAACATTCATGGCGAGTTGGCATCTACATCTCCGTGGGACCTTCATATACATCAATAACGTAATATAGCCTAACCTAACCCCACCTAACATTTCGGCGGTAATATTTGACAACATTCCTGGCGAGTTGGCTTCTCCGTCTCTGTGGGACATTTATATACATCAATAACGTAATATAACCTAACCTAACCCAACCTAACATCTCGGCGGTAATATTTGACAACATACCTGGCGAGTTGGCCTCTGCGTCTCCGTGGAACCTTCATATACATCAATAACGTAATATAACCTAACCTAACCCAACCTAACGTCTCGGGGGTAATATTTGAAAACATTCATGGCGATTTGGCATCTACGTCTCCGTGGGATCTTCATATACATCAATAACGTAATATAGCCTAACCTAACCCAACCTAACGTCTCGGCGGTAATATTTGAAAACATTCATGGCGATTTGGCATCTTCGTCTACGTGGGACCTTCATATACATCAATAACGTAATATAGCCTAACCTAACCCAACCTAACATTTCGGCGGTAATATTTGACAACATTCCTGGCGAGTTGGCTTCTCCGTCTTCGTTTGACCTTCATAAACATCAATAACGTAATATAACGTAACCTAACCCAACCTATCATCTCGGCGGTAATATTTGACAACATACCTGGCAAGTTGGCCTCTGCGTCTCCGTGGAACCTTCATATACATCAATAACGAAATATAACCTAACCTAACCCAACCTAACATCTCGGCGGTAATATTTGAAAACATTCATGGCGATTTGGCATCTACGTCTCCGTGGGACCTTTATATACATCAATAACGTAATATAATCTAGGCTAACGCAACCTAACATCTCGGCGGTAATATTTGAAAACATTCATGGCGATTTGGCATCTACGTCTCCGTGGGACCTTCATATACATCAATAACGTGATATAGCCTAACCTAACCCAGCCTAACATTTCGGCGGTAATATTTGACATCATTCCTGGCGAGTTGTCCTCTACGTCTCCGTTTGACCTTCATATACATCAATAACGTAATATAACCTAACCTAACCCAACCTAACATCTCGGCGGTAATATTAGGCAACATTCCTGTCGAGTTGGTTTCTCCGTCTCCGTGGGATCTTTTTATTCATCAATAACGTAATATAACCTAACCTAACCCAGCCTAACATCTCGGCGGTAATATTTGAAAACATACCTGGCGAGTTGGCCTCTACGTCTCCGTGGGACCTTTATATACATCAATAACGTAATATAACCTAACCAAACCCAACCTAACATCTCGGCGGTAATATTTGACAACATTCCTGGCGAGTTGGCTTCTCCGTTTCCGCGGGACATTTATATACACCAATAACGTAATATAACCTAACCTACCCCAAACTAACATCTCGGCGGTAATATTTGAAAACATTCCTGGCGAGTTGGCCTCTACGTCTGCGTGGGACCTTAATATACATCAATAACGTAATATAGCTTAACCTAACCCAACCTAACATTTCGGCGGTAATATTTGACATCATTCCTGGCGAGTTGTCCTCTACTTCTCCGTTTGACCTTCATAAACATCAATAACGTAATATAACGTAACCTAACCCAACCTATCATCTCTGCGGTAATATTTGACAACATTCCTGGCGAGTTGGCCTCTACGTCTCCGTTGGACCTTTATATACATCAAGAACGTAATATAACCTAACCTAACCCAACCTATCATCTCGGCGGTAATATTTGATAACATACCTGGCGAGTTGGCCTCTGCGTCTCCGTGGGACCTTCATATACATCAATAACGTAATATAGCCTAACCTAACCCAACCTAACATTTCGGCGGTAATATTTGACATCATTCCTGGCGAGTTGGCATCTACGTCTCCGTGGGACCTTCATATACATCAATAACGCAATATAGCCTAACCTAACCCAACCTAACGTTTCGGCGGTAATATTTTACAACATGCCTGGCGAGTTGGCTTCTCCGTCTCCGTGGGACATTTATATACATCAATAACGTAATATAACCTAACCTAACCCAACCTATCATCTCGGCGGTAATATTTGATAACATACCTGGCGAGTTGGCCTCTGCGTCTCCGTGGAACCTTCATATACATCAATAACGAAATATAACCTAACGTAACCCAACCTAACATCTCGGCGGTAATATTTGAAAACATTCCTGGCGAGTTGGCTTCTCCGTCTCCGTGGGATCTTTTTATACATAAATAACGTAATATAACCTAACCTAACCCAACCTAACATCTCGGCGGTAATATTTGAAAACATATCTGGCGAGTTGGCCTCTACGTCTCCGTGGGACCTTTATATACATCAATAACGTAATATAACCTAACCTAACCCAACCTAACGTCTCAGCGGTAATATTTGAAAACATTCATGGCGATTTGGCATCTACGTCTCCGTGGGACCTTCATATACATCAATAACGTAATATAGCCTAACCTAACCCAACCTAACATTTCGGCGGTAATATTTGACATCATTCCTGGCGAGTTGGCATCTACATCTCAGTGGGACCTTCATATACATCAATAACGCAATATAGCCTAACCTAACCCAACCTAACGTTTCGGCGGTAATATTTGACAACATGCCTGGCGAGTTGGCTTCTCCGTCTCCGTGGGACATTTATATACATCAATAACGTAATATAACCTAACCTAACCCAACCTAACATCTCCGCGGTAATATTTGATCACATTCCTAGCTTGTTGGCCTCTACGTCTCCGCGGGACCTTTATATACATCTATAACGTGATATAACCTAACCTAACCCAACCTAACATTTCGGCGGTAATATTTGACATCATTCCTGGCGAGTTGGCTTCTCCGTCTCCGTGGGATCTTTTTATACATAAATAACGTAATGTAACCTAACCTAACCCGACCTAACATCTCGGCGGTAATATTTGAAAACATACCTGGCGAGTTGGCCTCTACGTCTCCATGGAACCTTTATATACATCAATAACGTAATATAACCTAACCTAACCCAACCTAACGTCTCGGCGGTAATATTTGAAAACATTCATGGCGATTTGGCATCTACGTCTCCGTGGGACCTTCATATGCATCAATAACGTAATATAGCCTAACCTAACCCTACCTAACATTTCGGCGGTAATATTTGACATCATTCCTGCCGAGTTGTCTTCTACGTCTCCGTTTGACCTTCATAAACATCAATAACGCAATATAACCTAACCTAACCCAACCTATCATCTCGGCAGTAATATTTGACAACATTCATGGCGATTTGGCATCTACGTCTCCGTGGGACCTTCATATACATCAATAACGTAATGTAGCCTAACCTAACCCAACCTAACATTTCGGCGGTAATATTTGACATCATTCCTGGCGAGTTGGCCTCTACGTCTCCGTGGGACATTTATATACATCAATAACTTAATATAACCTAACCTAACCCAACCTAACATCTCGGCGGTGATATTTGAAAACATACCTGGCGAGTTGGCCTCTACGTCTCCGTGGGACCTTTATATACATCAATAACGTAATATAACCTAACCTAACCCAACCTAACATCTCCGCGGTAATATTTGATCACATTCCTAGCTTGTTGGCCTCTACGTCTCCGCGGGACCTTTATATACATCTATAACGTGATATAACCTAACCTAACCCAACCTAACATTTCGGCGGTAATATTTGACATCATTCCTGGCGAGTTGTGCCCTACGTCTCCGTGGGACCTTCATATACATCAATAACGTAATATAGCCTAACCTAACCCAACCTAACATTTCGGCGGTAATATTTGACATCATTCCTGGCGAGTTGTCCTCTACGTCTCCGTTTGACCTTCATAAACATCAATAACGTAATATAGCCTAACCTAACCCAACCTAACATTTAGGCGGTAATATTTGACATCATTCCTGGCGAGTTGGCCTCTACGTCTCCGTGGGACCTTTATATACATCAATAACGTAATATAACCTAACCTAACCCAACCTAACATCTCGGCGGTAATATTAGGCAACATTCCTGTCGAGTTGGTTTCTCCGTCTCCGTGGGATCTTTTTATACATCAATAACGTAATATAACCTAACCTAACCCAGCCTAACATCTCGGCGGTAATATTTGAAAACATACCTGGCGAGTTGGCCTCTACGTCTCCGTGGGACCTTTATATACATCAATAACGTAATATAATCTAGGCTAACGCAACCTAACATCTCGGCGGTAATATTTGAAAACATTCATGGCGATTTGGCATCTACGTCTCCGTGGGACCTTCATATACATCAATAACGTGATATAGCCTAACCTAACCCAGCCTAACATTTCGGCGGTAATATTTGACATCATTCCTGGCGAGTTGTCCTCTACGTCGCCGTTTGACCTTCATATACATCAATAACGTAATATAACCTAACCTAACCCAACCTAACATCTCGGCGGTAATATTAGGCAACATTCCTGTCGAGTTGGTTTCTCCGTCTCCGTGGGATCTTTTTATTCATCAATAACGTAATATAACCTAACCTAACCCAGCCTAACATCTCGGCGGTAATATTTGAAAACATACCTGGCGAGTTGGCCTCTACGTCTCCGTGGGACCTTTATATACATCAATAACGTAATATAACCTAACCAAACCCAACCTAACATCTCGGCGGTAATATTTGAAAACATACCTGGCGAGTTGGCCTCTACGTCTCCGTGGGACCTTTATATACACCAATAACGTAATATAACCTAACCTACCCCAACCTAACATCTCGGCGGTAATATTTGAAAACATTCCTGGCGAGTTGGCCTCTACGTCTGCGTGGGACCTTAATATACATCAATAACGTAATATAACCTAGGCTAACCCAACCTAACATCTCGGCGGTAATATTTGAAAACATTCATGGCGATTTGGCATCTACGTCTCCGTGGGACCTTCATATACATCAATAACGTAATATAGCCTAACCTAACCCAACCTAACATTTCGGCGGTAATATTTGACATCATTCCTGGCGAGTTGTCCTCTACGTCTCCGTTTGACCTTCATAAACATCAATAACGCAATATAACCTAACCTAACACAACATATCATCTCGGCGGTAATATTTGACAACATTCATGGCGATTTGGCATCTACGTCTCCGTGGGACCTTCATATACATCAATAACGTAATGTAGCCTAACCTAACCCAACCTAACATTTCGGCGGTAATATTTGACATCATTCCTGGCGAGTTGGCCTCTACGTCTCCGCGGGACCTTTATATACATCTATAACGTGATATAACCTAACCTAACCCAACCTAACATTTCGGCGGTAATATTTGACATCATTCCTGGCGAGTTGTGCCCTACGTCTCCGTGGGACCTTCATATACATCAATAACGTAATATAGCCTAACCTAACCCAACCTAACATTTCGGCAGTAATATTTGACATCATTCCTGGCGAGTTGGCCTCTACGTCTCCGTGGGACATTTATATACATCAATAACGTAATATAACCTAACCTAACCCAACCTTTCATCTCGGCGGTAATATTTGACAACATACCTGGCGAGGTGGTCTCTACGTCTCCGTGGGACCTTCATATACATCAATAACGTAATTGAACCTAACCTAACCCAACCTACAAACTCGGCGGTAATATTTGAAAACATACCTGGCGAGTTGGCCTCTATGTCTCCGTGGGACCTTTATATACATCAATAACGTAATATAACCTAGGCTAACCCAACCTAACATCTCGGCGGTAATATTTGAAAACATTCATGGCGATTTGGCATCTACGTCTCCGTGGGACCTTCATATACATCAATAACGTAATGTAGCCTAACCTAACCCAACCTAACATTTCGGCGGTAATATTTGACATCATTCCTGGCGAGTTGGCCTCTACGTCTCCGTGGGACCTTTATATACATCAATAACGTAATATAACCTAACCTAACCCAACCTAACATCTCGGCGGTAATATTAGGCAACATTCCTGTCGAGTTGGTTTCTGCGTCTCCGTGGGATCTTTTTATACATCAATAACGTAATATAACCTAACGTAACCCAGCCTAACATCTCGGCGGTAATATTTGAAAACATACCTGCCGAGTTGGCCTCTACGTCTCCGTGGGACCTTTATATACATCAATAACGTAATATAATCTAGGCTAACGCAACCTAACATCTCGGCGGTAATATTTGAAAACATTCATGGCGATTTGGCATCTACGTCTCCGTGGGACCTTCATATACATCAATAACGTGATATAGCCTAACCTAACCCAGCCTAACATTTCGGCGGTAATATTTGACATCATTCCTGGCGAGTTGTCCTCTACGTCTCCGTTTGACCTTCATATACATCAATAACGTAATATACCCTAACCTACCCCAACCTAACATCTCGGCGGTAATATTAGGCAACATTCCTGTCGAGTTGGTTTCTCCGTCTCCGTGGGATCTTTTTATACATCAATAACGTAATATAACCTAACCTAACACAGCCTAACATCTCGGCGGTAATATTTGAAAACATACCTGGCGAGTTGGCCTCTACGTCTCCGTGGGACCTTTATATACATCAATAACGTAATATAATCTAGGCTAACGCAACCTAACATCTCGGCGGTAATATTTGAAAACATTCATGGCGATTTGGCATCTACGTCTCCGTGGGACCTTCATATACATCAATAACGTGATATAGCCTAACCTAACCCAGCCTAACATTTCGGCGGTAATATTTGACATCATTCCTGGCGAGTTGTCCTCTACGTCTCCGTTTGACCTTCATATACATCAATAACGTAATATAACCTAACCTAACCCAACCTAACATCTCGGCGGTAATATTAGGCAACATTCCTGTCGAGTTGGTTTCTCCGTCTCCGTGGGATCTTTTTATTCATCAATAACGTAATATAACCTAACCTAACCCAGCCTAACATCTCGGCGGTAATATTTGAAAACATACCGGGCGAGTTGGCCTCTACGTCTCCGTGGGACCTTTATATACATCAATAACGTAATATAACCTAACCAAACCCAACCTAACATCTCGGCGGTAATATTTGACAACATTCCTGGCGAGTTGGCTTCTCCGTTTCCGCGGGACATTTATATACACCAATAACGTAATATAACCTAACCTACCCCAACCTAACATCTCGGCGGTAATATTTGAAAACATTCCTGGCGAGTTGGCCTCTACGTCTGCGTGGGACCTTAATATACATCAATAACGTAATATAGCTTAACCTAACCCAACCTAACATTTCGGCGGTAATATTTGACATCATTCCTGGCGAGTTGTCCTCTACTTCTCCGTTTGACCTTCATAAACATCAATAACGTAATATAACGTAACCTAACCCAACCTATCATCTCTGCGGTAATATTTGACAACATTCCTGGCGAGTTGGCCTACGTCTCCGTTGGACCTTTATATACATCAATAACGTAATATAACCTAACCTAACCCAACCTATCATCTCGGCGGTAATATTTGATAACATACCTGGCGAGTTGGCCTCTGCGTCTCCGTGGGACCTTCATATACATCAATAACGTAATATAGCCTAACCTAACCCAACCTAACATTTCGGCGGTAATATTTGACATCATTCCTGGCGAGTTGGCATCTACGTCTCCGTGGGATCTTTTTATACATAAATAACGTAATATAACCTAACCTAACCCAACCTAACATCTCGGCGGTAATATTTGAAAACATATCTGGCGAGTTGGCCTCTACGTCTCCGTGGGACCTTTATATACATCAATAACGTAATATAACCTAACCTAACCCAACCTAACGTCTCAGCGGTAATATTTGAAAACATTCATGGCGATTTGGCATCTACGTCTCCGTGGGACCTTCATATACATCAATAACGTAATATAGCCTAACCTAACCCAACCTAACATTTCGGCGGTAATATTTGACATCATTCCTGGCGAGTTGGCATCTACGTCTCAGTGGGACCTTCATATACATCAATAACGCAATATAGCCTAACCTAACCCAACCTAACGTTTCGGCGGTAATATTTGACAACATGCCTGGCGAGTTGGCTTCTCCGTCTCCGTGGGACATTTATATACATCAATAGCGTAATATAACCTAACCTAACCCAACCTAACATCTCCGCGGTAATATTTGATCACATTCCTAGCTTGTTGGCCTCTACGTCTCCGCGGGACCTTTATATACATCTATAACGTGATATAACCTAACCTAACCCAACCTAACATTTCGGCGGTAATATTTGACATCATTCCTGGCGAGTTGGCTTCTCCGTCTCCGTGGGATCTTTTTATACATAAATAACGTAATGTAACCTAACCTAACCCGACCTAACATCTCGGCGGTAATATTTGAAAACATACCTGGCGAGTTGGCCTCTACGTCTCCGTGGAACCTTTATATACATCAATAACGTAATATAACCTAACCTAACCCAACCTAACGTCTCGGCGGTAATATTTGAAAACATTCATGGCGATTTGGCATCTACGTCTCCGTGGGACCTTCATATACATCAATAACGTAATATAGCCTAACCTAACCCAACCTAACATTTCGGCGGTAATACTTGACATCATTCCTGGCGAGTTGGCCTCTACGTCTCCGTTTGACCTTCATAAACATCAATAACGTAATATAACGTAACCTAACCCAACCTATCATCTCGGCGGTAATATTTGATCACATTCCTGGCTTGTTGGCCTCTACGTCTCCGCGGGACCTTTATATACATCTATAACGTGATATAACCTAACCTAACCCAACCTAACATCTCGGCGGTAATATTTGAAAACATTCATGGCGAGTTGGCATCTACGTCTCCGTGGGACATTTATATACATCAATAACGTAATATAACCTAACCTAACCCAACCTAACGTCTCGGCGGTAATATTATAAAACACTCATGGCGATTTGGCATCTACGTCTCCGTTTGACCTTCATAAACATCAATAACGTAATATAACGTAACCTAACCCAACCTATCATCTCGGCGGTAATATTTGATCACATTCCTGGCTTGTTGGCCTCTACGTCTCCGCGGGACCTTCATATACATCAATAACGTAATATAGCCTAACCTAACACAACCTAACATTTCGGCGGTAATATTTGACATCATTCCTGGCGAGTTGGCCTCGACGTCTCCGTGGGACCTTTATATACATCAATAACGTAATATAACCTAACCTAACCCAACCTAACATCTCGGCGGTAATATTTGACAACATACCTGGCGAGTTGGCCTCTACGTTTCCGTGGAACCTTCATATACATCAATAACGAAATATAACCTAACGTAACCCAACCTAACATCTCGGCGGTAATATTTGAAAACATTCCTAGCGAGTTGGCTTCTCCGTCTCCGTGGGATCTTTTTATACATAAATAACGTAATATAACCTAACCTAACCCAACCTAACATCTCGGCGGTAATATTTGAAAACATACATGGCGAGTTGGCCTCTACGTCTCCGTGGGACCTTTATATACATCAATAACGTAATATAACCTAACGTAACCCAACCTAACGCCTCGGCGGTAATATTTGAAAACATACCTGGCGAGTTGGCCTCTACGTCTCCGTTTGACCTTCGTAAACATCAATAACGTAATATAACGTAACCTAACCCAACCTATCATCTCGGCGGTAATATTTGATCACATTCCTGGCTTGTTGGCCTCTACGTCTCCGCGGGACCTTTATATACATCTATAACGTGATATAACCTAACCTAACCCAACCTAACATCTCGGCGGTAATATTTGACAACATTCCTGGCGAGTTGGCTTCTTCGTCTCCGTGGGACATTTATATACATCAATAACGTAATATAACGTAACCTAACCCAACCTATCATCCCGGCGGTAATATTTGATCACATTCCTGGTTTGTGGCCTCTACGTCTCCGCGGGACCTTTATATACATCTATAACGTGATATAACCTAACCTAACCCAACCTAACATCTCGGCGGTAATATTTGAAAACATTCCTAGCGAGTTGGACTCTACGTCACCGTGGGACCTTTATAGACATCCATAACGTAATAAAACCTAACCTAACCCAACCTAACATCTCGGCGGTAATATTTGAAAACATTCATGGCGAGTTGGCCTGTATGTCTCCGTGGGACATTTATATACATCTATAACGTAATATAACCTAACCTAACCCAACCTAACATCTCGGCGGTAATATTTGAAAACATTCCTGGCGAGTTGGCCTCGACGTCTCCGTGGGACCTTTATATACATCAATAACGTAATATAACCTAACCTAACCCAACCTAACATCTCCGCGGTAATATTTGATCACATTCCTAGCTTGTTGGCCTCTACGTCTCCGCGGGACCTTTATATACATCTATAACGTGATATAACCTAACCTAACCCAACCTAACATTTCGGCGGTAATATTTGACATCATTCCTGGCGAGTTGTCCCCTACGTCTCCGTTTGACCTTCATAAACATCAATAACGTAATATAACGTAACCTAACCCAACCTATCATCTCGGCGGTAATATTTGACAAGACTTCTGGCGAGTTGGCCTCTACGTCTCCGTGGGACCTTTATATACATCAATAACGTAATATAACCTAACCTAACCCAACCTAACATCTCGGCGGTAATATTTGAAAACATTCCTGGCGAGTTGGCATCTACGTCTCCGTGGGACCTTCATATACATCAATAACGTAATATAGCCTAACCTAACCCAACCTAACATTTCGGCGGTAATATTTGTCATCATTCCTGGCGAGTTGGCCTCTACGTCTCCGTTTGACCTTCATAAACATCAATAACGTAATATAACGTAACCTAACCCAACCTATCATCTCGGCGGTAATATTTGATCACATTCCTGCCTTGTTGGCCTCTACGTCTCCGCGGGACCGTTATATACATCTATAACGTGATATAACCTAACCTAACCCAACCTAACATTTCGGCGGTAATATTTGACAACATTCCTGGCGAGTTGGCTTCTCCGTCTCCGTGGGACATTTATATACATCAATAACGTAATATAACCTAACCTAACCCAACCTAACATCTCGGCGGTAATATTTGACAACATACCTGGCGAGTTGGCCTCTGCGTCTCCGTGGAACCTTCATATACATCTATAACGTGATATAACCTAACCTAACCCAACCTAACATCTCGGCGGTAATATTTGAAAACATTCATGGCGAGTTGGCATCTACGTCTCCGTGGGACATTTATATACATCAATAACGTAATATAACCTAACCTAACCCAACCTAACGTCTCGGCGGTAATATTATAAAACATTCATGGCGATTTGGCATCTACGTCTCCGTTTGACCTTCATAAACATCAATAACGTAATATAACGTAACCTAACCCAACCTATCATCTCGGCGGTAATATTTGATCACATTCCTGGCTTGTTGGCCTCTACGTCTCCGCGGGACCTTTATATACATCTATAACGTGATATAGCCTAACCTAACCCAACCTAACATTTCGGCGGTAATATTTGACAACATACCTGGCGAGTTGGCCTCTGCGTCTCCGTGGAACCTTCATATACATCAATAACGAAATATAACCTAACGTAACCCAACCTAACATCTCGGCGGTAATATTTGAAAACATTCCTGGCGAGTTGGCTTCTCCGTCTCCGTGGGATCTTTTTATACATAAATAACGTAATATAACCTAACCTAACCCAACCTAACATCTCGGCGGTAATATTTGAAAACATACCTGCCGAGTTGGCCTCTACGTCTCCGTGGGACCTTCATATACATCAATAACGAAATATAACCTAACGTAACCCAACCTAACATCTCGGCGGTAATATTTCAAAACATTCCTGGCGAGTTGGCTTCTCCGTCTCCGTGGGATCTTTTTATACATAAATAACGTAATATAACCTAACCTAACCCAACCTAACATCTCGGCGGTAATATTTGAAAACATATCTGGCGAGTTGACCTCTACGTCTCCGTGGGACCTTTATATACATCAATAACGTAATATAACCTAACCTAACCCAACCTAACATCTCGGCGGTAATATTTGACAACATTCCTGGCGAGTTGGCTTCTCCGTCTCCGTGGGACCTTTATATACATCAATAACGTAATATAACCTAACCTAACCCAACCTAACGTCTCAGCGGTAATATTTGAAAACATTCATGGCGATTTGGCATCTACGTCTCCGTGGGACCTTCATATACATCAATAACGTAATATAGCCTAACCTAACCCAACCTAACATTTCGGCGGTAATATTTGACATCATTCCTGGCGAGTTGGCATCTACGTCTCAGTGGGACCTTCATATACATCAATAACGCCATATAGCCTAACCTAACCCAACCTAACGTTTCGGCGGTAATATTCGACAACATGCCTGGCGAGTTGGGTTCTCCGTCTCCGTGGGACAATTATATACATCAATAACGTAATATAACCTAACCTAACCCAACCTAACATCTCCGCGGTAATATTTGATCACATTCCTAGCTTGTTGGCCTCTACGTCTCCGCGGGACCTTTATATACATCTATAACGTGATATAACCTAACCTAACCCAACCTAACATTTCGGCGGTAATATTTGACATCATTCCTGGCGAGTTGGCTTCTCCGTCTCCGTGGGATCTTTTTATACATAAATAACGTAATGTAACCTAACCTAACCCGACCTAACATCTCGGCGGTAATATTTGAAAACATACCTGGCGAGTTGGCCTCTACGTCTCCGTGGAACCTTTATATACATCAATAACGTAATATAACCTAACCTAATCCAACCTAACGTCTCGGCGGTAATATTTGAAAACATTCATGGCGATTTGGCATCTACGTCTCCGTGGGACCTTCATATACATCAATAACGTAATATAGCCTAACCTAACCCAACCTAACATTTCGGCGGTAATATTTGACATCATTCCTGGCGAGTTGGCCTCTACGTCTCCGTTTGACCTTCATAAACATCAATAACGTAATATAACGTAACCTAACCCAACCTATCATCTCGGCGGTAATATTTGATCACATTCCTGGCTTGTTGGCCTCTACGTCTCCGCGGGACCTTTATATACATCTATAACGTGATATAACCTAACCTAACCCAACCTAACATCTCGGCGGTAATATTTGAAAACATTCATGGCGAGTTGGCATCTACGTCTCCGTGGGACATTTATATACATCAATAACGTAATATAACCTAACCTAACCCAACCTGACGTCTCGGCGGTAATATTATAAAACATTCATGGCGATTTGGCATCTACGTCTCCGTTTGACCTTCATAAACATCAATAACGTAATATAACGTAACCTAACCCAACCTATCATCTCGGCGGTAATATTTGATCACATTCCTGGCTTGTTGGCCTCTACGTCTCCGCGGGACCTTCATATACATCAATAACGTAATATAGCCTAACCTAACCCAACCTAACATTTCGGCGGTCATATTTGACATCATTCCTGGCGAGTTGGCCTCGACGTCTCCGTGGGACATTTATATACATCAATAACGTAATATAACCTAACCTAACCCAACCTAACATCTCGGCGGTAATATTTGACACCATTCCTGGCGAGTTGGCTTCTCCGTCTCCGTGGGACATTTATATACATCGATAACGTAATATAACCTAACCTAACCCAACCTAACATCTCGGCGGTAATATTTGACAACATACCTGGCAAGTTGGCCTCTGCGTCTCCGTGGAACCTTCATATACATCAATAACGAAATATAACCTAACCTAACCCAACCTAACATCTCGGCGGTAATATTTGAAAACATTCCTGGCGAGTTGGCATCTACGTCTCCGTGGGACCTTCATATACATCAATAACGTAATATAGCCTAACCTAACCCAACCTAACATTTCGGCGGTAATATTTGACAACATTCCTGGCGAGTTGGCTTCTGCGTCTCCGTGGGACATTTATATACATCAATAACGTAATATAACCTAACCTAACCCAACCTAACATCTCGGCGGTAATATTTGACAACATACCTGGCGAGTTGGCCTCTACGTTTCCGTGGAACCTTCATATACATCAATAACGAAATATAACCTAACGTAACCCAACCTAACATCTCGGCGGTAATATTTGAAAACATTCCTAGCGAGTTGGCTTCTCCGTCTCCGTGGGATCTTTTTATACATAAATAACGTAATATAACCTAACCTAACCCAACCTAACATCTCGGCGGTAATATTTGAAAACATACATGGCGAGTTGGCCTCTACGTCTCCGTGGGACCTTTATACACATCAATAACGTAATATAACCTAACGTAACCCAACCTAACGCCTCGGCGGTAATATTTGAAAACATACCTGGCGAGTTGGCCTCTACGTCTCCGTTTGACCTTCGTAAACATCAATAACGTAATATAACGTAACCTAACCCAACCTATCATCTCGGCGGTAATATTTGATCACATTCCTGGCTTGTTGGCCTCTACGTCTCCGCGGGACCTTTATATACATCTATAACGTGATATAACCTAACCTAACCCAACCTAACATCTCGGCGGTAATATTTGACAACATTCCTGGCGAGTTGGCTTCTTCGTCTCCGTGGGACATTTATATACATCAATAACGTAATATAACGTAACCTAACCCAACCTATCATCCCGGCGGTAATATTTGATCACATTCCTGGTTTGTGGCCTCTACGTCTCCGCGGGACCTTTATATACATCTATAACGTGATATAACCTAACCTAACCCAACCTAACATCTCGGCGGTAATATTTGAAAACATTCCTGGCGAGTTGGACTCTACGTCACCGTGGGACCTTTATAGACATCCATAACGTAATAAAACCTAACCTAACCCAACCTAACATCTCGGCGGTAATATTTGAAAACATTCATGGCGAGTTGGCATCTACGTCTCCGTGGGACCTTCATATACATCAATAACGTAATATAACCTAACCTAACCCAACCTAACGTCTCGGCGGTAATATTATAAAACATTCATGGCGATTTGGCATCTACGTCTCCGTTTGACCTTCATAAACATCAATAACGTAATATAACGTAACCTAACCCAACCTATCATCTCGGCGGTAATATTTGATCACATTCCTGGCTTGTTGGCCTCTACGTCTCCGCGGGACCTTCATATACATCAATAACCTAATATAGCCTAACCTAACCCAACCTAACATTTCGGCGGTAATATTTGACATCATTCCTGGCGAGTTGGCCTCGACGTCTCCGTGGGACCTTTATATACACCAATAACGTAATATAACCTAACCTAACCCAACCTAACATCTCGGCGGTAATATTTGACACCATTCCTGGCGAGTTGGCTTCTCCGTCTCCGTGGAACATTTATATACATCAATAACGTAATATAACCTAACCTAACCCAACCTAACATCTCGGCGGTAATATTTGACAACATACCTGGCAAGTTGGCCTCTGCGTCTCCGTGGAACCTTCATATACATCAATAACGAAATATAACCTAACCTAACCCAACCTAACATCTCGGCGGTAATATTTGAAAACATTCCTGGCGAGTTGGCATCTACGTCTCCGTGGGACCTTCATATACATCAATAACGTAATATAGCCTAACCTAACCCAACCTAACATTTCGGCGGTAATATTTGACAACATTCCTGGCGAGTTGGCTTCTCCGTCTCCGTGGGACATTTATATACATCAATAACGTAATATAACCTAACCTAACCCAACCTAACATCTCGGCGGTAATATTTGACAACATACCTGGCGAGTTGGCCTCTACGTTTCCGTGGAACCTTCATATACATCAATAATGAAGTATAACCTAACCTAACCCAACCTAACATCTCGGCGGTAATATTTGAAAACATTCCTGGCGAGTTGGCTTCTCCGTCACCGTGGGACCTTTATATACATCAATAGCGTAATATAGCCTAACCTAACCCAACCTAACGTTTCGGCGGTAATATTTGACAACATGCCTGGCGAGTTGGCTTCTCCGTCTCCGTGGGACATTTATATACATCAATAACGTAATATAACCTAACCTAACCCAACCTAACATCTCGGCGGTAATATTTGACAACATACCTGGCGAGTTGGCCTCTACGTTTCCGTGGAACATTCATATACATCAATAACGAAATATAACCTAACGTAACCCAACCTAACATCTCGGCGGTAATATTTGAAAACATTCCTAGCGAGTTGGCTTCTCCGTCTCCGTGGGATCTTTTTATACATAAATAACGTAATATAACCTAACCTAACCCAACCTAACTTCTCGGCGGTAATATTTGAAAACATACATGGCGAGTTGGCCTCTACGTCTCCGTGGAACCTTTATATACATCAATAACGTAATATAACCTAACGTAACCCAACCTAACGCCTCGGCGGTAATATTTGAAAACATACCTGGCGAGTTGGCCTCTACGTCTCCGTTTGACCTTCGTAAACATCAATAACGTAATATAACGTAACCTAACCCAACCTATCATCTCGGCGGTAATATTTGATCACATTCCTGGCTTGTTGGCCTCTACGTCTCCGCGGGACCTTCATATACATCTATAACGTGATATAACCTAACCTAACCCAACCTAACATCTCGGCGGTAATATTTGACAACATTCCTGGCGAGTTGGCTTCTTCGTCTCCGTGGGACATTTATATACATCAATAACGTAATATAACCTAACCTAACCCAACCTAACATCTCGGCGGTAATATTTGAAAACATACCTGGCGAGTTGGCCTCTACGTTTCCGTGGGACCTTTATATACATCAATAACGTAATATAACCTAACCTAACCCAACCTAACGTCTCAGCGGTAATATTTGAAAACATTCATGGCGATTTGGCATCTACGTCTCCGTGGGACCTTCATATACATCAATAACGTAATATAGCCTAACCTAACCCAACCTAACATCTCGGCGGTAATATTTGACACCATTCCTGGCGAGTTGGCTTCTCCGTCTCCGTGGGACATTTATATACATCAATAACGTAATATAACCTAACCTAACCCAACCTAACATCTCGGCGGTAATATTTGACAACATACCTGGCGAGTTGGCCTCTACGTCTCCGCGGGACCTTTATATACATCTATAACGTGATATAACCTAACCTAACCCAACCTAACATCTCGGCGGTAATATTTGACACCATTCCTGGCGAGTTGGCTTCTCCGTCTCCGTGGGACATTTATATACATCAATAACGTAATATAACCTAACCTAACCCAACCTAACATCTCGGCGGTAATATTTGACAACATACCTGGCGAGTTGGCCTCTACGTCTCCGCGGGACCTTTATATACATCTATAACGTGATATAACCTAACCTAACCCAACCTAACATCTCGGCGGTAATATTTGAAAACATTCATGGCGAGTTGGCATCTACGTCTCCGTGGGACATTTATATACATCAATAACGTAATATAACCTAACCTAACCCAACCTGACGTCTCGGCGGTAATATTATAAAACATTCATGGCGATTTGGCATCTACGTCTCCGTTTGACCTTCATAAACATCAATAACGTAATATAACGTAACCTAACCCAACCTATCATCTCGGCGGTAATATTTGATCACATTCCTGGCTTGTTGGCCTCTACGTCTCCGCGGGACCTTCATATACATCAATAACGTAATATAGCCTAACCTAACCCAACCTAACATTTCGGCGGTCATATTTGACATCATTCCTGGCGAGTTGGCCTCGACGTCTCCGTGGGACATTTATATACATCAATAACGTAATATAACCTAACCTAACCCAACCTAACATCTCGGCGGTAATATTTGACACCATTCCTGGCGAGTTGGCTTCTCCGTCTCCGTGGGACATTTATATACATCGATAACGTAATATAACCTAACCTAACCCAACCTAACATCTCGGCGGTAATATTTGACAACATACCTGGCAAGTTGGCCTCTGCGTCTCCGTGGAACCTTCATATACATCAATAACGAAATATAACCTAACCTAACCCAACCTAACATCTCGGCGGTAATATTTGAAAACATTCCTGGCGAGTTGGCATCTACGTCTCCGTGGGACCTTCATATACATCAATAACGTAATATAGCCTAACCTAACCCAACCTAACATTTCGGCGGTAATATTTGACAACATGCCTGGCGAGTTGGCTTCTGCGTCTCCGTGGGACATTTATATACATCAATAACGTAATATAACCTAACCTAACCCAACCTAACATCTCGGCGGTAATATTTGACAACATACCTGGCGAGTTGGCCTCTACGTTTCCGTGGAACCTTCATATACATCAATAACGAAATATAACCTAACGTAACCCAACCTAACATCTCGGCGGTAATATTTGAAAACATTCCTAGCGAGTTGGCTTCTCCGTCTCCGTGGGATCTTTTTATACATAAATAACGTAATATAACCTAACCTAACCCAACCTAACATCTCGGCGGTAATATTTGAAAACATACATGGCGAGTTGGCCTCTACGTCTCCGTGGGACCTTTATACACATCAATAACGTAATATAACCTAACGTAACCCAACCTAACGCCTCGGCGGTAATATTTGAAAACATACCTGGCGAGTTGGCCTCTACGTCTCCGTTTGACCTTCGTAAACATCAATAACGTAATATAACGTAACCTAACCCAACCTATCATCTCGGCGGTAATATTTGATCACATTCCTGGCTTGTTGGCCTCTACGTCTCCGCGGGACCTTTATATACATCTATAACGTGATATAACCTAACCTAACCCAACCTAACATCTCGGCGGTAATATTTGACAACATTCCTGGCGAGTTGGCTTCTTCGTCTCCGTGGGACATTTATATACATCAATAACGTAATATAACGTAACCTAACCCAACCTATCATCCCGGCGGTAATATTTGATCACATTCCTGGTTTGTGGCCTCTACGTCTCCGCGGGACCTTTATATACATCTATAACGTGATATAACCTAACCTAACCCAACCTAACATCTCGGCGGTAATATTTGAAAACATTCCTGGCGAGTTGGACTCTACGTCACCGTGGGACCTTTATAGACATCCATAACGTAATAAAACCTAACCTAACCCAACCTAACATCTCGGCGGTAATATTTGAAAACATTCATGGCGAGTTGGCATCTACGTCTCCGTGGGACCTTCATATACATCAATAACGTAATATAGCCTAACCTGACCCAACCTAACATTTCGGCGGTAATATTTGACATCATTCCTGGCGAGTTGGCCTCTACGTCTCCGTTTGACCTTCATAAACATCAATAACGTAATATAACGTAACCTAACCCAACCTATCATCTCGGCGGTAATATTTGATCACATTCCTGGCTTGTTGGCCTCTACGTCTCCGCGGGACCTTTATATACATCTATAACGTGATATAACCTAACCTAACCCAACCTAACATCTCGGCGGTAATATTTGAAAACATTCATGGCGAGTTGGCATCTACGTCTCCGTGGGACATTTATATACATCAATAACGTAATATAACCTAACCTAACCCAACCTAACGTCTCGGCGGTAATATTATAAAACATTCATGGCGATTTGGCATCTACGTCTCCGTTTGACCTTTATAAACATCAATAACGTAATATAACGTAACCTAACCCAACCTATCATCTCGGCGGTAATATTTGATCACATTCCTGGCTTGTTGGCCTCTACGTCTCCGCGGGACCTTCATATACATCAATAACCTAATATAGCCTAACCTAACCCAACCTAACATTTCGGCGGTAATATTTGACATCATTCCTGGCGAGTTGGCCTCGACGTCTCCGTGGGACCTTTATATACACCAATAACGTAATATAACCTAACCTAACCCAACCTAACATCTCGGCGGTAATATTTGACACCATTCCTGGCGAGTTGGCTTCTCCGTCTCCGTGGGACATTTATATACATCAATAACGTAATATAACCTAACCTAACCCAACCTAACATCTCGGCGGTAATATTTGACAACATACCTGGCAAGTTGGCCTCTGCGTCTCCGTGGAACCTTCATATACATCAATAACGAAATATAACCTAACCTAACCCAACCTAACATCTCGGCGGTAATATTTGAAAACATTCCTGGCGAGTTGGCATCTACGTCTCCGTGGGACCTTCATATACATCAATAACGTAATATAGCCTAACCTAACCCAACCTAACATTTCGGCGGTAATATTTGACAACATTCCTGGCGAGTTGGCTTCTCCGTCTCCGTGGGACATTTATATACATCAATAACGTAATATAACCTAACCTAACCCAACCTAACATCTCGGCGGTAATATTTGACAACATACCTGGCGAGTTGGCCTCTACGTTTCCGTGGAACCTTCATATACATCAATAATGAAGTATAACCTAACCTAACCCAACCTAACATCTCGGCGGTAATATTTGAAAACATTCCTGGCGAGTTGGCTTCTCCGTCACCGTGGGACCTTTATATACATCAATAGCGTAATATAGCCTAACCTAACCCAACCTAACGTTTCGGCGGTAATATTTGACAACATGCCTGGCGAGTTGGCTTCTCCGTCTCCGTGGGACATTTATATACATCAATAACGTAATATAACCTAACCTAACCCAACCTAACATCTCGGCGGTAATATTTGACAACATACCTGGCGAGTTGGCCTCTACGTTTCCGTGGAACATTCATATACATCAATAACGAAATATAACCTAACGTAACCCAACCTAACATCTCGGCGGTAATATTTGAAAACATTCCTAGCGAGTTGGCTTCTCCGTCTCCGTGGGATCTTTTTATACATAAATAACGTAATATAACCTAACCTAACCCAACCTAACTTCTCGGCGGTAATATTTGAAAACATACATGGCGAGTTGGCCTCTACGTCTCCGTGGAACCTTTATATACATCAATAACGTAATATAACCTAACGTAACCCAACCTAACGCCTCGGCGGTAATATTTGAAAACATACCTGGCGAGTTGGCCTCTACGTCTCCGTTTGACCTTCGTAAACATCAATAACGTAATATAACGTAACCTAACCCAACCTATCATCTCGGCGGTAATATTTGATCACATTCCTGGCTTGTTGGCCTCTACGTCTCCGCGGGACCTTCATATACATCTATAACGTGATATAACCTAACCTAACCCAACCTAACATCTCGGCGGTAATATTTGACAACATTCCTGGCGAGTTGGCTTCTTCGTCTCCGTGGGACATTTATATACATCAATAACGTAATATAACCTAACGTAACCCAACCTAACATCTCGGCGGTAATATTTGAAAACATTCCTGGCGAGTTGGCTTCTCCGTCTCCGTGGGATCTTTTTATACATAAATAACGTAATATAACCTAACCTAACCCAACCTAACATCTCGGCGGTAATATTTGAAAACATACCTGGCGAGTTGGCCTCTACGTTTCCGTGGGACCTTTATATACATCAATAACGTAATATAACCTAACCTAACCCAACCTAACGTCTCAGCGGTAATATTTGAAAACATTCATGGCGATTTGGCATCTACGTCTCCGTGGGACCTTCATATACATCAATAACGTAATATAGCCTAACCTAACCCAACCTAACATCTCGGCGGTAATATTTGACACCATTCCTGGCGAGTTGGCTTCTCCGTCTCCGTGGGACATTTATATACATCAATAACGTAATATAACCTAACCTAACCCAACCTAACATCTCGGCGGTAATATTTGACAACATACCTGGCAAGTTGGCCTCTGCGTCTCCGTGGAACCTTCATATACATCAATAACGAAATATAACCTAACCTAACCCAACCTAACATCTCGGCGGTAATATTTGACAACATACCTGGCGAGTTGGCCTCTACGTTTCCGTGGAACCTTCATATACATCAATAATGAAGTATAACCTAACCTAACCCAACCTAACATCTCGGCGGTAATATTTGAAAACATTCCTGGCGAGTTGGCTTCTCCGTCACCGTGGGACCTTTATATACATCAATAGCGTAATATAGCCTAACCTAACCCAACCTAACGTTTCGGCGGTAATATTTGACAACATGCCTGGCGAGTTGGCTTCTCCGTCTCCGTGGGACATTTATATACATCAATAACGTAATATAACCTAACCTAACCCAACCTAACATCTCGGCGGTAATATTTGACAACATACCTGGCGAGTTGGCCTCTACGTTTCCGTGGAACCTTCATATACATCAATAACGAAATATAACCTAACGTAACCCAACCTAACATCTCGGCGGTAATATTTGAAAACATTCCTAGCGAGTTGGCTTCTCCGACTCCGTGGGATCTTTTTATACATAAATAACGTAATATAACCTAACCTAACCCAACCTAACATCTCGGCGGTAATATTTGAAAACATACATGGCGAGTTGGCCTCTACGTCTCCGTGGGACCTTTATATACATCAATAACGTAATATAACCTAACGTAACCCAACCTAACGCCTCGGCGGTAATATTTGAAAACATACCTGGCGAGTTGGCCTCTACGTCTCCGTTTGACCTTCGTAAACATCAATAACGTAATATAACGTAACCTAACCCAACCTATCATCTCGGCGGTAATATTTGATCACATTCCTGGCTTGTTGGCCTCTACGTCTCCGCGGGACCTTCATATACATCTATAACGTGATATAACCTAACCTAACCCAACCTAACATCTCGGCGGTAATATTTGACAACATTCCTGGCGAGTTGGCTTCTTCGTCTCCGTGGGACATTTATATACATCAATAACGTAATATAACCTAACGTAACCCAACCTAACATCTCGGCGGTAATATTTGAAAACATTCCTGGCGAGTTGGCTTCTCCGTCTCCGTGGGATCTTTTTATACATAAATAACGTAATATAACCTAACCTAACCCAACCTAACATCTCGGCGGTAATATTTGAAAACATACCTGGCGAGTTGGCCTCTACGTTTCCGTGGGACCTTTATATACATCAATAACGTAATATAACCTAACCTAACCCAACCTAACGTCTCAGCGGTAATATTTGAAAACATTCATGGCGATTTGGCATCTACGTCTCCGTGGGACCTTCATATACATCAATAACGTAATATAGCCTAACCTAACCCAACCTAACATCTCGGCGGTAATATTTGACACCATTCCTGGCGAGTTGGCTTCTCCGTCTCCGTGGGACATTTATATACATCAATAACGTAATATAACCTAACCTAACCCAACCTAACATCTCGGCGGTAATATTTGACAACATACCTGGCAAGTTGGCCTCTGCGTCTCCGTGGAACCTTCATATACATCAATAACGAAATATAACCTAACCTAACCCAACCTAACATCTCGGCGGTAATATTTGACAACATACCTGGCGAGTTGGCCTCTACGTTTCCGTGGAACCTTCATATACATCAATAATGAAGTATAACCTAACCTAACCCAACCTAACATCTCGGCGGTAATATTTGAAAACATTCCTGGCGAGTTGGCTTCTCCGTCACCGTGGGACCTTTATATACATCAATAGCGTAATATAGCCTAACCTAACCCAACCTAACGTTTCGGCGGTAATATTTGACAACATGCCTGGCGAGTTGGCTTCTCCGTCTCCGTGGGACATTTATATACATCAATAACGTAATATAACCTAACCTAACCCAACCTAACATCTCGGCGGTAATATTTGACAACATACCTGGCGAGTTGGCCTCTACGTTTCCGTGGAACCTTCATATACATCAATAACGAAATATAACCTAACGTAACCCAACCTAACATCTCGGCGGTAATATTTGAAAACATTCCTAGCGAGTTGGCTTCTCCGACTCCGTGGGATCTTTTTATACATAAATAACGTAATATAACCTAACCTAACCCAACCTAACATCTCGGCGGTAATATTTGAAAACATACATGGCGAGTTGGCCTCTACGTCTCCGTGGGACCTTTATATACATCAATAACGTAATATAACCTAACGTAACCCAACCTAACGCCTCGGCGGTAATATTTGAAAACATACCTGGCGAGTTGGCCTCTACGTCTCCGTTTGACCTTCGTAAACATCAATAACGTAATATAACGTAACTTAACCCAACCTATCATCTCGGCGGTAATATTTGATCACATTCCTGGCTTGTTGGCCTCTACGTCTCCGCGGGACCTTTATATACATCTATAACGTGATATAACCTAACCTAACCCAACCTAACATCTCGGCGGTAATATTTGACAACATTCCTGGCGAGTTGGCTTCTTCGTCTCCGTGGGACATTTATATACATCAATAACGTAATATAACGTAACCTAACCCAACCTATCATCCCGGCGGTAATATTTGATCACATTCCTGGTTTGTGGCCTCTACGTCTCCGCGGGACCTTTATATACATCTATAACGTGATATAACCTAACCTATCCCAACCTAACATCTCGGCGGTAATATTTGAAAACATTCCTGGCGAGTTGGACTGTACGTCACCGTGGGACCTTTATAGACATCCATAACGTAATAAAACCTAACCTAACCCAACCTAACATCTCGGCGGTAATATTTGAAAACATTCATGGCGAGTTGGCCTCTATGTCTCCGTGGGACATTTATATACATCTATAACGTAATATAACCTAACCTAACCCAACCTAACATCTCGGCGGTAATATTTGAAAACATTCCTGGCGAGTTGGCCTCGACGTCTCCGTGGGACCTTTATATACATCAATAACGTAATATAACCTAACCTAACCCAACCTAACATCTCCGCGGTAATATTTGATCACACTCCTAGCTTGTTGGCCTCTACGTCTCCGCGGGACCTTTATATACATCTATAACGTGATATAACCTAACCTAACCCAACCTAACATTTCGGCGGTAATATTTGACATCATTCCTGGCGAGTTGTCCCCTACGTCTCCGTTTGACCTTCATAAACATCAATAACGTAATATAACGTAACCTAACCCAACCTATCATCTCGGCGGTAATATTTGACAAGACTTCTGGCGAGTTGGCCTCTACGTCTCCGTGGGACCTTTATATACATCAATAACGTAATATAACCTAACCTAACCCAACCTAACATCTCGGCGGTAATATTTGAAAACATTCCTGGCGAGTTGGCATCTACGTCTCCGTGGGACCTTCATATACATCAATAACGTAATATAGCCTAACCTAACCCAACCTAACATTTCGGCGGTAATATTTGTCATCATTCCTGGCGAGTTGGCCTCTACGTCTCCGTTTGACCTTCATAAACATCAATAACGTAATATAACGTAACCTAACCCAACCTATCATCTCGGCGGTAATATTTGATCACATTCCTGGCTTGTTGGCCTCTACGTCTCCGCGGGACCGTTATATACATCTATAACGTGATATAACCTAACCTAACCCAACCTAACATTTCGGCGGTAATATTTGACAACATTCCTGGCGAGTTGGCTTCTCCGTCTCCGTGCGACATTTATATACATCAATAACGTAATATAACCTAACCTAACCCAACCTAACATCTCGGCGGTAATATTTGACAACATACCTGGCGAGTTGGCCTCTGCGTCTCCGTGGAACCTTCATATACATCAATAACGAAATATAACCTAACGTAACCCAACCTAACATCTCGGCGGTAATATTTGAAAACATTCCTGGCGAGTTGGCTTCTCCGTCTCCGTGGGATCTTTTTATACATAAATAACGTAATATAACCTAACCTAACCTAACCTAACCCAACCTAACATCTCGGCGGTAATATTTGAAAACATACCTGGCGAGTTGGCCTCTACGTTTCCGTGGGACCTTTATATACATCAATAACGTAATATAACCTAACCTAACCCAACCTAACGTCTCAGCGGTAATATTTGAAAACATTCATGGCGATTTGGCATCTACGTCTCCGTGGGACCTTCATATACATCAATAACGTAATATAGCCTAACCTAACCCAACCTAACATTTCGGCGGTAATATTTGACATCATTCCTGGCGAGTTGGCATCTACGTCTCCGTGGGACCTTCATATACATCAATAACGCAATATAGCCTAACCTAACCCAACCTAACGTTTCGGCGGTAATATTTGACAACATGCCTGGCGAGTTGGCTTCTCCGTCTCCGTGGGACATTTATATACATCAATAACGTAATATAACCTAACCTAACCCAACCTATCATCTCGGCGGTAATATTTGATCACATTCCTGGTTTGTTGGCCTCTACGTCTCCGCGGGACCGTTATATACATCTATAACGTGATATAACCTAACCTAACCCAACCTAACATTTCGGCGGTAATATTTGACAACATTCCTGGCGAGTTGGCTTCTCCGTCTACGTGGGACATTTATATACATCAATAACGTAATATAACCTAACCTAACCCAACCTATCATCTCGGCGGTAATATTTGATCACATTCCTGGCTTGTTGGCCTCTACGTCTCCGCGGGACCTTCATATACATCAATAACGTAATATAGCCTAACCTAACCCAACCTAACATTTCGGCGGTAATATTTGACATCATTCCTGGCGAGTTGGCCTCGACGTCTCCGTGGGACCTTTATGTACATCAATAACGTAATATAACGTAACCTAACCCAACCTATCATCTCGGCGGTAATATTTGACAAGACTTCTGGCGAGTTGGCTTCTCCGTCTCCGTGGGACATTTATATACATCAATAACGTAATATAACCTAACCTAACCCAACCTAGCATCTCGGCGGTAATATTTGACAACATACCTGGCAAGTTGGCCTCTGCGTCTCCGTGGAACCTTCATATACATCAATAACGAAATATAACCTAACCTAACCCAACCTAACATCTCGGCGGTAATATTTGAAAACATTCCTGGCGAGTTGGCATCTACGTCTCCGTGGGACCTTCATATACATCAATAACGTAATATAGCCTAACCTAACCCAACCTAACATTTCGGCGGTAATATTTGTCATCATTCCTGGCGAGTTGGCATCTACGTCTCCGTTTGACCTTCATAAACATCAATAACGTAATATAACGTAACCTAACCCAACCTATCATCTCGGCGGTAATATTTGATTACATTCCTGGCTTGTTGGCCTCTACGTCTCCGCGGGACCTTTATATACATCTATAACGTGATATAGCCTAACCTAACCCAACCTAACATTTCGGCGGTAATATTTGACAACATAGCTGGCGAGTTGGCCTCGGCGTCTCCGTGGAACCTTCATATACATCAATAACGAAATATAACCTAACGTAACCCAACCTAACATCTCGGCGGTAATATTTGAAAACATTCCTGGCGAGTTGGCTTCTCCGTCTCCGTGGGATCTTTTTATACATAAATAACGTAATATAACCTAACCTAACCCAACCTAACATCTCGGCGGTAATATTTGAAAACATACCTGGCGAGTTGGCCTCCACGTCTCCGTGGGACCTTTATATACATCAATAACGTAATATAACCTAACCTAACCCAACCTAACATCTCGGCGGTAATATTTGAAAACATTCATGGCGATTTGGCATCTACGTCTCCGTGGGACCTTCATATACATCAATAACGTAATATAGCCTAACCTAACCCAACCTAACACTTCGGCGGTAATATTTGACATCATTCCTGGCGAGTTGGCCTCTATGTCTCCGTGGGACCTTTATATACATCTATAACGTAATATAACCTAACCTAACCCAACCTAACATCTCGGCGGTAATATTTGAAAACATTCCTGGCGAGTTGGCTTCTCCGTCTCCGTGGGATCTTTTTATACATAAATAACGTAATGTAACCTAACCTAACCCGACCTAACATCTCGGCGGTAATATTTGAAAACATACCTGGCGAGTTGGCCTCCACGTCTCCGTGGAACCTTTATATACATCAATAACGTAATATAACCTAACCTAACCCAACCTAACGTCTCGGCGGTAATATTTGAAAACATTCATGGCGATTTGGCATCTACGTCTCCGTGGGACCTTCATATACATCAATAACGTAATATAGCCTAACCTAACCCAACCTAACATTTCGGCGGTAATATTTGACATCATTCCTGGCGAGTTGGCCTCGACGTCTCCGTGGGACCTTTATGTACATCAATAACGTAATATAACCTAACCTAACCCAACCTAACATCTCGGCGGTAATATTTGACACCATTCCTGGCGAGTTGGCTTCTCCGTCTCCGTGGGACATTTATATACATCAATAACGTAATATAACCTAACCTAACCCAACCTAACATCTCGGCGGTAATATTTGACAACATACCTGGCAAGTTGGCCTCTGCGTCTCCGTGGAACCTTCATATACATCAATAACGAAATATAACCTAACCTAACCCAACCTAACATCTCGGCGGTAATATTTGAAAACATTCCTGGCGAGTTGGCATCTACGTCTCCGTGGGACCTTCATATACATCAATAACGTAATATAGCCTAACCTAACCCAACCTAACATTTCGGCGGTAATATTTGTCATCATTCCTGGCGAGTTGGCATCTACGTCTCCGTTTGACCTTCATAAACATCAATAACGTAATATAACGTAACCTAACCCAACCTATCATCTCGGCGGTAATATTTGATCACATTCCTGGCTTGTTGGCCTCTACGTCTCCGCGGGACCTTTATATACATCTATAACGTGATATAGCCTAACCTAACCCAACCTAACATTTCGGCGGTAATATTTGACAACATACCTGGCGAGTTGGCCTCTGCGTCTCCGTGGAACCTTCATATACATCAATAACGAAATATAACCTAACGTAACCCAACCTAACATCTCGGCGGTAATATTTGAAAACATTCCTGGCGAGTTGGCTTCTCCGTCTCCGTGGGATCTTTTTATACATAAATAACGTAATATAACCTAACCTAACCCAACCTAACATCTCGGCGGTAATATATGAAAACATTCCTGGCGAGTTGGCCTCGACGTCTCCGTGGGACCTTTATATACATCAATAAAGTAATATAACCTAACCTAACCAAACCTAACATCTCGGCGGTAATATTTGAAAACATTCATGTCGATTTGGCATGTACGTCTCCGTGGGACCTTTATATACATCAATAACGTAATATAACCTAACCTAACCCAACCTAACGTCTCGGCGGTAATATTTGAAAACATTCATGGCGATTTGGCATCTACGTCTCCGTGGGACCTTTATATACATCAATAACGTAATATAACCTAACCTAACCCAACCTAACATCTCGGCGGTAATATTTGAAAACATTCATGGCGATTTGGCATCTACGTCTCCGTGGGACCTTCATATACATCAATAACGTAATATAGCCTAACCTAACCCAACCTAACATTTCGGCGGTAATATTTGACATCATTCCTGGCGAGTTGGCCTCTATGTCTCCGTGGGACCTTTATATACATCTATAACGTAATATAACCTAACCTAACCCAACCTAACATCTCGGCGGTAATATATGAAAACATTCCTGGCGAGTTGGCCTCGACGTCTCCGTGGGACCTTTATATACATCAATAAAGTAATATAACCTAACCTAACCAAAGCTAACATCTCGGCGGTAATATTTGAAAACATTCATGTCGATTTGGCATGTACGTCTCCGTGGGACCTTTATATACATCAATAACGTAATATAACCTAACCTAACCCAACCTAACGTCTCGGCGGTAATATTTGAAAACATTCATGGCGATTTGGCATCTACGTCTCCGTGGGACCTTCATATACATCAATAACGTAATATAGCCTAACCTAACCCAACCTAACATTTCGGCAGTAAAATTTGACAACATACCTGGCGAGTTGGCCTCTGCGTCTCCGTGGAACCTTCATATACATCAATAACGAAATATAACCTAACCTAACCCAACCTAACATCTCGGCGGTAATATTTGAAAACATTCATGGCGATTTGGCATCTACGTCTCCGTGGGACCTTCATATACATCAATAACGTAATATAACCTAACCTAACCCAACCTAACGTCTCGGCGGTAATATTTGAAAACATTCATGGCGATTTGGCATCTACGTCTCCGTGGGACCTTCATATACATCAATAACGTAATATAGCCTAACCTAACCCAACCTAACATTTCGGCGGTAATATTTGACATCATTCCTGGCGAGTTGGCCTCTACGTCTCCGTTTGACCTTCATAAACATCAATAACGTAATATAACGTAACCTAACCCAACCTATCATCTCGGCGGTAATATTTGATCACATTCCTGGCTTGTTGGCCTCTACGTCTCCGCAGGACCTTTATATACATCTATAACGTGATATAACCTAACGTAACCCAACCTAACATCTCGGCGGTAATATTTGAAAACATTCCTGGCGAGTTGGCTTCTCCGTCTCCGTGGGATCTTTTTATACATAAATAACGTAATATAACCTAACCTAACCCAACCTAACATCTCGGCGGTAATATTTGAAAACATACCTGGCGAGTTGGCCTCTACGTTTCCGTGGGACCTTTATATACATCAATAACGTAATATAACCTAACCTAACCCAACCTAACGTCTCAGCGGTAATATTTGAAAACATTCATGGCGATTTGGCATCTACGTCTCCGTGGGACCTTCATATACATCAATAACGTAATATAGCCAAACCTAACCCACCCTAACGTTTCGGGGGTAATATGTGACAACATGCCTGGCGAGTTGGCTTCTCCGTCTCCGTGGGACATTTATATACATCAATAACGTAATATAACCTAACCTAACCCAACCTATCATCTCGGCGGTAATATTTGATCACATTCCTGGCTTGTTGGCCTCTACGTCTCCGCGGGACCGTTATATACATCTATAACGTGATATAACCTAACCTAACCCAACCTAACATTTCGGCGGTAATATTTGACAACATTCCTGGCGAGTTGGCTTCTCCGTCTCCGTGGGACATTTATATACATCAATAACGTAATATAACCTAACCTAACCCAACCTAACATCTCGGCGGTAATATTTGACAACATACCTGGCGAGTTGGCCTCTGCGTCTCCGTGGAACCTTCATATACATCAATAACGAAATATAACCTAACGTAACCCAACCTAACATCTCGGCGGTAATATTTGAAAACATTCATGGCGAGTTGGCTTCTCCGTCTCCGTGGGATCTTTTTATACATAAATAACGTAATATAACCTAACCTAACCCAACCTAACATCTCGGCGGTAATATTTGAAAACATACCTGGCGAGTTGGCCTCCACGTCTCCGTGGGACCTTTATATACATCAATAACGTAATATAACCTAACCTAACCCAACCTAACGTCTCGGCGGTAATATTTGAAAACATTCATGGCGATTTGGCATCTACGTCTCCGTGGGACCTTCATATACATCAATAACGTAATATAGCCTAACCTAACCCAACCTAACACTTCGGCGGTAATATTTGACATCATTCCTGGCGAGTTGGCCTCTATGTCTCCGTGGGACCTTTATATACATCTATAACGTAATATAACCTAACCTAACCCAACCTAACATCTCGGCGGTAATATATGAAAACATTCCTGGCGAGTTGGCCTCGACGTCTCCGTGGGACCTTTATATACATCAATAAAGTAATATAACCTAACCTAACCAAACCTAACATCTCGGCGGTAATATTTGAAAACATTCATGTCGATTTGGCATGTACGTCTCCGTGGGACCTTTATATACATCAATAACGTAATATAACCTAACCTAACCCAACCTAACGTCTCGGCGGTAATATTTGAAAACATTCATGGCGATTTGGCATCTACGTCTCCGTGGGACCTTTATATACATCAATAACGTAATATAACCTAACCTAACCCAACCTAACATCTCGGCGGTAATATTTGAAAACATTCATGGCGATTTGGCATCTACGTCTCCGTGGGACCTTCATATACATCAATAACGTAATATAGCCTAACCTAACCCAACCTAACATTTCGGCGGTAATATTTGACATCATTCCTGGCGAGTTGGCATCTACGTCTCCGTGGGACCTTCATATACATCAATAACGCAATATAGCCTAACCTAACCCAACCTAACGTTTCGGCGGTAATATTTGACAACATGCCTGGCGAGTTGGCTTCTCCGTCTCCGTGGGACATTTATATACATCAATAACGTAATATAACCTAACCTAACCCAACCTATCATCTCGGCGGTAATATTTGATCACATTCCTGGTTTGTTGGCCTCTACGTCTCCGCGGGACCGTTATATACATCTATAACGTGATATAACCTAACCTAACCCAACCTAACATTTCGGCAGTAATATTTGACAACATTCCTGGCGAGTTGGCTTCTCCGTCTCCGTGGGACATTTATATACATCAATAACGTAATATAACCTAACCTAACCCAACCTAACATCTCGGCGGTAATATTTGACAACATACCTGGCGAGTTGGCCTCTGCGTCTCCGTGGAACCTTCATATACATCAATAACGAAATATAACCTAACGTAACCCAACCTAACATCTCGGCGGTAATATTTGAAAACATTCCTGGCGAGTTGGCTTCTCCGTCTCCGTGGGATCTTTTTATACATAAATAACGTAATGTAACCTAACCTAACCCGACCTAACATCTCGGCGGTAATATTTGAAAACATACCTGGAGAGTTGGCCTCCACGTCTCCGTGGAACCTTTATATACATCAATAACGTAATATAACCTAACCTAACCCAACCTAACGTCTCGGCGGTAATATTTGAAAACATTCATGGCGATTTGGCATCTACGTCTCCGTGGGACCTTCATATACATCAATAACGTAATATAGCCTAACCTAACCCAACCTAACATTTCGGCGATAATATTTGACATCATTCCTGGCGAGTTGGCCTCTACGTCTCCGTTTGACCTTCATAAACATCAATAACGTAATATAAGGTAACCTAACCCAACCTATCATCTCGGCGGTAATATTTGATCACATTCCTGGCTTGTTGGCCTCTACGTCTCCGCGGGACCTTTATATACATCTATAACGTGATATAACCTAACCTAACCCAACCTAACATCTCGGCGGTAATATTTGAAAACATTCATGGCGAGTTGGCATCTACGTCTCCGTGGGACATTTATATACATCAATAACGTAATATAACCTAACCTAACCCAACCTAACGTCTCGGCGGTAATATTATAAAACATTCATGGCGATTTGGCATCTACGTCACCGTTTGACCTTCATAAACATCAATAACGTAATATAACGTAACCTAACCCAACCTATCATCTCGGCGGTAATATTTGATCACATTCCTGGCTTGTTGGCCTCTACGTCTCCGCGGGACCTTCATATACATCAATAACGTAATATAGCCTAACCTAACCCAACCTAACATTTCGGCGGTAATATTTGACATCATTCCTGGCGAGTTGGCCTCTATGTCTCCGTGGGACCTTTATATACATCTATAACGTAATATAACCTAACCTAACCCAACCTAACATCTCGGCGGTAATATATGAAAACATTCCTGGCGAGTTGGCCTCGACGTCTCCGTGGGACCTTTATATACATCAATAAAGTAATATAACCTAACCTAACCAAACCTAACATCTCGGCGGTAATATTTGAAAACATTCATGTCGATTTGGCATGTACGTCTCCGTGGGACCTTTATATACATCAATAACGTAATATAACCTAACCTAACCCAACCTAACGTCTCGGCGGTAATATTTGAAAACATTCATGGCGATTTGGCATCTACGTCTCCGTGGGACCTTTATATACATCAATAACGTAATATAACCTAACCTAACCCAACCTAACATCTCGGCGGTAATATTTGAAAACATTCATGGCGATTTGGCATCTACGTCTCCGTGGGACCTTCATATACATCAATAACGTAATATAGCCTAACCTAACCCAACCTAACATTTCGGCGGTAATATTTGACATCATTCCTGGCGAGTTGGCCTCTATGTCTCCGTGGGACCTTTATATACATCTATAACGTAATATAACCTAACCTAACCCAACCTAACATCTCGGCGGTAATATATGAAAACATTCCTGGCGAGTTGGCCTCGACGTCTCCGTGGGACCTTTATATACATCAATAAAGTAATATAACCTAACCTAACCAAACCTAACATCTCGGCGGTAATATTTGAAAACATTCATGTCGATTTGGCATGTACGTCTCCGTGGGACCTTCATATACATCAATAACGAAATATAACCTAACCTAACCCAACCTAACATCTCGGCGGTAATATTTGAAAACATTCATGGCGATTTGGCATCTACGTCTCCGTGGGACCTTCATATACATCAATAACGTAATATAACCTAACCTAACCCAACCTAACGTCTCGGCGGTAATATTTGAAAACATTCATGGCGATTTGGCATCTACGTCTCCGTGGGACCTTCATATACATCAATAGCGTAATATAGCCTAACCTAACCCAACCTAACATTTCGGCGGTAATATTTGACATCATTCCTGGCGAGTTGGCCTCTACGTCTCCGTTTGACCTTCATAAACATCAATAACGTAATATAACCTAACCTAACCCAACCTAACATCTCGGCGGTAATATTTGAAAACATACCTGGCGAGTTGGCCTCCACGTCTCCGTGGGACCTTTATATACATCAATAACGTAATATAACCTAACCTAACCCAACCTAAAATCTCGGCGGTAATATTTGAAAACATTCATGGCGATTTGGCATCTACGTCTCCGTGGGACCTTCATATACATCAATAACGTAATATAGCCTAACCTAACCCAACCTAACACTTCGGCGGTAATATTTGACATCATTCCTGGCGAGTTGGCCTCTATGTCTCCGTGGGACCTTTATATACATCTATAACGTAATATAACCTAACCTAACCCAACCTAACATCTCGGCGGTAATATTTGAAAACATTCCTGGCGATTTGGCATCTACGTCTCCGTGGGACCTTCATATACATCAATAACGTAATATAGCCTAACCTAACCCAACCTAACATTTCGGCGGTAATATTTGAAAACATTCATGGCGATTTGGCATCTACGTCTCCGTGGGACCTTCATATACATCAATAACGTAATATAACCTAACCTAACCCAACCTAACATCTCGGCGGTAATATTTGAAAACATACCTGGCGAGTTGGCCTCTACGTCTCCGTGGGACCTTTATATACATCAATAACGTAATATAACCTAACCTGACCCAACCTAACATCTCGGCGGTAATATTTGAAAAAATTCCTGGCGATTTGGCATCTACGTCTCCGTGGGACCTTCATATACATCAATAACGTAATATAGCCTAACCTATCCCAACCTAACATCTCGGCGGTAATATTTGAAAACATTCCTGGCGAGTTGGCTTCTCCGTCTCCGTGGGATCTTTTTATACATAAATAACGTAATATAACCTAACCTAACCCAACCTAACATCTCGGCGGTAATATTTGAAAACATACCTGGCGAGTTGGCTTCTCCGTCTCCGTGGGACATTTATATACATCAATAACGTAATATAACGTAACCTAACCCAACCTATCATCCCGGCGGTAATATTTGATCACATTCCTGGTTTGTGGCCTCTACGTCTCCGTGGAACCTTCATATACATCAATAACGAAATATAACATAACCTAACCCAACCTAACATCTCGGCGGTAATATTTGAAAACATTCCTGGCGAGTTGGCTTCTCCGTCTCCGTGGGATCTTTTTATACATAAATAACGTAATATAACCTAACCTAACCCAACCTAACATCTCGGCGGTAATATTTGAAAACATACCTGGCGAGTTGGACTCTACGTCTCCGTGGAACCTTCATATACATCAATAATGAAATATAACTTAACCTAACCCAACCTAACATCTCGGCGGTTATATTTGACATCATTCCTGGGGAGTTGGCCTCTACGTCTTCGTTTGACCTTCATAAACATCAATAACGTAATATAACGTAACCTAACCCAGCCTATCATCTCGGAGGTAATATTTGACAACATTCCGGGCGAGTTGGCCTCTATGTCTCCGTGGGACCTTTATATACATCTATAACGTAATATAACCTAACCTAACCCAACCTAACGTCTCGGCGGTAATATTTGACAACATTCCTGGCGAGTTGGCCTCTATGTCTCCGTGGGACCTTTATATACATCTATAACGTAATATAACCTAACCTAACCCAACCTAACGTCTCGGCGGTAATATTTGACAACATTCCTGGCGAGTTGGCTTCTCCGTCTCCGTGGGACATTTATATACATCAATAACGTAATATAACGTAACCTAACCCACCCTAACATCTCGGCGGTAATATTTGACAACATACCTGGCGAGTTGGCCTCTGCGTCTCCGTGGAACCTTCATATACATCAATAACGAAATATAACATAACCTAACCCAACCTAACATCTCGGCGGTAATATTTGAAAACATTCCTGGCGAGTTGGATTCTCCGTCTCCGTGGGATCTTTTTATACATAAATAACGTAATATAACCTAACCTAACCCAGCCTAACATCTCGGCGGTAATATTTGAAAACATACCTGGCGAGTTGGCCTCTACGTCTCCGTGGGACCTTTATATACATCAATAACGTAATATAACCTAACCTGACCCAACCTAACGTCTCGGCGGTAATATTTGAAATCATTCATGGCGATTTGGCATCTACGTCTCCGTGGGACCTTCATATACATCCATAACGTAATATAGCCTAACCTAACCCAACCTAACATTTCGGCCGTAATATTTGACAACATACCTGGCGAGTTGGCCTCTGCGTCTCCGTGGAACCTTCATATACATCAATAACGAAATATAACCTAACCTAACCCAACCTAACATCTCGGCGGTAATATTTGAAAACATTCCTGGCGAGTTTGCATCTACGTCTCCGTGGGACCTTCATATACATCAATAACGTAATATAGCCTAACCTAACCCAACCTAACATTTCGGCGGTAATATTTGACAACATTCCTGGCGAGTTGGCTTCTCCGTCTCCGTGGGACATTTATATACATCAATAACGTAATATAACGTAACCTAACCCAACCTATCATCCCGGCGGTAATATTTGATCACATTCCTGGTTTGTGGCCTCTACGTCTCCGTGGAACCTTCATATACATCAATAACGAAATATAACATAACCTAACCCAACCTAACATCTCGGCGGTAATATTTGAAAACATTCCTGGCGAGTTGGCTTCTCCGTCTCCGTGGGATCTTTTTATACATAAATAACGTAATATAACCTAACCTAACCCAACCTAACATCTCGGCGGTAATATTTGAAAACATACCTGGCGAGTTGGACTCTACGTCTCCGTGGAACCTTCATATACATCAATAATGAAATATAACTTAACCTAACCTAACCTAACATCTCGGCGGTAATATTTGAAGACATTCCTGGCGTGTTGGCTTCTCTGTCACCGTGGGACCTTTATATACATCAATAACGTAATATAACCTAACCTAACCCAACCTAACGTCTCGGCGGTAATATTTGAAAACATTCATGGCGATTTGGCATCTACGTCTCCGTGGGACCTTCATATACATCAATAACGTAATATAGCCTAACATAACCCAACCTAACATTTCGGCGGTAATATTTGACATCATTCCTGACGAGTTGGCCTCTACGTCTCCGTGGGACATTTATATACATCAATAACGTAATATAACGTAACCTAACCCACCCTAACATCTCGGCGGTAATATTTGACAACATTCCGGGCGAGTTGGCTTCTCCGTCTCCGTGGGACATTTATATACATCAATAACGTAATATAACGTAACCTAACCCAACCTATCATCCCGGCGGTAATATTTGATCACATTCCTGGTTTGTGGCCTCTACGTCTCCGCGGGACCTTCATATACATCTATAACGTGATATAACCTAACCTAACCCAACCTAACATTCCGGCGGTAATATTTGACAACATTCCTGGCGAGTTGGATTCTCCGTCTCCGTGGGACATTTATATACATCAATAACGTAATATAACCTAACCTAACCCAACCTAACATTCCGGCGGTAATATTTGACAACATTCCTGGCGAGTTGGCCTCTATGTCTCCGTGGGACCTTTATATACATCTATAACGTAATATAACCTAACCTAACCCAACCTAACGTCTCGGCGGTAATATTTGACAACATTCCTGGCGAGTTGGCTTCTCCGTCTCCGTGGGACATTTATATACATCAATAACGTAATATAACGTAACCTAACCCACCCTAACATCTCGGCGGTAATATTTGACAACATACCTGGCGAGTTGGCCTCTGCGTCTCCGTGGAACCTTCATATATATCAATAACGAAATATAACATAACCTAACCCAACCTAACATCTCGGCGGTAATATTTGAAAACATTCCTGGCGAGTTGGATTCTCCGTCTCCGTGGGTTCTTTTTATACATAAATAACGAAATATAACCTAACCTAACCCAACCTAACATCTCGGCGGTAATATTTGAAAACATACCTGGCGAGTTGTCCTCTACGTCTCCGTGGGACCTTTATATACATCAATAACGTAATATAACCTAACCTGACCCAACCTAACGTCTCGGCGGTAATATTTGAAAACATTCATGGCGATTTGGCATCTACGTCTCCGTGGGACCTTCATATACATCAATAACGTAATATAGCCTAACCTAACCCAACCTAACATTTCGGCGGTAATATTTGACAACATACCTGGCGAGTTGGCCTCTGCGTCTCCGTGGAACCTTCATATACATCAATAACGAAATATAACCTAACCTGACCCAACCTAACATCTCGGCGGTAATATTTGAAAACATTCCTGGCGAGTTGGCATCTACGTCTCCGCGGGACCTTCATATACATCAATAACGTAATATAGCCTAACCTAACCCAACCTAACATTTCGGCGGTAATATTTGACAACATTCCTGGCGAGTTGGCTTCTCCGTCTCCGTGGGACATTTATATACATCAATAACGTAATATAACGTAACCTAACCCAACCTATCATCCCGGCGGTAATATTTGATCACATTCCTGGTTTGTGGCCTCTACGCCTCCGCGGGACCTTCATATACATCTATAACGTAATATAACCTAACCTAACCCAACCTAACGTCTCGGCGGTAATATTTGACAACATTCCTGGCGAGTTGGCTTCTCCGTCTCCGTGGGACATTTATATACATCAATAACGTAATATAACGTAACCTAACCCACCCTAACATCTCGGCGGTAATATTTGACAACATACCTGGCGAGTTGGCCTCTGCGCCTCCGTGGAACCTTCATATACATCAATAACGAAATATAACATAACCTAACCCAACCTAACATCTCGGCGGTAATATTTGAAAACATTCCTGGCGAGTTGGCTTCTCCGTCTCCGTGGGATCTTTTTATACATAAATAACGTAATATAACCTAACCTAACCCAACCTAACATCTTGGCGGTAATATTTGAAAACATACCTGGCGAGTTGGCCTCTACGTCTCCGTGGGACCTTTATATACATCAATAACGTAATATAACCTAACCTGACCCAACCTAACGTCTCGGCGGTAATATTTGAAAACATTCATGGCGATTTGGCATCTACGTCTCCGTGGGACCTTCATATACATCAATAACGTAATATAGCCTAACCTAACCCAACCTAACATTCCGGCGGTAATATTTGACAACATTCCTGGCGAGTTCGATTCTCCGTCTCCGTGGGACCTTTATATACATCAATAACGTAATATAACCTAACCTAACCCAACGTAACATCTCGGCGGTAATATTTGAAAACATTCCTGGCGAGTTGGCTTCTCCGTCTCCGTGGGATCTTTTTATACATAAATAACGTAATATAACCTAACCTAACCCAACCTAACATCTCGGCGGTAATATTTGAAAACATACCTGGCGATTTGGCCTCTACGTCTCCGTGGGACCTTTATATACATCAATAACGTAATATAACCTAACCTGACCCAACCTAACATCTCGGCGGTAATATTTGAAAACATTCCTGGCGATTTGGCATCTACGTCTCCGTGGGACCTTCATATACATCAATAACGTAATATAGCCTAACCTATCCCAACCTAACATCTCGGCGGTAATATTTGAAAACATTCCTGGCGAGTTGGCTTCTCCGTCTCCGTGGGATCTTTTTATACATAAATAACGTAATATAACCTAACCTAACCCAACCTAACATCTCGGCGGTAATATTTGAAAACATACCTGGCGAGTTGGCCTCTACGTCTCCGTGGGACCTTTATATACATCAATAACGTAATATAACCTAACCTGACCCAACCTAACATCTCGGCGGTAATATTTGAAAACATTCCTGGCGATTTGGCATCTACGTCTCCGTGGGACCTTCATATACATCAATAACGTAATATAGCCTAACCTAACCCAACCTAACATTTCGGCGGTAATATTTGACAACATTCCTGGCGAGTTGGCTTCTCCGTCTCCGTGGGACCTTCATATACATCAATAACGTAATATAACCTAACCTAACCCAACCTAACATCTCGGCGGTAATATTTGAAAACATTCCTGGCGAGGTGGCCTCTACGTCACCGTGGGACCTTTATAGACATCCATAACGTAATATAACCTAACCTAACCCAACCTAACATCTCGGCGGTAATATTTGAAAACATTCATGGCGAGTTGGCATCTACGTCTCCGTGGTACATTTATATACGTCAATAACGTAATATAACCTAACCTAACCCAACCTAGCATTTCGGCGGTAATATTTGAAAACATTCATGGCGAGTTAGCATCTACGTCTCCGTGGGACCTTCATATACTTCAATAACGTAATATAGCCTAACCTAACCCAACCTAACATCTCGGCGGTAATATTTGAAAACATACCTGGCGAGTTGGCCTCTACGTCTTCGTGGGACCTTTATATACATCAATAACGTAATATAACCTAACCTAACCCAACCTAACGTCTCGGCGGTAATATTTGAAAACATTCATGGCGATTTGGCATCTACGTCTCCGTGGGACCTTCATATACATCAATAACGTAATATAGCCTAACCTAACCCAACCTAACATTCGGGCGGTAATATTTGACAACATTCCTGGCGAGTTGGATTCTCCGTCTCCGTGGGACCTTTATATACATCAATAACGTAATATAACCTAACCTAACCCAACGTAACATCTCGGCGGTAATATTTGAAAACATTCCTGGCGAGTTGGCTTCTCCGTCTCCGTGGGATCTTTTTATACATAAATAACGTAATATAACCTAACCTAACCCAACCTAACATCTCGGCGGTAATATTTGAAAACATACCTGGCGAGTTGGCCTCTACGTCTCCGTGGGACCTTTATATACATCAATAACGTAATATAACCTAACCTGACCCAACCTAATATCTCGGCGGTAATATTTGAAAACATTCCTGGCGATTTGGCATCTACGTCTCCGTGGGACCTTCATATACATCAATAACGTAATATAGCCTAACCTATCCCAACCTAACATTTCGGCGGTAATATTTGACAACATTCCTGGCGAGTTGGCTTCTCCGTCTCCGTGGGACCTTCATATACATCAATAACGTAATATAACCTAACCTAACCCAACCTAACATCTCGGCGGTAATATTTGAAAACATTCCTGCCGAGGTGGCCTCTACGTCACCGTGGGACCTTTATAGACATCCATAACGTAATATAACCTAACCTAACCCAACCTAACATCTCGGCGGTAATATTTGAAAACATTCATGGCGAGTTGGCATCTACGTCTCCGTGGTACATTTATATACGTCAATAACGTAATATAACCTAACCTAACCCAACCTAGCATTTCGGCGGTAATATTTGAAAACATTCATGGCGAGTTAGCATCTACGTCTCCGTGGGACCTTCATATACTTCAATAACGTAATATAGCCTAACCTAACCCAACCTAACATTTCGGCGGTAATATTTGACAACATTCCTGGCGAGTTGGCTTCTCCGTCTCCGTGGGACATTTATATACATCAATAACGTAATATAAACTAACCTAACCCAACCTAACATCTCGGCGGTAATATTTGACAACATACCTGGCGAGTTGGCCTCTGCGTCTCCGTGGAACCTTCATATACATCAATAACGAAATATAACCTAACCTAACCCAACGTAACATCTCGGCGGTAATATTTGAAAACATTCCTGGCGAGTTGGCTTCTCCGTCTCCGTGGGATCTTTTTATACATAAATAACGTAATATAACCTAACCTAACCCAACCTAACATCTCGGCGGTAATATTTGAAAACATAACTGGCGAGTTGGCCTCTACGTCTTCGTGGGACCTTTATATACATCAATAACGTAATATAACCTAACCTAACCCAACCTAACGTCTCGGCGGTAATATTTGAAAACATTCATGGCGATTTGGCATCTACGTCTCCGTGGGACCTTCATATACATCAATAACGTAATATAGCCTAACCTAACCCAACCTAACATTCCGGCGGTAATATTTGACAACATTCCTGGCGAGTTGGATTCTCCGTCTCCGTGGGACATTTATATACATCAATAACGTAATATAACCTAACCTAACCCAACCTAACATTCCGGCGGTAATATTTGACAACATTCCTGGCGAGTTGGATTCTCCGTCTCCGTGGGACCTTTATATACATCAATAACGTAATATAACCTAAACTAACCCAACCTTACATCTCGGCGGTAATATTTGACAACATACCTGGCGAGTTGGCCTCTACATCTCCGTGGAACCTTCATATACATCAATAATGAAATATAACCTAACCTAACCCAACCTAACATCTCGGCGGTAATATTTGAAGACATTCCTGGCGAGTTGGCTTCTCCGTCACCGTGGGACCTTTATATACATCAATAACGTAATATAACCTAACCTAACCCAACCTAACGTCTCGGCGGTAATATTTGACATCATTCCTGACGAGTTGGCCTCTACGTCTCCGTTTGACCTTCATAAACATCAACAACGTAATATAACGTAGCCTAACCCAACCTAACATCTCGGCGGTAATATTTGTAAACATTCCTGGCGAGGTGGCCTCTACGTCACCGTGGGACCTTTATAGACATCCATAACGTAATATAACCTAACCTAACCCAACCTAACATCTCGGCGGTAATATTTGAAAACATTCATGGCGAGTTGGCATCTACGTCTCCGTGGTACATTTATATACGTCAATAACGTAATATAACCTAACCTAACCCAACCTAGCATTTCGGCGGTTATATTTGACATCATTCCTGGGGAGTTGGCCTCTACGTCTCCGTTTGACCTTCATAAACATCAATAACGTAATATAACGTAACCTAACCCAGCCTAACATCTCGGCGGTAATATTTGACAACATACCTGGCGAGTTGGCCTCTGCGCCTCCGTGGAACCTTCATATACATCAATAACGAAATATAACATAACCTAACCCAACCTAACATCTCGGCGGTAATATTTGAAAACATTCCTGGCGAGTTGGCTTCTCCGTCTCCGTGGGATCTTTTTATACATAAATAACGTAATATAACCTAACCTAACCCAACCTAACATCTCGGCGGTAATATTTGAAAACATACCTGGCGAGTTGGCCTCTACGTCTCCGTGGGACCTTTATATACATCAATAACGTAATATAACCTAGCCTGACCCAACCTAACGTCTCGGCGGTAATATTTGAAAACATTCATGGCGATTTGGCATCTACGTCTCCGTGGGACCTTCATATACATCAATAACGTAATATAGCCTAACCTAACCCAACCTAACATTTCGGCGGTAATATTTGACAACATACCTGGCGAGTTGGCCTCTCCGTCTCCGTGGAACCTTCATATACATCAATAACGAAATATAACCTAACCTAACCCAACCTAACATCTCGGCGGTAATATTTGAAAACATTCCTGGCGATTTGGCATCTACGTCTCCGTGGGACCTTCATATACATCAATAACGTAATATAGCCTAACCTAACCCAACCTAACATTTCGGCGGTAATATTTGACAACATTCCTGGCGAGTTGGCTTCTCCGTCTCCGTGGGACCTTCATATACATCAATAACGTAATATAACCTAACCTAACCCAACCTAACATCTCGGCGGTAATATTTGAAGACATTCCTGGCGAGTTGGCTTCTCCGTCACCGTGGGACCTTTATATACATCAATAACGTAATATAGCCTAACCTAACCCAACCTAACATCTCGGCGGTAATATTTGACAACATACCTGGCGAGTTGGCCTCTGCGTCTCCGTGGAACCTTCATATGCATCAATTACGAAATATAACCTAACCTAACCCAACCTAACATCTAGGCGGTAATATTTGAAAACATTACTGGCGAGTTGGCATCTACGTCTCCGCGGGACCTTTATATACATCTATAACGTGATATAACCTAACCTAACCCAACCTAACATTCCGGCGGTAATATTTGACAACATTCCTGGCGAGTTGGATTCTCCGTCTCCGTGGGACATTTATATACATCAATAACGTAATATAACCTATCCTAACCCAACCTAACATTCCGGCGGTAATATTTGACAACATTCCTGGCGAGTTGGATTCTCCGTCTCCGTGGGACATTTATATACATCAATAACGTAATATAACCTAACCTACCCCAAACTTACATCTCGGCGGTAATATTTGACAACATACCTGGCGAGTTGGCCTCTACATCTCCGTGGAACCTTCATATACATCAATAATGATATATAACCTAACCTAACCCAACCTAACATCTCGGCGGTAATATTTGAAGACATTCCTGGCGAGTTGGCTTCTCCGTCACCGTGGGACCTTTATATACATCAATAACGTAATATAACCTAACCTAACCCAACCTAACATTTCGGCGGTAATATTTGACAACATTCCTGGCGAGTTGGCTTCTCCGTCTCCGTGGGACCTTCATATACATCAATAACGTAATATAACCTAACCTAACCCAACCTAACATCTCGGCGGTAATATTTGAAGACATTCCTGGCGAGTTGGCTTCTCCGTCACCGTGGGACCTTTATATACATCAATAACGTAATATAAACTAACCTAACCCAACCTAACATTTAGGCGGTAATATTAGACAACATTCCTGTCGAGTTGGTTTCTCCGTCTCCGTGGGATCTTTATAGACATCCATAACGTAGTATAACCTAACCTAACCCAACCTAACATCTCGGCGGTAATATTTGAAAACATTCATGGGGAGTTGGCATCTACGTCTCCGTGGGACCTTCATATACTTCAATAACGTAATATAGCCTAACCTAACCCAACCTAACATTTCGGCGGTAATATTTGACAACATTCCTGGCGAGTTGGCTTCTCCGTCTCCGTGGGACATTTATATACATCAATAACGTAATATAACCTAACCTAACCCAACCTAACATCTCGGCGGTAATATTTGACAACATACCTGGCGAGTTGGCCTCTACGTCTCCGTGGGACCTTTATATACATCAATAACGTAATATAACCTAACCTGACCCAACCTAATATCTCGGCGGTAATATTTGAAAACATTCCTGGCGATTTGGCATCTACGTCTCCGTGGGACCTTCATATACATCAATAACGTAATATAGCCTAACCTATCCCAACCTAACATTTCGGCGGTAATATTTGACAACATTCCTGGCGAGTTGGCTTCTCCGTCTCCGTGGGACCTTCATATACATCAATAACGTAATATAACCTAACCTAACCCAACCTAACATCTCGGCGGTAATATTTGAAAACATTCCTGGCGAGGTGGCCTCTACGTCACCGTGGGACCTTTATAGACATCCATAACGTAATATAACCTAACCTAACCCAACCTAACATCTCGGCGGTAATATTTGAAAACATTCATGGCGAGTTGGCATCTACGTCTCCGTGGTACATTTATATACGTCAATAACGTAATATAACCTAACCTAACCCAACCTAGCATTTCGGCGGTAATATTTGAAAACATTCATGGCGAGTTAGCATCTACGTCTCCGTGGGACCTTCATATACTTCAATAACGTAATATAGCCTAACCTAACCCAACCTAACATTTCGGCGGTAATATTTGACAACATTCCTGGCGAGTTGGCTTCTACGTCTCCGTGGGACATTTATATACATCAATAACGTAATATAAACTAACCTAACCCAACCTAACATCTCGGCGGTAATATTTGACAACATACCTGGCGAGTTGGCCTCTGCGTCTCCGTGGAACCTTCATATACATCAATAACGAAATATAACCTAACCTAACCCAACGTAACATCTCGGCGGTAATATTTGAAAACATTCCTGGCGAGTTGGCTTCTCCGTCTCCGTGGGATCTTTTTATACATAAATAACGTAATATAACCTAACCTAACCCAACCTAACATCTCGGCGGTAATATTTGAAAACATAACTGGCGAGTTGGCCTCTACGTCTTCGTGGGACCTTTATATACATCAATAACGTAATATAACCTAACCTAACCCAACCTAACGTCTCGGCGGTAATATTTGAAAACATTCATGGCGATTTGGCATCTACGTCTCCGTGGGACCTTCATATACATCAATAACGTAATATAGCCTAACCTAACCCAACCTAACATTCCGGCGGTAATATTTGACAACATTCCTGGCGAGTTGGATTCTCCGTCTCCGTGGGACATTTATATACATCAATAACGTAATATAACCTAACCTAACCCAACCTAACATTCCGGCGGTAATATTTGACAACATTCCTGGCGAGTTGGATTCTCCGTCTCCGTGGGACCTTTATATACATCAATAACGTAATATAACCTAAACTAACCCAACCTTACATCTCGGCGGTAATATTTGACAACATACCTGGCGAGTTGGCCTCTACATCTCCGTGGAACCTTCATATACATCAATAATGAAATATAACCTAACCTAACCCAACCTAACATCTCGGCGGTAATATTTGAAGACATTCCTGGCGAGTTGGCTTCTCCGTCACCGTGGGACCTTTATATACATCAATAACGTAATATAACCTAACCTAACCCAACCTAACGTCTCGGCGGTAATATTTGACATCATTCCTGACGAGTTGGCCTCTACGTCTCCGTGGGACCTTCATATACATCAATAACGTAATATAGCCTAACCTAACCCAACCTAACATTTCGGCGGTAATATTTGACAACATACCTGGCGAGTTGGCCTCTCCGTCTCCGTGGAACCTTCATATACATCAATAACGAAATATAACCTAACCTAACCCAACCTAACATCTCGGCGGTAATATTTGAAAACATTCCTGGCGATTTGGCATCTACGTCTCCGTGGGACCTTCATATACATCAATAACGTAATATAGCCTAACCTAACCCAACCTAACATTTCGGCGGTAATATTTGACAACATTCCTGGCGAGTTGGCTTCTCCGTCTCCGTGGGACCTTCATATACATCAATAACGTAATATAACCTAACCTAACCCAACCTAACATCTCGGCGGTAATATTGGAAGACATTCCTGGCGAGTTGGCTTCTCCGTCACCGTGGGACCTTTATATACATCAATAACGTAATATAGCCTAACCTAACCCAACCTAACATCTCGGCGGTAATATTTGACAACATACCTGGCGAGTTGGCCTCTGCGTCTCCGTGGAACCTTCATATGCATCAATTACGAAATATAACCTAACCTAACCCAACCTAACATCTAGGCGGTAATATTTGAAAACATTACTGGCGAGTTGGCATCTACGTCTCCGCGGGACCTTTATATACATCTATAACGTGATATAACCTAACCTAACCCAACCTAACATTCCGGCGGTAATATTTGACAACATTCCTGGCGAGTTGGATTCTCCGTCTCCGTGGGACATTTATATACATCAATAACGTAATATAACCTATCCTAACCCAACCTAACATTCCGGCGGTAATATTTGACAACATTCCTGGCGAGTTGGATTCTCCGTCTCCGTGGGACATTTATATACATCAATAACGTAATATAACCTAACCTACCCCAAACTTACATCTCGGCGGTAATATTTGACAACATACCTGGCGAGTTGGCCTCTACATCTCCGTGGAACCTTCATATACATCAATAATGATATATAACCTAACCTAACCCAACCTAACATCTCGGCGGTAATATTTGAAGACATTCCTGGCGAGTTGGCTTCTCCGTCACCGTGGGACCTTTATATACATCAATAACGTAATATAACCTAACCTAACCCAACCTAACATTTCGGCGGTAATATTTGACAACATTCCTGGCGAGTTGGCTTCTCCGTCTCCGTGGGACCTTCATATACATCAATAACGTAATATAACCTAACCTAACCCAACCTAACATCTCGGCGGTAATATTTGAAGACATTCCTGGCGAGTTGGCTTCTCCGTCACCGTGGGACCTTTATATACATCAATAACGTAATATAAACTAACCTAACCCAACCTAACATTTAGGCGGTAATATTAGACAACATTCCTGTCGAGTTGGTTTCTCCGTCTCCGTGGGATCTTTATAGACATCCATAACGTAGTATAACCTAACCTAACCCAACCTAACATCTCGGCGGTAATATTTGAAAACATTCATGGGGAGTTGGCATCTACGTCTCCGTGGGACCTTCATATACTTCAATAACGTAATATAGCCTAACCTAACCCAACCTAACATTTCGGCGGTAATATTTGACAACATTCCTGGCGAGTTGGCTTCTCCGTCTCCGTGGGACATTTATATACATCAATAACGTAATATAACCTAACCTAACCCAACCTAACATCTCGGCGGTAATATTTGACAACATACCTGGCGAGTTGGCCTCTACGTCTCCGTGGGACCTTTATATACATCAATAACGTAATATAACCTAACCTGACCCAACCTAATATCTCGGCGGTAATATTTGAAAACATTCCTGGCGATTTGGCATCTACGTCTCCGTGGGACCTTCATATACATCAATAACGTAATATAGCCTAACCTATCCCAACCTAACATTTCGGCGGTAATATTTGACAACATTCCTGGCGAGTTGGCTTCTCCGTCTCCGTGGGACCTTCATATACATCAATAACGTAATATAACCTAACCTAACCCAACCTAACATCTCGGCGGTAATATTTGAAAACATTCCTGGCGAGGTGGCCTCTACGTCACCGTGGGACCTTTATAGACATCCATAACGTAATATAACCTAACCTAACCCAACCTAACATCTCGGCGGTAATATTTGAAAACATTCATGGCGAGTTGGCATCTACGTCTCCGTGGTACATTTATATACGTCAATAACGTAATATAACCTAACCTAACCCAACCTAGCATTTCGGCGGTAATATTTGAAAACATTCATGGCGAGTTAGCATCTACGTCTCCGTGGGACCTTCATATACTTCAATAACGTAATATAGCCTAACCTAACCCAACCTAACATTTCGGCGGTAATATTTGACAACATTCCTGGCGAGTTGGCTTCTCCGTCTCCGTGGGACATTTATATACATCAATAACGTAATATAAACTAACCTAACCCAACCTAACATCTCGGCGGTAATATTTGACAACATACCTGGCGAGTTGGCCTCTGCGTCTCCGTGGAACCTTCATATACATCAATAACGAAATATAACCTAACCTAACCCAACGTAACATCTCGGCGGTAATATTTGAAAACATTCCTGGCGAGTTGGCTTCTCCGTCTCCGTGGGATCTTTTTATACATAAATAACGTAATATAACCTAACCTAACCCAACCTAACATCTCGGCGGTAATATTTGAAAACATAACTGGCGAGTTGGCCTCTACGTCTTCGTGGGACCTTTATATACATCAATAACGTAATATAACCTAACCTAACCCAACCTAACGTCTCGGCGGTAATATTTGAAAACATTCATGGCGATTTGGCATCTACGTCTCCGTGGGACCTTCATATACATCAATAACGTAATATAGCCTAACCTAACCCAACCTAACATTCCGGCGGTAATATTTGACAACATTCCTGGCGAGTTGGATTCTCCGTCTCCGTGGGACATTTATATACATCAATAACGTAATATAACCTAACCTAACCCAACCTAACATTCCGGCGGTAATATTTGACAACATTCCTGGCGAGTTGGATTCTCCGTCTCCGTGGGACCTTTATATACATCAATAACGTAATATAACCTAAACTAACCCAACCTTACATCTCGGCGGTAATATTTGACAACATACCTGGCGAGTTGGCCTCTACATCTCCGTGGAACCTTCATATACATCAATAATGAAATATAACCTAACCTAACCCAACCTAACATCTCGGCGGTAATATTTGAAGACATTCCTGGCGAGTTGGCTTCTCCGTCACCGTGGGACCTTTATATACATCAATAACGTAATATAACCTAACCTAACCCAACCTAACGTCTCGGCGGTAATATTTGACATCATTCCTGACGAGTTGGCCTCTACGTCTCCGTTTGACCTTCATAAACATCAACAACGTAATATAACGTAGCCTAACCCAACCTAACATCTCGGCGGTAATATTTGTAAACATTCCTGGCGAGGTGGCCTCTACGTCACCGTGGGACCTTTATAGACATCCATAACGTAATATAACCTAACCTAACCCAACCTAACATCTCGGCGGTAATATTTGAAAACATTCATGGCGAGTTGGCATCTACGTCTCCGTGGTACATTTATATACGTCAATAACGTAATATAACCTAACCTAACCCAACCTAGCATTTCGGCGGTTATATTTGACATCATTCCTGGGGAGTTGGCCTCTACGTCTCCGTTTGACCTTCATAAACATCAATAACGTAATATAACGTAACCTAACCCAGCCTAACATCTCGGCGGTAATATTTGAAAACATTCCTGGCGATTTGGCATCTACGTCTCCGTGGGACCTTCATATACATCAATAACGTAATATAGCCTAACCTAACCCAACCTAACATTTCGGCGGTAATATTTGACAACATTCCTGGCGAGTTGGCTTCTCCGTCTCCGTGGGACCTTCATATACATCAATAACGTAATATAACCTAACCTAACCCAACCTAACATCTCGGCGGTAATATTTGAAGACATTCCTGGCGAGTTGGCTTCTCCGTCACCGTGGGACCTTTATATACATCAATAACGTAATATAGCCTAACCTAACCCAACCTAACATCTCGGCGGTAATATTTGACAACATACCTGGCGAGTTGGCCTCTGCGTCTCCGTGGAACCTTCATATGCATCAATTACGAAATATAACCTAACCTAACCCAACCTAACATCTAGGCGGTAATATTTGAAAACATTACTGGCGAGTTGGCATCTACGTCTCCGCGGGACCTTTATATACATCTATAACGTGATATAACCTAACCTAACCCAACCTAACATTCCGGCGGTAATATTTGACAACATTCCTGGCGAGTTGGATTCTCCGTCTCCGTGGGACATTTATATACATCAATAACGTAATATAACCTATCCTAACCCAACCTAACATTCCGGCGGTAATATTTGACAACATTCCTGGCGAGTTGGATTCTCCGTCTCCGTGGGACATTTATATACATCAATAACGTAATATAACCTAACCTACCCCAAACTTACATCTCGGCGGTAATATTTGACAACATACCTGGCGAGTTGGCCTCTACATCTCCGTGGAACCTTCATATACATCAATAATGATATATAACCTAACCTAACCCAACCTAACATCTCGGCGGTAATATTTGAAGACATTCCTGGCGAGTTGGCTTCTCCGTCACCGTGGGACCTTTATATACATCAATAACGTAATATAACCTAACCTAACCCAACCTAACATTTCGGCGGTAATATTTGACAACATTCCTGGCGAGTTGGCTTCTCCGTCTCCGTGGGACCTTCATATACATCAATAACGTAATATAACCTAACCTAACCCAACCTAACATCTCGGCGGTAATATTTGAAGACATTCCTGGCGAGTTGGCTTCTCCGTCACCGTGGGACCTTTATATACATCAATAACGTAATATAAACTAACCTAACCCAACCTAACATTTAGGCGGTAATATTAGACAACATTCCTGTCGAGTTGGTTTCTCCGTCTCCGTGGGATCTTTATAGACATCCATAACGTAGTATAACCTAACCTAACCCAACCTAACGTCTCGGCGGTAATATTTGAAAACATTCATGGCGATTTGGCATCTACGTCTCCGTGGGACCTTTATATACATCAATAACGTAATATAACCTAACCTAACTCACCCTAACATCTCGGCGGTAATATTTGAAAACATTCATGGCGATTTGGCATCTTCGTCTCCGTGGGACCTTCATATACATCAATAACGTAATATAGCCTAACCTAACCCAACCTAACATTTCGGCGGTAGTATTTGACAACATTCCTGGCGAGTTGGCTTCTCCGTCTCCGTGGGACATTTATATACATCAATAACGTAATATAACGTAACCTAACCCAACCTATCATCCCGGCGGTAATATTTGATCACATTCCTGGTTTGTGGCCTCTGCGTCTCCGTGGAACCTTCATATGCATCAATTACGAAATATAACCTAACCTAACCCAACCTAACATCTAGGCGGTAATATTTGAAAACATTCCTGACGAGTTGGCCTCTACGTCTCCGTTTGACCTTCATAAACATCAATAACGTAATATAGCCTAACCTAACCCAACCTAACATTTCGGCGGTAATATTTGACAACATTCCTGGCGAGTTGGCTTCTCCGTCTCGGTGGGACATTTATATACATCAATAACGTAATATAACCCAACCTAACCCAACCTTACATCTCGGCGGTAATATTTGACAACATACCTGGCGAGTTGGCATCTACGTCTCCGTGGGACCTTTATATACATCAATAACGTAATATAACCTAACCTGACCCAACCTAACGTCTCGGCGGTAATATTTGAAAACATTCATGGCGATTTGGCATCTACGTCTCCGTGGGACCTTCATATACATCAATAACGTAATATAGCCTAACCTAACCCAACCTAACATTTCGGCGGTAATATTTGACAACATACCTGGCGAGTTGGCCTCTGCGTCTCCGTGGAACCTTCATATACATCAATAACGAAATATAACCTAACCTAACCCAACCTAACATCTCGGCGGTAATATTTGAAAATATTCCTGGCGAGTTGGAATCTACGTCTCCGTGGGACCTTCATATACATCAATAACGTAATATAGCCTAACCTAACCCAACCTAACATTTCGGCGGTAATATTTGACAACATTCCTGGCGAGTTGGATTCTCCGTCTCCGTGGGACATTTATATACATCAATAACGTAATATAACCTAACCTAACCCAACCTAACATCTCGGCGGTAATATTTGACAACATACCTGGCGAGTTGGCCTCTGCGTCTCCGTGGAACCTTCATATGCATCAATTACGAAATATAACCTAACCTAACCCAACCTAACATCTAGGCGGTAATATTTGAAAACATTCCTGGCGAGTTGGCATCTACGTCTCCGTGGGACCTTCATATACATCAATAACGTAATATAGCCTAACCTAACCCAACCTAACATTTCGGCGGTAATATTTGACAACATTCCTGGCGAGTTGGCTTCTCCGTCTCCGTGGGACATTTATATACATCAATAACGTAATATAACCTAACCTAACCCAACCTTACATCTCGGCGGTAATATTTGACAACATACCTGGCGAGTTGGCCTCTACATCTCCGTGGAACCTTCATATACATCAATAATGAAATATAACCTAACCTAACCCAACCTAACATCTCGGCGGTAATATTTGAAGACATTCCTGGCGAGTTGGCTTCTCCGTCACCGTGGGACCTATATATACATCAATAACGTAATATAACCTAACCTAACCCAACCTAACGTCTCGGCGGTAATATTTGAAAACATTCATGGCGATTTGGCATCTACGTCTCCGTGGGACCTTCATATACATCAATAACGTAATATAGCCCAACCTAACCCAACCTAACATTTCGGCGGTAATATTTGACAACATTCCTGGCGAGTTGGCTTCTCCGTCTCCGTGGGACCTTCATATACATCAATAACGTAATATAACCTAACCTAACCCAACCTAACATCTCGGCGGTAATATTTGAAAACATTCCTGGCGAGTCGGACTCTACGTCACCGTGGGACCTTTATATACATCAATAAAGTAATATAAACTAACCTAACCCAACCTAACGTTTCGGCGGTAATATTACACAACATTCCTGGCGAGTTGGCTTCTCCGTCTCCGTGGGACATTTATATACATCAATAACGTAATATAACCTAACGTAACCCAACCTAACATCTCGGCGGTAATATTTGACAACATACCTGGCGAGTTGGCCTCTGCGTCTCCGTGGAACCTTCATATACATCAATAACGAAATATAACCTAACCTAACCCAACGTAACATCTCGGCGGTAATATTTGAAAACATTCCTGGCGAGTTGGCTTCTCCGTCTCCGTGGGATCTTTTTATACATAAATAACGAAATATAACCTAACCTAACCCAACGTAACATATCGGCGGTAAGATTTGAAAACATTCTTGGCGAGTTGGCTTCTCCGTCTCCGTGGGATCTTTTTATACATAAATAACGTAATATAACCTAACCTAACCCAACCTAACATCTCGGCGGTAATATTTGAAAACATACCTGGCGAGTTGGCCTCTACGTCTCCGTGGGACCTTTATATACATCAATAACGTAATATAACCTAACCTAACCCAACCTAACGTCTCGGCGGTAATATTTGAAAACATTCATGGCGATTTGGGATCTACGTCTCCGTGGGACATTTATATACATCTATAACGTAATATAACCTAACCTAACTCAACCTAACCTCTCGGCGGTAATATTTGAAAACATACCTGGCGAGTTGGCCTCTACGTCTCCGTGGAACCTTCATATACATCAATAATGAAATATAACCTAACCTAACCCAACCTAACATCTCGGCGGTAATATTTGAAGACATTCCTGGCGAGTTGGCTTCTCCGTCTCCGTGGGACCTTCATATACATCAATAACGTAATATAGCCTAACCTAACCCAACCTAACATTTCGGCGGTAATATTTGACAACATTCCTGGCGAGTTGGCTTCTCCGTCTCCGTGGGACCTTCATATACATCAATAACGTAATATAGCCTAACCTAACCCAACCTAACATTTCGGCGGTAATACTTGACATCATTCCTGACGAGTTGGCCTCTACGTCTCCGTTTGACCTTCATAAACATCAATAACGTAATATAACGTAACCTAACCCAACCTAACATCTCGGCGGCAATATTTGAAAACATACCTGGCGAGTTGGACTCTACGTCTCCGTGGGACCTTTATATACATCAATAAAGTAATATAAACTAACCTAACCCAACCTAACATTTCGGCGGTAATATTCGACTACATTCCTGTCGAGTTGGTTTCTCCGTCTCCGTGGAACCTTCATATACATCAATAACGAAATATAACCTAACCTAACCCAACCTAACATCTCGGCGGTAATATTTGAAAACATTCCTGGCGAGTTCGCTTCTCCGTCTCCGTGGGATCTTTTTATACATAAATAACGTAATATAACCTAACCTAACCCAACCTAACATCTCGGCGGTAATATTTGAAAACATACCTGGCGAGTTGGCCTCTACGTCTCCGTGGGACCTTTATATACATCAATAACGTAATATAACCTAACCTAACCCAACCTAACGTCTCGGCGGTAATATTTGAAAAATTCATGGCGATTTGGCATCTACGTCTCCGTGGGACATTTATATACATCTATAACGTAATATAACCTAACCTAACCCAACCTAACATCTCGGCGGTAATATTTGAAAACATTCCTGGCGAGTTGGCCTCGACGTCTCCGTGGGACCTTTATATACATCAATAACGTAATATAACCTAACCTAACCCAACCTAACCTCTCGGCGGTAATATTTGAAAACATACCTGGCGAGTTGGCCTCTACGTCTCCGTGGGACCTTTATATACATCAATAAAGTAATATAACCTAACCTAACCCAACCTAACATCTCGGCGGTAATATTTGAAAACATACTTGGCGAGTTGGGCTCTACGTCTCCGTGGGACCTTTATATACATCAATAACGTAATATAACCTAACCTAACCCAACCTAACGTCTCGGCGGTAATATTTGAAAACATTCATGGCGATTTGGCATCTACGTCTCCGTGGGTCCTTTATATACATCAATAACGTAATATAACCTAACCTAACCCAACCTAACGTCTCAGCGGTAATATTTGAAAACATTCATGGCGATTTGGCATCTTCGTCTCCGTGGGACCTTCATATACATCAATAACGTAATATAACCTAACCTAACCCAACCTAACACATCGGCGGTAATATTTGACAACATTCCTGGCGAGTTGGCTTCTCCGTCTCCGTGGGACATTTATATACATCAATAACGTAATATAACCTAACCTAACCCAACCTTGCATCTCGGCGGTAATAGTTGACAACATACCTGGCGAGTTGGCCTCTACATCTCCGTGGAACCTTCATATACATCAATAATGAAATATAACCTAACCTAACCCAACCTAACATCTCGGCGGTAATATTTGAAGACATTCCTGGCGAGTTGGCTTCTCCGTCACCGTGGGACCTATATATACATCAATAACGTAATATAACCTAACCTAACCCAACCTAACGTCTCGGCGGTAATATTTGAAAACATTCATGGCGATTTGGCATCTACGTCTCCGTGGGACCTTCATATACATCAATAACGTAATATAGCCTAACCTAACCCAACCTAACATTTTGGCGGTAATATTTGACAGCATTCCTGACGAGTTGGCCTCTACGTCTCCGTTTGACCTTCATAAACATCAATAACGTAATATAACGTAACCTAACCCAACCTAACATCTCGGCGGTAATATTTGAAAACATTCCTGGCGATGTGGCCTCTACGTCACCGTGGGACCTTTATAGACATCCATAACGTAATATAACCTAACCTAACCCAACCTAACATCTCGGCGGTAATATTTGAAAACATTCATGGCGAGTTGGCATCTACGTCTCCGTGGTACATTTATATACGTCAATAACGTAATATAACCTAACCTAACCCAACCTAACATATCGGCGGTTATATTTGACATCATTCCTGGGGAGTTGGCCTCTACGTCTCCGTTTGACGTTCATAAACATCAATAACGTTATATAACGTAACCTAACCCAGCCTATCATCTCGGCGGTAATATTTGGCAACATTCCTGGCGAGTTGGCCTCTGTGTCTCCGTGGGACCTTTATATACATCTATAACGTAATATAACCTAACCTAACCCAACCTAACGTCTCGGCGGTAATATTTGAAAACATTCATGGCGATTTGGCATCTACGTCTCCGTGGGACATTTATATACATCTATAACGTAATATAACCTAACCTAACTCAACCTAACCTCTCGGCGGTAATATTTGAAAACATACCTGGCGAGTTGGCCTCTACGTCTCCGTGGGACCTTTATATACATCAATAACGTAATATAGCCTAACCTAACCCAACCTAACATTTCGGCGGTAGTATTTGACAACATTCCTGGCGAGTTGGCTTCTCCGTCTCGGTGGGACATTTATATACATCAATAACGTAATATAACGTAACCTAACCCAACCTAACATCTCGGCGGTAATATTTGAAAACATTCCTGGCGATGTGGCCTCTACGTCACCGTGGGACCTTTATAGACATCCATAACGTAATATAACCTAACCTAACCCAACCTAACATCTCGGCGGTAATATTTGAAGACATTCCTGGCGAGTTGGCTTCTCCGTCACCGTGGGACCTTTATATACATCAATAACGTAATATAACCTAACCTAACCCAACCTAACGTCTCGGCGGTAATATTTGAAAACATTCCTGGCGAGTTGGCTTCTCCGTCTCCGTGGGACATTTATATACATCAATAACGTAATATAACCTAACCTAACCCAACCTTACATCTCGGCGGTAATATTTGACAACATACCTGGCGAGTTGGCCTCTACATCTCCGTGGAACCTTCATATACATCAATAATGAAATATAACCTAACCTAACCCAACCTAACATCTCGGCGGTAATATTTGAAGACATTCCTGGCGAGTTGGCTTCTCCGTCTCCGTGGGACCTTCATATACATCAATAACGTAATATAGCCTAACCTAACCCAACCCAACATTTCGGCGGTAATATTTGACAACATTCCTGGCGAGTTGGCTTCTCCGTCTCCGTGGGACCTTCATATACATCAATAACGTAATATAGCCTAATCTAACCCAACCTAACATTTCGGCGGTAATATTTGACATCATTCCTGACGAGTTGGCCTCTACGTCTCCGTTTGACCTTCATAAACATCAATAACGTAATATAACGTAACCTAACCCAACCTAACATCTCGGCGGTATTATTTGAAAACATACCTGGCGAGTTGGACTCTACGTCTCCGTGGGACCTTTATATACATCAATAAAGTAATATAAACTAACCTAACCCAACCTAACATTTCGGCGGTAATATTCGACAACATTCCTGTCGAGTTTGTTTCTCCGTCTCCGTAGAACCTTCATATACATCAATAACGAAATATAACCTAACCTAACCCAACCTAACACATCGGCGGTAATATTTGACAACATTCCTGGCGAGTTGGCTTCTCCGTCTCCGTGGGACATTTATATACATCAATAACGTAATATAACCTAACCTAACCCAACCTTACATCTCGGCGGTAATAGTTGACAACATACCTGGCGAGTTGGCCTCTACATCTTCGTGGAACCTTCATATACATCAATAATGAAATATAACCTAACCTAACCCAACCTAACATCTCGGCGGTAATATTTGAAGACATTCCTGGCGAGTTGGCTTCTCCGTCACCGTGGGACCTATATATACATCAATAACGTAATATAACCTAACCTAACCCAACCTAACGTCTCGGCGGTAATATTTGAAAACATTCATGGCGATTTGGCATCTACGTCACCGTGGGACCTTTATAGACATCCATAACGTAATATAACCTAACCTAACCCAACCTAACATCTCGGCGGTAATATTTGAAAACATTCATGGCGAGTTGGCATCTACGTCTCCGTGGTACATTTATATACGTCAATAACGTAATATAACCTAACCTAACCCAACCTAACATATCGGCGGTTATATTTGACATCATTCCTGGGGACTTGGCCTCTACGTCTCCGTTTGACCTTCATAAACATCAATAACGTTATATAACGTAACCTAACCCAGCCTATCATCTCGGCGGTAATATTTGGCAACATTCCTGGCGAGTTGGCCTCTGTGTCTCCGTGGGACCTTTATATACATCTATAACGTAATATAACCTAACCTAACCCAACCTAACGTCTCGGCGGTAATATTTGAAAACATTCATGGCGATTTGGCATCTACGTCTCCGTGGGACATTTATATACATCTATAACGAAATATAACCTAACCTAACTCAACCTAACCTCTCGGCGGTAATATTTGAAAACATACCTGGCGAGTTGGCCTCTACGTCTCCGTGGGACCTTTATATACATCAATAACGTAATATAGCCTAACCTAACCCAACCTAACATTTCGGCGGTAGTATTTGACAACATTCCTGGCGAGTTGGCTTCTCCGTCTCGGTGGGACATTTATATACATCAATAACGTAATATAACGTAACCTAACCCAACCTAACATCTCGGCGGTAATATTTGAAAACATTCCTGGCGATGTGGCCTCTACGTCACCGTGGGACCTTTATAGACATCCATAACGTAATATAACCTAACCTAACCCAACCTAACATCTCGGCGGTAATATTTGAAAACATTCATGGCGAGTTGGCATCTACGTCTCCGTGGTACATTTATATACGTCAATAACGTAATATAACCTAACCTAACCCAACCTAACATATCGGCGGTTATATTTGACATCATTCCTGGGGAGTTGGCCTTTACGTCTCCGTTTGACCTTCATAAACATCAATAACGTTATATAACGTAACCTAACCCAGCCTAACATCTCGGCGGTAATATTTGGCAACATTCCTGGCGAGTTGGCCTCTGTGTCTCCGTGGGACCTTGATATACATCTATAACGTAATATAACCTAACCCAACCCAACCTAACGTCTCGGCGGTAATATTTGAAAACATTCATGGCGATTTGGCATCTACGTCTCCGTGGGATCTTCATATACATCAATAACGTAATATAGCCTAACCTAACCCAACCTAACGTCTCGGCGGTAATATTTGAAAACATTCATGGCGATTTGGCATCTACGTCTCCGTGGGACCTTCATATACATCAATAACGTAATATAGCCTAACCTAACCCAACCTAACATTTCGGCGGTAATATTTGACAACATTCCTGGCGAGTTGGCTTCTCCGTCTCCGTGGGACCTTCATATACATCAATAACGTAATATAACCTAACCTAACCCAACCTAACATCTCGGCGGTAATATTTGAAAACATTCCTGGCGAGTCGGACTCTACGTCACCGTGGGACCTTTTTATACATCAATAAAGTAATATAAACTAACCTAACCCAACCTAACATTTCGGCGGTAATATTAGACAACATTCCTGGCGAGTTGGCTTCTCCGTCTCCGTGGGACACTTATATACATCAATAACGTAATATAACCTAACCTAACCCAACCTAACATCTCGGCGGTAATATTTGACAACATACCTGGCGAGTTGGCCTCTGCGTCTCCGTGGAACCTTCATATACATCAATAACGAAATATAACCTAACCTAACCCAACGTAACATCTCGGCGGTAATATTTGAAAACATTCCTGGCGAGTTGGCTTCTCCGTCTCCGTGGGATCTTTTTATACATAAATAACGAAATATAACCTAACCTAACCCAACGTAACATCTCGGCGGTAATATTTGAAAACATTCTTGGCGAGTTGGCTTCTCCGTCTCCGTGGGATCTTTTTATACATAAATAACGTAATATAACCTAACCTAACCCAACCTAACATCTCGGCGGTAATATTTGAAAACATACCTGGCGAGTTGGCCTCTACGACTCCGTGGGACCTTTATATACATCAATAACGTAATATAACCTAACCTAACCCAACCTAACGTCTCGGCGGTAATATTTGAAAACATTCATGGCGATTTGGCATCTACGTCTCCGTGGGACATTTATATACATCTATAACGTAATATAACCTAACCTAACTCAACCTAACCTCTCGGCGGTAATATTTGAAAACATACCTGGCGAGTTGGCCTCTACGTCTCCGTGGGACCTTTATATACATCAATAACGTAATATAGCCTAACCTAACCCAACCTAACATTTCGGCGGTAGTATTTGACAACATTCCTGGCGAGTTGGCTTCTCCGTCTCGGTGGGACATTTATATACATCAATAACGTAATATAACCTAACCTAACCCAACCTAACATATCGGCGGTAATATTTGAAAACATTCCTGGCGAGTCGGACTCTACGTCACCGTGGGACCTTTATATACATCAATAAAGTAATATAAACTAACCTAACCCAACCTAACATCTCGGCGGTAATATTTGAAAACATTCATGGCGAGTTGGCATCTACGTCTCCGTGGGACCTTCATATACATCAATAACGTAATATAGCCTAACCAAACCCAACCTAACATTTTGGCGGTAATATTTGACATCATTCCTGACGAGTTGGCCTCTACGTCTCCGTTTGACCTTCATAAACATCAATAACGTAATATAACGTAACCTAACCCAACCTAACATCTCGGCGGTAATATTTGAAAACATTCCTGGCGATGTGGCCTCTACGTCACCGTGGGACCTTTATAGACATCCATAACGTAATATAACCTAACCTAACCCAATCTAACATCTCGGCGGTAATATTTGAAAACATTCATGGCGAGTTGGCATCTACGTCTCCGTGGTACATTTATATACGTCAATAACGTAATATAACCTAACCTAACCCAACCTAACATATCGGCGGTTGTATTTGACATCATTCCTGGGGAGTTGGCCTTTACGTCTCCGTTTGACCTTCATAAACATCAATAACGTTATATAACGTAACCTAACCCAGCCTATCATCTCGGCGGTAATATTTGGCAACATTCCTGGCGAGTTGGCCTCTGTGTCCGCGTGGGACCTTTATATACATCTATAACGTAATATAACCTAACCTAACCCAACCTAACGTCTCGGCGGTAATATTTGAAAACATTCATGGCGATTTGGCATCTACGTCTCCGTGGGACCTTTATATACATCAATAACGTAATATAACCTAACCTAACACAACCTAACGTCTCGGCGGTAATATTTGAATACATTCATGGCGATTTGGCATCTTCGTCTCCGTGGGACCTTCATATACATCAATAACGTAATATAGCCTAACCTAACCCAACCTAACATTTCGGCGGTAATATTTGACAACATTCCTGGCGAGTTGGCTTCTCCGTCTCCGTGGGACCTTCATATACATCAATAACGTAATATAGCCTAACCTAACCCAACCTAACATTTTGGCGGTAATATTTGACATCATTCCTGACGAGTTGGCATCTACGTCTCCGTGGGATCTTCATATACATCAATAACGTAATATATCCTAACCTAACCCAACCTAACATCTCGGCGGTAATATTTGAAAACATTCATGGCGAGTTGGCATCTACGTCTCCGTGGGACCTTCATATACTTCAATAACGTAATATAGCCTAACCTAACCCAACCTAACATTTTGGCGGTAATATTTGACATCATTCCTGACGAGTTGGCCTCTACGTCTCCGTTTGACCTTCATAAACATCAATAACGTAATATAACGTAACCTAACCCAACCTAACATCTCGGCGGTAATATTTGAAAACATTCCTGGCGATGTGGCCTCTACGTCACCGTGGGACCTTTATAGACATCCATAACGTAATATAACCTAACCTAACCCAACCTAACATCTCGGCGGTAATATTTGAAAACATTCATGGCGAGTTGGCATCTACGTCTCCGTGGTACATTTATATACGTCAATAACGTAATATAACCTAACCTAACCCAACCTAACATTTCGGCGGTAATATTTGACAACATTCCTGGCGAGTTGGCTTCTCCGTCTCCGTGGGACCTTCATATACATCAATAACGTAATATAACCTAACCTAACCCAACCTAACATCTCGGCGGTAATATTTGAAAACATTCCTGGCGAGTCGGACTCTACGTCACCGTGGGACCTTTATATACATCAATAAAGTAATATAAACTAACCTAACCCAACCTAACATTTCGGCGGTAATATTAGACAACATTCCTGGCGAGTTGGCTTCTCCGTCTCCGTGGAACATTTATATACATCAATAACGTAATATAACCTAACCTGACCCAACCGAACATCTCGGCGGTAATATTTGACAACATACCTGGCGAGTTGGACTCTGCGTCTCCGTGGAACCTTCATACACATCAATAACGAAATATAACCTAACCTAACCCAACGTAACATCTCGGCGGTAATATTTGAAAACATTCCTGGCGAGTTGGCTTCTCCGTCTCCGTGGGATCTTTTTATACATAAATAACGAAATATAACCTAACCTAACCCAACGTAACATCTCGGCGGTAATATTTGAAAACATTCTTGGCGAGTTGGCTTCTCCGTCTCCGTGGGACATTTATATACGTCAATAACGTAATATAACCTAACCTAACCCAACCTAACATATCGGCGGTTATATTTGACATCATTCCTGGGGACTTGGCCTCTACGTCTCCGTTTGACCTTCATAAACATCAATAACGTTATATAACGTAACCTAACCCAGCCTATCATCTCGGCGGTAATATTTGGCAACATTCCTGGCGAGTTGGCCTCTGTGTCTCCGTGGGACCTTTATATACATCTATAACGTAATATAACCTAACCTAACCCAACCTAACGTCTCGGCGGTAATATTTGAAAACATTCATGGCGATTTGGCATCTACGTCTCCGTGGGACATTTATATACATCTATAACGAAATATAACCTAACCTAACTCAACCTAACCTCTCGGCGGTAATATTTGAAAACATACCTGGCGAGTTGGCCTCTACGTCTCCGTGGGACCTTTATATACATCAATAACGTAATATAGCCTAACCTAACCCAACCTAACATTTCGGCGGTAGTATTTGACAACATTCCTGGCGAGTTGGCTTCTCCGTCTCGGTGGGACATTTATATACATCAGTAACGTAATATAACGTAACCTAACCCAACCTAACATCTCGGCGGTAATATTTGAAAACATTCCTGGCGATGTGGCCTCTACGTCACCGTGGGACCTTTATAGACATCCATAACGTAATATAACCTAACCTAACCCAACCTAACATCTCGGCGGTAATATTTGAAAACATTCATGGCGAGTTGGCATCTACGTCTCCGTGGTACATTTATATACGTCAATAACGTAATATAACCTAACCTAACCCAACCTAACATATCGGCGGTTATATTTGACATCATTCCTGGGGAGTTGGCCTTTACGTCTCCGTTTGACCTTCATAAACATCAATAACGTTATATAACGTAACCTAACCCAGCCTAACATCTCGGCGGTAATATTTGGCAACATTCCTGGCGAGTTGGCCTCTGTGTCTCCGTGGGACCTTGATATACATCTATAACGTAATATAACCTAACCCAACCCAACCTAACGTCTCGGCGGTAATATTTGAAAACATTCATGGCGATTTGGCATCTACGTCTCCGTGGGATCTTCATATACATCAATAACGTAATATAGCCTAACCTAACCCAACCTAACGTCTCGGCGGTAATATTTGAAAACATTCATGGCGATTTGGCATCTACGTCTCCGTGGGACCTTCATATACATCAATAACGTAATATAGCCTAACCTAACCCAACCTAACATTTCGGCGGTAATATTTGACAACATTCCTGGCGAGTTGGCTTCTCCGTCTCCGTGGGACCTTCATATACATCAATAACGTAATATAACCTAACCTAACCCAACCTAACATCTCGGCGGTAATATTTGAAAACATTCCTGGCGAGTCGGACTCTACGTCACCGTGGGACCTTTATATACATCAATAAAGTAATATAAACTAACCTAACCCAACCTAACATTTCGGCGGTAATATTAGACAACATTCCTGGCGAGTTGGCTTCTCCGTCTCCGTGGGACACTTATATACATCAATAACGTAATATAACCTAACCTAACCCAACCTAACATCTCGGCGGTAATATTTGACAACATACCTGGCGAGTTGGCCTCTGCGTCTCCGTGGAACCTTCATATACATCAATAACGAAATATAACCTAACCTAACCCAACGTAACATCTCGGCGGTAATATTTGAAAACATTCCTGGCGAGTTGGCTTCTCCGTCTCCGTGGGATCTTTTTATACATAAATAACGAAATATAACCTAACCTAACCCAACGTAACATCTCGGCGGTAATATTTGAAAACATTCTTGGCGAGTTGGCTTCTCCGTCTCCGTGGGATCTTTTTATACATAAATAACGTAATATAACCTAACCTAACCCAACCTAACATCTCGGCGGTAATATTTGAAAACATACCTGGCGAGTTTGCCTCTACGACTCCGTGGGACCTTTATATACATCAATAACGTAATATAACCTAACCTAACCCAACCTAACGTCTCGGCGGTAATATTTGAAAACATTCATGGCGATTTGGCATCTACGTCTCCGTGGGACATTTATATACATCTATAACGTAATATAACCTAACCTAACTCAACCTAACCTCTCGGCGGTAATATTTGAAAACATACCTGGCGAGTTGGCCTCTACGTCTCCGTGGGACCTTTATATACATCAATAACGTAATATAGCCTAACCTAACCCAACCTAACATTTCGGCGGTAGTATTTGACAACATTCCTGGCGAGTTGGCTTCTCCGTCTCGGTGGGACATTTATATACATCAATAACGTAATATAACCTAACCTAACCCAACCTAACATATCGGCGGTAATATTTGAAAACATTCCTGGCGAGTCGGACTCTACGTCACCGTGGGACCTTTATATACATCAATAAAGTAATATAAACTAACCTAACCCAACCTAACATCTCGGCGGTAATATTTGAAAACATTCATGGCGAGTTGGCATCTACGTCTCCGTGGGACCTTCATATACATCAATAACGTAATATAGCCTAACCAAACCCAACCTAACATTTTGGCGGTAATATTTGACATCATTCCTGACGAGTTGGCCTCTACGTCTCCGTTTGACCTTCATAAACATCAATAACGTAATATAACGTAACCTAACCCAACCTAACATCTCGGCGGTAATATTTGAAAACATTCCTGGCGATGTGGCCTCTACGTCACCGTGGGACCTTTATAGACATCCATAACGTAATATAACCTAACCTAACCCAATCTAACATCTCGGCGGTAATATTTGAAAACATTCATGGCGAGTTGGCATCTACGTCTCCGTGGTACATTTATATACGTCAATAACGTAATATAACCTAACCTAACCCAACCTAACATATCGGCGGTTTTATTTGACATCATTCCTGGGGAGTTGGCCTTTACGTCTCCGTTTGACCTTCATAAACATCAATAACGTTATATAACGTAACCTAACCCAGCCTATCATCTCGGCGGTAATATTTGGCAACATTCCTGGCGAGTTGGCCTCTGTGTCCCCGTGGGACCTTTATATACATCTATAACGTAATATAACCTAACCTAACCCAACCTAACGTCTCGGCGGTAATATTTGAAAACATTCATGGCGATTTGGCATCTACGTCTCCGTGGGACCTTTATATACATCAATAACGTAATATAACCTAACCTAACACAACCTAACGTCTCGGCGGTAATATTTGAATACATTCATGGCGATTTGGCATCTTCGTCTCCGTGGGACCTTCATATACATCAATAACGTAATATAGCCTAACCTAACCCAACCTAACATTTCGGCGGTAATATTTGACAACATTCCTGGCGAGTTGGCTTCTCCGTCTCCGTGGGACCTTCATATACATCAATAACGTAATATAGCCTAACCTAACCCAACCTAACATTTTGGCGGTAATATTTGACATCATTCCTGACGAGTTGGCATCTACGTCTCCGTGGGATCTTCATATACATCAATAACGTAATATATCCTAACCTAAGCCAACCTAACATCTCGGCGGTAATATTTGAAAACATTCATGGCGAGTTGGCATCTACGTCTCCGTGGGACCTTCATATACTTCAATAACGTAATATAGCCTAACCTAACCCAACCTAACATTTTGGCGGTAATATTTGACATCATTCCTGACGAGTTGGCCTCTACGTCTCCGTTTGACCTTCATAAACATCAATAACGTAATATAACGTAACCTAACCCAACCTAACATCTCGGCGGTAATATTTGAAAACATTCCTGGCGATGTGGCCTCTACGTCACCGTGGGACCTTTATAGACATCCATAACGTAATATAACCTAACCTAACCCAACCTAACATCTCGGCGGTAATATTTGAAAACATTCATGGCGAGTTGGCATCTACGTCTCCGTGGTACATTTATATACGTCAATAACGTAATATAACCTAACCTAACCCAACCTAACATTTCGGCGGTAATATTTGACAACATTCCTGGCGAGTTGGCTTCTCCGTCTCCGTGGAACATTTATATACATCAATAACGTAATATAACCTAACCTAACCCAACCGAACATCTCGGCGGTAATATTTGACAACATACCTGGCGAGTTGGACTCTGCGTCTCCGTGGAACCTTCATACACATCAATAACGAAATATAACCTAACCTAACCCAACGTAACATCTCGGCGGTAATATTTGAAAACATTCCTGGCGAGTTGGCTTCTCCGTCTCCGTGGGATCTTTTTATACATAAATAACGAAATATAACCTAACCTAACCCAACGTAACATCTCGGCGGTAATATTTGAAAACATTCTTGGCGAGTTGGCTTCTCCGTCTCCGTGGGACATTTATATACATCTATAACGTAATATAACCTAACCTAACTCAACCTAACCTCTCGGCGGTAATATTTGAAAACATACCTGGCGAGTTGGCCTCTACGTCTCCGTGGGACCTTTATATACATCAATAAAGTAATATAACCTAACCTAACCCAACCTAACATCTCGGCGGTAATATTTGAAAACATACTTGGCGAGTTGGGCTCTACGTCTCCGTGGGACCTTTATATACATCAATAACGTAATATAACCTAACCTAACCCAACCTAACGTCTCGGCGGTAATATTTGAAAACATTCATGAAGATTTGGCATCTACGTCTCCGTGGGACCTTTATATACATCAATAACGTAATATAACCTAACCTAACACAACCTAACGTCTCGGCGGTAATATTTGAATACATTCATGGCGATTTGGCATCTTCGTCTCCGTGGGACCTTCATATACATCAATAACGTAATATAGCCTAACCTAACCCAACCTAACATTTCGGCGGTAGTATTTGACAACATTCCTGGCGAGTTGGCTTCTCCGTCTCGGTGGGACATTTATATACATCAATAACGTAATATAACCTAACCTAACCCAACCTTACATCTCGGCGGTAATATTTGAAGACATTCCTGGCGAGTTGGCTTCTCCGTCACCGTGGGACCTTTATATACATCAATAACGTAATATAACCTAACCTAACCCAACCTAACGTCTCGGCGGTAATATTTGAAAACATTCCTGGCGAGTTGGCTTCTCCGTCTCCGTGGGACCTTTATATACATCAATAAAGTAATATAAACTAACCTAACCCAACCTAACATTTCGGCGGTAATATTCGACAACATTCCTGTCGAGTTGGTTTCTCCGTCTCCGTGGGATCTTTATAGACATCCATAACGTAATATAACCTAACCTAACCCAACCTAACATCTCGGCGGTAATATTTGAATACATTCATGGCGATTTGGCATCTTCGTCTCCGTGGGACCTTCATATACATCAATAACGTAATATAGCCTAACCTAACCCAACCTAACATTTCGGCGGTAGTATTTGACAACATTCCTGGCGAGTTGGCTTCTCCGTCTCGGTGGGACATTTATATACATCAATAACGTAATATAACCTAACCTAACCCAACCTTACATCTCGGCGGTAATATTTGAAGACATTCCTGGCGAGTTGGCCTCTGCGTCTCCGTGGAACCTTCATATACATCAATAACGTAATATAGCCTAACCTAACCCAACCTAACATTTCGGCGGTAATATTTGACAACATTCCTGGCGAGTTGGCATCTACGTCTCCGTGGGACCTTCATATACATCAATAACGTAATATAGCCTAACCTAACCCAACCTAACGTCTCGGCGGTAATATTTGAAAACAATCATGGCGATTTGGCATCTACGTCTCCGTGGGACCTTCATATACATCAATAACGTAATATAGCCTAACCTAACCCAACCTAACATTTCGGCGGTAATATTTGACAACATTCCTGGCGAGTTGGCTTCTCCGTCTCCGTGGGACCTTCAAATACATCAATAACGTAATATAGCCTAACCTAACCCAACCTAACATCTCGGCGGTAATATTTGAAAACATTCCTTGCGAGTCGGACTCTACGTCACCGTGGGACCTTTATAGACATCCATAACGTAATATAACCTAACCTAACCCAGCCTATCATCTCGGCGGTAATATTTCACACCATTCCTGGCGAGTTGGCCTCTATGTCTCCGTGGGACCTTTATATACATCTATAACGTAATATAACCTAACCTAACCCAACCTAACATTTCGGCGGTAATATTTGAAAACATACCTGGCGAGTTGGACTCTACGTCTCCGTGGGACCTTTATATACATCAATAAAGTAATATAAACTAACCTAACCCAACCTAACATTTCGGCGGTAATATTAGACAACATTCCTGTCGAGTTGGTTTCTCCGTCTCCGTGGGATCTTTATAGACATCCATATCGTAATATAACCTAACCTAACCCAACCTAACATCTCCGCGGTAATATTTGAAAACATTCATGGCGAGTTGGCATCTACGTCTCCGTGGAACCTTCATATACATCAATAACGTAATATAGCCTAACATAACCCAACCTAACATTTCGGCGGTAATATTTGAAAACATACCTGGCGAGTTGGACTCTACGTCTCCGTGGGACCTTTATATACATCAATAAAGTAATATAAACTAACCTAACCCAACCTAACATTTCGGCGGTAATATTTGACAACATTCCTGTCGAGTTGGTTTCTCCGTCTCCGTGGGATCTTTATGGACATCCATAACGTAATATAACCTAACCTAACCCAACCTAACATCTCGGCGGTAATATTTGACAACATACCTGGCGAGTTGGCCTCTGCGTCTCCGTGGAACCTTCATATACATCAATAACGTAATATAGCCTAACCTAACCCAACCTAACATTTCGGCGGTAATATTTGACAACATTCCTGGCGAGTTGGCATCTACGTCTCCGTGGGACCTTCATATACATCAATAACGTAATATAGCCTAACCTAACCCAACCTAACGTCTCGGCGGTAATATTTGAAAACAATCATGGCGATTTGGCATCTACGTCTCCGTGGGACCTTCATATACATCAATAACGTAATATAGCCTAACCTAACCCAACCTAACATTTCGGCGGTAATATTTGACAACATTCCTGGCGAGTTGGCTTCTCCGTCTCCGTGGGACCTTCAAATACATCAATAACGTAATATAGCCTAACCTAACCCAACCTAACATCTCGGCGGTAATATTTGAAAACATTCCTTGCGAGTCGGACTCTACGTCACCGTGGGACCTTTATAGACATCCATAACGTAATATAACCTAACCTAACCCAGCCTATCATCTCGGCGGTAATATTTCACACCATTCCTGGCGAGTTGGCATCTATGTCTCCGTGGGACCTTTATATACATCTATAACGTAATATAACCTAACCTAACCCAACCTAACATTTCGGCGGTAATATTTGAAAACATACCTGGCGAGTTGGACTCTACGTCTCCGTGGGACCTTTATATACTTCAATAAAGTAATATAAACTAACCTAACCCAACCTAACATTTCGGCGGTAATATTAGACAACATTCCTGTCGAGTTGGTTTCTCCGTCTCCGTGGGATCTTTATAGACATCCATATCGTAATATAACCTAACCTAACCCAACCTAACATCTCCGCGGTAATATTTGAAAACATTCATGGCGAGTTGGCATCTACGTCTCCGTGGGACCTTCATATACATCAATAACGTAATATAGCCTAACATAACCCAACCTAACATTTCGGCGGTAATATTTGACAACATTCCTGGCGAGTTGGCTTCTCCGTCTCCGTGGGACCTTCATATACATCAATAACGTAATATAACCTAACCTAACCCAACCTAACATCTCGGCGGTAATATTTGAAAACATTCCTGGCGAGTCGGACTCTACGTCACCGTGGGACCTTTATAGACATCCATAACGTAATATAACCTAACCTAACCCAGCCTATCATCTCGGCGGTAATATTTGACAACATTCCTGGCGAGTTGGCCTCTATGTCTCCGTGGGACCTTTATATACATCTATAACGTAATATAACCTAACCTAACCCAACCTAACATTTCGGCGGTAATATTTGACATCATTCCTGACGAGTTGGCCTCTACGTCTCCGTTTGACCTTCATAAACATCAATAACGTAATATAACGTAACCTAACCCAACCTAACATCTCGGCGGTAATATTTGAAAACATACCTGGCGAGTTGGACTCTACGTCTCCGTGGGACCTTTATATACATCAATAAAGTAATATAAACTAACCTAACCCAACCTAACATTTCGGCGGTAATATTTGACAACATTCCTGTCGAGTTGGTTTCTCCGTCTCCGTGGGATCTTTATGGACATCCATAACGTAATATAACCTAACCTAACCCAACCTAACATCTCGGCCGTAATATTTGACAACATACCTGGCGAGTTGGCCTCTGCGTCTCCGTGGAACCTTCATATACATCAATAACGTAATATAGCCTAACCTAACCCAACCTAACATTTCGGCGGTAATATTTGACAACATTCCTGGCGAGTTGGCATCTACGTCTCCGTGGGACCTTCATATACATCAATAACGTAATATAGCCTAACCTAACCCAACCTAACGTCTCGGCGGTAATATTTGAAAACAATCATGGCGATTTGGCATCTACGTCTCCGTGGGACCTTCATATACATCAATAACGTAATATAGCCTAACCTAACCCAACCTAACATTTCGGCGGTAATATTTGACAACATTCCTGGCGAGTTGGCTTCTCCGTCTCCGTGGGACCTTCAAATACATCAATAACGTAATATAGCCTAACCTAACCCAACCTAACATCTCGGCGGTAATATTTGACAACATTCCTGGCGAGTTGGCCTCTATGTCTCCGTGGGACCTTTATATACATCTATAACGTAATATAACCTAACCTAACCCAACCTAACGACTCGGCCGTAATATTTGAAAACATTCATGGCGAGTTGGCATCTACGTCTCCGTGGGACCTTCATATACATCAATAACGTAATATAGCCTAACATAACCCAACCTAACATTTCGGCGGTAATATTTGACAACATTCCTGGCGAGTTGGCTTCTCCGTCTCCGTGGGACATTTATATACATCAATAACGTAATATAACCTAACCTAACTCAACCTAACATCTCGGCGGTAATATTTGACAACATACCTGGCGAGTTGGCCTCTGCGTCTCCGTGGAACCTTCATATACATCAATAACGAAATATAACCTAACCTAACCCAACGTAACATCTCAGCGGTAATATTTGAAAACATTCCTGGCGAGTTGGCTTCTCCGTCTCCGTGGGATCTTTTTATACATAAACAACGTAATATAACCTAACCTAACCCAACCTAACATCTCGGCGGTAATATTTGAAAACATACCTGGCGAGTTGGCCTCTACGTCTCCGTGGGACCTTTATATACATCAATAAAGTAATATAACCTAACCTAACCCAACCTAACATCTCGGCGGTAATATTTGAAAACATACTTGGCGAGTTGGGCTCTACGTCTACGTGGGACCTTTATATACATCAATAACGTAATATAACCTAACCTAACCCAACCTAACGTCTCGGCGGTAATATTTGAAAACATTCATGGCGATTTGGCATCTACGTCTCCGTGGGACCTTTATATACATCAATAACGTAATATAACATAACCTAACACAACCTAACGTCTCGGCGGTAATATTTGAATACATTCATGGCGATTTGGCATCTTCGTTTCCGTGGGACCTTCATATACATCAATAACGTAATATAGCCTAACCTAACCCAACCTAACATTTCGGCGGTAATATTTGACAACATTCCTGGCGAGTTGGCTTCACCGTCTCCGTGGGACCTTCATATACATCAATAACGTAATATAATCTAACCTAACCCAACCTAACATCTCGGTGGTAATATTTGAAAACATTCCTGGCGAGTCGGACTCTACGTCACCGTGGGACCTATATATACATCAATAACGTAATATAACCTAACCTAACCCAACCTAACGTCTCGGCGGTAATATTTGAAAACATTCATGGCGATTTGGCATCTACGTCTCCGTGGGACCTTCATATACATCAATAACGTAATATAGCCTAACCTAACCCAACCTAACATTTCGGCGGTAATATTTGAATACATTCATGGCGATTTGGCTTCTCCGTCACCGTGGGACCTTTATATACATCAATAACGTAATATAACCTAACCTAACCCAACCTAACGTCTCGGCGGTAATATTTGAAAACATTCCTGGCGAGTTGGCTTCTCCGTCTCCGTGGGACCTTTATATACATCAATAAAGTAATATAAACTAACCTAACCCAACCTAACATTTCGGCGGTAATATTCGACAACATTCCTGTCGAGTTGGTTTCTCCGTCTCCGTGGGATCTTTATAGACATCCATAACGTAATATAACCTAACCTAACCCAACCTAACATCTCGGCGGTAATATTTGACAACATACCTGGCGAGTTGGCCTCTGCGTCTCCGTGGAACCTTCATATACATCAATAACGAAATATAACCTAACCTAACCCAACCTAACATCTCGGCGGTAATATTTGACAACATTCCTGGCGAGTTGGCCTCTATGTCTCCGTGGGACCTTTATATACATCTATAACGTAATATAACCTAACCTAACCCAACCTAACGACTCGGCCGTAATATTTGAAAACATTCATGGCGATTTGGCATCTACGTCTCCGTGGGACCTTCATATACATCAATAACGTAATATAGCCTTACCTAACCCAACCTAACGTCTCGGCGGTAATATTTGAAAACAATCATGGCGATTTGGCATCTACGTCTCCGTGGGACCTTCATATACATCAATAACGTAATATAGCCTAACCTAACCCAACCTAACATTTCGGCGGTAATATTTGACAACATTCCTGGCGAGTTGGCTTCTCCGTCTCCGTGGGACCTTCATATACATCAATAACGTAATATAACCTAACCTAACCCAACCTAACATCTCGGCGGTAATATTTGAAAACATTCCTGGCGAGTCGGACTCTACGTCACCGTGGGACCTTTATAGACATCCATAACGTAATATAACCTAACCTAACCCAGCCTATCATCTCGGCGGTAATATTTGACAACATTCCTGGCGAGTTGGCCTCTATGTCTCCGTGGGACCTTTATATACATCTATAACGTAATATAACCTAACCTAACCCAACCTAACATTTCGGCGGTAATATTTGACATCATTCCTGACGAGTTGGCCTCTACGTCTCCGTTTGACCTTCATAAACATCAATAACGTAATATAACGTAACCTAACCCAACCTAACATCTCGGCGGTAATATTTGAAAACATACCTGGCGAGTTGGACTCTACGTCTCCGTGGGACCTTTATATACATCAATAAAGTAATATAAACTAACCTAACCCAACCTAACATTTCGGCGGTAATATTTGACAACATTCCTGTCGAGTTGGTTTCTCCGTCTCCGTGGGATCTTTATGGACATCCATAACGTAATATAACCTAACCTAACCCAACCTAACATCTCGGCCGTAATATTTGACAACATACCTGGCGAGTTGGCCTCTGCGTCTCCGTGGAACCTTCATATACATCAATAACGTAATATAGCCTAACCTAACCCAACCTAACATTTCGGCGGTAATATTTGACAACATTCCTGGCGAGTTGGCATCTACGTCTCCGTGGGACCTTCATATACATCAATAACGTAATATAGCCTAACCTAACCCAACCTAACGTCTCGGCGGTAATATTTGAAAACAATCATGGCGATTTGGCATCTACGTCTCCGTGGGACCTTCATATACATCAATAACGTAATATAGCCTAACCTAACCCAACCTAACATTTCGGCGGTAATATTTGACAACATTCCTGGCGAGTTGGCTTCTCCGTCTCCGTGGGACCTTCATATACATCAATAACGTAATATAGCCTAACCTAACCCAACCTAACGTCTCGGCGGTAATATTTGAAAACAATCATGGCGAGTTGGCCTCTGCGTCTCCGTGGAACCTTCATATACATCAATAACGAAATATAACCTAACCTAACCCAACGTAACATCTCAGCGGTAATATTTGAAAACATTCCTGGCGAGTTGGCTTCTCCGTCTCCGTGGGATCTTTTTATACATAAACAACGTAATATAACCTAACCTAACCCAACCTAACATCTCGGCGGTAATATTTGAAAACATACCTGGCGAGTTGGCCTCTACGTCTCCGTGGGACCTTTATATACATCAATAAAGTAATATAACCTAACCTAACCCAACCTAACATCTCGGCGGTAATATTTGAAAACATACTTGGCGAGTTGGGCTCTACGTCTACGTGGGACCTTTATATACATCAATAACGTAATATAACCTAACCTAACCCAACCTAACGTCTCGGCGGTAATATTTGAAAACATTCATGGCGATTTGGCATCTACGTCTCCGTGGGACCTTTATATACATCAATAACGTAATATAACATAACCTAACACAACCTAACGTCTCGGCGGTAATATTTGAATACATTCATGGCGATTTGGCATCTTCGTTTCCGTGGGACCTTCATATACATCAATAACGTAATATAGCCTAACCTAACCCAACCTAACATTTCGGCGGTAATATTTGACAACATTCCTGGCGAGTTGGCTTCACCGTCTCCGTGGGACCTTCATATACATCAATAACGTAATATAATCTAACCTAACCCAACCTAACATCTCGGTGGTAATATTTGAAAACATTCCTGGCGAGTCGGACTCTACGTCACCGTGGGACCTATATATACATCAATAACGTAATATAACCTAACCTAACCCAACCTAACGTCTCGGCGGTAATATTTGAAAACATTCATGGCGATTTGGCATCTACGTCTCCGTGGGACCTTCATATACATCAATAACGTAATATAGCCTAACCTAACCCAACCTAACATTTCGGCGGTAATATTTGAATACATTCATGGCGATTTGGCTTCTCCGTCACCGTGGGACCTTTATATACATCAATAACGTAATATAACCTAACCTAACCCAACCTAACGTCTCGGCGGTAATATTTGAAAACATTCCTGGCGAGTTGGCTTCTCCGTCTCCGTGGGACCTTTATATACATCAATAAAGTAATATAAACTAACCTAACCCAACCTAACATTTCGGCGGTAATATTCGACAACATTCCTGTCGAGTTGGTTTCTCCGTCTCCGTGGGATCTTTATAGACATCCATAACGTAATATAACCTAACCTAACCCAACCTAACATCTCGGCGGTAATATTTGACAACATACCTGGCGAGTTGGCCTCTGCGTCTCCGTGGAACCTTCATATACATCAATAACGAAATATAACCTAACCTAACCCAACCTAACATCTCGGCGGTAATATTTGACAACATTCCTGGCGAGTTGGCCTCTATGTCTCCGTGGGACCTTTATATACATCTATAACGTAATATAACCTAACCTAACCCAACCTAACGACTCGGCCGTAATATTTGAAAACATTCATGGCGATTTGGCATCTACGTCTCCGTGGGACCTTCATATACATCAATAACGTAATATAGCCTTACCTAACCCAACCTAACGTCTCGGCGGTAATATTTGAAAACAATCATGGCGATTTGGCATCTACGTCTCCGTGGGACCTTCATATACATCAATAACGTAATATAGCCTAACCTAACCCAACCTAACATTTCGGCGGTAATATTTGACAACATTCCTGGCGAGTTGGCTTCTCCGTCTCCGTGGGACCTTCATATACATCAATAACGTAATATAACCTAACCTAACCCAACCTAACATCTCGGCGGTAATATTTGAAAACATTCCTGGCGAGTCGGACTCTACGTCACCGTGGGACCTTTATAGACATCCATAACGTAATATAACCTAACCTAACCCAGCCTATCATCTCGGCGGTAATATTTGACAACATTCCTGGCGAGTTGGCCTCTATGTCTCCGTGGGACCTTTATATACATCTATAACGTAATATAACCTAACCTAACCCAACCTAACATTTCGGCGGTAATATTTGACATCATTCCTGACGAGTTGGCCTCTACGTCTCCGTTTGACCTTCATAAACATCAATAACGTAATATAACGTAACCTAACCCAACCTAACATCTCGGCGGTAATATTTGAAAACATACCTGGCGAGTTGGACTCTACGTCTCCGTGGGACCTTTATATACATCAATAAAGTAATATAAACTAACCTAACCCAACCTAACATTTCGGCGGTAATATTTGACAACATTCCTGTCGAGTTGGTTTCTCCGTCTCCGTGGGATCTTTATGGACATCCATAACGTAATATAACCTAACCTAACCCAACCTAACATCTCGGCCGTAATATTTGACAACATACCTGGCGAGTTGGCCTCTGCGTCTCCGTGGAACCTTCATATACATCAATAACGTAATATAGCCTAACCTAACCCAACCTAACATTTCGGCGGTAATATTTGACAACATTCCTGGCGAGTTGGCATCTACGTCTCCGTGGGACCTTCATATACATCAATAACGTAATATAGCCTAACCTAACCCAACCTAACGTCTCGGCGGTAATATTTGAAAACAATCATGGCGATTTGGCATCTACGTCTCCGTGGGACCTTCATATACATCAATAACGTAATATAGCCTAACCTAACCCAACCTAACATTTCGGCGGTAATATTTGACAACATTCCTGGCGAGTTGGCTTCCCCGTCTCCGTGGGACCTTCAAATACATCAATAACGTAATATAGCCTAACCTAACCCAACCTAACATCTCGGCGGTAATATTTGAAAACATTCCTTGCGAGTCGGACTCTACGTCACCGTGGGACCTTTATAGACATCCATAACGTAATATAACCTAACCTAACCCAGCCTATCATCTCGGCGGTAATATTTCACACCATTCCTGGCGAGTTGGCCTCTATGTCTCCGTGGGACCTTTATATACATCTATAACGTAATATAACCTAACCTAACCCAACCTAACATTTCGGCGGTAATATTTGAAAACATACCTGGCGAGTTGGACTCTACGTCTCCGTGGGACCTTTATATACATCAATAAAGTAATATAAACTAACCTAACCCAACCTAACATTTCGGCGGTAATATTAGACAACATTCCTGTCGAGTTGGTTTCTCCGTCTCCGTGGGATCTTTATAGACATCCATATCGTAATATAACCTAACCTAACCCAACCTAACATCTCCGCGGTAATATTTGAAAACATTCATGGCGAGTTGGCATCTACGTCTCCGTGGGACCTTCATATACATCAATAACGTAATATAGCCTAACCTAACCCAACCTAACATTTCGGCGGTAATATTTGGCAACATTCCTGGCGAGTTGGCTTCTCCGTCTCCGTGGGACCTTCATATACATCAATAACGTAATATAGCCTAACCTAACCCAACCTAACATTTCGGCGGTAATATTTGACAACATTCCTGGCGAGTTGGATTCTCCGTCTCCGTGGGACCTTCATATACATCAATAACGTAATATAGCCTAACCTAACCCAACCTAACATTTCGGCGGTAATATTTGACATCATTCCTGACGAGTTGGCCTCTACGTCTCCGTTTGACCTTCATAAACATCAATAACGTAATATAACGTAACCTAACCCAACCTAACATCTCGGCGGTAATATTTGAAAACATACCTGGCGAGTTGGCCTCTACGTCTCCGTGGGACCTTTATATACATCAATAAAGTAATATAACCTAACCTAACCCAACCTAACATCTCGGCGGTAATATTTGAAAACATACTTGGCGAGTTGGGCTCTACGTCTACGTGGGACCTTTATATACATCAATAACGTAATATAACCTAACCTAACCCAACCTAACGTCTCGGCGGTAATATTTGAAAACATTCATGGCGATTTGGCATCTACGTCTCCGTGGGACCTTTATATACATCAATAACGTAATATAACCTAACCTAACACAACCTAACGTCTCGGCGGTAATATTTGAATACATTCATGGCGATTTGGCATCTTCGTTTCCGTGGGACCTTCATATACATCAATAACGTAATATAGCCTAACCTAACCCAACCTAACATTTCGGCGGTAATATTTGACAACATTCCTGGCGAGTTGGCTTCTCCGTCTCCGTGGGACCTTCATATACATCAATAACGTAATATAATCTAACCTAACCCAACCTAACATCTCGGTGGTAATATTTGAAAACATTCCTGGCGAGTCGGACTCTACGTCACCGTGGGACCTATATATACATCAATAACGTAATATAACCTAACCTAACCCAACCTAACGTCTCGGCGGTAATATTTGAAAACATTCATGGCGATTTGGCATCTACGTCTCCGTGGGACCTTCATATACATCAATAACGTAATATAGCCTAACCTAACCCAACCTAACATTTCGGCGGTAATATTTGACAACATTCCTGGCGAGTTGGCTTCTCCGTCTCCGTGGGACCTTCATATACATCAATAACGTAATATAACCTAACCTAACCCAACCTAACATTTCGGCGGTAGTATTTGACAACATTCCTGGCGAGTTGGCTTCTCCGTCTCCGTGGGACATTTATATACATCAATAACGTAATATAACGTAACCTAACCCAACCTATCATCCCGGCGGTAATATATGATCACATTCCTGGTTTGTGGCCTCTGCGTCTCCGTGGAACCTTCATATGCATCAATTACGAAATATAACCTAACCTAACCCAACCTAACATCTAGGCGGTAATATTTGAAAACATTCCTGGCGAGTTGGCATCTACGTCTCCGTGGGACCTTCATATACATCAATAACGTAATATAGCCTAACCTAACCCAACCTAACATTTCGGCGGTAATATTTGACAACATTCCTGGCGAGTTGGCTTCTCCGTCTCGGTGGGACATTTATATACATCAATAACGTAATATAACCCAACCTAACCCAACCTTACATCTCGGCGGTAATATTTGACAACATACCTGGCGAGTCGGCCTCTACATCTCCGTGGAACCTTCATATACATCTATAACGTAATATAACCTAACCTAACCCAGCCTAACGTCTCGGCGGTAATATTTGAAAACATTCATGGCGATTTGGCATCTACGTCTCCGTGGGATCTTCATATACATCAATAACGTAATATATCCTAACCTAACCCAACCTAACGTCTCGGCGGTAATATTTGAAAACATTCCTGGCGAGTTTGCATCTACGTCTCCGTGGGACCTTCATATACATCAATAACGTAATATAGCCTAACCTAACCCAACCTAACATTTCGGCGGTAATATTTGACAACATTCCTGGCGAGTTGGCGTCTCCGTCTCCGTGGGACATTTGTATACATCAATAACGTAATATAACCTAACCTAACCCAACCTAACATTTCGGCGGTAATATTTGACAACATTCCTGGCGAGTTGGCTTCTCCGTCTCCGTGGGACATTTATATACATCAATAACGTAATATAACCTAACCTAACTCAACCTAACATCTCGGCGGTAATATTTGACAACATACCTGGCGAGTTGGCCTCTGCGTCTCCGTGGAACCTTCATATACATCAATAACGAAATATAACCTAACCTAACCCAACGTAACATCTCAGCGGTAATATTTGAAAACATTCCTGGCGAGTTGGATTCTCCGTCTCCGTGGGATCTTTTTATACATAAATAACGTAATATAACCTAACCTAACCCAACCTAACATCTCGGCGGTAATATTTGAAAACATACCTGGCGAGTTGGCCTCTACGTCTCCGTGGGACCTTTATATACATCAATAAAGTAATATAACCTAACCTAACCCAACCTAACATCTCGGCGGTAATATTTGAAAACATACTTGGCGAGTTGGGCTCTACGTCTACGTGGGACCTTTATATACATCAATAACGTAATATAACCTAACCTAACCCAACCTAACGACTCGGCCGTAATATTTGAAAACATTCATGGCGATTTGGCATCTACGTCTCCGTGGGACCTTCATATACATCAATAACGTAATATAGCCTAACCTAACCCAACCTAACGTCTCGGCGGTAATATTTGAAAACAATCATGGCGATTTGGCATCTACGTCTCCGTGGGACCTTCATATACATCAATAACGTAATATAGCCTAACCTAACCCAACCTAACATTTCGGCGGTAATATTTGGCAACATTCCTGGCGAGTTGGCTTCTCCGTCTCCGTGGGACCTTCATATACATCAATAACGTAATATAGCCTAACCTAACCCAACCTAACATTTCGGCGGTAATATTTGACAACATTCCTGGCGAGTTGGATTCTCCGTCTCCGTGGGACCTTCATATACATCAATAACGTAATATAGCCTAACCTAACCCAACCTAACATTTCGGCGGTAATATTTGACATCATTCCTGACGAGTTGGCCTCTACGTCTCCGTTTGACCTTCATAAACATCAATAACGTAATATAACGTAACCTAACCCAACCTAACATCTCGGCGGTAATATTTGAAAACATACCTGGCGAGTTGGACTCTACGTCTCCGTGGGACCTTTATATACATCAATAAAGTAATATAAACTAACCTAACCCAACCTAACATTTCGGCGGTAATATTTGACAACATTCCTGTCGAGTTGGTTTCTCCGTCTCCGTGGGATCTTTATGGACATCCATAACGTAATATAACCTAACCTAACCCAACCTAACATCTCGGCGGTAATATTTGACAACATACCTGGCGAGTTGGCCTCTGCGTCTCCGTGGAACCTTCATATACATCAATAACGTAATATAGCCTAACCTAACCCAACCTAACATTTCGGCGGTAATATTTGACAACATTCCTGGCGAGTTGGCCTCTATGTCTCCGTGGGACCTTTATATACATCTATAACGTAATATAACCTAACCTAACCCAACCTAACGACTCGGCGGAAATATTTGAAAACATTCATGGCGATTTGGCATCTACGTCTCCGTGGGACCTTCATATACATCAATAACGTAATATAGCCTAACCTAACCCAACCTAACGTCTCGGCGGTAATATTTGAAAACAATCATGGCGATTTGGCATCTACGTCTCCGTGGGACCTTCATATACATCAATAACGTAATATAGCCTAACCTAACCCAACCTAACATTTCGGCGGTAATATTTGACAACATTCCTGGCGAGTTGGCTTCTCCGTCTCCGTGGGACCTTCAAATACATCAATAACGTAATATAGCCTAACCTAACCCAACCTAACATCTCGGCGGTAATATTTGAAAACATTCCTTGCGAGTAGGACTCTACGTCACCGTGGGACCTTTATAGACATCCATAACGTAATATAACCTAACCTAACCCAGCCTATCATCTCGGCGGTAATATTTCACACTATTCCTGGCGAGTTGGCCTCTATGTCTCCGTGGGACCTTTATATACATCTATAACGTAATATAACCTAACCTAACCCAACCTAACATTTCGGCGGTAATATTTGAAAACATACCTGGCGAGTTGGACTCTACGTCTCCGTGGGACCTTTATATACATCAATAAAGTAATATAAACTAACCTAACCCAACCTAACATTTCGGCGGTAATATTAGACAACATTCCTTTCGAGTTGGTTTCTCCGTCTCCGTGGGATCTTTATAGACATCCGTATCGTAATATAACCTAACCTAACCCAACCTAACATCTCCGCGGTAATATTTGAAAACATTCATGGCGAGTTGGCATCTACGTCTCCGTGGGACCTTCATATACATCAATAACGTAATATAGCCTAACATAACCCAACCTAACATTTCGGCGGTAATATTTGACAACATTCCTGGCGAGTTGGCTTCTCCGTCTCCGTGGGACCTTCATATACATCAATAACGTAATATAGCCTAACCTAACCCAACCTAACATTTCGGCGGTAATATTTGACACCATTCCTGGCGAGTTGGCTTCTCCGTCTCCGTGGGACCTTCATATACATCAATAACGTAATATAGCCTAACCTAACCCAACCTAACATCTCGGCGGTAATATTTGAAGACATTCCTGGCGAGTTGGATTCTCCGTCTCCGTGGGACCTTCATATACATCAATAACGTAATATAGCCTAACCTAACCCAACCTAACATTTCGGCGGTAATATTTGACAACATTCCTGTCGAGTTGGATTCTCCGTCTCCGCGGGACCTTCATATACATCAATAACGTAATATAGCCTAACCTAACCCAACCTAACATTTCGGCGGTAATATTTGACATCATTCCTGACGAGTTGGCCTCTACGTCTCCGTTTGACCTTCATAAACATCAATAACGTAATATAACGTAACCTAACCCAACCTAACATCTCGGCGGTAATATTTGAAAACATACCTGGCGAGTTGGACTCTACGTCTCCGTGGGACCTTTATATACATCAATAAAGTAATATAAACTAACCTAACCCAACCTAACATTTCGGCGGTAATATTTGACAACATTCCTGTCGAGTTGGTTTCTCCGTCTCCGTGGGATCTTTATGGACATCCATAACGTAATATAACCTAACCTAACCCAACCTAACATCTCGGCGGTAATATTTGACAACATACCTGGCGAGTTGGCCTCTGCGTCTCCGTGGAACCTTCATATACATCAATAACGTAATATAGCCTAACCTAACCCAACCTAACATTTCGGCTGTAATATTTGACAACATTCCTGGCGAGTTGGCCTCTATGTCTCCGTGGGACCTTTATATACATCTATAACGTAATGTAACCTAACCTAACCCAACCTAACGACTCGGCGGTAATATTTGAAAACATTCATGGCGATTTGGCATCTACGTCTCCGTGGGACCTTCATATACATCAATAACGTAATATAGCCTAACCTAACCCAACCTAACGTCTCGGCGGTAATATTTGAAAACAATCATGGCGATTTGGCATCTACGTCTCCGTGGGACCATCATATACATCAATAACGTAATATAGCCTAACCTAACCCAACCTAACATTTCGGCGGTAATATTTGACAACATTCCTGGCGAGTTGGCTTCTCCGTCTCCGTGGGACCTTCAAATACATCAATAACGTAATATAACCTAACCTAACTCAACCTAACATCTCGGCGGTAATATTTGACAACATACCTGGCGAGTTGGCCTCTGCGTCTCCGTGGAACCTTCATATACATCAATAACGAAATATAACCTAACCTAACCCAACGTAACATCTCAGCGGTAATATTTGACAACATTCCTGGCGAGTTGGCTTCTCCGTCTCCGTGGGATCTTTTTATACATAAATAACGTAATATAACCTAACCTAACCCAACCTAACATCTCGGCGGTAATATTTGAAAACATACCTGCCGAGTTGGCCTCTACGTCTCCGTGGGACCTTTATATACATCAATAAAGTAATATAACCTAACCTAACCCAACCTAACATCTCGGCGGTAATATTTGAAAACATACTTGGCGAGTTGGGCTCTACGTCTACGTGGGACCTTTATATACATCAATAACGTAATATAACCTAACCTAACCCAACCTAACGTCTCGGCGGTAATATTTGAAAACATTCATGGCGATTTGGCATCTACGTCTCCGTGGGACCTTCATATACATCAATAACGTAATATAGCCTAACCTAACCCAACCTAACATTTCGGCGGTAATATTTGACAACATTCCTGGCGAGTTGGCTTCTCCGTCTCCTTGGGACCTTCATATACATCAATAACGTAATATAACCTAACCTAACCCAACCTAACATTTCGGCGGTAGTATTTGACAACATTCCTGGCGAGTTGGCTTCTCCGTCTCCGTGGGACATTTATATACATCAATAACGTAATATAACGTAACCTAACCCAACCTATCATCCCGGCGGTAATATATGATCACATTCCTGGATTGTGGCCTCTGCGTCTCCGTGGAACCTTCATATGCATCAATTACGAAATATAACCTAACCTAACCCAACCTAACATCTAGGCGGTAATATTTGAAAACATTCCTGGCGAGTTGGCATCTACGTCTCCGTGGGACCTTCATATACATCAATAACGTAATATAGCCTAACCTAACCCAACCTAACATTTCGGCGGTAATATTTGACAACATTCCTGGCGAGTTGGCTTCTCCGTCTCGGTGGGACATTTATATACATCAATAACGTAATATAACCCAACCTAACCCAACCTTACATCTCGGCGGTAATATTTGACAACATACCTGGCGAGTCGGCATCTACGTCTCCGTGGGATCTTCATATACATCAATAACGTAATATATCCTAACCTAACCCAACCTAACGTCTCGGCGGTAATATTTGAAAACATTCCTGGCGAGTTGGCATCTACGTCTCCGTGGGACCTTCATATACATCAATAACGTAATATAGCCTAACCTAACCCAACCTAACATTTCGGCGGTAATATTTTACAACATTCCTGGCGAGTTGGCGTCTCCGTCTCCGTGGGACATTTGTATACATCAATAACGTAATATAACCTAACCTAACCCAACCTTACATCTCGGCGGTAATATTTGACAACATACCTGGCGAGTTGGCCTCTACATCTCCGTGGAACCTTCATATACATCAATAATGAAATATAGCCTAACCTAACCCAACCTAACATCTCGGCGGTAATATTTGAAGACATTCCTGGCGAGTTGGCTTCTCCGTCTCCGTGGGACCTTCATATACATCAATAACGTAATATAACCTAACCTAACCCAACCTAACATCTCGGCGGTAATATTTGAAAACATAACTGACGAGTTGGCCTCTACGTCTCCGTGGGACCTTTATATACATCAATAACGTAATATAACCTAACCTAACCCAACCTAACGTCTCGGCGGTAATATTTGAAAAATTCATGGCGATTTGGCATCTACGTCTCCGTGTGACATTTATATACATCTATAACGTAATATAACCTAACCTAACCCAACCTAACATCTCGGCGGTAATATTTGAAAACATTCCTGGCGAGTTGGCCTCGACGTCTCCGTGGGACCTTTATATACATCAATAACGTAATATATCCTAACCTAACCCAACCTAACCTCTCGGCGGTAATATTTGAAAACATACCTGGCGAGTTGGCCTCTACGTCTCCGTGGGACCTTTATATACATCAATAAAGTAATATAACCTAACCTAACCCAACCTAACATCTCGGCGGTAATATTTGAAAACATACTTGGCGAGTTGGGCTCTACGTCTCCGTGGGACCTTTATATACATCAATAACGTAATATAACCTAACCTAACCCAACCTAACGTCTCGGCGGTAATATTTGAAAACATTCATGGCGATTTGGCATCTACGTCTCCGTGGGATCTTCATATACATCAATAACGTAATATATCCTAACCTAACCCAACCTAACGTCTCGGCGGTAATATTTGAAAACATTCCTGGCGAGTTTGCATCTACGTCTCCGTGGGACCTTCATATACATCAATAACGTAATATAACCTAACCTAACTCAACCTAACATCTCGGCGGTAATATTTGACAACATACCTGGCGAGTTGGCCTCTGCGTCTCCGTGGAACCTTCATATACATCAATAACGAAATATAACCTAACCTAACCCAACGTAACATCTCAGCGGTAATATTTGAAAACATTCCTGGCGAGTTGGCTTCTCCGTCTCCGTGGGATCTTTTTATACATAAATAACGTAATATAACCTAACCTAACCCAACCTAACATCTCGGCGGTAATATTTGAAAACATACCTGGCGAGTTGGCCTCTACGTCTCCGTGGGACCTTTATATACATCAATAAAGTAATATAACCTAACCTAACCCAACCTAACATCTCGGCGGTAATATTTGAAAACATACTTGGCGAGTTGGGCTCTACGTCTACGTGGGACCTTTATATACATCAATAACGTAATATAACCTAACCTAACCCAACCTAACGACTCGGCCGTAATATTTGAAAACATTCATGGCGATTTGGCATCTACGTCTCCGTGGGACCTTCATATACATCAATAACGTAATATAGCCTAACCTAACCCAACCTAACGTCTCGGCGGTAATATTTGAAAACAATCATGGCGATTTGGCATCTACGTCTCCGTGGGACCTTCATATACATCAATAACGTAATATAGCCTAACCTAACCCAACCTAACATTTCGGCGGTAATATTTGGCAACATTCCTGGCGAGTTGGCTTCTCCGTCTCCGTGGGACCTTCATATACATCAATAACGTAATATAGCCTAACCTAACCCAACCTAACATTTCGGCGGTAATATTTGACAACATTCCTGGCGAGTTGGCTTCTCCGTCTCCGTGGGACCTTCATATACATCAATAACGTAATATAGCCTAACCTAACCCAACCTAACATTTCGGCGGTAATATTTGACATCATTCCTGACGAGTTGGCCTCTACGTCTCCGTTTGACCTTCATAAACATCAATAACGTAATATAACGTAACCTAACCCAACCTAACATCTCGGCGGTAATATTTGAAAACATACCTGGCGAGTTGGACTCTACGTCTCCGTGGGACCTTTATATACATCAATAAAGTAATATAAACTAACCTAACCCAACCTAACATTTCGGCGGTAATATTTGACAACATTCCTGTCGAGTTGGTTTCTCCGTCTCCGTGGGATCTTTATGGACATCCATAACGTAATATAACCTAACCTAACCCAACCTAACATCTCGGCGGTAATATTTGACAACATACCTGGCGAGTTGGCCTCTGCGTCTCCGTGGAACCTTCATATACATCAATAACGTAATATAGCCTAACCTAACCCAACCTAACATTTCGGCGGTAATATTTGACAACATTCCTGGCGAGTTGGCCTCTATGTCTCCGTGGGACCTTTATATACATCTATAACGTAATATAACCTAACCTAACCCAACCTAACGACTCGGCGGTAATATTTGAAAACATTCATGGCGATTTGGCATCTACGTCTCCGTGGGACCTTCATATACATCAATAACGTAATATAGCCTAACCTAACCCAACCTAACGTCTCGGCGGTAATATTTGAAAACAATCATGGCGATTTGGCATCTACGTCTCCGTGGGACCATCATATACATCAATAACGTAATATAGCCTAACCTAACCCAACCTAACATTTCGGCGGTAATATTTGACAACATTCCTGGCGAGTTGGCTTCTCCGTCTCCGTGGGACCTTCAAATACATCAATAACGTAATATAACCTAACCTAACTCAACCTAACATCTCGGCGGTAATATTTGACAACATACCTGGCGAGTTGGCCTCTGCGTCTCCGTGGAACCTTCATATACATCAATAACGAAATATAACCTAACCTAACCCAACGTAACATCTCAGCGGTAATATTTGACAACATTCCTGGCGAGTTGGCTTCTCCGTCTCCGTGGGATCTTTTTATACATAAATAACGTAATATAACCTAACCTAACCCAACCTAACATCTCGGCGGTAATATTTGAAAACATACCTGGCGAGTTGGCCTCTACGTCTCCGTGGGACCTTTATATACATCAATAAAGTAATATAACCTAACCTAACCCAACCTAACATCTCGGCGGTAATATTTGAAAACATACTTGGCGAGTTGGGCTCTACGTCTACGTGGGACCTTTATATACATCAATAACGTAATATAACCTAACCTAACCCAACCTAACGTCTCGGCGGTAATATTTGAAAACATTCATGGCGATTTGGCATCTACGTCTCCGTGGGACCTTCATATACATCAATAACGTAATATAGCCTAACCTAACCCAACCTAACATTTCGGCGGTAATATTTGACAACATTCCTGGCGAGTTGGCTTCTCCGTCTCCTTGGGACCTTCATATACATCAATAACGTAATATAACCTAACCTAACCCAACCTAACATTTCGGCGGTAGTATTTGACAACATTCCTGGCGAGTTGGCTTCTCCGTCTCCGTGGGACATTTATATACATCAATAACGTAATATAACGTAACCTAACCCAACCGATCATCCCGGCGGTAATATATGATCACATTCCTGGATTGTGGCCTCTGCGTCTCCGTGGAACCTTCATATGCATCAATTACGAAATATAACCTAACCTAACCCAACCTAACATTTCGGCGGTAATATTTGACAACATTCCTGGCGAGTTGGCTTCTCCGTCTCGGTGGGACATTTATATACATCAATAACGTAATATAACCCAACCTAACCCAACCTTACATCTCGGCGGTAATATTTGACAACATACCTGGCGAGTCGGCCTCTACATCTCCGTGGAACCTTCATATACATCTATAACGTAATATAACCTAACCTAACCCAGCCTAACGTCTCGGCGGTAATATTTGAAAACATTCATGGCGATTTGGCATCTACGTCTCCGTGGGATCTTCATATACATCAATAACGTAATATATCCTAACCTAACCCAACCTAACGTCTCGGCGGTAATATTTGAAAACATTCATGGCGATTTGGCATCTACGTCTCCGTGGGACCTTCATATACATCAATAACGTAATATAGCCTAACCTAACCCAACCTAACATTTCGGCGGTAATATTTGACAACATTCCTGGCGAGTTGGCTTCTCCGTCTCCGTGGGACCTTCATATACATCAATAACGTAATATAACCTAACCTAACCCAACCTAACATTTCGGCGGTAGTATTTGACAACATTCCTGGCGAGTTGGCTTCTCCGTCTCCGTGGGACATTTATATACATCAATAACGTAATATAACGTAACCTAACCCAACCTATCATCCCGGCGGTAATATATGATCACATTCCTGGTTTGTGGCCTCTGCGTCTCCGTGGAACCTTCATATGCATCAATTACGAAATATAACCTAACCTAACCCAACCTAACATCTAGGCGGTAATATTTGAAAACATTCCTGGCGAGTTGGCATCTACGTCTCCGTGGGACCTTCATATACATCAATAACGTAATATAGCCTAACCTAACCCAACCTAACATTTCGGCGGTAATATTTGACAACATTCCTGGCGAGTTGGCTTCTCCGTCTCGGTGGGACATTTATATACATCAATAACGTAATATAACCCAACCTAACCCAACCTTACATCTCGGCGGTAATATTTGACAACATACCTGGCGAGTCGGCCTCTACATCTCCGTGGAACCTTCATATACATCTCTAACGTAATATAACCTAACCTAACCCAGCCTAACGTCTCGGCGGTAATATTTGAAAACATTCATGGCGATTTGGCATCTACGTCTCCGTGGGATCTTCATATACATCAATAACGTAATATATCCTAACCTAACCCAACCTAACGTCTCGGCGGTAATATTTGAAAACATTCCTGGCGAGTTGGCATCTACGTCTCCGTGGGACCTTCATATACATCAATAACGTAATATAGCCTAACCTAACCCAACCTAACATTTCGGCGGTAATATTTGGCAACATTCCTGGCGAGTTGGCGTCTCCGTCTCCGTGGGACATTTGTATACATCAATAACGTAATATAACCTAACCTAACCCAACCTTACATCTCGGCGGTAATATTTGACAACATACCTGGCGAGTTGGCCTCTACATCTCCGTGGAACCTTCATATACATCAATAATGAAATATAACCTAACCTAACCCAACCTAACATCTCGGCGGTAATATTTGAAGACATTCCTGGCGAGTTGGCTTCTCCGTCTCCGTGGGACCTTCATATACATCAATAACGTAATATAACCTAACCTAACCCAACCTAACATCTCGGCGGTAATATTTGAAAACATAACTGACGAGTTGGCCTCTACGTCTCCGTGGGACCTTTATATACATCAATAACGTAATATAACCTAACCTAACCCAACCTAACGTCTCGGCGGTAATATTTGAAAAATTCATGGCGATTTGGCATCTACGTCTCCGTGTGACATTTATATACATCTATAACGTAATATAACCTAACCTAACCCAACCTAACATCTCGGCGGTAATATTTGAAAACATTCCTGGCGAGTTGGCCTCGACGTCTCCGTGGGACATTTATATACATCAATAACGTAATATATCCTAACCTAACCCAACCTAACCTCTCGGCGGTAATATTTGAAAACATACCTGGCGAGTTGGCCTCTACGTCTCCGTGGGACCTTTATATACATCAATAAAGTAATATAACCTAACCTAACCCAACCTAACATCTCGGCGGTAATATTTGAAAACATACTTGGCGAGTTGGGCTCTACGTCTCCGTGGGACCTTTATATACATCAATAACGTAGTATAACCTAACCTAACCCAACCTAACGTCTCGGCGGTAATATTTGAAAACATTCCTGGCGATTTGGCATCTACGTCTCCGTGGGTCCTTTATATACATCAATAACGTAATATAACCTAACCTAAACCAACCTAACGTCTTGGCGGTAATATTTGAAAACATTCATGGCGATTTGGCATCTTCGTCTCCGTGGGACCTTCATATACATCAATAACGTAATATAGCCTAACCTAACCCAACCTAACATTTCGACGGTAGTATTTGACAACATTCCTGGCGAGTTGGCTTCTCCGTCTCCGTGGGACCTTCATATACATCAATAACGTAATATAGCCTAACCTAACCCAACCTAACATTTCGGCGGTAATATTTGACATCATTCCTGACGAGTTGGCCTCTACGTCTCCGTTTGACCTTCATAAACATCAATAACGTAATATAACGTAACCTAACCCAACCTAACATTTCGGCGGTAATATTTGACAACATTCCTGGCGAGTTGGCTTCTCCGTCTCCGTGGGACCTTTTTATACATAAATAACGTAATATAACCTAACCTAACCCAACCTAACATCTCGGCGGTAATATTTGAAAACATACCTGGCGAGTTGGCCTCTACGTCTCCGTGGGACCTTTATATACATCAATAAAGTAATATAACCTAACCTAACCCAACCTAACATCTCGGCGGTAATATTTGAAAACATACTTGGCGAGTTGGGCTCTACGTCTACGTGGGACCTTTATATACATCAATAACGTAATATAACCTAACCTAACCCAACCTAACGTCTCGGCGGTAATATTTGAAAACATTCATGGCGATTTGGCATCTACGTCTCCGTGGGACCTTTATATACATCAATAACGTAATATAATCTAACCTAACACAACCTAACGTCTCGGCGGTAATATTTGAATACATTCATGGCGATTTGGCATCTTCGTTTCCGTGGGACCTTCATATACATCAATAACGTAATATAGCCTAACCTAACCCAACCTAACATTTCGGCGGTAATATTTGACAACATTCCTGGCGAGTTGGCTTCTCCGTCTCCGTGGGACCTTCATATACATCACTAACGTAATATAACCTAACCTAACCCAACCTAACATCTCGGTGGTAATATTTGAAAACATTCCTGGCGAGTCGGACTCTACGTCACCGTGGGACCTATATATACATCAATAACGTAATATAACCTAACCTAACCCAACCTAACGTCTCGGCGGTAATATTTGAAAACATTCATGGCGATTTGGCATCTACGTCTCCGTGGGACCTTCATATACATCAATAACGTTATATAGCCTAACCTAACCCAACCTAACATTTCGGCGGTAATATTTGACAACATTCCTGGCGAGTTGGCTTCTCCGTCTCCGTGGGACCTTCATATACATCAATAACGTAATATAACCTAACCTAACCCAACCTAACATTTCGGCGGTAGTATTTGACAACATTCCTGGCGAGTTGGCTTCTCCGTCTCCGTGGGACATTTATATACATCAATAACGTAATATAACGTAACCTAACCCAACCTATCATCCCGGCGGTAATATATGATCACATTCCTGGTTTGTGGCCTCTGCGTCTCCGTGGAACCTTCATATGCATCAATTACGAAATATAACCTAACCTAACCCAACCTAACATCTAGGCGGTAATATTTGAAAATATTCCTGGCGAGTTGGCATCTACGTCTCCGTGGGACCTTCATATACATCAATAACGTAATATAGCCTAACCTAACCCAACCTAACATTTCGGCGGTAATATTTGACAACATTCCTGGCGAGTTGGCTTCTCCGTCTCGGTGGGACATTTATATACATCAATAACGTAATATAACCCAACCTAACCCAACCTTACATCTCGGCGGTAATATTTGACAACATACCTGGCGAGTCGGCCTCTACATCTCCGTGGAACCTTCATATACATCTATAACGTAATATAACCTAACCTAACCCAGCCTAACGTCTCGGCGGTAATATTTGAAAACATTCATGGCGATTTGGCATCTACGTCTCCGTGGGATCTTCATATACATCAATAACGTAATATATCCTAACCTAACCCAACCTAACGTCTCGGCGGTAATATTTGAAAACATTCCTGGCGAGTTGGCATCTACGTCTCCGTGGGACCTTCATATACATCAATAACGTAATATAGCCTAACCTAACCCAACCTAACATTTCGGCGGTAATATTTGACAACATTCCTGGCGAGTTGGCGTCTCCGTCTCCGTGGGACATTTGTATACATCAATAACGTAATATAACCTAACCTAACCCAACCTTACATCTCGGCGGTAATATTTGACAACATACCTGGCGAGTTGGCCTCTACATCTCCGTGGAACCTTCATATACATCAATAATGAAATATAACCTAACCTAACCCAACCTAACATCTCGGCGGTAATATTTGAAGACATTCCTGGCGAGTTGGCTTCTCCGTCTCCGTGGGACCTTCATATACATCAATAACGTAATATAACCTAACCTAACCCAACCTAACATCTCGGCGGTAATATTTGAAAACATAACTGACGAGTTGGCCTCTACGTCTCCGTGGGACCTTTATATACATCAATAACGTAATATAACCTAACCTAACCCAACCTAACGTCTCGGCGGTAATATTTGAAAAATTCATGGCGATTTGGCATCTACGTCTCCGTGTGACATTTATATACATCTATAACGTAATATAACCTAACCTAACCCAACCTAACATCTCGGCGGTAATATTTGAAAACATTCCTGGCGAGTTGGCCTCGACGTCTCCGTGGGACCTTTATATACATCAATAACGTAATATATCCTAACCTAACCCAACCTAACCTCTCGGCGGTAATATTTGAAAACATACCTGGCGAGTTGGCCTCTACGTCTCCGTGGGACCTTTATATACATCAATAAAGTAATATAACCTAACCTAACCCAACCTAACATCTCGGCGGTAATATTTGAAAACATACTTGGCGAGTTGGGCTCTACGTCTCCGTGGGACCTTTATATACATCAATAACGTAATATAACCTAACCTAACCCAACCTAACGTCTCGGCGGTAATATTTGAAAACATTCATGGCGATTTGGCATCTACGTCTCCGTGGGTCCTTTATATACATCAATAACGTAATATAACCTAACCTAAACCAACCTAACGTCTCGGCGGTAATATTTGAAAACATTCATGGCGATTTGGCATCTTCGTCTCCGTGGGACCTTCATATACATCAATAACGTAATATAGCCTAACCTAACCCAACCTAACATTTCGACGGTAGTATTTGACAACATTCCTGGCGAGTTGGCTTCTCCGTCTCCGTGGGACCTTCATATACATCAATAACGTAATATAGCCTAACCTAACCCAACCTAACATTTCGGCGGTAATATTTGACATCATTCCTGACGAGTTGGCCTCTACGTCTCCGTTTGACCTTCATAAACATCAATAACGTAATATAACGTAACCTAACCCAACCTAACATTTCGGCGGTAATATTTGACAACATTCCTGGCGAGTTGGCGTCTCCGTCTCCGTGGGACATTTGTATACATCAATAACGTAATATAACCTAACCTAACCCAACCTTACATCTCGGCGGTAATATTTGACAACATACCTGGCGAGTTGGCCTCTACATCTCCGTGGAACCTTCATATACATCAATAATGAAATATAACCTAACCTAACCCAACCTAACATCTCGGCGGTAATATTTGAAGACATTCCTGGCGAGTTGGCTTCTCCGTCTCCGTGGGACCTTCATATACATCAATAACGTAATATAGCCTAACCTAACCCAACCTAACGTCTCGGCGGTAATATTTGAAAACAATCATGGCGATTTGGCATCTACGTCTCCGTGGGACCTTCATATACATCAATAACGTAATATAGCCTAACCTAACACAACCTAACATTTCGGCGGTAATATTTGACAACATTCCTGGCGAGTTGGCTTCTCCGTCTCCGTGGGACCTTCAAATACATCAATAACGTAATATAGCCTAACCTAACCCAACCTAACATCTCGGCGGTAATATTTGAAAACATTCCTTGCGAGTCGGACTCTACGTCTCCGTGGGACCTTTATATACATCTATAACGTAATATAACCTAACCTAACCCAACCTAACATTTCGGCGGTAATATTTGAAAACATACCTGGCGAGTTGGACTCTACGTCTCCGTGGGACCTTTATATACATCAATAAAGTAATATAAACTAACCTAACCCAACCTAACATTTCGGCGGTAATATTAGACAACATTCCTGTCGAGTTGGTTTCTCCGTCTCCGTGGGATCTTTATAGACATCCATATCGTAATATACCCTAACCTAACCCAAACTAACATCTCCGCGGTAATATTTGAAAACATTCATGGCGAGTTGGCATCTACGTCTCCGTGGGACCTTCATATACATCAATAACGTAATATAGCCTAACATAACCCAACCTAACATTTCGGCGGTAATATTTGACAACATTCCTGGCGAGTTGGCTTCTCCGTCTCCGTGGGACATTTATATACATCAATAACGTAATATAACCTAACCTAACTCAACCTAACATCTCGGCGGTAATATTTGACAACATACCTGGCGAGTTGGCCTCTGCGTCTCCGTGGAACCTTCATATACATCAATAACGAAATATAACCTAACCTAACCCAACGTAACATCTCAGCGGTAATATTTGAAAACATTCCTGGCGAGTTGGCTTCTCCGTCTCCGTGGGATCTTTTTATACATAAATAACGTAATATAACCTAACCTAACCCAACCTAACATCTCGGCGGTAATATTTGAAAACATACCTGGCGAGTTGGCCTCTACGTCTCCGTGGGACCTTTATATACATCAATAAAGTAATATAACCTAACCTAACCCAACCTAACATCTCGGCGGTAATATTTGAAAACATACTTGGCGAGTTGGGCTCTACGTCTCCGTGGGACCTTTATATACATCAATAACGTAATATAACCTAACCTAACCCAACCTAACGTCTCGGCGGTAATATTTGAAAACATTCATGGCGATTTGGCATCTACGTCTCCGTGGGTCCTTTATATACATCAATAACGTAATATAACCTAACCTAAACCAACCTAACGTCTCGGCGGTAATATTTGAAAACATTCATGGCGATTTGGCATCTTCGTCTCCGTGGGACCTTCATATACATCAATAACGTAATATAGCCTAACCTAACCCAACCTAACATTTCGACGGTAGTATTTGACAACATTCCTGGCGAGTTGGCTTCTCCGTCTCCGTGGGACCTTCATATACATCAATAACGTAATATAGCCTAACCTAACCCAACCTAACATTTCGGCGGTAATATTTGACATCATTCCTGACGAGTTGGCCTCTACGTCTCCGTTTGACCTTCATAAACATCAATAACGTAATATAACGTAACCTAACCCAACCTAACATTTCGGCGGTAATATTTGACAACATTCCTGGCGAGTTGGCGTCTCCGTCTCCGTGGGACCTTCATATACATCAATAACGTAATATAGCCTAACCTAACCCAACCTAACGTCTCGGCGGTAATATTTGAAAACAATCATGGCGATTTGGCATCTACGTCTCCGTGGGACCTTCATATACATCAATAACGTAATATAGCCTAACCTAACACAACCTAACATTTCGGCGGTAATATTTGACAACATTCCTGGCGAGTTGGCTTCTCCGTCTCCGTGGGACCTTCAAATACATCAATAACGTAATATAGCCTAACCTAACCCAACCTAACATCTCGGCGGTAATATTTGAAAACATTCCTTGCGAGTCGGACTCTACGTCTCCGTGGGACCTTTATATACATCTATAACGTAATATAACCTAACCTAACCCAACCTAACATTTCGGCGGTAATATTTGAAAACATACCTGGCGAGTTGGACTCTACGTCTCCGTGGGACCTTTATATACATCAATAAAGTAATATAAACTAACCTAACCCAACCTAACATTTCGGCGGTAATATTAGACAACATTCCTGTCGAGTTGGTTTCTCCGTCTCCGTGGGATCTTTATAGACATCCATATCGTAATATACCCTAACCTAACCCAACCTAACATCTCCGCGGTAATATTTGAAAACATTCATGGCGAGTTGGCATCTACGTCTCCGTGGGACCTTCATATACATCAATAACGTAATATAGCCTAACATAACCCAACCTAACATTTCGGCGGTAATATTTGACAACATTCCTGGCGAGTTGGCTTCTCCGTCTCCGTGGGACATTTATATACATCAATAACGTAATATAACCTAACCTAACTCAACCTAACATCTCGGCGGTAATATTTGACAACATACCTGGCGAGTTGGCCTCTGCGTCTCCGTGGAACCTTCATATACATCAATAACGAAATATAACCTAACCTAACCCAACGTAACATCTCAGCGGTAATATTTGAAAACATTCCTGGCGAGTTGGCTTCTCCGTCTCCGTCGGATCTTTTTATACATAAATAACGTAATATAACCTAACCTAACCCAACCTAACATCTCGGCGGTAATATTTGAAAACATACCTGGCGAGTTGGCCTCTACGTCTCCGTGGGACCTTTATATACATCAATAAAGTAATATAACCTAACCTAACCCAACCTAACATCTCGGCGGTAATATTTGAAAACATACTTGGCGAGTTGGGCTCTACGTCTCCGTGGGACCTTTATATACATCAATAACGTAATATAACCTAACCTAACCCAACCTAACGTCTCGGCGGTAATATTTGAAAACATTCATGGCGATTTGGCATCTACGTCTCCGTGGGACCTTTATATACATCAATAACGTAATATAACCTAACCTAACACAACCTAACGTCTCGGCGGTAATATTTGAATACATTCATGGCGATTTGGCATCTTCGTTTCCGTGGGACCTTCATATACATCAATAACGTAATATAGCCTAACCTAACCCAACCTAACATTTCGGCGGTAATATTTGACAACATTCCTGGCGAGTTGGCTTCTCCGTCTCCGTGGGACCTTCATATACATCAATAACGTAATATAACCTAACCTAACCCAACCTAACATCTCGGTGGTAATATTTGAAAACATTCCTGGCGAGTCGGACTCTACGTCACCGTGGGACCTATATATACATCAATAACGTAATATAATCTAACCTAACCCAACCTAACGTCTCGGCGGTAATATTTGAAAACATTCATGGCGATTTGGCATCTACGTCTCCGTGGGACCTTCATATACATCAATAACGTAATATAGCCTAACCTAACCCAACCTAACATTTCGGCGGTAATATTTGACAACATTCCTGGCGAGTTGGCTTCTCCGTCTCCGCGGGACCTTCATATACATCAATAACGTAATATAACCTAACCTAACCCAACCTAACATTTCGGCGGTAGTATTTGACAACATTCCTGGCGAGTTGGCTTCTCCGTCTCCGTGGGACATTTATATACATCAATAACGTAATATAACGTAACCTAACCCAACCTATCATCCCGGCGGTAATATATGATCACATTCCTGGTTTGTGGCCTCTGCGTCTCCGTGGAACCTTCATATGCATCAATTACGAAATATAACCTAACCTAACCCAACCTAACATCTAGGCGGTAATATTTGAAAACATTCCTGGCGAGTTGGCATCTACGTCTCCGTGGGACCTTCATATACATCAATAACGTAATATAGCCTAACCTAACCCAACCTAACATTTCGGCGGTAATATTTGACAACATTCCTGGCGAGTTGGCTTCTCCGTCTCGGTGGGACATTTATATACATCAATAACGTAATATAACCTAACCTAACCCAACCTTACATCTCGGCGGTAATATTTGACAACATACCTGGCGAGTTGGACTCTACGTCTCCGTGGGACCTTTATATACATCAATAAAGTAATATAACCTAACCTAACCCAACCTAACATCTCGGCGGTAATATTTGAAGACATTCCTGGCGAGTTGGCTTCTCCGTCTCCGTGGGACCTTCATATACATCAATAACGTAATATAGCCTAACCTAACCCAACCTAACATTTCGACGGTAGTATTTGACAACATTCCTGGCGAGTTGGCTTCTCCGTCTCCGTGGGACCTTCATATACATCAATAACGTAATATAGCCTAACCTAACCCAACCTAACATTTCGGCGGTAATATTTGACATCATTCCTGACGAGTTGGCCTCTACGTCTCCGTTTGACCTTCATAAACATCAATAACGTAATATAACGTAACCTAACCCAACCTAACATTTCGGCGGTAATATTTGACAACATTCCTGGCGAGTTAGCGTCTCCGTCTCCGTGGGACATTTGTATACATCAATAACGTAATATAACCTAACCTAACCCAACCTTACATCTCGGCGGTAATATTTGACAACATACCTGGCGAGTTGGCCTCTACATCTCCGTGGAACCTTCATATACATCAATAATGAAATATAACCTAACCTAACCCAACCTAACATCTCGGCGGTAATATTTGAAGACATTCCTGGCGAGTTGGCTTCTCCGTCTCCGTGGGACCTTCATATACATCAATAACGTAATATAGCCTAACCTAACCCAACCTAACGTCTCGGCGGTAATATTTGAAAACAATCATGGCGATTTGGTATCTACGTCTCCGTGGGACCTTCATATACATCAATAACGTAATATAGCCTATCCTAACACAACCTAACATTTCGGCGGTAATATTTGACAACATTCCTGGCGAGTTGGCTTCTCCGTCTCCGTGGGACCTTCAAATACATCAATAACGTAATATAGCCTAACCTAACCCAACCTAACATCTCGGCGGTAATATTTGAAAACATTCCTTGCGAGTCGGACTCTACGTCTCCGTGGAACCTTCATATACATCAATAACGAAATATAACCTAACCTAACCCAACGTAACATCTCAGCGGTAATATTTGAAAACATTCCTGGCGAGTTGGCTTCTCCGTCTCCGTGGGATCTTTTTATACATAAATAACGTAATATAACCTAACCTAACCCAACCTAACATCTCGGCGGTAATATTTGAAAACATACCTGGCGAGTTGGCCTCTACGTCTCCGTGGGACCTTTATATACATCAATAAAGTAATATAACCTAACCTAACCCAACCTAACATCTCGGCGGTAATATTTGAAAACATACTTGGCGAGTTGGGCTCTACGTCTCCGTGGGACCTTTATATACATCAATAACGTAATATAACCTAACCTAACCCAACCTAACGTCTCGGCGGTAATATTTGAAAACATTCATGGCGATTTGGCATCTACGTCTCCGTGGGACCTTTATATACATCAATAACGTAATATAACCTAACCTAACACAACCTAACGTCTCGGCGGTAATATTTGAATACATTCATGGCGATTTGGCATCTTCGTTTCCGTGGGACCTTCATATACATCAATAACGTAATATAGCCTAACCTAACCCAACCTAACATTTCGGCGGTAATATTTGACAACATTCCTGGCGAGTTGGCTTCTCCGTCTCCGTGGGACCTTCATATACATCAATAACGTAATATAACCTAACCTAACCCAACCTAACATCCCGGTGGTAATATTTGAAAACATTCCTGGCGAGTCGGACTCTACGTCACCGTGGGACCTATATATACATCAATAACGTAATATAACCTAACCTAACCCAACCTAACGTCTCGGCGGTAATATTTGAAAACATTCATGGCGATTTGGCATCTACGTCTCCGTGGGACCTTCACATACATCAATAACGTAATATAGCCTAACCTAACCCAACCTAACATTTCGGCGGTAATATTTGACAACATTCCTGGCGAGTTGGCTTCTCCGTCTCCGTGGGACCTTCATATACATCAATAACGTAATATAACCTAACCTAACCCAACCTAACATTTCGGCGGTAGTATTTGACAACATTCCTGGCGAGTTGGCTTCTCCGTCGCCGTGGGACGTTTATATACATCAATAACGTAATATAACGTAACCTAACCCAACCTATCATCCCGGCGGTAATATATGATCACATTCCTGGTTTGTGGCCTCTGCGTCTCCGTGGAACCTTCATATGCATCAATTACGAAATATAACCTAACCTAACCCAACCTAACATCTAGGCGGTAATATTTGAAAACATTCCTGGCGAGTTGGCATCTACGTCTCCGTGGGACCTTCATATACATCAATAACGTAATATAGCCTAACCTAACCCAACCTAACATTTCGGCGGTAATATTTGACAACATTCCTGGCGAGTTGGCTTCTCCGTCTCGGTTGGACATTTATATACATCAATAACGTAATATAACCTAACCTAACCCAACCTTACATCTCGGCGGTAATATTTGACAACATACCTGGCGAGTTGGACTCTACGTCTCCGTGGGACCTTTATATACATCAATAAAGTAATATAACCTAACCTAACCCAACCTAACATCTCGGCGGTAATATTTGAAGACATTCCTGGCGAGTTGGCCTCTCCGTCTCCGTGGGACCTTCATATACATCAATAACGTAATATAGCCTAACCTAACCCAACCTAACATTTCGGCGGTAATATTTGACAACATTCCTGGCGAGTTGGCTTCTCCGTCTCGGTGGGACATTTATATACATCAATAACGTAATATAACCTAACCTAACCCAACCTTACATCTCGGCGGTAATATTTGACAACATACCTGGCGAGTTGGACTCTACGTCTCCGTGGGACCTGTATATACATCAATAAAGTAATATAACCTAACCTAACCCAACCTAACATCTCGGCGGTAATATTTGAAGACATTCCTGGCGAGTTGGCTTCTCCGTCTCCGTGGGACCTTCATATACATCAATAACGTAATATAGCCTAACCTAACCCAACCTAACATTTCGACGGTAGTATTTGACAACATTCCTGGCGAGTTGGCTTCTCCATCTCGGTGGGACATTTATATACATCAATAACGTAATATAACCTAACCTAACCCAACCTAACATTTCGGCGGTAATATTTGACAACATTCCTGGCGAGTTGGCGTCTCCGTCTCCGTGGGACATTTGTATACATCAATAACGTAATATAACCTAACCTAACCCAACCTTACATCTCGGCGGTAATATTTGACAACATACCTGGCGAGTTGGCCTCTACATCTCCGTGGAACCTTCATATACATCAATAATGAATTATAACCTAACCTAACCCAACCTAACATCTCGGCGGTAATATTTGAAGACATTCCTGGCGAGTTGGCTTCTCCGTCTCCGTGGGACCTTCATATACATCAATAACGTAATATAGCCTAACCTAACCCAACCTAACATTTCGGCGGTAATATTTGACAACATTCCTGGCGAGTTGGCTTCTCCGTCTCCGTGGGACCTTCATATACATCAATAACGTAATATAGCCTAACCTAACCAAACCTAACATTTCGGCGGTAATATTTGACATCATTCCTGACGAGTTGGCCTCTACGTCTCCGTTTGACCTTCATAAACATCAATAACGTAATATAACGTAACCTAACCCAACCTAACGTCTCGGCGGTAATATTTGAAAACATACCTGGCGAGTTGGACTCTACGTCTCCGTGGGACCTTTATATACATCAATAAAGTAATATAAACTAACCTAACCCAACCTAACATTTCGGCGGTAATATTCGACAACATTCCTGTCGAGTTGGTTTCTCCGTCTCCGTGGAACCTTCATATACATCAATAACGAAATATAACCTAACCTAACCCAACCTAACATCTCGGCGGTAATATTTGAAAACATTCCTGGCGAGTTCGCTTCTCCGTCTCCGTGGGATCTTTTTATACATAAATAACGTAATATAACCTAACCTAACCCAACCTAACATCTCGGCGGTAATATTTGAAAACATAACTGACGAGTTGGCCTCTACGTCTCCGTGGGACCTTTATATACATCAATAACGTAATATAACCTAACCTAACCCAACCTAACGTCTCGGCGGTAATATTTGAAAAATTCATGGCGATTTGGCATCTACGTCTCCGTGGGACATTTATATACATCTATAACGTAATATAACCTAACCTAACCCAACCTAACATCTCGGCGGTAATATTTGAAAACATTCCTGGCGAGTTGGCCTCGACGTCTCCGTGGGACCTTTATATACATCAATAACGTAATATATCCTAACCTAACCCAACCTAACCTCTCGGCGGTAATATTTGAAAACATACCTGGCGAGTTGGCCTCTACGTCTCCGTGGGACCTTTATATACATCAATAAAGTAATATAACCTAACCTAACCCAACCTAACATCTGGGCGGTAATATTTGAAAACATACTTGGCGAGTTGGGCTCTACGTCTCCGTGGGACCTTTATATACATCAATAACGTAATATAACCTAACCTCACCCAACCTAACGTCTCGGCGGTAATATTTGAAAACATTCATGGCGATTTGGCATCTACGTCTCCGTGGGTCCTTTATATACATCAATAACGTAATATAACCTAACCTAAACCAACCTAACGTCTCGGCGGTAATATTTGAAAACATTCATGGCGATTTGGCATCTTCGTCTCCGTGGGACCTTCATATACATCAATAACGTAATATAGCCTAACCTAACCCAACCTAACATTTCGACGGTAGTATTTGACAACATTCCTGGCGAGTTGGCTTCTCCGTCTCGGTGGGACATTTATATACATCAATAACGTAATATAACCTAACCTAACCCAACCTTACATCTCGGCGGTAATATTTGACAACATACCTGGCGAGTTGGCCTCTACATCTCCGTGGAACCTTCATATACATCAATAATGAAATATAACCTAACCTAACCCAACCTAACATCTCGGCGGTAATATTTGAAGACATTCCTGGCGAGTTGGCTTCTCCGTCACCGTGGGACCTTTATATACATCAATAACGTAATATAACCTAACCTAACCCAACCTAACATTTCGGCGGTAGTATTTGACAACATTCCTGGCGAGTTGGCTTCTCCGTCTCCGTGGGACATTTATATACATCAATAACGTAATATAACGTAACCTAACCCAACCTATCATCCCGGCGGTAATATATGATCACCTTCCTGGTTTGTGGCCTCTGCGTCTCCGTGGAACCTTCATATGCATCAATTACGAAATATAACCTAACCTAACCCAACCTAACATCTAGGCGGTAATATTTGAAAACATTCCTGGCGAGTTGGCATCTACGTCTCCGTGGGACCTTCATATACATCAATAACGTAATATAGCCTAACCTAACCCAACCTAACATTTCGGCGGTAATATTTGACAACATTCCTGGCGAGTTGGCTTCTCCGTCTCGGTGGGACATTTATATACATCAATAACGTAATATAACCCAACCTAACCCAACCTTACATCTCGGCGGTAATATTTGACAACATACCTGGCGAGTCGGCCTCTACATCTCCGTGGAACCTTCATATACATCTATAACGTAATATAACATAACCTAACCCAGCCTAACGTCTCGGCGGTAATATTTGAAAACATTCATGGCGATTTGGCATCTACGTCTCCGTGGGATCTTCATATACATCAATAACGTAATATATCCTAACCTAACCCAACCTAACGTCTCGGCGGTAATATTTGAAAACATTCCTGGCGAGTTTGCATCTACGTCTCCGTGGGACCTTCATATACATCAATAACGTAATATAGCCTAACCTAACCCAACCTAACATTTCGGCGGTAATATTTGACAACATTCCTGGCGAGTTGGCGTCTCCGTCTCCGTGGGACATTTGTATACATCAATAACGTAATATAACCTAACCTAACCCAACCTAACATTTCGGCGGTAATATTTGACAACATTCCTGGCGAGTTGGCTTCTCCGTCTCCGTGGGACATTTATATACATCAATAACGTAATATAACGTAACCTAACCCAACCTATCATCCCGGCGGTAATATATGATCACATTCCTGGTTTGTGGCCTCTGCGTCTCCGTGGAACCTTCATATGCATCAATTACGAAATATAACCTAACCTAAACCAACCTAACGTCTCGGCGGTAATATTTGAAAACATTCATGGCGATTTGGCATCTTCGTCTCCGTGGGACCTTCATATACATCAATAACGTAATATAGCCTAACCTAACCCAACCTAACATTTCGACGGTAGTATTTGACAACATTCCTGGCGAGTTGGCTTCTCCGTCTCCGTGGGACCTTCATATACATCAATAACGTAATATAGCCTAACCTAACCCAACCTAACATTTCGGCGGTAATATTTGACATCATTCCTGACGAGTTGGCCTCTACGTCTCCGTGGGACCTTCATATACATCAATAACGTAATATAGCCTAACCTAACCCAACCTAACGTCTCGGCGGTAATATTTGAAAACAATCATTGCGATTTGGCATCTACGTCTCCGTGGGACCTTCATATACATCAATAACGTAATATAGCCTAACCTAACACAACCTAACATTTCGGCGGTAATATTTGACAACATTCCTGGCGAGTTGGCTTCTCCGTCTCCGTGGGACCTTCAAATACATCAATAACGTAATATAGCCTAACCTAACCCAACCTAACATCTCGGCGGTAATATTTGAAAACATTCCTTGCGAGTCGGACTCTACGTCTCCGTGGGACCTTTATATACATCTATAACGTAATATAACCTAACCTAACCCAACCTAACATTTCGGCGGTAATATTTGAAAACATACCTGGCGAGTTGGACTCTACGTCTCCGTGGGACCTTTATATACATCAATAAAGTAATATAAACTAACCTAACCCAACCTAACATTTCGGCGGTAATATTAGACAACATTCCTGTCGAGTTGGTTTCTCCGTCTCCGTGGGATCTTTATAGACATCCATATCGTAATATAACCTAACTTAACCCAACCTAACATCTCCGCGGTAATATTTGAAAACATTCATGGCGAGTTGGCATCTACGTCTCCGTGGGACCTTCATATACATCAATAACGTAATATAGCCTAACATAACCCAACCTAACATTTCGGCGGTAATATTTGACAACATTCCTGGCGAGTTGGCTTCTCCGTCTCCGTGGGACATTTATATACATCAATAACGTAATATAACCTAACCTAACTCAACCTAACATCTCGGCGGTAATATTTGACAACATACCTGGCGAGTTGGCCTCTGCGTCTCCGTGGAACCTTCATATACATCAATAACGAAATATAACCTAACCTAACCCAACGTAACATCTCAGCGGTAATATTTGAAAACATTCCTGGCGAGTTGGCTTCTCCGTCTCCGTGGAATCTTTTTATACATAAATAACGTAATATAACCTAACCTAACCCAACCTAACATCTCGGCGGTAATATTTGAAAACATACCTGGCGAGTTGGCCTCTACGTCTCCGTGGGACCTTTATATACATCAATAAAGTAATATAACCTAACCTAACCCAACCTAACATCTCGGCGGTAATATTTGAAAACATACTTGGCGAGTTGGGCTCTACGTCTCCGTGGGACCTTTATATACATCAATAACGTAATATAACCTAACCTAACCCCAACCTAACGTCTCGGCGGTAATATTTGAAAACATTCATGGCGATTTGGCATCTACGTCTCCGTGGGACCTTTATATACATCAATAACGTAATATAACCTAACCTAACACAACCTAACGTCTCGGCGGTAATATTTGAATACATTCATGGCGATTTGGCATCTTCGTTTCCGTGGGATCTTCATATACATCAATAACGTAATATAGCCTAACCTAACCCAACCTAACATTTCGGCGGTAATATTTGACAACATTCCTGGCGAGTTGGCTTCTCCGTCTCCGTGGGACCTTCATATACATCAATAACGTAATATAACCTAACCTAACCCAACCTAACATCTCGGTGGTAATATTTGAAAACATTCCTGGCGAGTCGGACTCTACGTCACCGTGGGACCTATATATACATCAATAACGTAATATAACCTAACCTAACCCAACCTAACGTCTCGGCGTTAATATTTGAAAACATTCATGGCGATTTGGCTTCTCCGTCTCCGTGGGACATTTATATACATCAATAACGTAATATAACGTAACCTAACCCAACCTATCATCCCGGCGGTAATATATGATCACATTCCTGGTTTGTGGCCTCTGCGTCTCCGTGGAACCTTCATATGCATCAATTACGAAATATAACCTAACCTAACCCAACCTAACATCTAGGCGGTAATATTTGAAAACATTCCTGGCGAGTTGGCATCTACGTCTCCGTGGGACCTTCATATACATCAATAACGTAATATAGCCTAACCTAACCCAACCTAACGTTTCGGCGGTAATATTTGACAACATTCCTGGCGAGTTGGCGTCTCCGTCTCCGTGGGACATTTGTATACATCAATAACGTAATATAACCTAACCTAACCCAACCTTACATCTCGGCGGTAATATTTGACAACATACCTGGCGAGTTGGCCTCTACATCTCCGTGGAACCTTCATATACATCAATAATGAAATACAACCTAACCTAACCCAACCTAACATCTCGGCGGTAATATTTGAAGACATTCCTGGCGAGTTGGCTTCTCCGTCTCCGTGGGACCTTCATATACATCAATAACGTAATATAACCTAACCTAACCCAACCTAACATCTCGGCGGTAATATTTGAAAACATACTTGGCGAGTTGGGCTCTACGTCTCCGTGGGACCTTTATATACATCAATAACGTAATATAACCTAACCTAACCCCAACCTAACGTCTCGGCGGTAATATTTGAAAACATTCATGGCGATTTGGCATCTACGTCTCCGTGGGACCTTTATATACATCAATAACGTAATATAACCTAACCTAACACAACCTAACGTCTCGGCGGTAATATTTGAATACATTCATGGCGATTTGGCATCTTCGTTTCCGTGGGATCTTCATATACATCAATAACGTAATATAGCCTAACCTAACCCAACCTAACATTTCGGCGGTAATATTTGACAACATTCCTGGCGAGTTGGCTTCTCCGTCTCCGTGGGACCTTCATATACATCAATAACGTAATATAACCTAACCTAACCCAACCTAACATCTCGGTGGTAATATTTGAAAACATTCCTGGCGAGTCGGACTCTACGTCACCGTGGGACTTATATATACATCAATAACGTAATATAACCTAACCTAACCCAACCTAACGTCTCGGCGTTAATATTTGAAAACATTCATGGCGATTTGGCATCTACGTCTCCGTGGGACCTTCATATACATCAATAACGTAATATAGCCTAACCTAACCCAACCTAACATTTCGGCGGTAATATTTGACAACATTCCTGGCGAGTTGGCTTCTCCGTCTCCGTGGGACCTTCATATACATCAATAACGTAATATAACCTAACCTAACCCAACCTAACCTCTCGGCGGTAATATTTGAAAACATACCTGGCGAGTTGGCCTCTACGTCTCCGTGGGACCTTTATATACATCAATAAAGTAATATAACCTAACCTAACCCAACCTAACATCTCGGCGGTAATATTTGAAAACATACTTGGCTAGTTGGGCTCTACGTCTCCGTGGGACCTTTATATACATCAATAACGTAATATAACCTAACCTAACCCAACCTAACGTCTCGGCGGTAATATTTGAAAACATTCATGGCGATTTGGCATCTACGTCTCCGTGGGTCCTTTATATACATCAATAACGTAATATAACCTAACCTAAACCAACCTAACGTCTCGGCGGTAATATTTGAAAACATTCATGGCGATTTGGCATCTTCGTCTCCGTGGGACCTTCATATACATCAATAACGTAATATAGCCTAACCTAACCCAACCTAACATTTCGACGGTAGTATTTGACAACATTCCTGGCGAGTTGGCTTCTCCGTCTCCGTGGGACCTTCATATACATCAATAACGTAATATAGCCTAACCTAACCCAACCTAACGTCTCGGCGGTAATATTTGAAAACAATCATTGCGATTTGGCATCTACGTCTCCGTGGGACCTTCATATACATCAATAACGTAATATAGCCTAACCTAACACAACCTAACATTTCGGCGGTAATATTTGACAACATTCCTGGCGAGTTGGCTTCTCCGTCTCCGTGGGACCTTCAAATACATCAATAACGTAATATAGCCTAACCTAACCCAACCTAACATCTCGGCGGTAATATTTGAAAACATTCCTTGCGAGTCGGACTCTACGTCTCCGTGGGACCTTTATATACATCTATAACGTAATATAACCTAACCTAACCCAACCTAACATTTCGGCGGTAATATTTGAAAACATACCTGGCGAGTTGGACTCTACGTCTCCGTGGGACCTTTATATACATCAATAAAGTAATATAAACTAACCTAACCCAACCTAACATTTCGGCGGTAATATTAGACAACATTCCTGTCGAGTTGGTTTCTCCGTCTCCGTGGGATCTTTATAGACATCCATATCGTAATATAACCTAACCTAACCCAACCTAACATCTCCGCGGTAATATTTGAAAACATTCATGGCGAGTTGGCATCTACGTCTCCGTGGGACCTTCATATACATCAATAACGTAATATAGCCTAACATAACCCAACCTAACATTTCGGCGGTAATATTTGACAACATTCCTGGCGAGTTGGCTTCTCCGTCTCCGTGGGACATTTATATACATCAATAACGTAATATAACCTAACCTAACTCAACCTAACATCTCGGCGGTAATATTTGACAACATACCTGGCGAGTTGGCCTCTGCGTCTCCGTGGAACCTTCATATACATCAATAACGAAATATAACCTAACCTAACCCAACGTAACATCTCAGCGGTAATATTTGAAAACATTCCTGGCGAGTTGGCTTCTCCGTCTCCGTGGAATCTTTTTATACATAAATAACGTAGTATAACCTAACCTAACCCAACCTAACATCTCGGCGGTAATATTTGAAAACATACCTGGCGAGTTGGCCTCTACGTCTCCGTGGGACCTTTATATACATCAATAAAGTAATATAACCTAACCTAACCCAACCTAACATCTCGGCGGTAATATTTGAAAACATACTTGGCGATTTGGGCTCTACGTCTCCGTGGGACCTTTATATACATCAATAACGTAATATAACCTAACCTAACCCCAACCTAACGTCTCGGCGGTAATATTTGAAAACATTCATGGCGATTTGGCATCTACGTCTCCGTGGGACCTTTATATACATCAATAACGTAATATAACCTAACCTAACACAACCTAACGTCTCGGCGGTAATATTTGAATACATTCATGGCGATTTGGCATCTTCGTTTCCGTGGGATCTTCATATACATCAATAACGTAATATAGCCTAACCTAACCCAACCTAACATTTCGGCGGTAATATTTGACAACATTCCTGGCGAGTTGGCTTCTCCGTCTCCGTGGGACCTTCATATACATCAATAACGTAATATAACCTAACCTAACCCAACCTAACATCTCGGTGGTAATATTTGAAAACATTCCTGGAGAGTCGGACTCTACGTCACCGTGGGACCTATATATACATCAATAACGTAATATAACCTAACCTAACCCAACCTAACGTCTCGGCGTTAATATTTGAAAACATTCATGGCGATTTGGCATCTACGTCTCCGTGGGACCTTCATATACATCAATAACGTAATATAGCCTAACCTAACCCAACCTAACATTTCGGCGGTAATATTTGACAACATTCCTGGCGAGTTGGCTTCTCCGTCTCCGTGGGACCTTCATATACATCAATAACGTAATATAACCTAACCTAACCCAACCTAACATTTCGGCGGTAGTATTTGACGACATTCCTGGCGAGTTGGCTTCTCCGTCTCCGTGGGACATTTATATACATCAATAACGTAATATAACGTAACCTAACCCAACCTATCATCGCGGCGGTAATATATGATCACATTCCTGGTTTGTGGCCTCTGCGTCTCCGTGGAACCTTCATATGCATCAATTACGAAATATAACCTAACCTAACCCAACCTAACATCTAGGCGGTAATATTTGAAAACATTCCTGGCGAGTTGGCATCTACGTCTCCGTGGGACCTTCATATACATCAATAACGTAATATAGCCTAACCTAACCCAACCTAACATTTCGGCGGTAATATTTGACAACATTCCTGGCGAGTTGGCTTCTCCGTCTCGGTGGGACATTTATATACATCAATAACGTAATATAACCTAACCTAACCCAACCTTACATCTCGGCGGTAATATTTGACAACATACCTGGCGAGTTGGACTCTACGTCTCCGTGGGACCTTTATATACATCAATAAAGTAATATAACCTAACCTAACCCAACCTAACATCTCGGCGGTAATATTTGAAGACATTCCTGGCGAGTTGGCTTCTCCGTCTCCGTGGGACCTTCATATACATCAATAACGTAATATAGCCTAACCTAACCCAACCTAACATTTCGGCGGTAATATTTGACATCATTCCTGACGAGTTGGCCTCTACGTCTCCGTTTGACCTTCATAAACATCAATAACGTAATATAACGTAACCTAACCCAACCTAACATTTCGGCGGTAATATTTGACAACATTCCTGGCGAGTTGGCGTCTCCGTCTCCGTGGGACATTTGTATACATCAATAACGTAATATAACCTAACCTAACCCAACCTTACATCTCGGCGGTAATATTTGACAACATACCTGGCGAGTTGGCCTCTACATCTCCGTGGAACCTTCATATACATCAATAATGAAATATAACCTAACCTAACCCAACCTAACATCTCGGCGGTAATATTAGAAGACATTCCTGGCGAGTTGGCTTCTCCGTCTCCGTGGGACCTTCATATACATCAATAACGTAATATAGCCTAACCTAACCCAACCTAACGTCTCGGCGGTAATATTTGAAAACAATCATTGCGATTTGGCATCTACGTCTCCGTGGGACCTTCATATACATCAATAACGTAATATAGCCTAACCTAACACAACCTAACATTTCGGCGGTAATATTTGACAACATTCCTGGCGAGTTGGCTTCTCCGTCTCCGTGGGACCTTCAAATACATCAATAACGTAATATAGCCTAACCTAACCCAACCTAACATCTCGGCGGTAATATTTGAAAACATTCCTTGCGAGTCGGACTCTACGTCTCCGTGGGACCTTTATATACATCTATAACGTAATATAACCTAACCTAACCCAACCTAACATTTCGGCGGTAATATTTGAAAACGTACCTGGCGAGTTGGACTCTACGTCTCCGTGGGACCTTTATATACATCAATAAAGTAATATAAACTAACCTAACCCAACCTAACATTTCGGCGGTAATATTAGACAACATTCCTGTCGAGTTGGTTTCTCCGTCTCCGTGGGATCTTTATAGACATCCATATCGTAATATAACCTAACCTAACCCAACCTAACATCTCCGCGGTAATATTTGAAAACATTCATGGCGAGTTGGCATCTACGTCTCCGTGGGACCTTCATATACATCAATAACGTAATATAGCCTAACATAACCCAACCTAACATTTCGGCGGTAATATTTGACAACATTCCTGGCGAGTTGGCTTCTCCGTCTCCGTGGGACATTTATATACATCAATAACGTAATATAACCTAACCTAACTCAACCTAACATCTCGGCGGTAATATTTGACAACATACCTGGCGAGTTGGCCTCTGCGTCTCCGTGGAACCTTCATATACATCAATAACGAAATATAACCTAACCTAACCCAACGTAACATCTCAGCGGTAATATTTGAAAACATTCCTGGCGAGTTGGCTTCTCCGTCTCCGTGGAATCTTTTTATACATAAATAACGTAGTATAACCTAACCTAACCCAACCTAACATCTCGGCGGTAATATTTGAAAACATACCTGGCGAGTTGGCCTCTACGTCTCCGTGGGACCTTTATATACATCAATAAAGTAATATAACCTAACCTAACCCAACCTAACATCTCGGCGGTAATATTTGAAAACATACTTGGCGAGTTGGGCTCTACGTCTCCGTGGGACCTTTATATACATCAATAACGTAATATAACCTAACCTAACCCCAACCTAACGTCTCGGCGGTAATATTTGAAAACATTCATGGCGATTTGGCATCTACGTCTCCGTGGGACCTTTATATACATCAATAACGTAATATAACCTAACCTAACACAACCTAACGTCTCGGCGGTAATATTTGAATACATTCATGGCGATTTGGCATCTTCGTTTCCGTGGGATCTTCATATACATCAATAACGTAATATAGCCTAACCTAACCCAACCTAACATTTCGGCGGTAATATTTGACAACATTCCTGGCGAGTTGGCTTCTCCGTCTCCGTGGGACCTTCATATACATCAATAACGTAATATAACCTAACCTAACCCAACCTAACATCTCGGTGCTAATATTTGAAAACATTCCTGGCGAGTCGGACTCTACGTCACCGTGGGACCTATATATACATCAATAACGTAATATAACCTAACCTAACCCAACCTAACGTCTCGGCGTTAATATTTGAAAACATTCATGGCGATTTGGCATCTACGTCTCCGTGGGACCTTCATATACATCAATAACGTAATATAGCCTAACCTAACCCAACCTAACATTTCGGCGGTAATATTTGACAACATTCCTGGCGAGTTGGCTTCTCCGTCTCCGTGGGACCTTCATATACATCAATAACGTAATATAACCTAACCTAACCCAACCTAACATTTCGGCGGTAGTATTTGACGACATTCCTGGCGAGTTGGCTTCTCCGTCTCCGTGGGACATTTATATACATCAATAACGTAATATAACGTAACCTAACCCAACCTATCATCCCGGCGGTAATATATGATCACATTCCTGGTTTGTGGCCTCTGCGTCTCCGTGGAACCTTCATATGCATCAATTACGAAATATAACCTAACCTAACCCAACCTAACATCTAGGCGGTAATATTTGAAAACATTCCTGGCGAGTTGGCATCTACGTCTCCGTGGGACCTTCATATACATCAATAACGTAATATAGCCTAACCTAACCCAACCTAACATTTCGGCGGTAATATTTGACAACATTCCTGGCGAGTTGGCTTCTCCGTCTCGGTGGGACATTTATATACATCAATATCGTAATATAACCTAACCTAACCCAACCTTACATCTCGGCGGTAATATTTGACAACATACCTGGCGAGTTGGACTCTACGTCTCCGTGGGACCTTTATATACATCAATAAAGTAATATAACCTAACCTAACCCAACCTAACATCTCGGCGGTAATATTTGAAGACATTCCTGGCGAGTTGGCTTCTCCGTCTCCGTGGGACCTTCATATACATCAATAACGTAATATAGCCTAACCTAACCCAACCTAACATTTCGACGGTAGTATTTGACAACATTCCTGGCGAGTTGGCTTCTCCGTCTCGGTGGGACATTTATATACATCAATAACGTAATATAACCTAACCTAACCCAACCTAACATTTCGGCGGTAATATTTGACAACATTCCTGGCGAGTTGGCTTCTCCGTCACCGTGGGACCTTTATATACATCAATAACGTAATATAACCTAACCTAACCCAACCTAACGTCTCGGCGGTAATATTTGAAAACATTCCTTGCGAGTCGGACTCTACGTCTCCGTGGGACCTTTATATACATCTATAACGTAATATAACCTAACCTAACCCAACCTAACATTTCGGCGGTAATATTTGAAAACATACCTGGCGAGTTGGACTCTACGTCTCCGTGGGACCTTTATATACATCAATAAAGTAATATAAACTAACCTAACCCAACCTAACATTTCGGCGGTAATATTAGACAACATTCCTGTCGAGTTGGTTTCTCCGTCTCCGTGGGATCTTTATAGACATCCATATCGTAATATAACCTAACCTAACCCAACCTAACATCTCCGCGGTAATATTTGAAAACATTCATGGCGAGTTGGCATCTACGTCTCCGTGGGACCTTCATATACATCAATAACGTAATATAGCCTAACATAACCCAACCTAACATTTCGGCGGTAATATTTGACAACATTCCTGGCGAGTTGGCTTCTCCGTCTCCGTGGGACATTTATATACATCAATAACGTAATATAACCTAACCTAACTCAACCTAACATCTCGGCGGTAATATTTGACAACATACCTGGCGAGTTGGCCTCTGCGTCTCCGTGGAACCTTCATATACATCAATAACGAAATATAACCTAACCTAACCCAACGTAACATCTCAGCGGTAATATTTGAAAACATTCCTGGCGAGTTGGCTTCTCCGTCTCCGTGGAATCTTTTTATACATAAATAACGTAATATAACCTAACCTAACCCAACCTAACATCTCGGCGGTAATATTTGAAAACATACCTGGCGAGTTGGCCTCTACGTCTCCGTGGGACCTTTATATACATCAATAAAGTAATATAACCTAACCTAACCCAACCGAACATCTCGGCGGTAATATTTGAAAACATACTTGGCGAGTTGGGCTCTACGTCTCCGTGGGACCTTTATATACATCAATAACGTAATATAACCTAACCTAACCCCAACCTAACGTCTCGGCGGTAATATTTGAAAACATTCATGGCGATTTGGCATCTTCGTTTCCGTGGGACCTTCATATACATCAATAACGTAATATAGCCTAACCTAACCCAACCTAACATTTCGGCGGTAATATTTGACAACATTCCTGGCGAGTTGGCTTCTCCGTCTCCGTGGGACCTTCATATACATCAATAACGTAATATAACCTAACCTAACCCAACCTAACATCTCGGTGGTAATATTTGAAAACATTCCTGGCGTGTCGGACTCTACGTCACCGTGGGACCTATATATACATCAATAACGTAATATAACCTAACCTAACCCAACCTAACGTCTCGGCGGTAATATTTGAAAACATTCATGGCGATTTGGCATCTACGTCTCCGTGGGACCTTCATATACATCAATAACGTAATATAGCCTAACCTAACCCAACCTAACATTTCGGCGGTAATATTTGACAACATTCCTGGCGAGTTGGCTTCTCCGTCTCCGTGGGACCTTCATATACATCAATAACGTAATATAACCTAACCTAACCCAACCTAACATTTCGGCGGTAGTATTTGACAACATTCCTGGCGAGTTGGCTTCTCCGTCTCCGTGGGACATTTATATACATCAATAACGTAATATAACGTAACCTAACCCAACCTATCATCCCGGCGGTAATATATGATCACATTCCTGGTTTGTGGCCTCTGCGTCTCCGTGGAACCTTCATATGCATCAATTACGAAATATAACCTAACCTAACCCAACCTAACATCTAGGCGGTAATATTTGAAAACATTCCTGGCGAGTTGGCATCTACGTCTCCGTGGGACCTTCATATACATCAATAACGTAATATAGCCTAACCTAACCCAACCTAACATTTCGGCGGTAATATTTGACAACATTCCTGGCGAGTTGGCTTCTCCGTCTCGGTGGGACATTTATATACATCAATAACGTAATATAACCTAACCTAACCCAACCTTACATCTCGGCGGTAATATTTGACAACATACCTGGCGAGTTGGACTCTACGTCTCCGTGGGACCTTTATATACATCAATAAAGTAATATAACCTAACCTAACCCAACCTAACATCTCGGCGGTAATATTTGAAGACATTCCTGGCGAGTTGGCTTCTCCGTCTCCGTGGGACCTTCATATACATCAATAACGTAATATAGCCTAACCTAACCCAACCTAACATTTCGACGGTAGTATTTGACAACATTCCTGGCGAGTTGGCTTCTCCGTCTCGGTGGGACATTTATATACATCAATAACGTAATATAACCTAACCTAACCCAACCTAACATTTCGGCGGTAATATTTGACAACATTCCTGGCGAGTTGGCGTCTCCGTCTCCGTGGGACATTTGTATACATCAATAACGTAATATAACCTAACCTAACCCAACCTTACATCTCGGCGGTAATATTTGACAACATACCTGGCGAGTTGGCCTCTACATCTCCGTGGAACCTTCATATACATCAATAATGAATTATAACCTAACCTAACCCAACCTAACATCTCGGCGGTAATATTTGACATCATTCCTGACGAGTTGGCCTCTACGTCTCCGTTTGACCTTCATAAACATCAATAACGTAATATAACGTAACCTAACCCAACCTAACATCTCGGCGGTAATATTTGAAAACATACCTGGCGAGTTGGACTCTACGTCTCCGTGGGACCTTTATATACATCAATAAAGTAATATAAACTAACCTAACCCAACCTAACATTTCGGCGGTAATATTCGACAACATTCCTGTCGAGTTGGTTTCTCCGTCTCCGTGGAACCTTCATATACATCAATAACGAAATATAACCTAACCTAACCCAACCTAACATCTCGGCGGTAATATTTGAAAACATTCCTGGCGAGTTCGCTTCTCCGTCTCCGTGGGATCTTTTTATACATAAATAACGTAATATAACCTAACCTAACCCAACCTAACATCTCGGCGGTAATATTTGAAAACATAACTGACGAGTTGGCCTCTACGTCTCCGTGGGACCTTTATATACATCAATAACGTAATATAACCTAACCTAACCCAACCTAACGTCTCGGCGGTAATATTTGAAAAATTCATGGCGATTTGGCATCTACGTCTCCGTGGGACATTTATATACATCTATAACGTAATATAACCTAACCTAACCCAACCTAACATCTCGGCGGCAATATTTGAAAACATTCCTGGCGAGTTGGCCTCGACGTCTCCGTGGGACCTTTATATACATCAATAACGTAATATATCCTAACCTAACCCAACCTAACCTCTCGGCGGTAATATTTGAAAACATACCTGGCGAGTTGGCCTCTACGTCTCCGTGGGACCTTTATATACATCAATAAAGTAATATAACCTAACCTAACCCAACCTAACATCTGGGCGGTAATATTTGAAAACATACTTGGCCAGTTGGGCTCTACGTCTCCGTGGGACCTTTATATACATCAATAACGTAATATAACCTAACCTCACCCAACCTAACGTCTCGGCGGTAATATTTGAAAACATTCATGGCGATTTGGCATCTACGTCTCCGTGGGTCCTTTATATACATCAATAACGTAATATAACCTAACCTAAACCAACCTAACATCTCGGCGGTAATATTTGAAAACATTCATGGCGATTTGGCATCTTCGTCTCCGTGGGACCTTCATATACATCAATAACGTAATATAGCCTAACCTACCCCAACCTAACATTTCGACGGTAGTATTTGACAACATTCCTGGCGAGTTGGCTTCTCCGTCTCGGTGGGACATTTATATACATCAATAACGTAATATAACCTAACCTAACCCAACCTTACATCTCGGCGGTAATATTTGACAACATACCTGGCGAGTTGGCCTCTACATCTCCGTGGAACCTTCATATACATCAATAATGAAATATAACCTAACCTAATCCAACCTAACATCTCGGCGGTAATATTTGAAGACATTCCTGGCGACTTGGCTTCTCCGTCACCGTGGGACCTTTATATACATCAATAACGTAATATAACCTAACCTAACCCAACCTAACGTCTCGGCGGTAATATTTGAAAACATTCCTGGCGAGATGGCTTCTCCGTCTCCGTGGGACATTTATATACATCAATAACGTAATATAACCTAACCTAACCCAACCTTACATGTCGGCGGTAATATTTGACAACATACCTGGCGAGTTGGACTCTACATCTCCGTGGAACCTTCATATACATCAATAATGAAATATAACCTAACCTAACCCAACCTAACATCTCGGCGGTAATATTTGAAGACATTCCTGGCGAGTTGGCTTCTCCGTCTCCGTGGGACCTTCATATACATCAATAACGTAATATAGCCTAACCTAACCCAACCTAACATTTCGGCGGTAATATTTGACAACATTCCTGGCGAGTTGGCTTCTCCGTCTCCGTGGGACCTTCATATACATCAATAACGTAATATAGCCTAACCTAACCCAACCTAACATTTCGGCGGTAATATTTGACATCATTCCTGACGAGTTGGCCTCTACGTCTCCGTTTGACCTTCATAAACATCAATAACGTAATATAACGTAACCTAACCCAACCTAACATCTCGGCGGTAATATTTGAAAACATACCTGGCGAGTTGGACTCTACGTCTCCGTGGGACCTTTATATACATCAATAAAGTAATATAAACTAACCTAACCCAACCTAACATTTCGGCGGTAATATTCGACAACATTCCTGTCGAGTAGGTTTCTCCGTCTCCGTGGGATCTTTATAGACATCCATAACGTAATATAACCTAACCTAACCCAACCTAACATCTCGGCGGTAATATTTGACAACATTCCTGGCGAGTTGGCTTCTCCGTCTCCGTGGGACCTTCATATACATCAATAACGTAATATAGCCTAACCTAACCCAACCTAACATCTCGGCGGTAATATTTGAAAACATTCCTTGCGAGTCGGACTCTACGTCACCGTGGGACCTTTATAGACATCCATAACGTAATATAACCTAACCTAACCCAGCCTATCATCTCGGCGGTAATATTTGACAACATTCCTGGCGAGTTGGCCTCTATGTCTCCGTGGGACCTTTATATACATCTATAACGTAATATAAGCTAACCTAACCCAACCTAACATTTCGGCGGTAATATTTGAAAACATACCTGGCGAGTTGGACTCTACGTCTCCGTGGGACCTTTATATACATCAATAAAGTAATATAACCTAACCTAACCCAACCTAACATCTCGGCGGTAATATTTGAAGACATTCCTGGCGAGTTGGCTTCTCCGTCTCCGTGGGACCTTCATATACATCAATAACGTAATATAGCCTAACCTAACCCAACCTAACATTTCGACGGTAGTATTTGACAACATTCCTGGCGAGTTGGCTTCTCCGTCTCCGTGGGATCTTTATAGACATCCATATCGTAATATAACCTAACCTAACCCAACCTAACATCTCCGCGGTAATATTTGAAAACATTCATGGCGAGTTGGCATCTACGTCTCCGTGGGACCTTCATATACATCAATAACGTAATATAGCCTAACATAACCCAACCTAACATTTCGGCGGTAATATTTGACAACATTCCTGGCGAGTTGGCTTCTCCGTCTCCGTGGGACATTTATATACATCAATAACGTAATATAACCTAACCTAACTCAACCTTACATCTCGGCGGTAATATTTGACAACATACCTGGCGAGTTGGCCTCTGCGTCTCCGTGGAACCTTCATATACATCAATAACGAAATATAACCTAACCTAACCCAACCTAACGTCTCGGCGGTAATATTTGAAAACATTCATGGCGATTTGGCATCTACGTCTCCGTGGGACCTTCATATACATCAATAACGTAATATAGCCTAACCTAACCCAACCTAACATTTCGGCGGTAATATTTGACAACATTCCTGGCGAGTTGGCTTCTCCGTCTCCGTGGGACCTTCATATACATCAATAACGTAATATAACCTAACCTAACCCAACCTAACATTTCGGCGGTAGTATTTGACAACATTCCTGGCGAGTTGGCTTCTCCGTCTCCGTGGGACATTTATATACATCAATAACGTAATATAACGTAACCTAACCCAACCTATCATCCCGGCGGTAATATATGATCACATTCCTGGTTTGTGGCCTCTGCGTCTCCGTGGAACCTTCATATGCATCAATTACGAAATATAACCTAACCTAACCCAACCTAACATCTAGGCGGTAATATTTGAAAACATTCCTGGCGAGTTGGCATCTACGTCTCCGTGGGACCTTCATATACATCAATAACGTAATATAGCCTAACCTAACCCAACCTAACATTTCGGCGGTAATATTTGACAACATCCCTGGCGAGTTGGCTTCTCCGTCTCGGTGGGACATTTATATACATCAATAACGTAATATAACCTAACCTATCCCAACCTTACATCTCGGCGGTAATATTTGACAACATACCTGGCGAGTCGGCCTCTACATCTCCGTGGATCCTTCATATACATCTATAACGTAATATAACCTAACCTAACCCAGCCTAACGTCTCGGCGGTAATATTTGAAAACATTCATGGTGATTTGGCATCTACGTCTCCGTGGGATCTTCATATACATCAATAACGTAATATATCCTAACCTAACACAACCTAACGTCTCGGCGGTAATATTTGAAAACATTCCTGGCGAGGTGACATCTACGTCTCCGTGGGACCTTCGTATACATCAATAACGTAATATAGCCTAACCTAACCCAACCTAACATTTCGGCGGTAATATTTGACAACATTCCTGGCGAGTTGGCGTCTCCGTCTCCGTGGGACATTTGTATACATCAATAACGTAATATAACCTAACCTAACCCAACCTTACATCTCGGCGGTAATATTTGACAACATACCTGGCGAGTTGGACTCTACATCTCCGTGGAACCTTCATATACATCAATAATGAAATATAACCTAACCTAACCCAACCTAACATCTCGGCGGTAATATTTGAAGACATTCCTGGCGAGTTGGCTTCTCCGTCTCCGTGGGACCTTCATATACATCAATAACGTAATATAGCCTAACCTAACCCAACCTAACATTTCGGCGGTAATATTTGACAACATTCCTGGCGAGTTGGCTTCTCCGTCTCCGTGGGACCTTCATATACATCAATAACGTAATATAGCCTAACCTAACCCAACCTAACATTTCGGCGGTAATATTTGACATCATTCCTGACGAGTTGGCCTCTACGTCTCCGTTTGACCTTCATAAACATCAATAACGTAATATAACGTAACCTAACCCAACCTAACATCTCGGCGGTAATATTTGAAAACATACCTGGCGAGTTGGACTCTACGTCTCCGTGGGACCTTTATATACATCAATAAAGTAATATAAACTAACCTAACCCAACCTAACATTTCGGCGGTAATATTCGACAACATTCCTGTCGAGTAGGTTTCTCCGTCTCCGTGGGATCTTTATAGACATCCATAACGTAATATAACCTAACCTAACCCAACCTAACATCTCGGCGGTAATATTTGACAACATTCCTGGCGAGTTGGCTTCTCCGTCTCCGTGGGACCTTCATATACATCAATAACGTAATATAGCCTAACCTAACCCAACCTAACATCCCGGCGGTAATATTTGAAAACATTCCTTGCGAGTCGGACTCTACGTCACCGTGGGACCTTTATAGACATCCATAACGTAATATAACCTAACCTAACCCAGCCTATCATCTCGGCGGTAATATTTGACAACATTCCTGGCGAGTTGGCCTCTATGTCTCCGTGGGACCTTTATATACATCTATAACGTAATATAAGCTAACCTAACCCAACCTAACATTTCGGCGGTAATATTTGAAAACATACCTGGCGAGTTGGACTCTACGTCTCCGTGGGACCTTTATATACATCAATAAAGTAATATAACCTAACCTAGCCCAACCTAACATCTCGGCGGTAATATTTGAAGACATTCCTGGCGAGTTGGCTTCTCCGTCTCCGTGGGACCTTCATATACATCAATAACGTAATATAGCCTAACCTAACCCAACCTAACATTTCGACGGTAGTATTTGACAACATTCCTGGCGAGTTGGCTTCTCCGTCTCCGTGGGATCTTTATAGACATCCATATCGTAATATAACCTAACCTAACCCAACCTAACATCTCCGCGGTAATATTTGAAAACATTCATGGCGAGTTGGCATCTACGTCTCCGTGGGACCTTCATATACATCAATAACGTAATATAGCCTAACCTAACCCAACCTAACATTTCGGCGGTAATATTTGACAACATTCCTGGCGAGTTGGCTTCTCCGTCTCCGTGGGACCTTCATATACATCAATAACGTAATATAACCTAACCTAACCCAACCTAACATTTCGGCGGTAGTATTTGACAACATTCCTGGCGAGTTGGCTTCTCCGTCTCCGTGGGACATTTATATACATCAATAACGTAATATAACGTAACCTAACCCAACCTATCATCCCGGCGGTAATATATGATCACATTCCTGGTTTGTGGCCTCTGCGTCTCCGTGGAACCTTCATATGCATCAATTACGAAATATAACCTAACCTAACCCAACCTAACATCTAGGCGGTAATATTTGAAAACATTCCTGGCGAGTTGGCATCTACGTCTCCGTGGGACCTTCATATACATCAATAACGTAATATAGCCTAACCTAACCCAACCTAACATTTCGGCGGTAATATTTGACAACATCCCTGGCGAGTTGGCTTCTCCGTCTCGGTGGGACATTTATATACATCAATAACGTAATATAACCTAACCTATCCCAACCTTACATCTCGGCGGTAATATTTGACAACATACCTGGCGAGTCGGCCTCTACATCTCCGTGGAACCTTCATATACATCTATAACGTAATATAACCTAACCTAACCCAGCCTAACGTCTCGGCGGTAATATTTGAAAACATTCATGGTGATTTGGCATCTACGTCTCCGTGGGATCTTCATATACATCAATAACGTAATATATCCTAACCTAACACAACCTAACGTCTCGGCGGTAATATTTGAAAACATTCCTGGCGAGGTGACATCTACGTCTCCGTGGGACCTTCGTATACATCAATAACGTAATATAGCCTAACCTAACCCAACCTAACATTTCGGCGGTAATATTTGACAACATTCCAGGCGAGTTGGCGTCTCCGTCTCCGTGGGACATTTGTATACATCAATAACGTAATATAACCTAACCTAACCCAACCTTACATCTCGGCGGTAATATTTGACAACATACCTGGCGAGTTGGCCTCTACATCTCCGTGGAACCTTCATATACATCAATAATGAATTATAACCTAACCTAACCCAACCTAACATCTCGGCGGTAATATTTGAAGACATTCCTGGCGAGTTGGCTTCTCCGTCTCCGTGGGACCTTCATATACATCAATAACGTAATATAGCCTAACCTAATCCAACCTAACATTTCGGCGGTAATATTTGACAACATTCCTGGCGAGTTGGCTTCTCCGTCTCCGTGGGACCTTCATATACATCAATAACGTAATATAGCCTAACCTAACCAAACCTAACATTTCGGCGGTAATATTTGACATCATTCCTGACGAGTTGGTCTCTACGTCTCCGTTTGACCTTCATAAACATCAATAACGTAATATAACGTAACCTAACCCAACCTAACATCTCGGCGGTAATATTTGAAAACATACCTGGCGAGTTGGACTCTACGTCTCCGTGGGACCTTTATATACATCAATAAAGTAATATAAACTAACCTAACCCAACCTAACATTTCGGCGGTAATATTCGACAACATTCCTGTCGAGTAGGTTTCTCCGTCTCCGTGGGATCTTTATAGACATCCATAACGTAATATAACCTAACCTAACCCAACCTAACATCTCGGCGGTAATATTTGACAACATTCCTGGCGAGTTGGCTTCTCCGTCTCCGTGGGACCTTCATATACATCAATAACGTAATATAGCCTAACCTAACCCAACCTAACATCTCGGCGGTAATATTTGAAAACATTCCTTGCGAGTCGGACTCTACGTCACCGTGGGACCTTTATAGACATCCATAACGTAATATAACCTAACCTAACCCAGCCTATCATCTCGGCGGTAATATTTGACAACATTCCTGGCGAGTTGGCCTCTATGTCTCCGTGGGACCTTTATATACATCTATAACGTAATATAACCTAACCTAACCCAACCTAACATTTCGGCGGTAATATTTGAAAACATACCTGGCGAGTTGGACTCTACGTCTCCGTGGGACCTTTATATACATCAATAAAGTAATATAACCTAACCTAACCCAACCTAACATCTCGGCGGTAATATTTGAAGACATTCCTGGCGAGTTGGCTTCTCCGTCTCCGTGGGACCTTCATATACATCAATAACGTAATATAGCCTAACCTAACCCAACCTAACATTTCGACGGTAGTATTTGACAACATTCCTGGCGAGTTGGCTTCTCCGTCTCCGTGGGATCTTTATAGACATCCATATCGTAATATAACCTAACCTAACCCAACCTAACATCTCCGCGGTAATATTTGAAAACATTCATGGCGAGTTGGCATCTACGTCTCCGTGGGACCTTCATATACATCAATAACGTAATATAGCCTAACATAACCCAACCTAACATTTCGGCGGTAATATTTGACAACATTCCTGGCGAGTTGGCTTCTCCGTCTCCGTGGGACATTTATATACATCAATAACGTAATATAACCTAACCTAACTCAACCTAACATCTCGGCGGTAATATTTGACAACATACCTGGCGAGTTGGCCTCTGCGTCTCCGTGGAACCTTCATATACATCAATAACGAAATATAACCTAACCTAACCCAACGTAACATCTCAGCGGCAATATTTGAAAACATTCCTGGCGAGTTGGCTTCTCCGTCTCCGTGGGATCTTTTTATACATAAATAACGTAATATAACCTAACCTAACCCAACCTAACATCTCGGCGGTAATATTTGAAAACATACCTAGCGAGTTGTCCTCTACGTCTCCGTGGGACCTTTATATACATCAATAAAGTAATATAACCTAACCTAACCCAACCTAACATCTCGGCGGTAATATTTGAAAACATACTTGGCGATTTGGGCTCTACGTCTCCGTGGGACCTTTATATACATCAATAACGTAATATAACCTAACCTAACCCAACCTAACGTCTCGGCGGTAATATTTGAAAACATTCATGGCGATTTGGCATCTACGTCTCCGTGGGACCTTTATATACATCAATAACGTAATATAACCTAACCTAACACAACCTAACGTCTCGGCGGTAATATTTGAATACATTCATGGCGATTTGGCATCTTCGTTTCCGTGGGACCTTCATATACATCAATAACGTAATATAGCCTAACCTAACCCAACCTAACATTTCGGCGGTAATATTTGACAACATTCCTGGCGAGTTGGCTTCTCCGTCTCCGTGGGACCTTCATATACATCAATAACGTAATATAACCTAACCTAACCCAAACTAACATCTCGGTGGTAATATTTGAAAACATTCCTGCCGAGTCGGACTCTACGTCACCGTGGGACCTATATATACATCAATAACGTAATATAACCTAACCTAACCCAACCTAACGTCTCGGCGGTAATATTTGAAAACATTCATGGCGATTTGGCATCTACGTCTCCGTGGGACCTTCATATACATCAATAACGTAATATAGCCTAACCTAACCCAACCTAACATTTCGGCTGTAATATTTGACAACATTCCTGGCGAGTTGGCTTCTCCGTCTCCGTGGGACCTTCATATACATCAATAACGTAATATAACGTAACCTAACCCAACCTATCATCCCGGCGGTAATATATGATCACATTCCTGGTTTGTGGCCTCTGCGTCTCCGTGGAACCTCCATATGCATCAATTACGAAATATAACCTAACCTAACCCAACCTAACATCTAGGCGGTAATATTTGAAAACATTCCTGGCGAGTTGGCATCTACGTCTCCGTGGGACCTTCATATACATCAATAACGTAATATAGCCTAACCTAACCCAACCTAACATTTCGGCGGTAATATTTGACAACATTCCTGGCGAGTTGGCTTCTCCGTCTCGGTGGGACATTTATATACATCAATAACGTAATATAACCTAACCTATCCCAACCTTACATCTCGGCGGTAATATTTGACAACATACCTGGCGAGTCGGCCTCTACATCTCCGTGGAACCTTCATATACATCTATAACGTAATATAACATAACCTAACCCAGCCTAACGTCTCGGCGGTAATATTTGAAAACATTCATGGTGATTTGGCATCTACATCTCCGTGGAACCTTCATATACATCAATAATGAATTATAACCTAACCTAACCCAACCTAACATCTCGGCGGTAATATTTGAAGACATTCCTGGCGAGTTGGCTTCTCCGTCCCCGTGGGACCTTCATATACATCAATAACGTAATATAGCCTAACCTAACCCAACCTAACATTTCGGCGGTAATATTTGACAACATTCCTGGCGAGTTGGCTTCTCCGTCTCCGTGGGACCTTCATATACATCAATAACGTAATATAGCCTAACCTAACCAAACCTAACATTTCGGCGGTAATATTTGACATCATTCCTGACGAGTTGGTCTCTACGTCTCCGTTTGACCTTCATAAACATCAATAACGTAATATAACGTAACCTAACCCAACCTAACATCTCGGCGGTAATATTTGAAAACATACCTGGCGAGTTGGACTCTACGTCTCCGTGGGACCTTTATATACATCAATAAAGTAATATAAACTAACCTAACCCAACCTAACATTTCGGCGGTAATATTCGACAACATTCCTGTCGAGTTGGTTTCTCCGTCTCCGTGGAACCTTCATATACATCAATAACGAAATATAACCTAACCTAACCCAACCTAACATCTCGGCGGTAATATTTGAAAACATTCCTGGCGAGTTCGCTTCTCCGTCTCCGCGGGATCTTTTTATACATAAATAACGTAATATAACCTAACCTAACCCAACCTAACATCTCGGCGGTAATATTTGAAAACATAACTGACGAGTTGGCCTCTACGTCTCCGTGGGACCTTTATATACATCAATTACGTAATATAACCTAACCTAACCCAACCTAACGTCTCGGCGGTAATATTTGAAAAATTCATGGCGATTTGGCATCTACGTCTCCGTGGGACATTTATATACATCTATAACGTAATATAACCTAACCTAACCCAACCTAACATCTCGGCGGTAATATTTGAAAACATTCCTGGCGAGTTGGCCTCGACGTCTCCGTGGGACCTTTATATACATCAATAACGTAATATATCCTAACCTAACCCAACCTAACCTCTCGGCGGTAATATTTGAAAACATACCTGGCGAGTTGGCCTCTACGTCTCCGTGGGACCTTTATATACATCAATAAAGTAATATAACCTAACCTAACCCAACCTAACATCTGGGCGGTAATATTTGAAAACATACTTGGCGAGTTGGGCTCTACGTCTCCGTGGGACCTTTATATACATCAATAACGTAATATAACCTAACCTCACCCAACCTAACGTCTCGGCGGTAATATTTGAAAACATTCATGGCGATTTGGCATCTACGTCTCCGTGGGTCCTTTATATACATCAATAACGTAATATAACCTAACCTAAACCAACCTAACGTCTCGGCGGTAATATTTGAAAACATTCATGGCGATTTGGAATCTTCGTCTCCGTGGGACCTTCCTATACATCAATAACGTAACATAGCCTAACCTAACCCAACCTAACATTTCGACGGTAGTATTTGACAACATTCCTGGCGAGTTGGCTTCTCCGTCTCGGTGGGACATTTATATACATCAATAACGTAATATAACCTAACCTAACCCAACCTTACATCTCGGCGGTAATATTTGACAACATACCTGGCGAGTTGGCCTCTACATCTCCGTGGAACCTTCATATACATCAATAATGAAATATAACCTAACCTAACCCAACCTAACATCTCGGCGGTAATATTTGAAGACATTCCTGGCGAGTTGGCTTCTCCGTCACCGTGGGACCTTTATATACATCAATAACGTAATATAACCTAACCTAACCCAACCTAACGTCTCGGCGGTAATATTTGAAGACATTCCTGGCGAGTTGGCTTCTCCGTCTCCGTGGGACCTTCATATACATCAATAACGTAATATAGCCTAACCTAACCCAACCTAACATTTCGGCGGTAATATTTGACAACATTCCTGGCGAGTTGGCATCTCCGTCTCCGTGGGACCTTCATATACATCAATAACGTAATATAGCCTAACCTAACCCAACCTAACATTTCGGCGGTAATATTTGACATCATTCCTGACGAGTTGGCCTCTACGTCTCCGTGGGACCTTCATATACATCAATAACGTAATATAACCTAACCTAACCCAACCTAACATTTCGGCGGTAGTATTTGACAACATTCCTGGCGAGTTGGCTTCTCCGTCTCCGTGGGACATTTATATACATCAATAACGTAATATAACGTAACCTAACCCAACCTATCATCCCGGCGGTAATATATGATCACATTCCTGGTTTGTGGCCTCTGCGTCTCCGTGGAACCTTCATATGCATCAATTACGAAATATAACCTAACCTAACCCAACCTAACATCTAGGCGGTAATATTTGAAAACATTCCTGGCGAGTTGGCATCTACGTCTCCGTGGGACCTTCATATACATCAATAACGTAATATAGCCTAACCTAACCCAACCTAACATTTCGGCGGTAATATTTGACAACATTCCTGGCGAGTTGGCGTCTCCGTCTCCGTGGGACATTTGTATACATCAATAACGTAATATAACCTAACCTAACCCAACCTAACATCTCGGCGGTAATATTTGAAGACATTCCTGGCGAGTTGGCTTCTCCGTCTCCGTGGGACGTTCATATACATCAATAACGTAATATAGCCTAACCTAACCAAACCTAACATTTCGGCGGTAATATTTGACATCATTCCTGACGAGTTGGTCTCTACGTCTCCGTTTGACCTTCATAAACATCAATAACGTAATATAACGTAACCTAACCCAACCTAACATCTCGGCGGTAATATTTGAAAACATACCTGGCGAGTTGGACTCTTCGTCTCCGTGGGACCTTTATATACATCAATAAAGTAATATAAACTAACCTAACCCAACCTAACATTTCGGCGGTAATATTCGACAACATTCCTGTCGAGTTGGTTTCTCCGTCTCCGTGGAACCTTCATATACATCAATAACGAAATATAACCTAACCTAACCCAACCTAACATCTCGGCGGTAATATTTGAAAACATTCCTGGCGAGTTCGCTTCTCCGTCTCCGTGGGATCTTTTTATACATAAATAACGTAATATAACCTAACCTAACCCAACCTAACATCTCGGCGGTAATATTTGAAAACATAACTGACGAGTTGGCCTCTACGTCTCCGTGGGACCTTTATATACATCAATAACGTAATATAACCTAACCTAACCCAACCTAACGTCTCGGCGGTAATATTTGAAAAATACATGGCGATTTGGCATCTACGTCTCCGTGGGACATTTATATACATCTATAACGTAATATAACCTAACCTAACCCAACCTAACATCTCGGCGGTAATATTTGAAAACATTCCTGGCGAGTTGGCCTCGACGTCTCCGTGGGACCTTTATATACATCAATAACGTAATATATCCTAACCTAACCCAACCTAACCTCTCGGCGGTAATATTTGAAAACATACCTGGCGAGTTGGCCTCTACGTCTCGGTGGGACCTTTATATACATCAATAAAGTAATATAACCTAACCTAACCCAACCTAACATCTGGGCGGTAATATTTGAAAACATACTTGGCGAGTTGGGCTCTACGTCTCCGTGGGACCTTTATATACATCAATAACGTAATATAACCTAACCTCACCCAACCTAACGTCTCGGCGGTAATATTTGAAAACATTCATGGCGATTTGGCATCTACGTCTCCGTGGGTCCTTTATATACATCAATAACGTAATATAACCTAACCTAAACCAACCTAACGTCTCGGCGGTAATATTTGAAAACATTCATGGCGATTTGGCATCTTCGTCTCCGTGGGACCTTCATATACATCAATAACGTAATATAGGCTAACCTAACCCAACCTAACATTTCGACGGTAGTATTTGACAACATTCCTGGCGAGTTGGCTTCTCCGTCTCGGTGGGACATTTATATACATCAATAACGTAATATAACCTAACCTAACCCAACCTTACATCTCGGCGGTAATATTTGACAACATACCTGGCGAGTTGGCCTCTACATCTCCGTGGAACCTTCATATACATCAATAATGAAATATAACCTAACCTAACCCAACCTAACATCTCGGCGGTAATATTTGAAGACATTCCTGGCGAGTTGGCTTCTCCGTCACCGTGGGACCTTTATATACATCAATAACGTAATATAACCTAACCTAACCCAACCTAACGTCTCGGCGGTAATATTTGAAAACATTCCTGGCGAGATGGCTTCTCCGTCTCCGTGGGACATTTATATACATCAATAACGTAATATAACCTAACCTAACCCAACCTTACATCTCGGCGGTAATATTTGACAACATACCTGGCGAGTTGGACTCTACATCTCCGTGGAACCTTCATATACATCAATAATGAAATATAACCTAACCTAACCCAACCTAACATCTCGGCGGTAATATTTGAAGACATTCCTGGCGAGTTGGCTTCTCCGTCTCCGTGGGACCTTCATATACATCAATAACGTAATATAGCCTAACCTAACCCAACCTAACATTTCGGCGGTAATATTTGACAACATTCCTGGCGAGTTGGCTTCTCCGTCTCCGTGGGACCTTCATATACATCAATAACGTAATATAGCCTAACCTAACCCAACCTAACATTTCGGCGGTAATATTTGACATCATTCCTGACGAGTTGGCCTCTACGTCTCCGTTTGACCTTCATAAACATCAATAACGTGATATAACGTAACCTAACCCAACCTAACATCTCGGCGGTAATATTTGAAAACATACCTGGCGAGTTGGACTCTACGTCTCCGTGGGACCTTTATATACATCAATAAAGTAATATAAACTAACCTAACCCAACCTAACATTTCGGCGGTAATATTCGACAACATTCCTGTCGAGTAGGTTTCTCCGTCTCCGTGGGATCTTTATAGACATCCATAACGTAATATAACCTAACCTAACCCAACCTAACATCTCGGCGGTAATATTTGAGAACATTCCTGGCGAGTTGGCCTCTATGTCTCCGTGGGACCTTTATATACATCTATAACGTAATATAACCTAACCTAACCCAACCTAACATTTCGGCGGTAATATTTGAAAACATACCTGGCGAGTTGGACTCTACGTCTCCGTGGGACCTTTATATACATCAATAAAGTAATATAACCTAACCTAACCCAACCTAACATCTCGGCGGTAATATTTGAAGACATTCCTGGCGAGTTGGCTTCTCCGTCTCCGTGGGACCTTCATATACATCAATAACGTAATATAGCCTAACCTAACCCAACCTAACATTTCGACGGTAGTATTTGACAACATTCCTGGCGAGTTGGCTTCTCCGTCTCGGTGGGACATTTATATACATCAATAACGTAATATAACCTAACCTAACCCAACCTTACATCTCGGCGGTAATATTTGACAACATACCTGGCGAGTTGGACTCTACATCTCCGTGGAACCTTCATATACATCAATAATGAAATATAACCTAACCTAACCCAACCTAACATCTCGGCGGTAATATTTGAAGACATTCCTGGCGAGTTGGCTTCTCCGTCTCCGTGGGACCTTCATATACATCAATAACGTAATATAGCCTAACCTAACCCAACCTAACATTTCGGCGGTAATATTTGACAACATTCCTGGCGAGTTGGCTTCTCCGTCTCGGTGGGACATTTATATACATCAATAACGTAATATAACCTAACCTAACCCAACCTTACATCTCGGCGGTAATATTTGACAACATACCTGGCGAGTTGGCCTCTACATCTCCGTGGAACCTTCATATACATCAATAATGAAATATAACCTAACCTAACCCAACCTAACATCTCGGCGGTAATATTTGAAGACATTCCTGGCGAGTTGGCTTCTCCGTCACCGTGGGACCTTTATATACATCAATAACGTAATATAACCTAACCTAACCCAACCTAACGTCTCGGCGGTAATATTTGAAGACATTCCTGGCGAGTTGGCTTCTCCGTCTCCGTGGGACCTTCATATACATCAATAACGTAATATAGCCTAACCTAACCCAACCTAACATTTCGGCGGTAATATTTGACAACATTCCTGGCGAGTTGGCTTCTCCGTCTCCGTGGGACCTTTATATACATCTATAACGTAATATAACCTAACCTAACCCAACCTAACATTTCGGCGGTAATATTTGAAAACATACCTGGCGAGTTGGATTCTACGTCTCCGTGGGACCTTTATATACATCAGTAAAGTAATATAACCTAACCTAACCCAACCTAACATCTCGGCGGTAATATTTGAAGACATTCCTGGCGAGTTGGCTTCTCCGTCTCCGTGGGACCTTCATATACATCAATAACGTAATATAGCCTAACCTAACCCAACCTAACATTTCGACGGTAGTATTTGACAACATTCCTGGCGAGTTGGCTTCTCCGTCTCGGTGGGACATTTATATACATCAATAACGTAATATAACCTAACCTAACCCAACCTTACATCTCGGCGGTAATATTTGACAACATACCTGGCGAGTTGGCCTCTACATCTCCGTGGAACCTTCATATACATCAATAATGAAATATAACCTAACCTAACCCAACTTAACATCTCGGCGGTAATATTTGAAGACATTCCTGGCGAGTTGGCTTCTCCGTCACCGTGGGACCTTTATATACATCAATAACGTAATATAACCTAACCTAACCCAACCTAACGTCTCGGCGGTAATATTTGAAAACATTCCTGGCGAGATGGCTTCTCCGTCTCCGTGGGACATTTATATACATCAATAACGTAATATAACCTAACCTAACCCAACCTTACATCTCGGCGGTAATATTTGACAACATACCTGGCGTGTTGGACTCTACATCTCCGTGGAACCTTCATATACATCAATAATGAAATATAACCTAACCTCACCCAACCTAACGTCTCGGCGGTAATATTTGAAAACATTCATGGCGATTTGGCATCTACGTCTCCGTGGGTCCTTTATATACATCAATAACGTAATATAACCTAACCTAAACCAACCTATCGTCTCGGCGGTAATATTTGACAACATACCTGGCGAGTTGGACTCTACATCTCCGTGGAACCTTCATATACATCAATAATGAAATATAACCTAACCTCACCCAACCTAACGTCTCGGCGGTAATATTTGAAAACATTCATGGCGATTTGGCATCTACGTCTCCGTGGGTCCTTTATATACATCAATAACGTAATATAACCTAACCTAAACCAACCTAACGTCTCGGCGGTAATATTTGAAAACATTCATGGCGATTTGGCATCTTCGTCTCCGTGGGACCTTCCTATACATCAATAACGTAACATAGCCTAACCTAACCCAACCTAACATTTCGACGGTAGTATTTGACAACATTCCTGGCGAGTTGGCTTCTCCGTCTCGGTGGGACATTTATATACATCAATAACGTAATATAACCTAACCTAACCCAACCTTACATCTCGGCGGTAATATTTGACAACATACCTGGCGAGTTGGCCTCTACATCTCCGTGGAACCTTCATATACATCAATAATGAAATATAACCTAACCTAACCCAACCTAACATCTCGGCGGTAATATTTGAAGACATTCCTGGCGAGTTGGCTTCTCCGTCACCGTGGGACCTTTATATACATCAATAACGTAATATAACCTAACCTAACCCAACCTAACGTCTCGGCGGTAATATTTGAAAACATTCCTGGCGAGATGGCTTCTCCGTCTCCGTGGGACATTTATATACATCAATAACGTAATATAACCTAACCTAACCCAACCTTACATCTCGGCGGTAATATTTGACAACATACCTGGCGAGTTGGACTCTACATCTCCGTGGAACCTTCATATACATCAATAATGAAATATAACCTAACCTAACCCAACCTAACATCTCGGCGGTAATATTTGAAGACATTCCTGGCGAGTTGGCTTCTCCGTCTCCGTGGGACCTTCATATACATCAATAACGTAATATAGCCTAACCTAACCCAACCTAACATTTCGGCGGTAATATTTGACAACATTCCTGGCGAGTTGGCTTCTCCGTCTCCGTGGGACCTTCATATACATCAATAACGTAATATAGCCTAACCTAACCCAACCTAACATTTCGGCGGTAATATTTGACATCATTCCTGACGAGTTGGCCTCTACGTCTCCGTGGGACCTTCATATACATCAATAACGTAATATAACCTAACCTAACCCAACCTAACATTTCGGCGGTAGTATTTGACAACATTCCTGGCGAGTTGGCTTCTCCGTCTCCGTGGGACATTTATATACATCAATAACGTAATATAACGTAACCTAACCCAACCTATCATCCCGGCGGTAATATATGATCACATTCCTGGTTTGTGGCCTCTGCGTCTCCGTGGAACCTTCATATGCATCAATTACGAAATATAACCTAACCTAACCCAACCTAACATCTAGGCGGTAATATTTGAAAACATTCCTGGCGAGTTGGCATCTACGTCTCCGTGGGACCTTCATATACATCAATAACGTAATATAGCCTAACCTAACCCAACCTAACATTTCGGCGGTAATATTTGACAACATTCCTGGCGAGTTGGCGTCTCCGTCTCCGTGGGACATTTGTATACATCAATAACGTAATATAACCTAACCTAACCCAACCTAACATCTCGGCGGTAATATTTGAAGACATTCCTGGCGAGTTGGCTTCTCCGTCTCCGTGGGACCTTCATATACATCAATAACGTAATATAGCCTAACCTAACCCAACCTAACATTTCGGCGGTAATATTTGACAACATTCCTGGCGAGTTGGCTTCTCCGTCTCGGTGGGACATTTATATACATCAATAACGTAATATAACCTAACCTAACCCAACCTTACATCTCGGCGGTAATATTTGACAACATACCTGGCGAGTTGGCCTCTACATCTCCGTGGAACCTTCATATACATCAATAATGAAATATAACCTAACCTAACCCAACCTAACATCTCGGCGGTAATATTTGAAGACATTCCTGGCGAGTTGGCTTCTCCGTCTCCGTGGGACCTTCATATACATCAATAACGTAATATAGCCTAACCTAACCCAACCTAACATTTCGGCGGTAATATTTGACAACATTCCTGGCGAGTTGGCTTCTCCGTCTCGGTGGGACATTTATATACATCAATAACGTAATATAACCTAACCTAACCCAACCTTACATCTCGGCGGTAATATTTGACAACATACCTGGCGAGTTGGCCTCTACATCTCCGTGGAACCTTCATATACATCAATAATGAAATATAACCTAACCTAACCCAACCTAACATCTCGGCGGTAATATTTGAAGACATTCCTGGCGAGTTGGCTTCTCCGTCACCGTGGGACCTTTATATACATCAATAACGTAATATAACCTAACCTAACCCAACCTAACGTCTCGGCGGTAATATTTGAAGACATTCCTGGCGAGTTGGCTTCTCCGTCTCCGTGGGACCTTCATATACATCAATAACGTAATATAGCCTAACCTAACCCAACCTAACATTTCGGCGGTAATATTTGACAACATTCCTGGCGAGTTGGCTTCTCCGTCTCCGTGGGACCTTTATATACATCTATAACGTAATATAACCTAACCTAACCCAACCTAACATTTCGGCGGTAATATTTGAAAACATACCTGGCGAGTTGGATTCTACGTCTCCGTGGGACCTTTATATACATCAGTAAAGTAATATAACCTAACCTAACCCAACCTAACATCTCGGCGGTAATATTTGAAGACATTCCTGGCGAGTTGGCTTCTCCGTCTCCGTGGGACCTTCATATACATCAATAACGTAATATAGCCTAACCTAACCCAACCTAACATTTCGACGGTAGTATTTGACAACATTCCTGGCGAGTTGGCTTCTCCGTCTCGGTGGGACATTTATATACATCAATAACGTAATATAACCTAACCTAACCCAACCTTACATCTCGGCGGTAATATTTGACAACATACCTGGCGAGTTGGCCTCTACATCTCCGTGGAACCTTCATATACATCAATAATGAAATATAACCTAACCTAACCCAACTTAACATCTCGGCGGTAATATTTGAAGACATTCCTGGCGAGTTGGCTTCTCCGTCACCGTGGGACCTTTATATACATCAATAACGTAATATAACCTAACCTAACCCAACCTAACGTCTCGGCGGTAATATTTGAAAACATTCCTGGCGAGATGGCTTCTCCGTCTCCGTGGGACATTTATATACATCAATAACGTAATATAACCTAACCTAACCCAACCTTACATCTCGGCGGTAATATTTGACAACATACCTGGCGTGTTGGACTCTACATCTCCGTGGAACCTTCATATACATCAATAATGAAATATAACCTAACCTCACCCAACCTAACGTCTCGGCGGTAATATTTGAAAACATTCATGGCGATTTGGCATCTACGTCTCCGTGGGTCCTTTATATACATCAATAACGTAATATAACCTAACCTAAACCAACCTAACGTCTCGGCGGTAATATTTGACAACATACCTGGCGAGTTGGACTCTACATCTCCGTGGAACCTTCATATACATCAATAATGAAATATAACCTAACCTCACCCAACCTAACGTCTCGGCGGTAATATTTGAAAACATTCATGGCGATTTGGCATCTACGTCTCCGTGGGTCCTTTATATACATCAATAACGTAATATAACCTAACCTAAACCAACCTAACGTCTCGGCGGTAATATTTGAAAACATTCATGGCGATTTGGCATCTTCGTCTCCGTGGGACCTTCCTATACATCAATAACGTAACATAGCCTAACCTAACCCAACCTAACATTTCGACGGTAGTATTTGACAACATTCCTGGCGAGTTGGCTTCTCCGTCTCGGTGGGACATTTATATACATCAATAACGTAATATAACCTAACCTAACCCAACCTTACATCTCGGCGGTAATATTTGACAACATACCTGGCGAGTTGGCCTCTACATCTCCGTGGAACCTTCATATACATCAATAATGAAATATAACCTAACCTAACCCAACCTAACATCTCGGCGGTAATATTTGAAGACATTCCTGGCGAGTTGGCTTCTCCGTCACCGTGGGACCTTTATATACATCAATAACGTAATATAACCTAACCTAACCCAACCTAACGTCTCGGCGGTAATATTTGAAAACATTCCTGGCGAGATGGCTTCTCCGTCTCCGTGGGACATTTATATACATCAATAACGTAATATAACCTAACCTAACCCAACCTTACATCTCGGCGGTAATATTTGACAACATACCTGGCGAGTTGGACTCTACATCTCCGTGGAACCTTCATATACATCAATAATGAAATATAACCTAACCTAACCCAACCTAACATCTCGGCGGTAATATTTGAAGACATTCCTGGCGAGTTGGCTTCTCCGTCTCCGTGGGACCTTCATATACATCAATAACGTAATATAGCCTAACCTAACCCAACCTAACATTTCGGCGGTAATATTTGACAACATTCCTGGCGAGTTGGCTTCTCCGTCTCCGTGGGACCTTCATATACATCAATAACGTAATATAGCCTAACCTAACCCAACCTAACATTTCGGCGGTAATATTTGACATCATTCCTGACGAGTTGGCCTCTACGTCTCCGTGGGACCTTCATATACATCAATAACGTAATATAACCTAACCTAACCCAACCTAACATTTCGGCGGTAGTATTTGACAACATTCCTGGCGAGTTGGCTTCTCCGTCTCCGTGGGACATTTATATACATCAATAACGTAATATAACGTAACCTAACCCAACCTATCATCCCGGCGGTAATATATGATCACATTCCTGGTTTGTGGCCTCTGCGTCTCCGTGGAACCTTCATATGCATCAATTACGAAATATAACCTAACCTAACCCAACCTAACATCTAGGCGGTAATATTTGAAAACATTCCTGGCGAGTTGGCATCTACGTCTCCGTGGGACCTTCATATACATCAATAACGTAATATAGCCTAACCTAACCCAACCTAACATTTCGGCGGTAATATTTGACAACATTCCTGGCGAGTTGGCGTCTCCGTCTCCGTGGGACATTTGTATACATCAATAACGTAATATAACCTAACCTAACCCAACCTAACATCTCGGCGGTAATATTTGAAGACATTCCTGTCGAGTTGGCTTCTCCGTCTCCGTGGGACCTTCATATACATCAATAACGTAATATAGCCTAACCTAACCAAACCTAACATTTCGGCGGTAATATTTGACATCATTCCTGACGAGTTGGTCTCTACGTCTCCGTTTGACCTTCATAAACATCAATAACGTAATATAACGTAACCTAACCCAACCTAACATCTCGGCGGTAATATTTGAAAACATACCTGGCGAGTTGGACTCTACGTCTCCGTGGGACCTTTATATACATCAATAAAGTAATATAAACTAACCTAACCCAACCTAACATTTCGGCGGTAATATTCGACAACATTCCTGTCGAGTTGGTTTCTCCGTCTCCGTGGAACCTTCATATACATCAATAACGAAATATAACCTAACCTAACCCAACCTAACATCTCGGCGGTAATATTTGAAAACATTCCTGGCGAGTTCGCTTCTCCGTCTCCGTGGGATCTTTTTATACATAAATAACGTAATATAACCTAACCTAACCCAACCTAACATCTCGGCGGTAATATTTGAAAACATAACTGACGAGTTGGCCTCTACGTCTCCGTGGGACCTTTATATACATCAATAACGTAATATAACCTAACCTAACCCAACCTAACGTCTCGGCGGTAATATTTGAAAAATACATGGCGATTTGGCATCTACGTCTCCGTGGGACATTTATATACATCTATAACGTAATATAACCTAACCTAACCCAACCTAACATCTCGGCGGTAATATTTGAAAACATTCCTGGCGAGTTGGCCTCGACGTCTCCGTGGGACCTTTATATACATCAATAACGTAATATATCCTAACCTAACCCAACCTAACCTCTCGGCGGTAATATTTGAAAACATACCTGGCGAGTTGGCCTCTACGTCTCCGTGGGACCTTTATATACATCAATAAAGTAATATAACCTAACCTAACCCAACCTAACATCTGGGCGGTAATATTTGAAAACATACTTGGCGAGTTGGGCTCTACGTCTCCGTGGGACCTTTATATACATCAATAACGTAATATAACCTAACCTCACCCAACCTAACGTCTCGGCGGTAATATTTGAAAACATTCATGGCGATTTGGCATCTACGTCTCCGTGGGTCCTTTATATACATCAATAACGTAATATAACCTAACCTAAACCAACCTAACGTCTCGGCGGTAATATTTGAAAACATTCATGGCGATTTGGCATCTTCGTCTCCGTGGGACCTTCATATACATCAATAACGTAATATAGCCTAACCTAACCCAACCTAACATTTCGACGGTAGTATTTGACAACATTCCTGGCGAGTTGGCTTCTCCGTCTCGGTGGGACATTTATATACATCAATAACGTAATATAACCTAACCTAACCCAACCTTACATCTCGGCGGTAATATTTGACAACATACCTGGCGAGTTGGCCTCTACATCTCCGTGGAACCTTCATATACATCAATAATGAAATATAACCTAACCTAACCCAACCTAACATCTCGGCGGTAATATTTGAAGACATTCCTGGCGAGTTGGCTTCTCCGTCACCGTGGGACCTTTATATACATCAATAACGTAATATAACCTAACCTAACCCAACCTAACGTCTCGGCGGTAATATTTGAAAACATTCCTGGCGAGATGGCTTCTCCGTCTCCGTGGGACATTTATATACATCAATAACGTAATATAACCTAACCTAACCCAACCTTACATCTCGGCGGTAATATTTGACAACATACCTGGCGAGTTGGACTCTACATCTCCGTGGAACCTTCATATACATCAATAATGAAATATAACCTAACCTAACCCAACCTAATATCTCGGCGGTAATATTTGAAGACATTCCTGGCGAGTTGGCTTCTCCGTCTCCGTGGGACCTTCATATACATCAATAACGTAATATAGCCTAACCTAACCCAACCTAACATTTCGGCGGTAATATTTGACAACATTCCTGGCGAGTTGGCTTCTCCGTCTCCGTGGGACCTTCATATACATCAATAACGTAATATAGCCTAACCTAACCCAACCTAACATTTCGGCGGTAATATTTGACATCATTCCTGACGAGTTGGCCTCTACGTCTCCGTTTGACCTTCATAAACATCAATAACGTGATATAACGTAACCTAACCCAACCTAACATCTCGGCGGTAATATTTGAAAACATACCTGGCGAGTTGGACTCTACGTCTCCGTGGGACCTTTATATACATCAATAAAGTAATATAAACTAACCTAACCCAACCTAACATTTCGGCGGTAATATTCGACAACATTCCTGTCGAGTAGGTTTCTCCGTCTCCGTGGGATCTTTATAGACATCCATAACGTAATATAACCTAACCTAACCCAACCTAACATCTCGGCGGTAATATTTGAGAACATTCCTGGCGAGTTGGCCTCTATGTCTCCGTGGGACCTTTATATACATCTATAACGTAATATAACCTAACCTAACCCAACCTAACATTTCGGCGGTAATATTTGAAAACATACCTGGCGAGTTGGACTCTACGTCTCCGTGGGACCTTTATATACATCAATAAAGTAATATAACCTAACCTAACCCAACCTAACATCTCGGCGGTAATATTTGAAGACATTCCTGGCGAGTTGGCTTCTCCGTCTCCGTGGGACCTTCATATACATCAATAACGTAATATAGCCTAACCTAACCCAACCTAACATTTCGACGGTAGTATTTGACAACATTCCTGGCGAGTTGGCTTCTCCGTCTCGGTGGGACATTTATATACATCAATAACGTAATATAACCTAACCTAACCCAACCTTACATCTCGGCGGTAATATTTGACAACATACCTGGCGAGTTGGACTCTACATCTCCGTGGAACCTTCATATACATCAATAATGAAATATAACCTAACCTAACCCAACCTAACATCTCGGCGGTAATATTTGAAGACATTCCTGGCGAGTTGGCTTCTCCGTCTCCGCGGGACCTTCATATACATCAATAACGTAATATAGCCTAACCTAACCCAACCTAACATTTCGGCGGTAATATTTGACAACATTCCTGGCGAGTTGGCTTCTCCGTCTCGGTGGGACATTTATATACATCAATAACGTAATATAACCTAACCTAACCCAACCTTACATCTCGGCGGTAATATTTGACAACATACCTGGCGAGTTGGCCTCTACATCTCCGTGGAACCTTCATATACATCAATAATGAAATATAACCTAACCTAACCCAACCTAACATCTCGGCGGTAATATTTGAAGACATTCCTGGCGAGTTGGCTTCTCCGTCACCGTGGGACCTTTATATACATCAATAACGTAATATAACCTAACCTAACCCAACCTAACGTCTCGGCGGTAATATTTGAAGACATTCCTGGCGAGTTGGCTTCTCCGTCTCCGTGGGACCTTCATATACATCAATAACGTAATATAGCCTAACCTAACCCAACCTAACATTTCGGCGGTAATATTTGACAACATTCCTGGCGAGTTGGCTTCTCCGTCTCCGTGGGACCTTTATATACATCTATAACGTAATATAACCTAACCTAACCCAACCTAACATTTCGGCGGTAATATTTGAAAACATACCTGGCGAGTTGGATTCTACGTCTCCGTGGGACCTTTATATACATCAGTAAAGTAATATAACCTAACCTAACCCAACCTAACATCTCGGCGGTAATATTTGAAGACATTCCTGGCGAGTTGGCTTCTCCGTCTCCGTGGGACCTTCATATACATCAATAACGTAATATAGCCTAACCTAACCCAACCTAACATTTCGACGGTAGTATTTGACAACATTCCTGGCGAGTTGGCTTCTCCGTCTCGGTGGGACATTTATATACATCAATAACGTAATATAACCTAACCTAACCCAACCTTACATCTCGGCGGTAATATTTGACAACATACCTGGCGAGTTGGCCTCTACATCTCCGTGGAACCTTCATATACATCAATAATGAAATATAACCTAACCTAACCCAACCTAACATCTCGGCGGTAATATTTGAAGACATTCCTGGCGAGTTGGCTTCTCCGTCACCGTGGGACCTTTATATACATCAATAACGTAATATAACCTAACCTAACCCAACCTAACGTCTCGGCGGTAATATTTGAAAACATTCCTGGCGAGATGGCTTCTCCGTCTCCGTGGGACATTTATATACATCAATAACGTAATATAACCTAACCTAACCCAACCTTACATCTCGGCGGTAATATTTGACAACATACCTGGCGAGTTGGACTCTACATCTCCGTGGAACCTTCATATACATCAATAATGAAATATAACCTAACCTCACCCAACCTAACGTCTCGGCGGTAATATTTGAAAACATTCATGGCGATTTGGCATCTACGTCTCCGTGGGTCCTTTATATACATCAATAACGTAATATAACCTAACCTAAACCAACCTAACGTCTCGGCGGTAATATTTGACAACATACCTGGCGAGTTGGACTCTACATCTCCGTGGAACCTTCATATACATCAATAATGAAATATAACCTAACCTCACCCAACCTAACGTCTCGGCGGTAATATTTGAAAACATTCATGGCGATTTGGCATCTACGTCTCCGTGGGTCCTTTATATACATCAATAACGTAATATAACCTAACCTAAACCAACCTAACGTCTCGGCGGTAATATTTGAAAACATTCATGGCGATTTGGCATCTTCGTCTCCGTGGGACCTTCCTATACATCAATAACGTAACATAGCCTAACCTAACCCAACCTAACATTTCGACGGTAGTATTTGACAACATTCCTGGCGAGTTGGCTTCTCCGTCTCGGTGGGACATTTATATACATCAATAACGTAATATAACCTAACCTAACCCAACCTTACATCTCGGCGGTAATATTTGACAACATACCTGGCGAGTTGGCCTCTACATCTCCGTGGAACCTTCATATACATCAATAATGAAATATAACCTAACCTAACCCAACCTAACATCTCGGCGGTAATATTTGAAGACATTCCTGGCGAGTTGGCTTCTCCGTCACCGTGGGACCTTTATATACATCAATAACGTAATATAACCTTACCTAACCCAACCTAACGTCTCGGCGGTAATATTTGAAAACATTCCTGGCGAGATGGCTTCTCCGTCTCCGTGGGACATTTATATACATCAATAACGTAATATAACCTAACCTAACCCAACCTTACATCTCGGCGGTAATATTTGACAACATACCTGGCGAGTTGGACTCTACATCTCCGTGGAACCTTCATATACATCAATAATGAAATATAACCTAACCTAACCCAACCTAACATCTCGGCGGTAATATTTGAAGACATTCCTGGCGAGTTGGCTTCTCCGTCTCCGTGGGACCTTCATATACATCAATAACGTAATATAGCCTAACCTAACCCAACCTAACATTTCGGCGGTAATATTTGACAACATTCCTGGCGAGTTGGCTTCTCCGTCTCCGTGGGACCTTCATATACATCAATAACGTAATATAGCCTAACCTAACCCAACCTAACATTTCGGCGGTAATATTTGACATCATTCCTGACGAGTTGGCCTCTACGTCTCCGTGGGACCTTCATATACATCAATAACGTAATATAACCTAACCTAACCCAACCTAACATTTCGGCGGTAGTATTTGACAACATTCCTGGCGAGTTGGCTTCTCCGTCTCCGTGGGACATTTATATACATCAATAACGTAATATAACGTAACCTAACCCAACCTATCATCCCGGCGGTAATATATGATCACATTCCTGGTTTGTGGCCTCTGCGTCTCCGTGGAACCTTCATATGCATCAATTACGAAATATAACCTAACCTAACCCAACCTAACATCTAGGCGGTAATATTTGAAAACATTCCTGGCGATTTGGCATCTACGTCTCCGTGGGACCTTCATATACATCAATAACGTAATATAGCCTAACCTAACCCAACCTAACATTTCGGCGGTAATATTTGACAACATTCCTGGCGAGTTGGCGTCTCCGTCTCCGTGGGACATTTGTATACATCAATAACGTAATATAACCTAACCTAACCCAACCTAACATCTCGGCGGTAATATTTGAAGACATTCCTGTCGAGTTGGCTTCTCCGTCTCCGTGGGACCTTCATATACATCAATAACGTAATATAGCCTAACCTAACCAAACCTAACATTTCGGCGGTAATATTTGACATCATTCCTGACGAGTTGGTCTCTACGTCTCCGTTTGACCTTCATAAACATCAATAACGTAATATAACGTAACCTAACCCAACCTAACATCTCGGCGGTAATATTTGAAAACATACCTGGCGAGTTGGACTCTACGTCTCCGTGGGACCTTTATATACATCAATAAAGTAATATAAACTAACCTAACCCAACCTAACATTTCGGCGGTAATATTCGACAACATTCCTGTCGAGTTGGTTTCTCCGTCTCCGTGGAACCTTCATATACATCAATAACGAAATATAACCTAACCTAACCCAACCTAACATCTCGGCGGTAATATTTGAAAACATTCCTGGCGAGTTCGCTTCTCCGTCTCCGTGGGATCTTTTTATACATAAATAACGTAATATAACCTAACCTAACCCAACCTAACATCTCGGCGGTAATATTTGAAAACATAACTGACGAGTTGGCCTCTACGTCTCCGTGGGACCTTTATATACATCAATAACGTAATATAACCTAACCTAACCCAACCTAACGTCTCGGCGGTAATATTTGAAAAATACATGGCGATTTGGCATCTACGTCTCCGTGGGACATTTATATACATCTATAACGTAATATAACTTAACCTAACCCAACCTAACATCTCGGCGGTAATATTTGAAAACATTCCTGGCGAGTTGGCCTCGACGTCTCCGTGGGACCTTTATATACATCAATAACGTAATATATCCTAACCTAACCCAACCTAACCTCTCGGCGGTAATATTTGAAAACATACCTGGCGAGTTGGCCTCTACGTCTCCGTGGGACCTTTATATACATCAATAAAGTAATATAACCTAACCTAACCCAACCTAACATCTGGGCGGTAATATTTGAAAACATACTTGGCGAGTTGGGCTCTACGTCTCCGTGGGACCTTTATATACATCAATAACGTAATATAACCTAACCTCACCCAACCTAACGTCTCGGCGGTAATATTTGAAAACATTCATGGCGATTTGGCATCTACGTCTCCGTGGGTCCTTTATATACATCAATAACGTAATATAACCTAACCTAAACCAACCTAACGTCTCGGCGGTAATATTTGAAAACATTCATGGCGATTTGGCATCTTCGTCTCCGTGGGACCTTCATATACATCAATAACGTAATATAGCCTAACCTAACCCAACCTAACATTTCGACGGTAGTATTTGACAACATTCCTGGCGAGTTGGCTTCTCCGTCTCGGTGGGACATTTATATACATCAATAACGTAATATAACCTAACCTAACCCAACCTTACATCTCGGCGGTAATATTTGACAACATACCTGGCGAGTTGGCCTCTACATCTCCGTGGAACCTTCATATACATCAATAATGAAATATAACCTAACCTAACCCAACCTAACATCTCGGCGGTAATATTTGAAGACATTCCTGGCGAGTTGGCTTCTCCGTCACCGTGGGACCTTTATATACATCAATAACGTAATATAACCTAACCTAACCCAACCTAACGTCTCGGCGGTAATATTTGAAAACATTCCTGGCGAGATGGCTTCTCCGTCTCCGTGGGACATTTATATACATCAATAACGTAATATAACCTAACCTAACCCAACCTTACATCTCGGCGGTAATATTTGACAACATACCTGGCGAGTTGGACTCTACATCTCCGTGGAACCTTCATATACATCAATAATGAAATATAACCTAACCTAACCCAACCTAACATCTCGGTGGTAATATTTGAAAACATTCCTGGCGAGTTGGCTTCTCCGTCTCCGTGGGACCTTCATATACATCAATAACGTAATATAGCCTAACCTAACCCAACCTAACATTTCGGCGGTAATATTTGACAACATTCCTGGCGAGTTGGCTTCTCCGTCTCCGTGGGACCTTCATATACATCAATAACGTAATATAGCCTAACCTAACCCAACCTAACATTTCGGCGGTAATATTTGACATCATTCCTGACGAGTTGGCCTCTACGTCTCCGTGGGACCTTCATATACATCAATAACGTAATATAACCTAACCTAACCCAACCTAACATTTCGGCGGTAGTATTTGACAACATTCCTGGCGAGTTGGCTTCTCCGTCTCCGTGGGACATTTATATACATCAATAACGTAATATAACGTAACCTAACCCAACCTATCATCCCGGCGGTAATATATGATCACATTCCTGGTTTGTGGCCTCTGCGTCTCCGTGGAACCTTCATATGCATCAATTACGAAATATAACCTAACCTAACCCAACCTAACATCTAGGCGGTAATATTTGAAAACATTCCTGGCGAGTTGGCATCTACGTCTCCGTGGGACCTTCATATACATCAATAACGTAATATAGCCTAACCTAACCCAACCTAACATTTCGGCGGTAATATTTGACAACATTCCTGGCGAGTTGGCGTCTCCGTCTCCGTGGGACATTTGTATACATCAATAACGTAATATAACCTAACCTAACCCAACCTAACATCTCGGCGGTAATATTTGAAGACATTCCTGGCGAGTTGGCTTCTCCGTCTCCGTGGGACCTTCATATACATCAATAACGTAATATAGCCTAACCTAACCAAACCTAACATTTCGGCGGTAATATTTGACATCATTCCTGACGAGTTGGTCTCTACGTCTCCGTTTGACCTTCATAAACATCAATAACGTAATATAACGTAACCTAACCCAACCTAACATCTCGGCGGTAATATTTGAAAACATACCTGGCGAGTTGGACTCTACGTCTCCGTGGGACCTTTATATACATCAATAAAGTAATATAAACTAACCTAACCCAACCTAACATTTCGGCGGTAATATTCGACAACATTCCTGTCGAGTTGGTTTCTCCGTCTCCGTGGAACCTTCATATACATCAATAACGAAATATAACCTAACCTAACCCAACCTAACATCTCGGCGGTAATATTTGAAAACATTCCTGGCGAGTTCGCTTCTCCGTCTCCGTGGGATCTTTTTATACATAAATAACATAATATAACCTAACCTAACCCAACCTAACATCTCGGCGGTAATATTTGAAAACATAACTGACGAGTTGGCCTCTACGTCTCCGTGGGACCTTTATATACATCAATAACGTAATATAACCTAACCTAACCCAACCTAACGTCTCGGCGGTAATATTTGAAAAATTCATGGCGATTTGGCATCTACGTCTCCGTGGGACATTTATATACATCTATAACGTAATATAACCTAACCTAACCCAACCTAACATCTCGGCGGTAATATTTGAAAACATTCCTGGCGAGTTGGCCTCGACGTCTCCGTGGGACCTTTATATACATCAATAACGTAATATATCCTAACCTAACCCAACCTAACCTCTCGGCGGTAATATTTGAAAACATACCTGGCGAGTTGGCCTCTACGTCTCCGTGGGACCTTTATATACATCAATAAAGTAATATAACCTAACCTAACCCAACCTAACATCTGGGCGGTAATATTTGAAAACATACTTGGCGAGTTGGGCTCTACGTCTCCGTGGGACCTTTATATACATCAATAACGTAATATAACCTAACCTCACCCAACCTAACGTCTCGGCGGTAATATTTGAAAACATTCATGGCGATTTGGCATCTACGTCTCCGTGGGTCCTTTATATACATCAATAACGTAATATAACCTAACCTAAACCAACCTAACGTCTCGGCGGTAATATTTGAAAACATTCATGGCGATTTGGCATCTTCGTCTCCGTGGGACCTTCATATACATCAATAACGTAATATAGCCTAACCTAACACAACCTAACATTTCGACGGTAGTATTTGACAACATTCCTGGCGAGTTGGCTTCTCCGTCTCGGTGGGACATTTATATACATCAATAACGTAATATAACCTAACCTAACCCAACCTTACATCTCGGCGGTAATATTTGACAACATTCCTGGCGAGATGGCTTCTCCGTCTCCGTGGGACATTTATATACATCAATAACGTAATATAACCTAACCTAACCCAACCTTACATCTCGGCGGTAATATTTGACAACATACCTGGCGAGTTGGACTCTACATCTCCGTGGAACCTTCATATACATCAATAATGAAATATAACCTAACCTAACCCAACCTAACATCTCGGCGGTAATATTTGAAGACATTCCTGGCGAGTTGGCTTCTCCGTCTCCGTGGGACCTTCATATACATCAATAACGTAATATAGCCTAACCTAACCCAACCTAACATTTCGGCGGTAATATTTGACAACATTCCTGGCGAGTTGGCTTCTCCGTCTCCGTGGGACCTTCATATACATCAATAACGTAATATAGCCTAACCTAACCCAACCTAACATTTCGGCGGTAATATTTGACATCATTCCTGACGAGTTGGCCTCTACGTCTCCGTTTGACCTTCATAAACATCAATAACGTGATATAACGTAACCTAACCCAACCTAACATCTCGGCGGTAATATTTGAAAACATACCTGGCGAGTTGGACTCTACGTCTCCGTGGGACCTTTATATACATCAATAAAGTAATATAAACTAACCTAACCCAACCTAACATTTCGGCGGTAATATTCGACAACATTCCTGTCGAGTAGGTTTCTCCGTCTCCGTGGGATCTTTATAGACATCCATAACGTAATATAACCTAACCTAACCCAACCTAACATCTCGGCGGTAATATTTGAGAACATTCCTGGCGAGTTGGCCTCTATGTCTCCGTGGGACCTTTATATACATCTATAACGTAATATAACCTAACCTAACCCAACCTAACATTTCGGCGGTAATATTTGAAAACATACCTGGCGAGTTGGACTCTACGTCTCCGTGGGACCTTTATATACATCAATAAAGTAATATAACCTAACCTAACCCAACCTAACATCTCGGCGGTAATATTTGAAGACATTCCTGGCGAGTTGGCTTCTCCGTCTCCGTGGGACCTTCATATACATCAATAACGTAATATAGCCTAACCTAACCCAACCTAACATTTCGACGGTAGTATTTGACAACATTCCTGGCGAGTTGGCTTCTCCGTCTCGGTGGGACATTTATATACATCAATAACGTAATATAACCTAACCTAACCCAACCTTACATCTCGGCGGTAATATTTGACAACATACCTGGCGAGTTGGACTCTACATCTCCGTGGAACCTTCATATACATCAATAATGAAATATAACCTAACCTAACCCAACCTAACATCTCGGCGGTAATATTTGAAGACATTCCTGGCGAGTTGGCTTCTCCGTCTCCGTGGGACCTTCATATACATCAATAACGTAATATAGCCTAACCTAACCCAACCTAACATTTCGGCGGTAATATTTGACAACATTCCTGGCGAGTTGGCTTCTCCGTCTCCGTGGGACCTTCATATACATCAATAACGTAATATAGCCTAACCTAACCCAACCTAACATTTCGGCGGTAATATTTGACATCATTCCTGACGAGTTGGCCTCTACGTCTCCGTTTGACCTTCATAAACATCAATAACGTGATATAACGTAACCTAACCCAACCTAACATCTCGGCGGTAATATTTGAAAACATACCTGGCGAGTTGGACTCTACGTCTCCGTGGGACCTTTATATACATCAATAAAGTAATATAAACTAACCTAACCCAACCTAACATTTCGGCGGTAGTATTCGACAACATTCCTGTCGAGTAGGTTTCTCCGTCTCCGTGGGATCTTTATAGACATCCATAACGTAATATAACCTAACCTAACCCAACCTAACATCTCGGCGGTAATATTTGAGAACATTCCTGGCGAGTTGGCCTCTATGTCTCCGTGGGACCTTTATATACATCTATAACGTAATATAACCTAACCTAACCCAACCTAACATTTCGGCGGTAATATTTGAAAACATACCTGGCGAGTTGGACTCTACGTCTCCGTGGGACCTTTATATACATCAATAAAGTAATATAACCTAACCTAACCCAACCTAACATCTCGGCGGTAATATTTGAAGACATTCCTGGCGAGTTGGCTTCTCCGTCTCCGTGGGACCTTCATATACATCAATAACGTAATATAGCCTAACCTAACCCAACCTAACATTTCGACGGTAGTATTTGACAACATTCCTGGCGAGTTGGCTTCTCCGTCTCGGTGGGACATTTATATACATCAATAACGTAATATAACCTAACCTAACCCAACCTTACATCTCGGCGGTAATATTTGACAACATACCTGGCGAGTTGGCCTCTACATCTCCGTGGAACCTTCATATACATCAATAATGAAATATAACCTAACCTAACCCAACCTAACATCTCGGCGGTAATATTTGAAGACATTCCTGGCGAGTTGGCTTCTCCGTCACCGTGGGACCTTTATATACATCAATAACGTAATATAACCTAACCTAACCCAACCTAACGTCTCGGCGGTAATATTTGAAAACATTCCTGGCGAGATGGCTTCTCCGTCTCCGTGGGACATTTATATACATCAATAACGTAATATAACCTAACCTAACCCAACCTTACATCTCGGCGGTAATATTTGACAACATACCTGGCGAGTTGGACTCTACATCTCCGTGGAACCTTCATATACATCAATAATGAAATATAACCTAACCTAACCCAACCTAACATCTCGGCGGTAATATTTGAAGACATTCCTGGCGAGTTGGCTTCTCCGTCTCCGTGGGACCTTCATATACATCAATAACGTAATATAGCCTAACCTAACCCAACCTAACATTTCGGCGGTAATATTTGACGACATTCCTGGCGAGTTGACTTCTCCGTCTCCGTGGGACCTTCATATACATCAATAACGTAATATAGCCTAACCTAACCCAACCTAACATTTCGGCGGTAATATTTGACATCATTCCTGACGAGTTGGCCTCTACGTCTCCGTTTGACCTTCATAAACATCAATAACGTAATATAACGTAACCTAACCCAACCTAACATCTCGGCGGTAATATTTGAAAACATACCTGGCGAGTTGGACTCTACGTCTCCGTGGGACCTTTATATACATCAATAAAGTAATATAAACTAACCTAACCCAACCTAACATTTCGGCGGTAATATTCGACAACATTCCTGTCGAGTAGGTTTCTCCGTCTCCGTGGGATCTTTATAGACATCCATAACGTAATATAACCTAACCTAACCCAACCTAACATCTCGGCGGTAATATTTGACAACATTCCTGGCGAGTTGGCTTCTCCGTCTCCGTGGGACCTTCATATACATCAATAACGTAATATAGCCTAACCTAACCCAACCTAACATTTCGGCGGTAATATTTGAAAACATACCTGGCGAGTTGGACTCTACGTCTCCGTGGGACCTTTATATACATCAATAAAGTAATATAACCTAACTTAACCCAACCTAACATCTCGGCGGTAATATTTGAAGACATTCCTGGCGAGTTGGCTTCTCCGTCTCCGTGGGACCTTCATATACATCAATAACGTAATATAGCCTAACCTAACCCAACCTAACATTTCGGCGGTAATATTTGACAACATTCCTGGCGAGTTGGATTCTCCGTCTCCGTGGGAACTTCATATACATCAATAACGTAATATAGCCTAACCTAACACAACCTAACATTTCGGCGGTAATATTTGACATCATTCCTGACGAGTTGGCCTCTACGTCTCCGTTTGACCTTCATAAACATCAATAACGTAATATAACGTAACCTAACCCAACCTAACATCTCGGCGGTAATATTTGAAAACATACCTGGCGAGTTGGACTCTACGTCTCCGTGGGACCTTTATATACATCAATAAAGTAATATAAACTAACCTAACCCAACCTAACATTTCGGCGGTAATATTCGACAACATTCCTGTCGAGTTGGTTTCTCCGTCTCCGTGGGATCTTTATAGACATCCATAACGTAATATAACCTAACCTAACCCAACCTAACATTTCGGCGGTAATATTCGACAACATTCCTGTCGAGTTGGTTTCTCCGTCTCCGTGGGATCTTTATAGACATCCATAACGTAATATAACCTAACCTAACCCAACCTAACATCTCGGCGGTAATATTTGACAACATACCTGGCGAGTTGGCCTCTGCGTCTCCGTGGAACCTTCATATACATCAATAACGAAATATAACCTAACCTAACCCAACCTAACATCTCGGCGGTAATATTTGACAACATTCCTGGCGAGTTGGCCTCTATATCTCCGTGGGACCTTTATATACATTTATAACGTAATATAACCTAACCTAAGCCAACCTAACGACTCGGCGGTAATATTTAAAAACATTCATGGCGATTTGGCATCTACGTCTCCGTGGGACCTTCATATACATCAATAACGTAATATAGCCTAACCTAACCCAACCTAACGTCTCGGCGGTAATATTTGAAAACAATCATGGCGATTTGGCATCTACGTCTCCGTGGGACCTTCATATACATCAATAACGTAATATAGCCTAACCTAACCCAACCTAACATTTCGGCGGTAATATTTGACAACATTCCTGGCGAGTTGGCTTCTCCGTCTTCGTGGGACCTTCATATACATCAATAACGTAATATAGCCTAACCTAACCCAAGCTAACATCTCGGCGGTAATATTTGAAAACATTCCTGGCGAGTTGGCCTCTATGTCTCCGTGGGACCTTTATATACATCTATAACGTAATATAACCTAACTTAAACCAACCTAACGACTCGGCGGTAATATTTGAAAACATTCATGGCGATTTGGCATCTACGTCTCCGTGGGACCTTCATATACATCAATAACGTAATATAGCCTAACCTAACCCAACCTAACGTCTCGGCGGTAATATTTGAAAACAATCATGGCGATTTGGCATCTACGTCTCCGTGGGACCTTCATATACATCAATAACGTAATATAGCCTAACCTAACCCAACCTAACATTTCGGCGGTAATATTTGACAACATTCCTGGCGAGTTGGCTTCTCCGTCTCCGTGGGACCTTCATATACATCAATAACGTAATATAGCCTAACCTAACCCAACCTAACATCTCGGCGGTAATACTTGAAAACATTCCTTGCGAGTCGGACTCTACGTCACCGTGGGACCTTTATAGACATCCATAACGTAATATAACCTAACCTAACCCAGCCTATCATCTCGGCGGTAATATTTGACAACATTCCTGGCGAGTTGGCCTCTATGTCTCCGTGGGATCTTTATAGATATCCATAACGTAATATAACCTAACCTAACCCAACCTAACATTTCGGCGGTAATATTCGACAACATTCCTGTCGAGTTGGTTTCTCCGTCTCCGTGGGATCTTTATAGACATCCATAACGTAATATAACCTAACCTAACCCAACCTAACATCTCGGCGGTAATATTTGACAACATACCTGGCGAGTTGGCCTCTGCGTCTCCGTGGAACCTTCATATACATCAATAACGAAATATAACCTAACCTAACCCAACCTAACATCTCGGCGGTAATATTTGACAACATTCCTGGCGAGTTGGCCTCTATATCTCCGTGGGACCTTTATATACATTTATAACGTAATATAACCTAACCTAAGCCAACCTAACGACTCGGCGGTAATATTTGAAAACATTCATGGCGATTTGGCATCTACGTCTCCGTGGGACCTTCATATACATCAATAACGTAATATAGCCTAACCTAACCCAACCTAACGTCTCGGCGGTAATATTTGAAAACAATCATGGCGATTTGGCATCTACGTCTCCGTGGGACCTTCATATACATCAATAACGTAATATAGCCTAACCTAACCCAACCTAACATTTCGGCGGTAATATTTGACAACATTCCTGGCGAGTTGGCTTCTCCGTCTTCGTGGGACCTTCATATACATCAATAACGTGATATAGCCTAACATAACCCAAGCTAACATCTCGGCGGTAATATTTGAAAACATTCCTGGCGAGTTGGCCTCTATGTCTCCGTGGGACCTTTATATACATCTATAACGTAATATAACCTAACTTAAACCAACCTAACGACTCGGCGGTAATATTTGAAAACATTCATGGCGATTTGGCATCTACGTCTCCGTGGGACCTTCATATACATCAATAACGTAATATAGCCTAACCTAACCCAACCTAACGTCTCGGCGGTAATATTTGAAAACAATCATGGCGATTTGGCATCTACGTCTCCGTGGGACCTTCATATACATCAATAACGTAATATAGCCTAACCTAACCCAACCTAACATTTCGGCGGTAATATTTGACAACATTCCTGGCGAGTTGGCTTCTCCGTCTCCGTGGGACCTTCATATACATCAATAACGTAATATAGCCTAACCTAACCCAACCTAACATCTCGGCGGTAATACTTGAAAACATTCCTTGCGAGTCGGACTCTACGTCACCGTGGGACCTTTATAGACATCCATAACGTAATATAACCTAACCTAACCCAGCCTATCATCTCGGCGGTAATATTTGACAACATTCCTGGCGAGTTGGCCTCTATGTCTCCGTGGGATCTTTATAGATATCCATAACGTAATATAACCTAACCTAACCCAACCTAACATTTCGGCGGTAATATTCGACAACATTCCTGTCGAGTTGGTTTCTCCGTCTCCGTGGGATCTTTATAGACATCCATAACGTAATATAACCTAACCTAACCCAACCTAACATCTCGGCGGTAATATTTGACAACATACCTGGCGAGTTGGCCTCTGCGTCTCCGTGGAACCTTCATATACATCAATAACGAAATATAACCTAACCTAACCCAACCTAACATCTCGGCGGTAATATTTGACAACATTCCTGGCGAGTTGGCCTCTATGTCTCCGTGGGACCTTTATATACATTTATAACGTAATATAACCTAACCTAAGCCAACCTAACGACTCGTCGGTAATATTTGAAAACATTCATGGCGATTTGGCATCTACGTCTCCGTGGGACCTTCATATACATCAATAACGTAATATAGCCTAACCTGACCCCACCTAACGTCTCGGCGGTAATATTTGAAAACAATCATGGCGATTTGGCATCTACGTCTCCGTGGGACCTTCATATACATCAATAACGTAATATAGCCTAACCTAACCCAACCTAACATTTCGGCGGTAATATTTGACAACATTCCTGGCGAGTTGGCTTCTCCGTCTCCGTGGGACCTTCATATACATCAATAACGTAATATAGCCTAACCTAACCCAAGCTAACATCTCGGCGGTAATATTTGGAAACATTCCTGGCGAGTTGGCCTCTATGTCTCCGTGGGACCTTTATATACATCTATAACGTAATATAACCTAACTTAAACCAACCTAACGACTCGGCGGTAATATTTGAAAACATTCCTGGCGAGTTGGCCTCTATGTCTCCGTGGGACCTTTATATACATCTATAACGTAATATAACCTAACCTAACCCAACCTAACATTTCGGCGGTAATATTTGAAAACATACCTGGCGAGTTGGACTCTACGTCTCCGTGGGACCTTTATATACATCAATAAAGTAATATAAACTAACCTAACCCAACCTAACATTTCGGCGGTAATATTAGACAACATTCCTGTCGAGTTGGTTTCTCCGTCTCCGTGGGATCTTTATATACATCAATAAAGTAATATAAACTAACCTAACCCAACCTAACATTTCGGCGGTAATATTAGACAACATTCCTGGCGAGTTGGCTTCTCCGTCTCCGTGGGACATTTATATACATCAATAACGTAATATAACCTAACCTAACCCAACCTAACATCTCGGCGGTAATATTTGACAACATACCTGGCGAGTTGGCCTCTGCGTCTCCGTGGAACCTTCATATACATCAATAACGAAATATAACCTAACCTAACCCAACGTAACATCTCGGCGGTAATATTTGAAAACATACCTGGCGAGTTGGCCTCTACGTCTCCGTGGGAACTTTATATACATCAATAACGTAATATAACCTAACCTAACCCAACCTAACGTCTCGGCGGTAATATTTGAAAACATTCATGGCGATTTGGCATCTACGTCTCCGTGGGACATTTATATACATCTATAACGTAATATAACCTAACCTAACTCAACCTAACCTCTCGGCGGTAATATTTGAAAACATACCTGGCGAGTTGGCCTCTACGCCTCTGTGGGACCTTTATATACATCAATAACGTAATATAGCCTAACCTAACCCAACCTAACATTTCGGCGGTAATATTTGACAACATTCCTGGCGAGTTGGCTTCTCCGTCTCCGTGGGACCTTCATATACATCAATAACGTAATATAGCCTAACCTAACCCAACCTAACATCTCGGCGGTAATACTTGAAAACATTCCTTGCGAGTCGGACTCTACGTCACCGTGGGACCTTTATAGACATCCATAACGTAATATAACCTAACCTAACCCAGCCTATCATCTCGGCGGTAATATTTGACAACATTCCTGGCGAGTTGGCCTCTATGTCTCCGTGGGATCTTTATAGATATCCATAACGTAATATAACCTAATCTAACCCAACCTAACATTTCGGCGGTAATATTCGACAACATTCCTGTCGAGTTGGTTTCTCCGTCTCCGTGGGATCTTTATAGACATCCATAACGTAATATAACCTAACCTAACCCAACCTAACATCTCGGCGGTAATATTTGACAACATACCTGGCGAGTTGGCCTCTGCGTCTCCGTGGAACCTTCATATACATCAATAACGAAATATAACCTAACCTAACCCAACCTAACATCTCGGCGGTAATATTTGACAACATTCCTGGCGAGTTGGCCTCTATGTCTCCGTGGGACCTTTATATACATTTATAACGTAATATAACCTAACCTAAGCCAACCTAACGACTCGTCGGTAATATTTGAAAACATTCATGGCGATTTGGCATCTACGTCTCCGTGGGACCTTCATATACATCAATAACGTAATATAGCCTAACCTGACCCCACCTAACGTCTCGGCGGTAATATTTGAAAACAATCATGGCGATTTGGCATCTACGTCTCCGTGGGACCTTCATATACATCAATAACGTAATATAGCCTAACCTAACCCAACCTAACATTTCGGCGGTAATATTTGACAACATTCCTGGCGAGTTGGCTTCTCCGTCTCCGTGGGACCTTCATATACATCAATAACGTAATATAGCCTAACCTAACCCAAGCTAACATCTCGGCGGTAATATTTGGAAACATTCCTGGCGAGTTGGCCTCTATGTCTCCGTGGGACCTTTATATACATCTATAACGTAATATAACCTAACTTAAACCAACCTAACGACTCGGCGGTAATATTTGAAAACATTCCTGGCGAGTTGGCCTCTATGTCTCCGTGGGACCTTTATATACATCTATAACGTAATATAACCTAACCTAACCCAACCTAACATTTCGGCGGTAATATTTGAAAACATACCTGGCGAGTTGGACTCTACGTCTCCGTGGGACCTTTATATACATCAATAAAGTAATATAAACTAACCTAACCCAACCTAACATTTCGGCGGTAATATTAGACAACATTCCTGTCGAGTTGGTTTCTCCGTCTCCGTGGGATCTTTATATACATCAATAAAGTAATATAAACTAACCTAACCCAACCTAACATTTCGGCGGTAATATTAGACAACATTCCTGGCGAGTTGGCTTCTCCGTCTCCGTGGGACATTTATATACATCAATAACGTAATATAACCTAACCTAACCCAACCTAACATCTCGGCGGTAATATTTGACAACATACCTGGCGAGTTGGCCTCTGCGTCTCCGTGGAACCTTCATATACATCAATAACGAAATATAACCTAACCTAACCCAACGTAACATCTCGGCGGTAATATTTGAAAACATACCTGGCGAGTTGGCCTCTACGTCTCCGTGGGAACTTTATATACATCAATAACGTAATATAACCTAACCTAACCCAACCTAACGTCTCGGCGGTAATATTTGAAAACATTCATGGCGATTTGGCATCTACGTCTCCGTGGGACATTTATATACATCTATAACGTAATATAACCTAACCTAACTCAACCTAACCTCTCGGCGGTAATATTTGAAAACATACCTGGCGAGTTGGCCTCTACGTCTCTGTGGGACCTTTATATACATCAATAAAGTAATATAACCTAACCTAACCCAACCTAACATCTCGGCGGTAATATTTGAAAACATACTTGGCGAGTTGGGCTCTACGTCTCCGTGGGACCTTTATATACATCAATAACGTAATATAACCTAACCTAACCCAACCTAACGTCTCGGCGGTAATATTTGAAAACATTCATGGCGATTTGGCATCTACGTCTCCGTGGGACCTTTATATACATCAATAACGTAATATAACCTAACCTAACACAACCTAACGTCTCGGCGGTAATATTTGAATACATTCATGGCGATTTGGCATCTTCGTTTCCGTGGGACCTTCATATACATCAATAACGTAATATAGCCTAACCTAACCCAACCTAACATTTCGGCGGTAATATTTGACAACATTCCTGGCGAGTTGGCTTCTCCGTCTCCGTGGGACCTTCATATACATCAATAACGTAATATAACCTAACCTAACCCAACCTAACATCTCGGTGGTAATATTTGAAAACATTCCTGGCGAGTCGGACTCTACGTCACCGTGGGACCTTTATATACATCTATAACGTAATATAACCTAACTTAAACCAACCTAACGACTCGGCGGTAATATTTGAAAACATTCATGGCGATTTGGCATCTACGTCTCCGTGGGACCTTCATATACATCAATAACGTAATATAGCCTAACCTAACCCAACCTAACGTCTCGGCGGTAATATTTGAAAACAATCATGGCGATTTGGCATCTACGTCTCCGTGGGACCTTCATATACATCAATAACGTAATATAGCCTAACCTAACCCAACCTAACGTCTCAGCGGTAATATTTGAAAACAATCATGGCGATTTGGCATCTACGTCTCCGTGGGACCTTCATATACATCAATAACGTAATATAGCCTAACCTAACCCAAGCTAACATCTCGGCGGTAATATTTGAAAACATTCCTGGCGAGTTGGCCTCTATGTCTCCGTGGGACCTTTATATACATCTATAACGTAATATAACCTAACTTAAACCAACCTAACGACTCGGCGGTAATATTTGAAAACATTCATGGCGATTTGGCATCTACGTCTCCGTGGGACCTTCATATACATCAATAACGTAATATAGCCTAACCTAACCCAACCTAACGTCTCGGCGGTAATATTTGAAAACAATCATGGCGATTTGGCATCTACGTCTCCGTGGGACCTTCATATACATCAATAACGTAATATAGCCTAACCTAACCCAACCTAACATTTCGGCGGTAATATTTGACAACATTCCTGGCGAGTTGGCTTCTCCGTCTTCGTGGGACCTTCATATACATCAATAACGTAATATAGCCTAACCTAACCCAAGCTAACATCTCGGCGGTAATATTTGAAAACATTCCTGGCGAGTTGGCCTCTATGTCTCCGTGGGACCTTTATATACATCTATAACGTAATATAACCTAACTTAAACCAACCTAACGACTCGGCGGTAATATTTGAAAACATTCATGGCGATTTGGCATCTACGTCTCCGTGGGACCTTCATATACATCAATAACGTAATATAGCCTAACCTGACCCCACCTAACGTCTCGGCGGTAATATTTGAAAACAATCATGGCGATTTGGCATCTACGTCTCCGTGGGACCTTCATATACATCAATAACGTAATATAGCCTAACCTAACCCAACCTAACATTTCGGCGGTAATATTTGACAACATTCCTGGCGAGTTGGCTTCTCCGTCTCCGTGGGACCTTCATATACATCAATAACGTAATATAGCCTAACCTAACCCAAGCTAACATCTCGGCGGTAATATTTGAAAACATTCCTGGCGAGTTGGCCTCTATGTCTCCGTGGGACCTTTATATACATCTATAACGTAATATAACCTAACTTAAACCAACCTAACGACTCGGCGGTAATATTTGAAAACATTCCTGGCGAGTTGGCCTCTATGTCTCCGTGGGACCTTTATATACATCTATAACGTAATATAACCTAACCTAACCCAACCTAACATTTCGGCGGTAATATTAGACAACATTCCTGGCGAGTTGGCTTCTCCGTCTCCGTGGGACATTTATATACATCAATAACGTAATATAACCTAACCTAACCCAACCTAACATCTCGGCGGTAATATTTGACAACATACCTGGCGAGTTGGCCTCTGCGTCTCCGTGGAACCTTCATATACATCAATAACGAAATATAACCTAACCTAACCCAACGTAACATCTCGGCGGTAATATTTGAAAACATACCTGGCGAGTTGGCCTCTACGTCTCCGTGGGAACTTTATATACATCAATAACGTAATATAACCTAACCTAACCCAACCTAACGTCTCGGCGGTAATATTTGAAAACATTCATGGCGATTTGGCATCTACGTCTCCGTGGGACATTTATATACATCTATAACGTAATATAACCTAACCTAACTCAACCTAACCTCTCGGCGGTAATATTTGAAAACATACCTGGCGAGTTGGCCTCTACGTCTCTGTGGGACCTTTATATACATCAATAAAGTAATATAACCTAACCTAACCCAACCTAACATCTCGGCGGTAATATTTGAAAACATACTTGGCGAGTTGGGCTCTACGTCTCCGTGGGACCTTTATATACATCAATAACGTAATATAACCTAACCTAACCCAACCTAACGTCTCGGCGGTAATATTTGAAAACATTCATGGCGATTTGGCATCTACGTCTCCGTGGGACCTTTATATACATCAATAACGTAATATAACCTAACCTAACACAACCTAACGTCTCGGCGGTAATATTTGAATACATTCATGGCGATTTGGCATCTTCGTTTCCGTGGGACCTTCATATACATCAATAACGTAATATAGCCTAACCTAACCCAACCTAACATTTCGGCGGTAATATTTGACAACATTCCTGGCGAGTTGGCTTCTCCGTCTCCGTGGGACCTTCATATACATCAATAACGTAATATAACCTAACCTAACCCAACCTAACATCTCGGTGGTAATATTTGAAAACATTCCTGGCGAGTCGGACTCTACGTCACCGTGGGACCTATATATACATCAATAACGTAATATAACCTAACCTAACCCAACCTAACGTCTCGGCGGTAATATTTGAAAACATTCATGGCGATTTGGCATCTACGTCTCCGTGGGACCTTCATATACATCAATAACGTAATATAGCCTAACCTAACCCAACCTAACATTTCGGCGGTAATATTTGACAACATTCCTGGCGAGTTGGCTTCTCCGTCTCCATGGGACCTTCATATACATCAATAACGTAATATAGCCTAACCTAACCCAAGCTAACATCTCGGCGGTAATATTTGAAAACATTCCTGGCGAGTTGGCCTCTATGTCTCCGTGGGACCTTTATATACATCTATAACGTACTATAACCTAACTTAAACCAACCTAACGACTCGGCGGTAATATTTGAAAACATTCATGGCGATTTGGCATCTACGTCTCCGTGGGACCTTCATATACATCAATAACGTAATATAGCCTAACCTAACCCAACCTAACGTCTCGGCGGTAATATTTGAAAACAATCATGGCGATTTGGCATCTACGTCTCCGTGGGACCTTCATATACATCAATAACGTAATATAGCCTAACCTAACCCAACCTAACGTCTCAGCGGTAATATTTGAAAACAATCATGGCGATTTGGCATCTACGTCTCCGTGGGACCTTCATATACATCAATAACGTAATATAGCCTAACCTAACCCAAGCTAACATCTCGGCGGTAATATTTGAAAACATTCCTGGCGAGTTGGCCTCTATGTCTCCGTGGGACCTTTATATACATCTATAACGTAATATAACCTAACTTAAACCAACCTAACGACTCGGCGGTAATATTTGAAAACATTCATGGCGATTTGGCATCTACGTCTCCGTGGGACCTTCATATACATCAATAACGTAATATAGCCTAACCTAACCCAACCTAACATTTCGGCGGTAATATTCGACAACATTCCTGTCGAGTTGGTTTCTCCGTCTCCGTGGGATCTTTATAGACATCCATAACGTAATATAACCTAACCTAACCCAACCTAACATCTCGGCGGTAATATTTGACAACATACCTGGCGAGTTGGCCTCTGCGTCTCCGTGGAACCTTCATATACATCAATAACGAAATATAACCTAACCTAACCCAACCTAACATCTCGGCGGTAATATTTGACAACATTCCTGGCGAGTTGGCCTCTATGTCTCCGTGGGACCTTTATATACATTTATAACGTAATATAACCTAACCTAAGCCAACCTAACGACTCGTCGGTAATATTTGAAAACATTCATGGCGATTTGGCATCTACGTCTCCGTGGGACCTTCATATACATCAATGACGTAATATAGCCTAACCTGACCCCACCTAACGTCTCGGCGGTAATATTTGAAAACAATCATGGCGATTTGGCATCTACGTCTCCCTGGGACCTTCATATACATCAATAACGTAATATAGCCTAACCTAACCCAACCTAACATTTCGGCGGTAATATTTGACAACATTCCTGGCGAGTTGGCTTCTCCGTCTCCATGGGACCTTCATATACATCAATAACGTAATATAGCCTAACCTAACCCAAGCTAACATCTCGGCGGTAATATTTGAAAACATTCCTGGCGAGTTGGCCTCTATGTCTCCGTGGGACCTTTATATACATCTATAACGTAATATAACCTAACTTAAACCAACCTAACGACTCGGCGGTAATATTTGAAAACATTCATGGCGATTTGGCATCTACGTCTCCGTGGGACCTTCATATACATCAATAACGTAATATAGCCTAACCTAACCCAACCTAACGTCTCGGCGGTAATATTTGAAAACAATCATGGCGATTTGGCATCTACGTCTCCGTGGGACCTTCATATACATCAATAACGTAATATAGCCTAACCTAACCCAACCTAACGTCTCGGCGGTAATATTTGAAAACAATCATGGCGATTTGGCATCTACGTCTCCGTGGGACCTTCATATACATCAATAACGTAATATAGCCTAACCTAACCCAACCTAACATCTCGGCGGTAATATTTGAAAACATTCCTTGCGAGTCGGACTCTACGTCACCGTGGGACCTTTATAGACATCCATAACGTAATATAACCTAACCTAACCCAGCCTATCATCTCGGCGGTAATATTTGACAACATTCCTGGCGAGTTGGTCTCTATGTCTCCGTGGGACCTTTATATACATCTATAACGTAATATAACCTAACCTAACCCAACCTAACATTTCGGCGGTAATATTTGAAAACATACCTGGCGAGTTGGACTCTACGTCTCCGTGGGACCTTTATATACATCAATAAAGTAATATAAACTAACCTAACCCAACCTAACATTTCGGCGGTAATATTAGACAACATTCCTGTCGAGTTGGTTTCTCCGTCTCCGTGGGATCTTTATATACATCAATAAAGTAATATAAACTAACCTAACCCAACCTAACATTTCGGCGGTAATATTAGACAACATTCCTGGCGAGTTGGCTTCTCCGTCTCCGTGGGACATTTATATACATCAATAACGTAATATAACCTAACCTAACCCAACCTAACATCTCGGCGGTAATATTTGACAACATACCTGGCGAGTTGGCCTCTGCGTCTCCGTGGAACCTTCATATACATCAATAACGAAATATAACCTAACCTAACCCAACGTAACATCTCGGCGGTAATATTTGAAAACATTCCTGGCGAGTTGGCTTCTCCGTCTCCGTGGGATCTTTTTATACATAAATAACGAAATATAACCTAACCTAACCCAACGTAACATCTCGGCGGTAATATTTGACAACATTCTTGGCGAGTTGGCTTCTCCGTCTCCGTGGGATCTTTTTATACATAAATAACGTAATATAACCTAACCTAACCCAACCTAACATCTCGGCGGTAATATTTGAAAACATACCTGGCGAGTTGGCCTCTACGTCTCCGTGGGAAGTTTATATACATCAATAACGTAATATAACCTAACTTAAACCAACCTAACGACTCGGCGGTAATATTTGAAAACATTCATGGCGATTTGGCATCTACGTCTCCGTGGGACCTTCATATACATCAATAACGTAATATAGCCTAACCTAACCCAACCTAACGTCTCGGCGGTAATATTTGAAAACAATCATGGCGATTTGGCATCTACGTCTCCGTGGGACCTTCATATACATCAATAACGTAATATAGCCTAACCTAACCCAACCTAACATTTCGGCGGTAATATTTGACAACATTCCTGGCGAGTTGGCTTCTCCGTCTCCGTGGGACCTTCATATACATCAATAACGTAATATAGCCTAACCTAACCCAACCTAACATCTCGGCGGTAATATTTGAAAACATTCCTTGCGAGTCGGACTCTACGTCACCGTGGGACCTTTATAGACATCCATAACGTAATATAACCTAACCTAACCCAGCCTATCATCTCGGCGGTAATATTTGACAACATTCCTGGCGAGTTGGCCTCTATGTCTCCGTGGGACCTTTATATACATCTATAACGTAATATAACCTAACCTAACCCAACCTAACATTTCGGCGGTAATATTTGAAAACATACCTGGCGAGTTGGACTCTACGTCTCCGTGGGACCTTTATATACATCAATAAAGTAATATAAACTAACCTAACCCAACCTAACATTTCGGCGGTAATATTAGACAACATTCCTGTCGAGTTGGTTTCTCCGTCTCCGTGGGATCTTTATATACATCAATAAAGTAATATAAACTAACCTAACCCAACCTAACATTTCGGCGGTAATATTAGACAACATTCCTGGCGAGTTGGCTTCTCCGTCTCCGTGGGACATTTATATACATCAATAACGTAATATAACCTAACCTAACCCAACCTAACATCTCGGCGGTAATATTTGACAACATACCTGGCGAGTTGGCCTCTGCGTCTCCGTGGAACCTTCATATACATCAATAACGAAATATAACCTAACCTAACCCAACGTAACATCTCGGCGGTAATATTTGAAAACATTCCTGGCGAGTTGGCTTCTCCGTCTCCGTGGGATCTTTTTATACATAAATAACGAAATATAACCTAACCTAACCCAACGTAACATCTCGGCGGTAATATTTGACAACATTCTTGGCGAGTTGGCTTCTCCGTCTCCGTGGGATCTTTTTATACATAAATAACGTAATATAACCTAACCTAACCCAACCTAACATCTCGGCGGTAATATTTGAAAACATACCTGGCGAGTTGGCCTCTACGTCTCCGTGGGAACTTTATATACATCAATAACGTAATATAACCTAACCTAACCCAACCTAACGTCTCGGCGGTAATATTTGAAAACATTCATGGCGATTTGGCATCTACGTCTCCGTGGGACATTTATATACATCTATAACGTAATATAACCTAACCTAACTCAACCTAACCTCTCGGCGGTAATATTTGAAAACATACCTGGCGAGTTGGCCTCTACGTCTCTGTGGGACCTTTATATACATCAATAAAGTAATATAACCTAACCTAACCCAACCTAACATCTCGGCGGTAATATTTGAAAACATACTTGGCGAGTTGGGCTCTACGTCTCCGTGGGACCTTTATATACATCAATAACGTAATATAACCTAACCTAACCCAACCTAACGTCTCGGCGGTAATATTTGAAAACATTCATGGCGATTTGGCATCTACGTCTCCGTGGGACCTTCATATACATCAATAACGTAATATAGCCTAACCTAACCCAACCTAAGATTTCGGCGGTAATATTTGACAACATTCCTGGCGAGTTGGCTTCTCCGTCTCCGTGGGACCTTCATATACATCAATAACGTAATATAGCCTAACCTAACCCAACCTAACATCTCGGCGGTAATATTTGAAAACATTCCTTGCGAGTCGGACTCTACGTCACCGTGGGACCTTTATAGACATCCATAACGTAATATAACCTAACCTAACCCAGCCTATCATCTCGGCGGTAATATTTGACAACATTCCTGGCGAGTTGGCCTCTATGTCTCCGTGGGACCTTTATATACATCTATAACGTAATATAACCTAACCTAACCCAACCTAACATTTCGGCGGTAATATTTGAAAACATACCTGGCGAGTTGGACTCTACGTCTCCGTGGGACCTTTATATACATCAATAAAGTAATATAACCTAACCTAAACCAACCTAACATCTCGGCGGTAATATTTGAAGACATTCCTGGCGAGTTGGCTTCTCCGTCTCCGTGGGATCTTTTTATACATAAATAACGAAATATAAGCTAACCTAACCCAACGTAACATCTCGGCGGTAATATTTGACAACATTCTTGGCGAGTTGGCTTCTCCGTCTCCGTGGGATCTTTTTATACATAAATAACGTAATATAACCTAACCTAACCCAACCTAACATCTCGGCGGTAATATTTGAAAACATACCTGGCGAGTTGGCCTCTACGCCTCTGTGGGACCTTTATATACATCAATAACGTAATATAGCCTAACCTAACCCAACCTAACATTTCGGCGGTAATATTTGACAACATTCCTGGCGAGTTGGCTTCTCCGTCTCCGTGGGACCTTCATATACATCAATAACGTAATATAGCCTAACCTAACCCAACCTAACATCTCGGCGGTAATACTTGAAAACATTCCTTGCGAGTCGGACTCTACGTCACCGTGGGACCTTTATAGACATCCATAACGTAATATAACCTAACCTAACCCAGCCTATCATCTCGGCGGTAATATTTGACAACATTCCTGGCGAGTTGGCCTCTATGTCTCCGTGGGATCTTTATAGATATCCATAACGTAATATAACCTAATCTAACCCAACCTAACATTTCGGCGGTAATATTCGACAACATTCCTGTCGAGTTGGTTTCTCCGTCTCCGTGGGATCTTTATAGACATCCATAACGTAATATAACCTAACCTAACCCAACCTAACATCTCGGCGGTAATATTTGACAACATACCTGGCGAGTTGGCCTCTGCGTCTCCGTGGAACCTTCATATACATCAATAACGAAATATAACCTAACCTAACCCAACCTAACATCTCGGCGGTAATATTTGACAACATTCCTGGCGAGTTGGCCTCTATGTCTCCGTGGGACCTTTATATACATTTATAACGTAATATAACCTAACCTAAGCCAACCTAACGACTCGTCGGTAATATTTGAAAACATTCATGGCGATTTGGCATCTACGTCTCCGTGGGACCTTCATATACATCAATAACGTAATATAGCCTAACCTGACCCCACCTAACGTCTCGGCGGTAATATTTGAAAACAATCATGGCGATTTGGCATCTACGTCTCCGTGGGACCTTCATATACATCAATAACGTAATATAGCCTAACCTAACCCAACCTAACATTTCGGCGGTAATATTTGACAACATTCCTGGCGAGTTGGCTTCTCCGTCTCCGTGGGACCTTCATATACATCAATAACGTAATATAGCCTAACCTAACCCAAGCTAACATCTCGGCGGTAATATTTGGAAACATTCCTGGCGAGTTGGCCTCTATGTCTCCGTGGGACCTTTATATACATCTATAACGTAATATAACCTAACTTAAACCAACCTAACGACTCGGCGGTAATATTTGAAAACATTCCTGGCGAGTTGGCCTCTATGTCTCCGTGGGACCTTTATATACATCTATAACGTAATATAACCTAACCTAACCCAACCTAACATTTCGGCGGTAATATTTGAAAACATACCTGGCGAGTTGGACTCTACGTCTCCGTGGGACCTTTATATACATCAATAAAGTAATATAAACTAACCTAACCCAACCTAACATTTCGGCGGTAATATTAGACAACATTCCTGTCGAGTTGGTTTCTCCGTCTCCGTGGGATCTTTATATACATCAATAAAGTAATATAAACTAACCTAACCCAACCTAACATTTCGGCGGTAATATTAGACAACATTCCTGGCGAGTTGGCTTCTCCGTCTCCGTGGGACATTTATATACATCAATAACGTAATATAACCTAACCTAACCCAACCTAACATCTCGGCGGTAATATTTGACAACATACCTGGCGAGTTGGCCTCTGCGTCTCCGTGGAACCTTCATATACATCAATAACGAAATATAACCTAACCTAACCCAACGTAACATCTCGGCGGTAATATTTGAAAACATACCTGGCGAGTTGGCCTCTACGTCTCCGTGGGAACTTTATATACATCAATAACGTAATATAACCTAACCTAACCCAACCTAACGTCTCGGCGGTAATATTTGAAAACATTCATGGCGATTTGGCATCTACGTCTCCGTGGGACATTTATATACATCTATAACGTAATATAACCTAACCTAACTCAACCTAACCTCTCGGCGGTAATATTTGAAAACATACCTGGCGAGTTGGCCTCTACGTCTCTGTGGGACCTTTATATACATCAATAAAGTAATATAACCTAACCTAACCCAACCTAACATCTCGGCGGTAATATTTGAAAACATACTTGGCGAGTTGGGCTCTACGTCTCCGTGGGACCTTTATATACATCAATAACGTAATATAACCTAACCTAACCCAACCTAACGTCTCGGCGGTAATATTTGAAAACATTCATGGCGATTTGGCATCTACGTCTCCGTGGGACCTTTATATACATCAATAACGTAATATAACCTAACCTAACACAACCTAACGTCTCGGCGGTAATATTTGAATACATTCATGGCGATTTGGCATCTTCGTTTCCGTGGGACCTTCATATACATCAATAACGTAATATAGCCTAACCTAACCCAACCTAACATTTCGGCGGTAATATTTGACAACATTCCTGGCGAGTTGGCTTCTCCGTCTCCGTGGGACCTTCATATACATCAATAACGTAATATAACCTAACCTAACCCAACCTAACATCTCGGTGGTAATATTTGAAAACATTCCTGGCGAGTCGGACTCTACGTCACCGTGGGACCTTTATATACATCTATAACGTAATATAACCTAACTTAAACCAACCTAACGACTCGGCGGTAATATTTGAAAACATTCCTGGCGAGTTGGCCTCTATGTCTCCGTGGGACCTTTATATACATCTATAACGTAATATAACCTAACTTAAACCAACCTAACGACTCGGCGGTAATATTTGAAAACATTCATGGCGATTTGGCATCTACGTCTCCGTGGGACCTTCATATACATCAATAACGTAATATAGCCTAACCTAACCCAACCTAACGTCTCGGCGGTAATATTTGAAAACAATCATGGCGATTTGGCATCTACGTCTCCGTGGGACCTTCATATACATCAATAACGTAATATAGCCTAACCTAACCCAACCTAACATTTCGGCGGTAATATTTGACAACATTCCTGGCGAGTTGGCTTCTCCGTCTTCGTGGGACCTTCATATACATCAATAACGTAATATAGCCTAACCTAACCCAAGCTAACATCTCGGCGGTAATATTTGAAAACATTCCTGGCGAGTTGGCCTCTATGTCTCCGTGGGACCTTTATATACATCTATAACGTAATATAACCTAACCTAACCCAACGTAACATCTCGGCGGTAATATTTGAAAACATACCTGGCGAGTTGGCCTCTACGTCTCCGTGGGAACTTTATATACATCAATAACGTAATATAACCTAACCTAACCCAACCTAACGTCTCGGCGGTAATATTTGAAAACATTCATGGCGATTTGGCATCTACGTCTCCGTGGGACATTTATATACATCTATAACGTAATATAACCTAACCTAACTCAACCTAACCTCTCGGCGGTAATATTTGAAAACATACCTGGCGAGTTGGCCTCTACGTCTCTGTGGGACCTTTATATACATCAATAAAGTAATATAACCTAACCTAACCCAACCTAACATCTCGGCGGTAATATTTGAAAACATACTTGGCGAGTTGGGCTCTACGTCTCCGTGGGACCTTTATATACATCAATAACGTAATATAACCTAACCTAACCCAACCTAACGTCTCGGCGGTAATATTTGAAAACATTCATGGCGATTTGGCATCTACGTCTCCGTGGGACCTTCATATACATCAATAACGTAATATAGCCTAACCTAACCCAACCTAACGTCTCGGCGGTAATATTTGAAAACAATCATGGCGATTTGGCATCTACGTCTCCGTGGGAGCTTCATATACATCAATAACGTAATATAGCCTAACCTAACCCAACCTAACGTCTCAGCGGTAATATTTGAAAACAATCATGGCGATTTGGCATCTACGTCTCCGTGGGACCTTCATATACATCAATAACGTAATATAGCCTAACCTAACCCAAGCTAACATCTCGGCGGTAATATTTGAAAACATTCCTGGCGAGTTGGCCTCTATGTCTCCGTGGGACCTTTATATACATCTATAACGTAATATAACCTAACTTAAACCAACCTAACGACTCGGCGGTAATATTTGAAAACATTCATGGCGATTTGGCATCTACGTCTCCGTGGGACCTTCATATACATCAATAACGTAATATAGCCTAACCTAACCCAACCTAACGTCTCGGCGGTAATATTTGAAAACAATCATGGCGATTTGGCATCTACGTCTCCGTGGGACCTTCATATACATCAATAACGTAATATAGCCTAACCTAACCCAACCTAACATTTCGGCGGTAATATTCGACAACATTCCTGTCGAGTTGGTTTCTCCGTCTCCGTGGGATCTTTATAGACATCCATAACGTAATATAACCTAACCTAACCCAACCTAACATCTCGGCGGTAATATTTGACAACATACCTGGCGAGTTGGCCTCTGCGTCTCCGTGGAACCTTCATATACATCAATAACGAAATATAACCTAACCTAACCCAACCTAACATCTCGGCGGTAATATTTGACAACATTCCTGGCGAGTTGGCCTCTATGTCTCCGTGGGACCTTTATATACATTTATAACGTAATATAACCTAACCTAAGCCAACCTAACGACTCGTCGGTAATATTTGAAAACATTCATGGCGATTTGGCATCTACGTCTCCGTGGGACCTTCATATACATCAATGACGTAATATAGCCTAACCTGACCCCACCTAACGTCTCGGCGGTAATATTTGAAAACAATCATGGCGATTTGGCATCTACGTCTCCCTGGGACCTTCATATACATCAATAACGTAATATAGCCTAACCTAACCCAACCTAACATTTCGGCGGTAATATTTGACAACATTCCTGGCGAGTTGGCTTCTCCGTCTCCATGGGACCTTCATATACATCAATAACGTAATATAGCCTAACCTAACCCAAGCTAACATCTCGGCGGTAATATTTGAAAACATTCCTGGCGAGTTGGCCTCTATGTCTCCGTGGGACCTTTATATACATCTATAACGTAATATAACCTAACTTAAACCAACCTAACGACTCGGCGGTAATATTTGAAAACATTCATGGCGATTTGGCATCTACGTCTCCGTGGGACCTTCATATACATCAATAACGTAATATAGCCTAACCTAACCCAACCTAACGTCTCGGCGGTAATATTTGAAAACAATCATGGCGATTTGGCATCTACGTCTCCGTGGGACCTTCATATACATCAATAACGTAATATAGCCTAACCTAACCCAACCTAACATTTCGGCGGTAATATTTGACAACATTCCTGGCGAGTTGGCTTCTCCGTCTCCGTGGGACCTTCATATACATCAATAACGTAATATAGCCTAACCTAACCCAACCTAACATCTCGGCGGTAATATTTGAAAACATTCCTTGCGAGTCGGACTCTACGTCACCGTGGGACCTTTATAGACATCCATAACGTAATATAACCTAACCTAACCCAGCCTATCATCTCGGCGGTAATATTTGACAACATTCCTGGCGAGTTGGTCTCTATGTCTCCGTGGGACCTTTATATACATCTATAACGTAATATAACCTAACCTAACCCAACCTAACATTTCGGCGGTAATATTTGAAAACATACCTGGCGAGTTGGACTCTACGTCTCCGTGGGACCTTTATATACATCAATAAAGTAATATAAACTAACCTAACCCAACCTAACATTTCGGCGGTAATATTAGACAACATTCCTGTCGAGTTGGTTTCTCCGTCTCCGTGGGATCTTTATATACATCAATAAAGTAATATAAACTAACCTAACCCAACCTAACATTTCGGCGGTAATATTAGACAACATTCCTGGCGAGTTGGCTTCTCCGTCTCCGTGGGACATTTATATACATCAATAACGTAATATAACCTAACCTAACCCAACCTAACATCTCGGCGGTAATATTTGACAACATACCTGGCGAGTTGGCCTCTGCGTCTCCGTGGAACCTTCATATACATCAATAACGAAATATAACCTAACCTAACCCAACGTAACATCTCGGCGGTAATATTTGAAAACATTCCTGGCGAGTTGGCTTCTCCGTCTCCGTGGGATCTATTTATACATAAATAACGAAATATAACCTAACCTAACCCAACGTAACATCTCGGCGGTAATATTTGACAACATTCTTGGCGAGTTGGCTTCTCCGTCTCCGTGGGATCTTTTTATACATAAATAACGTAATATAACCTAACCTAACCCAACCTAACATCTCGGCGGTAATATTTGAAAACATACCTGGCGAGTTGGCCTCTACGTCTCCGTGGGAACTTTATATACATCAATAACGTAATATAACCTAACTTAAACCAACCTAACGACTCGGCGGTAATATTTGAAAACATTCATGGCGATTTGGCATCTACGTCTCCGTGGGACCTTCATATACATCAATAACGTAATATAGCCTAACCTAACCCAACCTAACGTCTCGGCGGTAATATTTGAAAACAATCATGGCGATTTGGCATCTACGTCTCCGTGGGACCTTCATATACATCAATAACGTAATATAGCCTAACCTAACCCAACCTAACATTTCGGCGGTAATATTTGACAACATTCCTGGCGAGTTGGCTTCTCCGTCTCCGTGGGACCTTCATATACATCAATAACGTAATATAGCCTAACCTAACCCAACCTAACATCTCGGCGGTAATATTTGAAAACATTCCTTGCGAGTCGGACTCTACGTCACCGTGGGACCTTTATAGACATCCATAACGTAATATAACCTAACCTAACCCAGCCTATCATCTCGGCGGTAATATTTGACAACATTCCTGGCGAGTTGGCCTCTATGTCTCCGTGGGACCTTTATATACATCTATAACGTAATATAACCTAACCTAACCCAACCTAACATTTCGGCGGTAATATTTGAAAACATACCTGGCGAGTTGGACTCTACGTCTCCGTGGGACCTTTATATACATCAATAAAGTAATATAAACTAACCTAACCCAACCTAACATTTCGGCGGTAATATTAGACAACATTCCTGTCGAGTTGGTTTCTCCGTCTCCGTGGGATCTTTATATACATCAATAAAGTAATATAAACTAACCTAACCCAACCTAACATTTCGGCGGTAATATTAGACAACATTCCTGGCGAGTTGGCTTCTCCGTCTCCGTGGGACATTTATATACATCAATAACGTAATATAACCTAACCTAACCCAACCTAACATCTCGGCGGTAATATTTGACAACATACCTGGCGAGTTGGCCTCTGCGTCTCCGTGGAACCTTCATATACATCAATAACGAAATATAACCTAACCTAACCCAACGTAACATCTCGGCGGTAATATTTGAAAACATTCCTGGCGAGTTGGCTTCTCCGTCTCCGTGGGATCTTTTTATACATAAATAACGAAATATAACCTAACCTAACCCAACGTAACATCTCGGCGGTAATATTTGACAACATTCTTGGCGAGTTGGCTTCTCCGTCTCCGTGGGATCTTTTTATACATAAATAACGTAATATAACCTAACCTAACCCAACCTAACATCTCGGCGGTAATATTTGAAAACATACCTGGCGAGTTGGCCTCTACGTCTCCGTGGGAACTTTATATACATCAATAACGTAATATAACCTAACCTAACCCAACCTAACGTCTCGGCGGTAATATTTGAAAACATTCATGGCGATTTGGCATCTACGTCTCCGTGGGACATTTATATACATCTATAACGTAATATAACCTAACCTAACTCAACCTAACCTCTCGGCGGTAATATTTGAAAACATACCTGGCGAGTTGGCCTCTACGTCTCTGTGGGACCTTTATATACATCAATAAAGTAATATAACCTAACCTAACCCAACCTAACATCTCGGCGGTAATATTTGAAAACATACTTGGCGAGTTGGGCTCTACGTCTCCGTGGGACCTTTATATACATCAATAACGTAATATAACCTAACCTAACCCAACCTAACGTCTCGGCGGTAATATTTGAAAACATTCATGGCGATTTGGCATCTACGTCTCCGTGGGACCTTCATATACATCAATAACGTAATATAGCCTAACCTAACCCAACCTAAGATTTCGGCGGTAATATTTGACAACATTCCTGGCGAGTTGGCTTCTCCGTCTCCGTGGGACCTTCATATACATCAATAACGTAATATAGCCTAACCTAACCCAACCTAACATCTCGGCGGTAATATTTGAAAACATTCCTTGCGAGTCGGACTCTACGTCACCGTGGGACCTTTATAGACATCCATAACGTAATATAACCTAACCTAACCCAGCCTATCATCTCGGCGGTAATATTTGACAACATTCCTGGCGAGTTGGCCTCTATGTCTCCGTGGGACCTTTATATACATCTATAACGTAATATAACCTAACCTAACCCAACCTAACATTTCGGCGGTAATATTTGAAAACATACCTGGCGAGTTGGACTCTACGTCTCCGTGGGACCTTTATATACATCAATAAAGTAATATAACCTAACCTAAACCAACCTAACATCTCGGCGGTAATATTTGAAGACATTCCTGGCGAGTTGGCTTCTCCGTCTCCGTGGGACCTTCATATACATCAATAACGTAATATAGCCTAACCTAACCCAACCTAACATTTCGGCGGTAATATTAGACAACATTCCTGGCGAGTTGGCTTCTCCGTCTCCGTGGGACATTTATATACATCAATAACGTAATATAACCTAACCTAACCCAACCTAACATCTCGGCGGTAATATTTGACAACATACCTGGCGAGTTGGCCTCTGCGTCTCCGTGGAACCTTCATATACATCAATAACGAAATATAACCTAACCTAACCCAACGTAACATCTCGGCGGTAATATTTGAAAACATTCCTGGCGAGTTGGCTTCTCCGTCTCCGTGGGATCTTTTTATACATAAATAACGAAATATAAGCTAACCTAACCCAACGTAACATCTCGGCGGTAATATTTGACAACATTCTTGGCGAGTTGGCTTCTCCGTCTCCGTGGGATCTTTTTATACATAAATAACGTAATATAACCTAACCTAACCCAACCTAACATCTCGGCGGTAATATTTGAAAACATACCTGACGAGTTGGCCTCTACGTCTCCGTGGGAACTTTATATACATCAATAACGTAATATAACCTAACCTAACCCAACCTAACGTCTCGGCGGTAATATTTGAAAACATTCATGGCGATTTGGCATCTACGTCTCCGTGGGACATTTATATACATCTATAACGTAATATAACCTAACCTAACTCAACCTAACCTCTCGGCGGTAATATTTGAAAACATACCTGGCGAGTTGGCCTCTACGTCTCTGTGGGACCTTTATATACATCAATAAAGTAATATAACCTAACCTAACCCAACCTAACATCTCGGCGGTAATATTTGAAAACATACTTGGCGAGTTGGGCTCTACGTCTCCGTGGGACCTTTATATACATCAATAACGTAATATAACCTAACCTAACCCAACCTAACGTCTCGGCGGTAATATTTGAAAACATTCATGGCGATTTGGCATCTACGTCTCCGTGGGACCTTTATATACATCAATAACGTAATATAACCTAACCTAACACAACCTAACGTCTCGGCGGTAATATTTGAATACATTCATGGCGATTTGGCATCTTCGTTTCCGTGGGACCTTCATATACATCAATAACGTAATATAGCCTAACCTAACCCAACCTAACATTTCGGCGGTAATATTTGACAACATTCCTGGCGAGTTGGCTTCTCCGTCTCCGTGGGACATTCATATACATCAATAACGTAATATAACCTAACCTAACCCAACCTAACATCTCGGTGGTAATATTTGAAAACATTCCTGGCGAGTCGGACTCTACGTCACCGTGGGACCTATATATACATCAATAACGTAATATAACCTAACCTAACCCAACCTAACGTCTCGGCGGTAATATTTGAAAACATTCATGGCGATTTGGCATCTACGTCTCCGTGGGACCTTCATATACATCAATAACGTAATATAGCCTAACCTAACCCAACCTAAGATTTCGGCGGTAATATTTGACAACATTCCTGGCGAGTTGGCTTCTCCGTCTCCGTGGGACCTTCATATACATCAATAACGTAATATAGCCTAACCTAACCCAACCTAACATCTCGGCGGTAATATTTGAAAACATTCCTTGCGAGTCGGACTCTACGTCACCGTGGGACCTTTATAGACATCCATAACGTAATATAACCTAACCTAACCCAGCCTATCATCTCGGCGGTAATATTTGACAACATTCCTGGCGAGTTGGCCTCTATGTCTCCGTGGGACCTTTATATACATCTATAACGTAATATAACCTAACCTAACCCAACCTAACATTTCGGCGGTAATATTTGAAAACATACCTGGCGAGTTGGACTCTACGTCTCCGTGGGACCTTTATATACATCAATAAAGTAATATAACCTAACCTAACCCAACCTAACATCTCGGCGGTAATATTTGAAGACATTCCTGGCGAGTTGGCTTCTCCGTCTCCGTGGGACCTTCATATACATCAATAACGTAATATAGCCTAACCTAACACAACCTAACATTTCGGCGGTAATATTTGACAACATTCCTGGCGAGTTGGATTCTCCGTCTCCGTGGGACCTTCATATACATCAATAACGTAATATAGCCTAACCTAACACAACCTAACATTTCGGCGGTAATATTTGACATCATTCCTGACGAGTTGGCCTCTACGTCTCCGTTTGACCTTCATAAACATCAATAACGTAATATAACGTAACCTAACCCAACCTAACATCTCGGCGGTAATATTTGAAAACATACCTGGCGAGTTGGACTCTACGTCTCCGTGGGACCTTTATATACATCAATAAAGTAATATAAACTAACCTAACCCAACCTAACATTTCGGCGGTAATATTCGACAACATTCCTGTCGAGTTGGTTTCTTCGTCTCCGTGGCATCTTTATAGACATCCATAACGTAATATGACCTAACCTAACCCAACCTAACGTCTCGGCGGTAATATTTGAAAACAATCATGGCGATTTGGCATCTACGTCTCCGTGGGACCTTCATATACATCAATAACGTAATATAGCCTAACCTAACCCAACCTAACATTTCGGCGGTAATATTTGACAACATTCCTGGCGAGTTGGCTTCTCCGTCTCCGTGGGACCTTCATATACATCAATAACGTAATATAGCCTAACCTAACCCAACCTAACATCTCGGCGGTAATATTTGAAAACATTCCTTGCGAGTCGGACTCTACGTCACCGTGGGACCTTTATAGACATCCATAACGTAATATAACCTAACCTAACCCAGCCTATCATCTCGGCGGTAATATTTGACAACATTCCTGGCGAGTTGGCCTCTATGTCTCCGTGGGACCTTTATATACATCTATAACGTAATATAACCTAACCTAACCCAACCTAACATTTCGGCGGTAATATTTGAAAACATACCTGGCGAGTTGGACTCTACGTCTCCGTGGAACCTTTATATACATCAATAAAGTAATATAAACTAACCTAACCCAACCTAACATTTCGGCGGTAATATTAGACAACATTCCTGTCGAGTTGGTTTCTCCGTCTCCGTGGGATCTTTATATACATCAATAAAGTAATATAAACTAACCTAACCCAACCTAACATTTCGGCGGTAATATTAGACAACATTCCTGGCGAGTTGGCTTCTCCGTCTCCGTGGGACATTTATATACATCAATAACGTAATATAACCTAACCTAACCCAACCTAACATCTCGGCGGTAATATTTGACAACATACCTGGCGAGTTGGCCTCTGCGTCTCCGTGGAACCTTCATATACATCAATAACGAAATATAACCTAACCTAACCCAACGTAACATCTCGGCGGTAATATTTGAAAACATTCCTGGCGAGTTGGCTTCTCCGTCTCCGTGGGATCTTTTTATACATAAATAACGAAATATAACCTAACCTAACCCAACGTAACATCTCGGCGGTAATATTTGACAACATTCTTGGCGAGTTGGCTTCTCCGTCTCCGTGGGATCTTTTTATACATAAATAACGTAATATAACCTAACCTAACCCAACCTAACATCTCGGCGGTAATATTTGAAAACATACCTGGCGAGTTGGCCTCTACGTCTCCGTGGGAACTTTATATACATCAATAACGTAATATAACCTAACTTAAACCAACCTAACGACTGGGCGGTAATATTTGAAAACATTCATGGCGATTTGGCATCTACGTCTCCGTGGGACCTTCATATACATCAATAACGTAATATAGCCTAACCTAACCCAACCTAACGTCTCGGCGGTAATATTTGAAAACAATCATGGCGATTTGGCATCTACGTCTCCGTGGGACCTTCATATACATCAATAACGTAATATAGCCTAACCTAACCCAACCTAACATTTCGGCGGTAATATTTGACAACATTCCTGGCGAGTTGGCTTCTCCGTCTCCGTGGGACCTTCATATACATCAATAACGTAATATAGCCTAACCTAACCCAACCTAACATCTCGGCGGTAATATTTGAAAACATTCCTTGCGAGTCGGACTCTACGTCACCGTGGGACCTTTATAGACATCCATAACGTAATATAACCTAACCTAACCCAGCCTATCATCTCGGCGGTAATATTTGACAACATTCCTGGCGAGTTGGCTTCTATGTCTCCGTGGGACCTTTATATACATCTATAACGTAATATAACCTAACCTAACCCAACCTAACATTTCGGCGGTAATATTTGAAAACATACCTGGCGAGTTGGACTCTACGTCTCCGTGGGACCTTTATATACATCAATAAAGTAATATAAACTAACCTAACCCAACCTAACATTTCGGCGGTAATATTAGACAACATTCCTGTCGAGTTGGTTTCTCCGTCTCCGTGGGATCTTTATATACATCAATAAAGTAATATAAACTAACCTAACCCAACCTAACATTTCGGCGGTAATATTAGACAACATTCCTGGCGAGTTGGCTTCTCCGTCTCCGTGGGACATTTATATACATCAATAACGTAATATAACCTAACCTAACCCAACCTAACATCTCGGCGGTAATATTTGACAACATACCTGGCGAGTTGGCCTCTGCGTCTCCGTGGAACCTTCATATACATCAATAACGAAATATAACCTAACCTAACCCAACGTAACATCTCGGCGGTAATATTTGAAAACATTCCTGGCGAGTTGGCTTCTCCGTCTCCGTGGGATCTTTTTATACATAAATAACGAAATATAACCTAACCTAACCCAACGTAACATCTCGGCGGTAATATTTGACAACATTCTTGGCGAGTTGGCTTCTCCGTCTCCGTGGGATCTTTTTATACATAAATAACGTAATATAACCTAACCTAACCCAACCTAACATCTCGGCGGTAATATTTGAAAACATACCTGGCGAGTTGGCCTCTACGTCTCCGTGGGAACTTTATATACATCAATAACGTAATATAACCTAACCTAACCCAACCTAACGTCTCGGCGGTAATATTTGAAAACATTCATGGCGATTTGGCATCTACGTCTCCGTGGGACATTTATATACATCTATAACGTAATATAACCTAACCTAACTCAACCTAACCTCTCGGCGGTAATATTTGAAAACATACCTGGCGAGTTGGCCTCTACGTCTCTGTGGGACCTTTATATACATCAATAAAGTAATATAACCTAAGCTAACCCAACCTAACATCTCGGCGGTAATATTTGAAAACATACTTGGCGAGTTGGGCTCTACGTCTCCGTGGGACCTTTATATACATCAATAACGTAATATAACCTAACCTAACCCAACCTAACGTCTCGGCGGTAATATTTGAAAACATTCATGGCGATTTGGCATCTACGTCTCCGTGGGACCTTTATATACATCAATAACGTAATATAACCTAACCTAACACAACCTAACGTCTCGGCGGTAATATTTGAATACATTCATGGCGATTTGGCATCTTCGTTTCCGTGGGACCTTCATATACATCAATAACGTAATATAGCCTAACCTAACCCAACCTAACATTTCGGCGGTAATATTTGACAACATTCCTGGCGAGTTGGCTTCTCCGTCTCCGTGGGACCTTCATATACATCAATAACGTAATATAACCTAACCTAACCCAACCTAACATCTCGGTGGTAATATTTGAAAACATTCCTGGCGAGTCGGACTCTACGTCACCGTGGGACCTATATATACATCAATAACGTAATATAACCTAACCTAACCCAACCTAACGTCTCGGCGGTAATATTTGAAAACATTCATGGCGATTTGGCATCTACGTCTCCGTGGGACCTTCATATACATCAATAACGTAATATAGCCTAACCTAACCCAACCTAAGATTTCGGCGGTAATATTTGACAACATTCCTGGCGAGTTGGCTTCTCCGTCTCCGTGGGACCTTCATATACATCAATAACGTAATATAGCCTAACCTAACCCAACCTAACATCTCGGCGGTAATATTTGAAAACATTCCTTGCGAGTCGGACTCTACGTTACCGTGGGACCTTTATAGACATCCATAACGTAATATAACCTAACCTAACCCAGCCTATCATCTCGGCGGTAATATTTGACAACATTCCTGGCGAGTTGGCCTCTATGTCTCCGTGGGACCTGTATATACATCTATAACGTAATATAACCTAACCTAACCCAACCTAACATTTCGGCGGTAATATTTGAAAACATACCTGGCGAGTTGGACTCTACGTCTCCGTGGGACCTTTATATACATCAATAAAGTAATATAAACTAACCTAACCCAACCTAACATTTCGGCGGTAATATTAGACAACATTCCTGTCGAGTTGGTTTCTCCGTCTCCGTGGGATCTTTATATACATCAGTAAGGTAATATAAACTAACCTAACCCAACCTAACATTTCGGCGGTAATATTAGACAACATTCCTGGCGAGTTGGCTTCTCCGTCTCCGTGGGACATTTATATACATCAATAACGTAATATAACCTAACCTAACCCAACCTAACATCTCGGCGGTAATATTTGACAACATACCTGGCGAGTTGGCCTCTGCGTCTCCGTGGAACCTTCATATACATCAATAACGAAATATAACCTAACCTAACCCAACGTAACATCTCGGCGGTAATATTTGAAAACATTCCTGGCGAGTTGGCTTCTCCGTCTCCGTGGGATCTTTTTATACATAAATAACGAAATATAACCTAACCTAACCCAACGTAACATCTCGGCGGTAATATTTGAAAACATTCTTGGCGAGTTGGCTTCTCCGTCTCCGTGGGATCTTTTTATACATAAATAACGTAATATAACCTAACCTAACCCAACCTAACATCTCGGCGGTAATATTTGAAAACATACCTGGCGAGTTGGCCTCTACGTCTCCGTGGGAACTTTATATACATCAATAACGTAATATAACCTAACCTAACCCAACCTAACGTCTCGGCGGTAATATTTGAAAACATTCATGGCGATTTGGCATCTACGTCTCCGTGGGACATTTATATACATCTATAACGTAATATAACCTAACCTAACTCAACCTAACCTCTCGGCGGTAATATTTGAAAACATACCTGGCGAGTTGGCCTCTACGTCTCCGTGGGACCTTTATATACATCAATAAAGTAATATAACCTAACCTAACCCAACCTAACATCTCGGCGGTAATATTTGAATACATTCATGGCGATTTGGCATCTTCGTTTCCGTGGGACCTTCATATACATCAATAACGTAATATAACCTAACCTAACCCAACCTAACATTTCGGCGGTAATATTCGACAACATTCCTGTCGAGTTGGTTTCTCCGTCTCCGTGGGATCTTTATAGACATCCATAACGTAATATAACCTAACCTAACCCAACCTAACATCTCGGCGGTAATATTTGACAACATACCTGGCGAGTTGGCCTCTGCGTCTCCGTGGAACCTTCATATACATCAATAACGAAATATAACCTAACCTAACCCAACCTAACATCTCGGCGGTAATATTTGACAACATTCCTGGCGAGTTGGCCTCTATGTCTCCGTGGGACCTTTATATACATTCATAACGTAATATAACCTAACCTAAGCCAACCTAACGACTCGGCGGTAATATTTGAAAACATTCATGGCGATTTGGCATCTACGTCTCCGTGGGACCTTCATATACATCAATAACGTAATATAGCCTAACCTAACCCAACCTAACGTCTCGGCGGTAATATTTGAAAACAATCATGGCGATTTGGCATCTACGTCTCCGTGGGACCTTTCATATACATCAATAACGTAATATAGCCTAACCTAACCCAACCTAACATTTCGGCGGTAATATTTGACAACATTCCTGGCGAGTTGGCTTCTCCGTCTCCGTGGGACCTTCATATACATCAATAACGTAATATAGCCTAACCTAACCCAACCTAACATCTCGGCGGTAATATTTGAAAACATTCCTTGCGAGTCGGACTCTACGTCACCGTGGGACCTTTATAGACATCCATAACGTAATATAACCTAACCTAACCCAGCCTATCATCTCGGCGGTAATATTTGACAACATTCCTGGCGAGTTGGCCTCTATGTCTCCGTGGGACCTGTATATACATCTATAACGTAATATAACCTAACCTAACCCAACCTAACATTTCGGCGGTAATATTTGAAGACATACCTGGCGAGTTGGACTCTACGTCTCCGTGGGACCTTTATATACATCAATAAAGTAATATAAACTAACCTAACCCAACCTAACATTTCGGCGGTAATATTAGACAACATTCCTGTCGAGTTGGTTTCTCCGTCTCCGTGGGATCTTTATATACATCAGTAAGGTAATATAAACTAACCTAACCCAACCTAACATTTCGGCGGTAATATTAGACAACATTCCTGGCGAGTTGGCTTCTCCGTCTCCGTGGGACATTTATATACATCAATAACGTAATATAACCTAACCTAACCCAACCTAACATCTCGGCGGTAATATTTGACAACATACCTGGCGAGTTGGCCTCTGCGTCTCCGTGGAACCTTCATATACATCAATAACGAAATATAACCTAACCTAACCCAACGTAACATCTCGGCGGTAATATTTGAAAACATTCCTGGCGAGTTGGCTTCTCCGTCTCCGTGGGATCTTTTTATACATAAATAACGAAATATAACCTAACCTAACCCAACGTAACATCTCGGCGGTAATATTTGACAACATACCTGGCGAGTTGGCCTCTGCGTCTCCGTGGAACCTTCATATACATCAATAACGAAATATAACCTAACCTAACCCAACCTAACATCTCGGCGGTAATATTTGACAACATTCCTGGCGAGTTGGCCTCTATGTCTCCGTGGGACCTTTATATACATTCATAACGTAATATAACCTAACCTAAGCCAACCTAACGACTCGGCGGTAATATTTGAAAACATTCATGGCGATTTGGCATCTACGTCTCCGTGGGACCTTCATATACATCAATAACGTAATATAGCCTAACCTAACCCATCCTATCGTCTCGGCGGTAATATTTGAAAACAATCATGGCGATTTATCATCTACGTCTCCGTGGGACCTTCATATACATCAATAACGTAATATAGCCTAACCTAACCCAACCTAACATTTCGGCGGTAATATTTGACAACATTCCTGGCGAGTTGGCTTCTCCGTCTCCGTGGGACCTTCATATACATCAATAACGTAATATAGCCTAACCTAACCCAAGCTAACATCTCGGCGGTAATATTTGAAAACATTCCTGGCGAGTTGGTCTCTATGTCTCCGTGGGACCTTTATATACATCTATAACGTAATATAACCTAACTTAAACCAACCTAACGACTCGGCGGTAATATTTGAAAACATTCATGGCGATTTGGCATCTACGTCTCCGTGGGACCTTCATATACATCAATAACGTAATATAGCCTAACCTAACCCAACCTAACGTCTCGGCGGTAATATTTGAAAACAATCATGGCGATTTGGCATCTACGTCTCCGTGGGACCTTTCATATACATCAATAACGTAATATAGCCTAACCTAACCCAACCTAACATTTCGGCGGTAATATTTGACAACATTCCTGGCGAGTTGGCTTCTCCGTCTCCGTGGGACCTTCATATACATCAATAACGTAATATAGCCTAACCTAACCCAACCTAACATCTCGGCGGTAATATTTGAAAACATTCCTTGCGAGTCGGACTCTACGTCACCGTGGGACCTTTATAGACATCCATAACGTAATATAACCTAACCTAACCCAGCCTATCATCTCGGCGGTAATATTTGACAACATTCCTGGCGAGTTGGCCTCTATGTCTCCGTGGGACCTTTATATACATCTATAACGTAATATAACCTAACCTAACCCAACCTAACATTTCGGCGGTAATATTTGAAAACATACCTGGCGAGTTGGACTCTACGTCTCCGTGGGACCTTTATATACATCAATAAAGTAATATAAACTAACCTAACCCAACCTAACATTTCGGCGGTAATATTAGACAACATTCCTGTCGAGTTGGTTTCTCCGTCTCCGTGGGATCTTTATATACATCAGTAAGGTAATATAAACTAACCTAACCCAACCTAACATTTCGGCGGTAATATTAGACAACATTCCTGGCGAGTTGGCTTCTCCGTCTCCGTGGGACATTTATATACATCAATAACGTAATATAACCTAACCTAACCCAACCTAACATCTCGGCGGTAATATTTGACAACATACCTGGCGAGTTGGCCTCTGCGTCTCCGTGGAACCTTCATATACATCAATAACGAAATATAACCTAACCTAACCCAACGTAACATCTCGGCGGTAATATTTGAAAACATTCCTGGCGAGTTGGCTTCTCCGTCTCCGTGGGATCTTTTTATACATAAATAACGAAATATAACCTAACCTAACCCAACGTAACATCTCGGCGGTAATATTTGAAAACATTCTTGGCGAGTTGGCTTCTCCGTCTCCGTGGGATCTTTTTATACATAAATAACGTAATATAACCTAACCTAACCCAACCTAACATCTCGGCGGTAATATTTGAAAACATACCTGGCGAGTTGGCCTCTACGTCTCCGTGGGACCTTTATATACATCAATAAAGTAATATAACCTAACCTAACCCAACCTAACATCTCGGCGGTAATATTTGAATACATTCATGGCGATTTGGCATCTTCGTTTCCGTGGGACCTTCATATACATCAATAACGTAATATAGCCTAACCTAACCCAACCTAACATTTCGGCGGTAATATTAGACAACATTCCTGTCGAGTTGGTTTCTCCGTCTCCGTGGGATCTTTATATACATCAGTAAGGTAATATAAACTAACCTAACCCAACCTAACATTTCGGCGGTAATATTAGACAACATTCCTGGCGAGTTGGCTTCTCCGTCTCCGTGGGACATTTATATACATCAATAACGTAATATAACCTAACCTAACCCAACCTAACATCTCGGCGGTAATATTTGACAACATACCTGGCGAGTTGGCCTCTGCGTCTCCGTGGAACCTTCATATACATCAATAACGAAATATAACCTAACCTAACCCAACGTAACATCTCGGCGGTAATATTTGAAAACATTCCTGGCGAGTTGGCTTCTCCGTCTCCGTGGGATCTTTTTATACATAAATAACGAAATATAACCTAACCTAACCCAACGTAACATCTCGGCGGTAATATTTGACAACATACCTGGCGAGTTGGCCTCTGCGTCTCCGTGGAACCTTCATATACATCAATAACGAAATATAACCTAACCTAACCCAACCTAACATCTCGGCGGTAATATTTGACAACATTCCTGGCGAGTTGGCCTCTATGTCTCCGTGGGACCTTTATATACATTCATAACGTAATATAACCTAACCTAAGCCAACCTAACGACTCGGCGGTAATATTTGAAAACATTCATGGCGATTTGGCATCTACGTCTCCGTGGGACCTTCATATACATCAATAACGTAATATAGCCTAACCTAACCCATCCTATCGTCTCGGCGGTAATATTTGAAAACAATCATGGCGATTTATCATCTACGTCTCCGTGGGACCTTCATATACATCAATAACGTAATATAGCCTAACCTAACCCAACCTAACATTTCGGCGGTAATATTTGACAACATTCCTGGCGAGTTGGCTTCTCCGTCTCCGTGGGACCTTCATATACATCAATAACGTAATATAGCCTAACCTAACCCAAGCTAACATCTCGGCGGTAATATTTGAAAACATTCCTGGCGAGTTGGTCTCTATGTCTCCGTGGGACCTTTATATACATCTATAACGTAATATAACCTAACTTAAACCAACCTAACGACTCGGCGGTAATATTTGAAAACATTCATGGCGATTTGGCATCTACGTCTCCGTGGGACCTTCATATACATCAATAACGTAATATAGCCTAACCTAACCCAACCTAACGTCTCGGCGGTAATATTTGAAAACAATCATGGCGATTTGGCATCTACGTCTCCGTGGGACCTTTCATATACATCAATAACGTAATATAGCCTAACCTAACCCAACCTAACATTTCGGCGGTAATATTTGACAACATTCCTGGCGAGTTGGCTTCTCCGTCTCCGTGGGACCTTCATATACATCAATAACGTAATATAGCCTAACCTAACCCAACCTAACATCTCGGCGGTAATATTTGAAAACATTCCTTGCGAGTCGGACTCTACGTCACCGTGGGACCTTTATAGACATCCATAACGTAATATAACCTAACCTAACCCAGCCTATCATCTCGGCGGTAATATTTGACAACATTCCTGGCGAGTTGGCCTCTATGTCTCCGTGGGACCTTTATATACATCTATAACGTAATATAACCTAACCTAACCCAACCTAACATTTCGGCGGTAATATTTGAAAACATACCTGGCGAGTTGGACTCTACGTCTCCGTGGGACCTTTATATACATCAATAAAGTAATATAAACTAACCTAACCCAACCTAACATTTCGGCGGTAATATTAGACAACATTCCTGTCGAGTTGGTTTCTCCGTCTCCGTGGGATCTTTATATACATCAGTAAGGTAATATAAACTAACCTAACCCAACCTAACATTTCGGCGGTAATATTAGACAACATTCCTGGCGAGTTGGCTTCTCCGTCTCCGTGGGACATTTATATACATCAATAACGTAATATAACCTAACCTAACCCAACCTAACATCTCGGCGGTAATATTTGACAACATACCTGGCGAGTTGGCCTCTGCGTCTCCGTGGAACCTTCATATACATCAATAACGAAATATAACCTAACCTAACCCAACGTAACATCTCGGCGGTAATATTTGAAAACATTCCTGGCGAGTTGGCTTCTCCGTCTCCGTGGGATCTTTTTATACATAAATAACGAAATATAACCTAACCTAACCCAACGTAACATCTCGGCGGTAATATTTGAAAACATTCTTGGCGAGTTGGCTTCTCCGTCTCCGTGGGATCTTTTTATACATAAATAACGTAATATAACCTAACCTAACCCAACCTAACATCTCGGCGGTAATATTTGAAAACATACCTGGCGAGTTGGCCTCTACGTCTCCGTGGGACCTTTATATACATCAATAAAGTAATATAACCTAACCTAACCCAACCTAACATCTCGGCGGTAATATTTGAATACATTCATGGCGATTTGGCATCTTCGTTTCCGTGGGACCTTCATATACATCAATAACGTAATATAGCCTAACCTAACCCAACCTAACATTTCGGCGGTAATATTTGACAACATTCCTGGCGAGTTGGGTTCTCCGTCTCCGTGGGACCTTCATATACATCAATAACGTAATATAACCTAACCTAACCCAACCTAACATCTCGGTGGTAATATTTGAAAACATTCCTGGCGAGTCGGACTCTACGTCACCGTGGGACCTATATATACATCAATAACGTAATATAACCTAACCTAACCCAACCTAACGTCTCGGCGGTAATATTTGAAAACATTCATGGCGATTTGGCATCTACGTCTCCGTGGGACCTTCATACACATCAATAACGTAATATAGCCTAACCTAACCCAACCTAACATTTCGGCGGTAATATTTGACAACATTCCTGGCGAGTTGGCTTCTCCGTCTCCGTGGGACCTTCATATACATCAATAACGTAATATAGCCTAACCTAACCCAACCTAACATCTCGGCGGTAATATTTGAAAACATTCCTTGCGAGTCGGACTCTACGTCACCGTGGGACCTTTATAGACATCCATAACGTAATATAACCTAACCTAGCCCAGCCTATCATCTCGGCGGTAATATTTGACAACATTCCTGGCGAGTTGGCCTCTATGTCTCCGTGGGACCTTTATATACATCTATAACGTAATATAACCTAACCTAACCCAACCTAACATTTCGGCGGTAATATTTGAAAACATACCTGGCGAGTTGGACTCTACGTCTCCGTGGGACCTTTATATACATCAATAAAGTAATCTAACCTAACCTAACCCAACCTAACATCTCGGCGGTAATATTTGAAGACATTCCTGGCGAGTTGGCTTCTCCGTCTCCGTGGGACCTTCATATACATCAATAACGTAATATAGCCTAACCTAACCCAACCTAACATTTCGGCGGTAATATTCGACAACATTCCTGTCGAGTAGGTTTCTCCGTCTCCGTGGGATCTTTATAGACATCCATAACGTAATATAACCTAACCTAACCCAACCTAACATCTCGGCGGTAATATTTGACAACATTCCTGGCGAGTTGGCTTCTCCGTCTCCGTGGGACCTTCATATACATCAATAACGTAATATAGCCTAACCTAACCCAACCTAACATCTCGGCGGTAATATTTGAAAACATTCCTTGCGAGTCGGACTCTACGTCACCGTGGGACCTTTATAGACATCCATAACGTAATATAACCTAACCTAACCCAGCCTATCATCTCGGCGGTAATATTTAACAACATTCCTGGCGAGTTGGCCTCTATGTCTCCGTGGGACCTTTATATACATCTATAACGTAATATAACCTAACCTAACCCAACCTAACATTTCGGCGGTAATATTTGAAAACATACCTGGCGAGTTGGACTCTACGTCTCCGTGGGACCTTTATATACATCAATAAAGTAATATAACCTAACCTAACCCAACCTAACATCTCGGCGGTAATATTTGAAGACATTCCTGGCGAGTTGGCTTCTCCGTCTCCGTGGGACCTTCATATACATCAATAACGTAATATAGCCTAACCTAACCCAACCTAACATTTCGACGGTAGTATTTGACAACATTCCTGGCGAGTTGGCTTCTCCGTCTCCGTGGGATCTTTATAGACATCCATATCGTAATATAACCTAACCTAACCCAACCTAACATCTCGGCGGTAATATTTGAAAACATACTTGGCGAGTTGGGCTCTACGTCTCCGTGGGACCTTTATATACATCAATAACGTAATATAACCTAACCTAACCCAACCTAACGTCTCGGCGGTAATATTTGAAAACATTCATGGCGATTTGGCATCTACGTCTCCGTGGGACCTTTATATACATCAATAACGTAATATAACCTAACCTAACACAACCTAACGTCTCGGCGGTAATATTTGAATACATTCATGGCGATTTGGCATCTTCGTTTCCGTGGGACCTTCATATACATCAATAACGTAATATAGCCTAACCTAACCCAACCTAACATTTCGGCGGTAATATTTGACAACATTCCTGGCGAGTTGGCTTCTCCGTCTCCGTGGGACCTTCATATACATCAATAACGTAATATAACCTAACCTAACCCAACCTAACATCTCGGTGGTAATATTTGAAAACATTCCTGGCGAGTCGGACTCTACGTCACCGTGGGACCTATATATACATCAATAACGTAATATAACCTAACCTAACCCAACCTAACGTCTCGGCGGTAATATTTGAAAACATTCATGGCGATTTGGCATCTACGTCTCCGTGGGACCTTCATATACATCAATAACGTAATATAGCCTAACCTAACCCAACCTAACATTTCGGCGGTAATATTTGACAACATTCCTGGCGAGTTGGCTTCTCCGTCTCCGTGGGACCTTCATATACATCAATAACGTGATATAGCCTAACCTAACCCAACCTAACATCTCGGCGGTAATATTTGAAAACATTCCTTGCGAGTCGGACTCTACGTCACCGTGGGACCTTTATAGACATCCATAACGTAATATAACCTAACCTAACCCAGCCTATCATCTCGGCGGTAATATTTGACAACATTCCTGGCGAGTTGGGCTCTATGTCTCCGTGGGACCTTTATATACATCTATAACGTAATATAACCTAACCTAACCCAACCTAACATTTCGGCGGTAATATTTGAAAACATACCTGGCGAGTTGGACTCTACGTCTCCGTGGGACCTTTATATACATCAATAAAGTAATATAACCTAACCTAACCCAACCTAACATCTCGGCGGTAATATTTGAAGACATTCCTGGCGAGTTGGCTTCTCCGTCTCCGTGGGACCTTCATATACATCAATAACGTAATATAGCCTAACCTAACCCAACCTAACATTTCGGCGGTAATATTTGACAACATTCCTGGCGAGTTGGATTCTCCGTCTCCGTGGGACCTTCATATACATCAATAACGTAATATAGCCTAACCTAACACAACGTAACATTTCGGCGGTAATATTTGACATCATTCCTGACGAGTTGGCCTCTACGTCTCCGTTTGACCTTCATAAACATCAATAACGTAATATAACGTAACCTAACCCAACCTAACATCTCGGCGGTAATATTTGAAAACATACCTGGCGAGTTGGACTCTACGTCTCCGTGGGACCTTTATATACATCAATAAAGTAATATAAACTAACCTAACCCAACCTAACATTTCGGCGGTAATATTCGACAACATTCCTGTCGAGTTGGTTTCTCCGTCTCCGTGGGATCTTTATAGACATCCATAACGTAATATAACCTAACCTAACCCAACCTAACATTTCGGCGGTAATATTCGACAACATTCCTGTCGAGTTGGTTTCTCCGTCTCCGTGGGATCTTTATAGACATCCATAACGTAATATAACCTAACCTAACCCAACCTAACATCTCGGCGGTAATATTTGACAACATACCTGGCGAGTTGGCCTCTGCGTCTCCGTGGAACCTTCATATACATCAATAACGAAATATAACCTAACCTAACCCAACCTAACATCTCGGCGGTAATATTTGACAACATTCCTGGCGAGTTGGCCTCTATGTCTCCGTGGGACCTTTATATACATTTATAACGTAATATAACCTAACCTAAGCCAACCTAACGACTCGGCGGTAATATTTGAAAACATTCCTGGCGAGTTGGCCTCTATGTCTCCGTGGGACCTTTATATACATCTATAACGTAATATAACCTAACTTAAACCAACCTAACGACTCGGCGGTAATATTTGAAAACATTCATGGCGATTTGGCATCTACGTCTCCGTGGGACCTTCATATACATCAATAACGTAATATAGCCTAACCTAACCCAACCTAACGTCTCGGCGGTAATATTTGAAAACAATCATGGCGATTTGGCATCTACGTCTCCGTGGGACCTTCATATACATCAATAACGTAATATAGCCTAACCTAACCCAACCTAACATTTCGGCGGTAATATTTGACAACATTCCTGGCGAGTTGGCTTCTCCGTCTCCGTGGGACCTTCATATACATCAATAACGTAATATAGCCTAACCTAACCCAACCTAACATCTCGGCGGTAATATTTGAAAACATTCCTTGCGAGTCGGACTCTACGTCACCGTGGGACCTTTATAGACATCCATAACGTAATATAACCTAACCTAACCCAGCCTATCATCTCGGCGGTAATATTTGACAACATTCCTGGCGAGTTGGCCTCTATGTCTCCGTGGGACCTTTATATACATCTATAACGTAATATAACCTAACCTAACCCAACCTAACATTTCGGCGGTAATATTTGAAAACATACCTGGCGAGTTGGACTCTACGTCTCCGTGGGACCTTTATATACATCAATAAAGTAATATAAACTAACCTAACCCAACCTAACATCTCGGCGGTAATATTTGAAGACATTCCTGGCGAGTTGGCTTCTCCGTCTCCGTGGGACCTTCATATACATCAATAACGTAATATAGCCTAACCTAACCCAACCTAACATTTCGGCGGTAATATTTGACAACATTCCTGGCGAGTTGGATTCTCCGTCTCCGTGGGACCTTCATATACATCAATAACGTAATATAGCCTAACCTAACACAACGTAACATTTCGGCGGTAATATTTGACATCATTCCTGACGAGTTGGCCTCTACGTCTCCGTTTGACCTTCATAAACATCAATAACGTAATATAACGTAACCTAACCCAACCTAACATCTCGGCGGTAATATTTGAAAACATACCTGGCGAGTTGGACTCTACGTCTCCGTGGGACCTTTATATACATCAATAAAGTAATATAAACTAACCTAACCCAACCTAACATTTCGGCGGTAATATTCGACAACATTCCTGTCGAATTGGTTTCTCCGTCTCCGTGGGATCTTTATAGACATCCATAACGTAATATAACCTAACCTAACCCAACCTAACATTTCGGCGGTAATATTCGACAACATTCCTGTCGAGTTGGTTTCTCCGTCTCCGTGGGATCTTTATAGACATCCATAACGTAATATAACCTAACCTAACCCAACCTAACATCTCGGCGGTAATATTTGACAACATACCTGGCGAGTTGGCCTCTGCGTCTCCGTGGAACCTTCATATACATCAATAACGAAATATAACCTAACCTAACCCAACCTATCATCTCGGCGGTAATATTTGACAACATTCCTGGCGAGTTGGCCTCTATGTCTCCGTGGGACCTTTATATACATTTATAACGTAATATAACCTAACCTAAGCCAACCTAACGACTCGGCGGTAATATTTGAAAACATTCCTGGCGAGTTGGCCTCTATGTCTCCGTGGGACCTTTATATACATCTATAACGTAATATAACCTAACTTAAACCAACCTAACGACTCGGCGGTAATATTTGAAAACATTCATGGCGATTTGGCATCTACGTCTCCGTGGGACCTTCATATACATCAATAACGTAATATAGCCTAACCTAACCCAACCTAACGTCTCGGCGGTAATATTTGAAAACAATCATGGCGATTTGGCATCTACGTCTCCGTGGGACCTTCATATACATCAATAACGTAATATAGCCTAACCTAACCCAACCTAACATTTCGGCGGTAATATTTGACAACATTCCTGGCGAGTTGGCTTCTCCGTCTCCGTGGGACCTTCATATACATCAATAACGTAATATAGCCTAACCTAACCCAACCTAACATCTCGGCGGTAATATTTGAAAACATTCCTTGCGAGTCGGACTCTACGTCACCGTGGGACCTTTATAGACATCCATAACGTAATATAACCTAACCTAACCCAGCCTATCATCTCGGCGGTAATATTTGACAACATTCCTGGCGAGTTGGCCTCTATGTCTCCGTGGGACCTTTATATACATCTATAACGTAATATAACCTAACCTAACCCAACCTAACATTTCGGCGGTAATATTTGAAAACATACCTGGCGAGTTGGACTCTACGTCTCCGTGGGACCTTTATATACATCAATAAAGTAATATAAACTAACCTAACCCAACCTAACATTTCGGCGGTAATATTAGACAACATTCCTGTCGAGTTGGTTTCTCCGTCTCCGTGGGATCTTTATATACATCAATAAAGTAATATAATCTAACCTAACCCAACCTAACATTTCGGCGGTAATATTAGACAACATTCCTGGCGAGTTGGCTTCTCCGTCTCCGTGGGACATTTATATACATCAATAACGTAATATAACCTAACCTAACCCAACCTAACATCTCGGCGGTAATATTTGACAACATACCTGGCGAGTTGGCCTCTGCGTCTCCGTGGAACCTTCATATACATCAATAACGAAATATAACCTAACCTAACCCAACGTAACATCTCGGCGGTAATATTTGAAAACATTCCTGGCGAGTTGGCTTCTCCGTCTCCGTGGGATCTTTTTATACATAAATAACGAAATATAACCTAACCTAACCCAACGTAACATGTCGGCGGTAATATTTGAAAACATTCTTGGCGAGTTGGCTTCTCCGTCTCCGTGGGATCTTTTTATACATAAATAACGTAATATAACCTAACCTAACCCAACCTAACATCTCGGCGGTAATATTTGAAAACATACCTGACGAGTTGGCCTCTACGTCTCCGTGGGAACTTTATATACATCAATAACGTAATATAACCTAACCTAACCCAACCTAACGTCTCGGCGGTAATATTTGAAAACATTCATGGCGATTTGGCATCTACGTCTCCGTGGGACATTTATATACATCTATAACGTAATATAACCTAACCTAACTCAACCTAACCTCTCGGCGGTAATATTTGAAAACATACCTGGCGAGTTGGCCTCTACGTCTCCGTGGGACCTTTATATACATCAATAAAGTAATATAACCTAACCTAACCCAACCTAACATCTCGGCGGTAATATTTGAAAACATACTTGGCGAGTTGGGCTCTACGTCTCCGTGGGACCTTTATATACATCAATAACGTAATATAACCTAACCTAACCCAACCTAACGTCTCGGCGGTAATATTTGAAAACATTCATGGCGATTTGGCATCTACGTCTCCGTGGGACCTTTATATACATCAATAACGTAATATAACCTAACCTAACACAACCTAACGTCTCGGCGGTAATATTTGAATACATTCATGGCGATTTGGCATCTTCGTTTCCGTGGGACCTTCATATACATCAATAACGTAATATAGCCTAACCTAACCCAACCTAACATTTCGGCGGTAATATTTGACAACATTCCTGGCGAGTTGGCTTCTCCGTCTCCGTGGGACCTTCATATACATCAATAACGTAATATAACCTAACCTAACCCAACCTAACATCTCGGTGATAATATTTGAAAACATTCCTGGCGAGTCGGACTCTACGTCACCGTGGGACCTATATATACATCAATAACGTAATATAACCTAACCTAACCCAACCTAACGTCTCGGCGGTAATATTTGAAAACATTCATGGCGATTTGGCATCTACGTCTCCGTGGGACCTTCATATACATCAATAACGTAATATAGCCTAACCTAACCCAACCTAACATTTCGGCGGTAATATTTGACAACATTCCTGGCGAGTTGGCTTCTCCGTCTCCGTGGGACCTTCATATACATCAATAACGTAATATAGCCTAACCTAACCCAACCTAACATCTCGGCGGTAATATTTGAAAACATTCCTTGCGAGTCGGACTCTACGTCACCGTGGGACCTTTATAGACATCCATAACGTAATATAACCTAACCTAACCCAGCCTATCATCTCGGCGGTAATATTTGACAACATTCCTGGCGAGTTGGGCTCTATGTCTCCGTGGGACCTTTATATACATCTATAACGTAATATAACCTAACCTAACCCAACCTAACATTTCGGCGGTAATATTTGAAAACATACCTGGCGAGTTGGACTCTACGTCTCCGTGGGACCTTTATATACATCAATAAAGTAATATAACCTAACCTAACCCAACCTAACATCTCGGCGGTAATATTTGAAGACATTCCTGGCGAGTTGGCTTCTCCGTCTCCGTGGGACCTTCATATACATCAATAACGTAATATAGCCTAACCTAACCCAAGCTAACATCTCGGCGGTAATATTTGAAAACATTCCTGGCGTGTTGGCCTCTATGTCTCCGTGGGACCTTTATATACATCTATAACGTAATATAACCTAACTTAAACCAACCTAACGACTCGGCGGTAATATTTGAAAACATTCATGGCGATTTGGCATCTACGTCTCCGTGGGACCTTCATATACATCAATAACGTAATATAGCCTAACCTAACCCAACCTAACGTCTCGGCGCTAATATTTGAAAACAATCATGGCGATTTGGCATCTACGTCTCCGTGGGACCTTCATATACATCAATAACGTAATATAGCCTAACCTAACCCAACCTAACATTTCGGCGGTAATATTTGACAACATTCCTGGCGAGTTGGCTTCTCCGTCTCCGTGGGACCTTCATATACATCAATAACGTAATATAGCCTAACCTAACCCAACCTAACATCTCGGCCGTAATATTTGAAAACATTCCTTGCGAGTCGGACTCTACGTCACCGTGGGACCTTTATAGACATCCATAACGTAATATAACCTAACCTAACCCAACGTAACATCTCGGCGGTAATATTTGAAAACATTCCTGGCGAGTTGGCTTCTCCGTCTCCGTGGGATCTTTTTATACATAAATAACGAAATATAACCTAACCTAACCCAACGTAACATGTCGGCGGTAATATTTGAAAACATTCTTGGCGAGTTGGCTTCTCCGTCTCCGTGGGATCTTTTTATACATAAATAACGTAATATAACCTAACCTAACCCAACCTAACATCTCGGCGGTAATATTTGAAAACATACCTGGCGAGTTGGCCTCTACGTCTCCGTGGGAACTTTATATACATCAATAACGTAATATAACCTAACCTAACCCAACCTAACGTCTCGGCGGTAATATTTGAAAACAGTCATGGCGATTTGGCATCTACGTCTCCGTGGGACATTTATATACATCTATAACGTAATATAACCTAACTTAAACGAACCTAACGACTCGGCGGTAATATTTGAAAACATTCATGGCGATTTGGCATCTACGTCTCCGTGGGACCTTCATATACATCAATAACGTAATATAGCCTAACCTAACCCAACCTAACGTCTCGGCGGTAATATTTGAAAACATTCCTGGCGAGTCGGACTCTACGTCACCGTGGGACCTATATATACATCAATAACGTAATATAACCTAACCTAACCCAACCTAACGTCTCGGCGGTAATATTTGAAAACATTCATGGCGATTTGGCATCTACGTCTCCGTGGGACCTTCATATACATCAATAACGTAATATAGCCTAACCTAACCCAACCTAACATTTCGGCGGTAATATTTGAAAACATACCTGGCGAGTTGGACTCTACGTCTCCGTGGGACCTTTATATACATCAATAAAGTAATATAACCTAACCTAACCCAACCTAACATCTCGGCGGTAATATTTGAAGACATTCCTGGCGAGTTGGCTTCTCCGTCTCCGTGGGACCTTCATATACATCAATAACGTAATATAGCCTAACCTAACCCAAGCTAACATCTCGGCGGTAATATTTGAAAACATTCCTGGCGTGTTGGCCTCTATGTCTCCGTGGGACCTTTATATACATCTATAACGTAATATAACCTAACTTAAACCAACCTAACGACTCGGCGGTAATATTTGAAAACATTCATGGCGATTTGGCATCTACGTCTCCGTGGGACCTTCATATACATCAATAACGTAATATAGCCTAACCTAACCCAACCTAACGTCTCGGCGGTAATATTTGAAAACAATCATGGCGATTTGGCATCTACGTCTCCGTGGGACCTTCATATACATCAATAACGTAATATAGCCTAACCTAACCCAACCTAACATTTCGGCGGTAATATTTGACAACATTCCTGGCGAGTTGGCTTCTCCGTCTCCGTGGGACCTTCATATACATCAATAACGTAATATAGCCTAACCTAACCCAACCTAACATCTCGGCGGTAATATTTGAAAACATTCCTTGCGAGTCGGACTCTACGTCACCGTGGGACCTTTATAGACATCCATAACGTAATATAACCTAACCTAACCCAACGTAACATCTCGGCGGTAATATTTGAAAACATTCCTGGCGAGTTGGCTTCTCCGTCTCCGTGGGATCTTTTTATACATAAATAACGAAATATAACCTAACCTAACCCAACGTAACATGTCGGCGGTAATATTTGAAAACATTCTTGGCGAGTTGGCTTCTCCGTCTCCGTGGGATCTTTTTATACATAAATAACGTAATATAACCTAACCTAACCCAACCTAACATCTCGGCGGTAATATTTGAAAACATACCTGGCGAGTTGGCCTCTACGTCTCCGTGGGAACTTTATATACATCAATAACGTAATATAACCTAACCTAACCCAACCTAACGTCTCGGCGGTAATATTTGAAAACAGTCATGGCGATTTGGCATCTACGTCTCCGTGGGACATTTATATACATCTATAACGTAATATAACCTAACTTAAACGAACCTAACGACTCGGCGGTAATATTTGAAAACATTCATGGCGATTTGGCATCTACGTCTCCGTGGGACCTTCATATACATCAATAACGTAATATAGCCTAACCTAACCCAACCTAACGTCTCGGCGGTAATATTTGAAAACAATCATGGCGATTTGGCATCTACGTCTCCGTGGGACCTTCATATACATCAATAACGTAATATAGCCTAACCTAACCCAACCTAACATTTCGGTGGTAATATTTGAAAACATTCCTGGCGAGTCGGACTCTACGTCACCGTGGGACCTATATATACATCAATAACGTAATATAACCTAACCTAACCCAACCTAACGTCTCGGCGGTAATATTTGAAAACATTCATGGCGATTTGGCATCTACGTCTCCGTGGGACCTTCATATACATCAATAACGTAATATAGCCTAACCTAACCCAACCTAACATTTCGGCGGTAATATTTGACAACATTCCTGGCGAGTTGGCTTCTCCGTCTCCGTGGGACCTTCATATACATCAATAACGTAATATAGCCTAACCTAACCCAACCTAACATCTCGGCGGTAATATTTGAAAACATTCCTTGCGAGTCGGACTCTACGTCACCGTGGGACCTTTATAGACATCCATAACGTAATATAACCTAACCTAACCCAACGTAACATCTCGGCGGTAATATTTGAAAACATTCCTGGCGAGTTGGCTTCTCCGTCTCCGTGGGATCTTTTTATACATAAATAACGAAATATAACCTAACCTAACCCAACGTAACATGTCGGCGGTAATATTTGAAAACATTCTTGGCGAGTTGGCTTCTCCGTCTCCGTGGGATCTTTTTATACATAAATAACGTAATATAACCTAACCTAACCCAACCTAACATCTCGGCGGTAATATTTGAAAACATACCTGGCGAGTTGGCCTCTACGTCTCCGTGGGAACTTTATATACATCAATAACGTAATATAACCTAACCTAACCCAACCTAACGTCTCGGCGGTAATATTTGAAAACATTCATGGCGATTTGGCATCTACGTCTCCGTGGGACATTTATATACATCTATAACGTAATATAACCTAACCTAACTCAACCTAACCTCTCGGCGGTAATATTTGAAAACATACCTGGCGAGTTGGCCTCTACGTCTCCGTGGGACCTTTATATACATCAATAAAGTAATATAACCTAACCTAACCCAACCTAACATCTCGGCGGTAATATTTGAAAACATACTTGGCGAGTTGGGCTCTACGTCTCCGTGGGACCTTTATATACATCAATAACGTAATATAACCTAACCTAACCCAACCTAACGTCTCGGCGGTAATATTTGAAAACATTCATGGCGATTTGGCATCTACGTCTCCGTGGGACCTTCATATACATCAATAACGTAATATAGCCTAACCTAACCCAACCTAACATTTCGGCGGTAATATTTGACAACATTCCTGGCGAGTTGGCTTCTCCGTCTCCGTGGGACCTTCATATACATCAATAACGTAATATAGCCTAACCTAACCCAACCTAACATCTCGGCGGTAATATTTGAAAACATTCCTTGCGAGTCGGACTCTACGTCACCGTGGGACCTTTATAGACATCCATAACGTAATATAACCTAACCTAACCCAGCCTATCATCTCGGCGGTAATATTTGACAACATTCCTGGCGAGTTGGGCTCTATGTCTCCGTGGGACCTTTATATACATCTATAACGTAATATAACCTAACCTAACCCAACCTAACATTTCGGCGGTAATATTTGAAAACATACCTGGCGAGTTGGACTCTACGTCTCCGTGGGACCTTTATATACATCAATAAAGTAATATAACCTAACCTAACCCAACCTAACATCTCGGCGGTAATATTTGAAGACATTCCTGGCGAGTTGGCTTCTCCGTCTCCGTGGGACCTTCATATACATCAATAACGTAATATAGCCTAACCTAACCCAAGCTAACATCTCGGCGGTAATATTTGAAAACATTCCTGGCGTGTTGGCCTCTATGTCTCCGTGGGACCTTTATATACATCTATAACGTAATATAACCTAACTTAAACCAACCTAACGACTCGGCGGTAATATTTGAAAACATTCATGGCGATTTGGCATCTACGTCTCCGTGGGACCTTCATATACATCAATAACGTAATATAGCCTAACCTAACCCAACCTAACGTCTCGGCGGTAATATTTGAAAACAATCATGGCGATTTGGCATCTACGTCTCCGTGGGACCTTCATATACATCAATAACGTAATATAGCCTAACCTAACCCAACCTAACATTTCGGCGGTAATATTTGACAACATTCCTGGCGAGTTGGCTTCTCCGTCTCCGTGGGACCTTCATATACATCAATAACGTAATATAGCCTAACCTAACCCAACCTAACATCTCGGCGGTAATATTTGAAAACATTCCTTGCGAGTCGGACTCTACGCGCTATCTCAGAGTTTATAGACATCCATAACGTAATATAACCTAACCTAACCCAACGTAACATCTCGGCGGTAATATTTGAAAACATTCCTGGCGAGTTGGCTTCTCCGTCTCCGTGGGATCTTTTTATACATAAATAACGAAATATAACCTAACCTAACCCAACGTAACATGTCGGCGGTAATATTTGAAAACATTCTTGGCGAGTTGGCTTCTCCGTCTCCGTGGGATCTTTTTATACATAAATAACGTAATATAACCTAACCTAACCCAACCTAACATCTCGGCGGTAATATTTGAAAACATACCTGGCGAGTTGGCCTCTACGTCTCCGTGGGAACTTTATATACATCAATAACGTAATATAACCTAACCTAACCCAACCTAACGTCTCGGCGGTAATATTTGAAAACAGTCATGGCGATTTGGCATCTACGTCTCCGTGGGACATTTATATACATCTATAACGTAATATAACCTAACTTAAACGAACCTAACGACTCGGCGGTAATATTTGAAAACATTCATGGCGATTTGGCATCTACGTCTCCGTGGGACCTTCATATACATCAATAACGTAATATAGCCTAACCTAACCCAACCTAACGTCTCGGCGGTAATATTTGAAAACAATCATGGCGATTTGGCATCTACGTCTCCGTGGGACCTTCATATACATCAATAACGTAATATAGCCTAACCTAACCCAACCTAACATTTCGGTGGTAATATTTGAAAACATTCCTGGCGAGTCGGACTCTACGTCACCGTGTGACCTATATATACATCAATAACGTAATATAACCTAACCTAACCCAACCTAACGTCTCGGCGGTAATATTTGAAAACATTCATGGCGATTTGGCATCTACGTCTCCGTGGGACCTTCATATACATCAATAACGTAATATAGCCTAACCTAACCCAACCTAACATTTCGGCGGTAATATTTGACAACATTCCTGGCGAGTTGGCTTCTCCGTCTCCGTGGGACCTTCATATACATCAATAACGTAATATAGCCTAACCTAACCCAACCTAACATCTCGGCGGTAATATTTGAAAACATTCCTTGCGAGTCGGACTCTACGTCACCGTGGGACCTTTATAGACATCCATAACGTAATATAACCTAACCTAACCCAACGTAACATCTCGGCGGTAATATTTGAAAACATTCCTGGCGAGTTGGCTTCTCCGTCTCCGTGGGATCTTTTTATACATAAATAACGAAATATAACCTAACCTAACCCAACGTAACATGTCGGCGGTAATATTTGAAAACATTCTTGGCGAGTTGGCTTCTCCGTCTCCGTGGGATCTTTTTATACATAAATAACGTAATATAACCTAACCTAACCCAACCTAACATCTCGGCGGTAATATTTGAAAACATACCTGGCGAGTTGGCCTCTACGTCTCCGTGGGAACTTTATATACATCAATAACGTAATATAACCTAACCTAACCCAACCTAACGTCTCGACGGTAATATTTGAAAACATTCATGGCGATTTGGCATCTACGTCTCCGTGGGACATTTATATACATCTATAACGTAATATAACCTAACCTAACTCAACCTAACCTCTCGGCGGTAATATTTGAAAACATACCTGGCGAGTTGGCCTCTACGTCTCCGTGGGACCTTTATATACATCAATAACGTAATATAACCTAACCTAACCCAACCTAACATCTCGGCGGTAATATTTGAAAACATACTTGGCGAGTTGGGCTCTACGTCTCCGTGGGACCTTTATATACATCAATAACGTAATATAACCTAACCTAACCCAACCTAACGTCTCGGCGGTAATATTTGAAAACATTCATGGCGATTTGGCATCTACGTCTCCGTGGGACCTTTATATACATCAATAACGTAATATAACCTAACCTAACACAACCTAACGTCTCGGCGGTAATATTTGAATACATTCATGGCGATTTGGCATCTTCGTTTCCGTGGGACCTTCATATACATCAATAACGTAATATAGCCTAACCTAACCCAACCTAACATTTCGGCGGTAATATTTGACAACATTCCTGGCGAGTTGGCTTCTCCGTCTCCGTGGGACCTTCATATACATCAATAACGTAATATAACCTAACCTAACCCAACCTAACATCTCGGTGGTAATATTTGAAAACATTCCTGGCGAGTCGGACTCTACGTCACCGTGGGACCTATATATACATCAATAACGTAATATAACCTAACCTAACCCAACCTAACGTCTCGGCGGTAATATTTGAAAACATTCATGGCGATTTGGCATCTACGTCTCCGTGGGACCTTCATATACATCAATAACGTAATATAGCCTAACCTAACCCAACCTAACATTTCGGCGGTAATATTTGACAACATTCCTGGCGAGTTGGCTTCTCCGTCTCCGTGGGACCTTCATATACATCAATAACGTAATATAGCCTAACCTAACCCAACCTAACATCTCGGCGGTAATATTTGAAAACATTCCTTGCGAGTCGGACTCTACGTCACCGTGGGACCTTTATAGACATCCATAACGTAATATAACCTAACCTAACCCAACGTAACATCTCGGCGGTAATATTTGAAAACATTCCTGGCGAGTTGGCTTCTCCGTCTCCGTGGGATCTTTTTATACATAAATAACGAAATATAACCTAACCTAACCCAACGTAACATGTCGGCGGTAATATTTGAAAACATTCTTGGCGAGTTGGCTCTCCGTCTCCGTGGGATCTTTTTATACATAAATAACGTAATATAACCTAACCTAACCCAACCTAACATCTCGGCGGTAATATTTGAAAACATACCTGGCGAGTTGGCCTCTACGTCTCCGTGGGAACTTTATATACATCAATAACGTAATATAACCTAACCTAACCCAACCTAACGTCTCGGCGGTAATATTTGAAAACATTCATGGCGATTTGGCATCTACGTCTCCGTGGGACATTTATATACATCTATAACGTAATATAACCTAACCTAACTCAACCTAACCTCTCGGCGGTAATATTTGAAAACAATCATGGCGATTTGGCATCTACGTCTCCGTGGGACCTTCATATACATCAATAACGTAATATAGCCTAACCTAACCCAACCTAACGTCTCGGCGGTAATATTTGAAAACAATCATGGCGATTTGGCATCTACGTCTCCGTGGGACCTTCATATACATCAATAACGTAATATAGCCTAACCTAACCCAACCTAACATTTCGGTGGTAATATTTGAAAACATTCCTGGCGAGTCGGACTCTACGTCACCGTGGGACCTATATATACATCAATAACGTAATATAACCTAACCTAACCCAACCTAACGTCTCGGCGGTAATATTTGAAAACATTCATGGCGATTTGGCATCTACGTCTCCGTGGGACCTTCATATACATCAATAACGTAATATAGCCTAACCTAACCCAACCTAACATTTCGGCGGTAATATTTGACAACATTCCTGGCGAGTTGGCTTCTCCGTCTCCGTGGGACCTTCATATACATCAATAACGTAATATAGCCTAACCTAACCCAACCTAACATCTCGGCGGTAATATTTGAAAACATTCCTTGCGAGTCGGACTCTACGTCACCGTGGGACCTTTATAGACATCCATAACGTAATATAACCTAACCTAACCCAACGTAACATCTCGGCGGTAATATTTGAAAACATTCCTGGCGAGTTGGCTTCTCCGTCTCCGTGGGATCTTTTTATACATAAATAACGAAATATAACCTAACCTAACCCAACGTAACATGTCGGCGGTAATATTTGAAAACATTCTTGGCGAGTTGGCTTCTCCGTCTCCGTGGGATCTTTTTATACATAAATAACGTAATATAACCTAACCTAACCCAACCTAACATCTCGGCGGTAATATTTGAAAACATACCTGGCGAGTTGGCCTCTACGTCTCCGTGGGAACTTTATATACATCAATAACGTAATATAACCTAACCTAACCCAACCTAACGTCTCGGCGGTAATATTTGAAAACATTCATGGCGATTTGGCATCTACGTCTCCGTGGGACATTTATATACATCTATAACGTAATATAACCTAACCTAACTCAACCTAACCTCTCGGCGGTAATATTTGAAAACATACCTGGCGAGTTGGCCTCTACGTCTCCGTGGGACCTTTATATACATCAATAAAGTAATATAACCTAACCTAACCCAACCTAACATCTCGGCGGTAATATTTGAAAACATACTTGGCGAGTTGGGCTCTACGTCTCCGTGGGACCTTTATATACATCAATAACGTAATATAACCTAACCTAACCCAACCTAACGTCTCGGCGGTAATATTTGAAAACATTCATGGCGATTTGGCATCTACGTCTCCGTGGGACCTTTATATACATCAATAACGTAATATAACCTAACCTAACACAACCTAACGTCTCGGCGGTAATATTTGAATACATTCATGGCGATTTGGCATCTTCGTTTCCGTGGGACCTTCATATACATCAATAACGTAATATAGCCTAACCTAACCCAACCTAACATTTCGGCGGTAATATTTGACAACATTCCTGGCGAGTTGGCTTCTCCGTCTCCGTGGGACCTTCATATACATCAATAACGTAATATAACCTAACCTAACCCAACCTAACATCTCGGTGGTAATATTTGAAAACATTCCTGGCGAGTCGGACTCTACGTCACCGTGGGACCTATATATACATCAATAACGTAATATAACCTAACCTAACCCAACCTAACGTCTCGGCGGTAATATTTGAAAACATTCATGGCGATTTGGCATCTACGTCTCCGTGGGACCTTCATATACATCAATAACGTAATATAGCCTAACCTAACCCAACCTAACATTTCGGCGGTAATATTTGACAACATTCCTGGCGAGTTGGCTTCTCCGTCTCCGTGGGACCTTCATATACATCAATAACGTAATATAGCCTAACCTAACCCAACCTGACATCTCGGCGGTAATATTTGAAAACATTCCTTGCGAGTTGGGCTCTACGTCTCCGTGGGACCTTTATATACATCAATAACGTAATATAACCTAACCAAACCCAACCTAACGTCTCGGCGGTAATATTTGAAAACATTCATGGCGATTTGGCATCTACGTCTCCGTGGGACCTTCATATACATCAATAACGTAATATAGCCTAACCTAACCCAACCTAACATTTCGGCGGTAATATTTGACAACATTCCTGGCGAGTTGGCTTCTCCGTCTCCGTGGGACCTTCATATACATCAATAACGTAATATAGCCTAACCTAACCCAACCTAACATCTCGGCGGTAATATTTGAAAACATTCCTTGCGAGTCGGACTCTACGTCACCGTGGGACCTTTATAGACATCCATAACGTAATATAACCTAACCTAACCCAGCCTATCATCTCGGCGGTAATATTTGACAACATTCCTGGCGAGTTGGGCTCTATGTCTCCGTGGGACCTTTATATACATCTATAACGTAATATAACCTAACCTAACCCAACCTAACATTTCGGCGGTAATATTTGAAAACATACCTGGCGAGTTGGACTCTACGTCTCCGTGGGACCTTTATATACATCAATAAAGTAATATAACCTAACCTAACCCAACCTAACATCTCGGCGGTAATATTTGAAGACATTCCTGGCGAGTTGGCTTCTCCGTCTCCGTGGGACCTTCATATACATCAATAACGTAATATAGCCTAACCTAACCCAAGCTAACATCTCGGCGGTAATATTTGAAAACATTCCTGGCGTGTTGGCCTCTATGTCTCCGTGGGACCTTTATATACATCTATAACGTAATATAACCTAACTTAAACCAACCTAACGACTCGGCGGTAATATTTGAAAACATTCATGGCGATTTGGCATCTACGTCTCCGTGGGACCTTCATATACATCAATAACGTAATATAGCCTAACCTAACCCAACCTAACGTCTCGGCGGTAATATTTGAAAACAATCATGGCGATTTGGCATCTACGTCTCCGTGGGACCTTCATATACATCAATAACGTAATATAGCCTAACCTAACCCAACCTAACATTTCGGCGGTAATATTTGACAACATTCCTGGCGAGTTGGCTTCTCCGTCTCCGTGGGACCTTCATATACATCAATAACGTAATATAGCCTAACCTAACCCAACCTAACATCTCGGCGGTAATATTTGAAAACATTCCTTGCGAGTCGGACTCTACGTCACCGTGGGACCTTTATAGACATCCATAACGTAATATAACCTAACCTAACCCAACGTAACATCTCGGCGGTAATATTTGAAAACATTCCTGGCGAGTTGGCTTCTCCGTCTCCGTGGGATCTTTTTATACATAAATAACGAAATATAACCTAACCTAACCCAACGTAACATGTCGGCGGTAATATTTGAAAACATTCTTGGCGAGTTGGCTTCTCCGTCTCCGTGGGATCTTTTTATACATAAATAACGTAATATAACCTAACCTAACCCAACCTAACATCTCGGCGGTAATATTTGAAAACATACCTGGCGAGTTGGCCTCTACGTCTCCGTGGGAACTTTATATACATCAATAACGTAATATAACCTAACCTAACCCAACCTAACGTCTCGGCGGTAATATTTGAAAACAGTCATGGCGATTTGGCATCTACGTCTCCGTGGGACATTTATATACATCTATAACGTAATATAACCTAACTTAAACGAACCTAACGACTCGGCGGTAATATTTGAAAACATTCATGGCGATTTGGCATCTACGTCTCCGTGGGACCTTCATATACATCAATAACGTAATATAGCCTAACCTAACCCAACCTAACGTCTCGGCGGTAATATTTGAAAACAATCATGGCGATTTGGCATCTACGTCTCCGTGGGACCTTCATATACATCAATAACGTAATATAGCCTAACCTAACCCAACCTAACATTTCGGTGGTAATATTTGAAAACATTCCTGGCGAGTCGGACTCTACGTCACCGTGTGACCTATATATACATCAATAACGTAATATAACCTAACCTAACCCAACCTAACGTCTCGGCGGTAATATTTGAAAACATTCATGGCGATTTGGCATCTACGTCTCCGTGGGACCTTCATATACATCAATAACGTAATATAGCCTAACCTAACCCAACCTAACATTTCGGCGGTAATATTTGACAACATTCCTGGCGAGTTGGCTTCTCCGTCTCCGTGGGACCTTCATATACATCAATAACGTAATATAGCCTAACCTAACCCAACCTAACATCTCGGCGGTAATATTTGAAAACATTCCTTGCGAGTCGGACTCTACGTCACCGTGGGACCTTTATAGACATCCATAACGTAATATAACCTAACCTAACCCAACGTAACATCTCGGCGGTAATATTTGAAAACATTCCTGGCGAGTTGGCTTCTCCGTCTCCGTGGGATCTTTTTATACATAAATAACGAAATATAACCTAACCTAACCCAACGTAACATGTCGGCGGTAATATTTGAAAACATTCTTGGCGAGTTGGCTTCTCCGTCTCCGTGGGATCTTTTTATACATAAATAACGTAATATAACCTAACCTAACCCAACCTAACATCTCGGCGGTAATATTTGAAAACATACCTGGCGAGTTGGCCTCTACGTCTCCGTGGGAACTTTATATACATCAATAACGTAATATAACCTAACCTAACCCAACCTAACGTCTCGGCGGTAATATTTGAAAACATTCATGGCGATTTGGCATCTACGTCTCCGTGGGACATTTATATACATCTATAACGTAATATAACCTAACCTAACTCAACCTAACCTCTCGGCGGTAATATTTGAAAACATACCTGGCGAGTTGGCCTCTACGTCTCCGTGGGACCTTTATATACATCAATAACGTAATATAACCTAACCTAACCCAACCTAACATCTCGGCGGTAATATTTGAAAACATACTTGGCGAGTTGGGCTCTACGTCTCCGTGGGACCTTTATATACATCAATAACGTAATATAACCTAACCTAACCCAACCTAACGTCTCGGCGGTAATATTTGAAAACATTCATGGCGATTTGGCATCTACGTCTCCGTGGGACCTTTATATACATCAATAACGTAATATAACCTAACCTAACACAACCTAACGTCTCGGCGGTAATATTTGAATACATTCATGGCGATTTGGCATCTTCGTTTCCGTGGGACCTTCATATACATCAATAACGTAATATAGCCTAACCTAACCCAACCTAACATTTCGGCGGTAATATTTGACAACATTCCTGGCGAGTTGGCTTCTCCGTCTCCGTGGGACCTTCATATACATCAATAACGTAATATAACCTAACCTAACCCAACCTAACATCTCGGTGGTAATATTTGAAAACATTCCTGGCGAGTCGGACTCTACGTCACCGTGGGACCTATATATACATCAATAACGTAATATAACCTAACCTAACCCAACCTAACGTCTCGGCGGTAATATTTGAAAACATTCATGGCGATTTGGCATCTACGTCTCCGTGGGACCTTCATATACATCAATAACGTAATATAGCCTAACCTAACCCAACCTAACATTTCGGCGGTAATATTTGACAACATTCCTGGCGAGTTGGCTTCTCCGTCTCCGTGGGACCTTCATATACATCAATAACGTAATATAGCCTAACCTAACCCAACCTAACATCTCGGCGGTAATATTTGAAAACATTCCTTGCGAGTCGGACTCTACGTCACCGTGGGACCTTTATAGACATCCATAACGTAATATAACCTAACCTAACCCAACGTAACATCTCGGCGGTAATATTTGAAAACATTCCTGGCGAGTTGGCTTCTCCGTCTCCGTGGGATCTTTTTATACATAAATAACGAAATATAACCTAACCTAACCCAACGTAACATGTCGGCGGTAATATTTGAAAACATTCTTGGCGAGTTGGCTCTCCGTCTCCGTGGGATCTTTTTATACATAAATAACGTAATATAACCTAACCTAACCCAACCTAACATCTCGGCGGTAATATTTGAAAACATACCTGGCGAGTTGGCCTCTACGTCTCCGTGGGAACTTTATATACATCAATAACGTAATATAACCTAACCTAACCCAACCTAACGTCTCGGCGGTAATATTTGAAAACATTCATGGCGATTTGGCATCTACGTCTCCGTGGGACATTTATATACATCTATAACGTAATATAACCTAACCTAACTCAACCTAACCTCTCGGCGGTAATATTTGAAAACAATCATGGCGATTTGGCATCTACGTCTCCGTGGGACCTTCATATACATCAATAACGTAATATAGCCTAACCTAACCCAACCTAACGTCTCGGCGGTAATATTTGAAAACAATCATGGCGATTTGGCATCTACGTCTCCGTGGGACCTTCATATACATCAATAACGTAATATAGCCTAACCTAACCCAACCTAACATTTCGGTGGTAATATTTGAAAACATTCCTGGCGAGTCGGACTCTACGTCACCGTGGGACCTATATATACATCAATAACGTAATATAACCTAACCTAACCCAACCTAACGTCTCGGCGGTAATATTTGAAAACATTCATGGCGATTTGGCATCTACGTCTCCGTGGGACCTTCATATACATCAATAACGTAATATAGCCTAACCTAACCCAACCTAACATTTCGGCGGTAATATTTGACAACATTCCTGGCGAGTTGGCTTCTCCGTCTCCGTGGGACCTTCATATACATCAATAACGTAATATAGCCTAACCTAACCCAACCTAACATCTCGGCGGTAATATTTGAAAACATTCCTTGCGAGTCGGACTCTACGTCACCGTGGGACCTTTATAGACATCCATAACGTAATATAACCTAACCTAACCCAACGTAACATCTCGGCGGTAATATTTGAAAACATTCCTGGCGAGTTGGCTTCTCCGTCTCCGTGGGATCTTTTTATACATAAATAACGAAATATAACCTAACCTAACCCAACGTAACATGTCGGCGGTAATATTTGAAAACATTCTTGGCGAGTTGGCTTCTCCGTCTCCGTGGGATCTTTTTATACATAAATAACGTAATATAACCTAACCTAACCCAACCTAACATCTCGGCGGTAATATTTGAAAACATACCTGGCGAGTTGGCCTCTACGTCTCCGTGGGAACTTTATATACATCAATAACGTAATATAACCTAACCTAACCCAACCTAACGTCTCGGCGGTAATATTTGAAAACATTCATGGCGATTTGGCATCTACGTCTCCGTGGGACATTTATATACATCTATAACGTAATATAACCTAACCTAACTCAACCTAACCTCTCGGCGGTAATATTTGAAAACATACCTGGCGAGTTGGCCTCTACGTCTCCGTGGGACCTTTATATACATCAATAAAGTAATATAACCTAACCTAACCCAACCTAACATCTCGGCGGTAATATTTGAAAACATACTTGGCGAGTTGGGCTCTACGTCTCCGTGGGACCTTTATATACATCAATAACGTAATATAACCTAACCTAACCCAACCTAACGTCTCGGCGGTAATATTTGAAAACATTCATGGCGATTTGGCATCTACGTCTCCGTGGGACCTTTATATACATCAATAACGTAATATAACCTAACCTAACACAACCTAACGTCTCGGCGGTAATATTTGAATACATTCATGGCGATTTGGCATCTTCGTTTCCGTGGGACCTTCATATACATCAATAACGTAATATAGCCTAACCTAACCCAACCTAACATTTCGGCGGTAATATTTGACAACATTCCTGGCGAGTTGGCTTCTCCGTCTCCGTGGGACCTTCATATACATCAATAACGTAATATAACCTAACCTAACCCAACCTAACATCTCGGTGGTAATATTTGAAAACATTCCTGGCGAGTCGGACTCTACGTCACCGTGGGACCTATATATACATCAATAACGTAATATAACCTAACCTAACCCAACCTAACGTCTCGGCGGTAATATTTGAAAACATTCATGGCGATTTGGCATCTACGTCTCCGTGGGACCTTCATATACATCAATAACGTAATATAGCCTAACCTAACCCAACCTAACATTTCGGCGGTAATATTTGACAACATTCCTGGCGAGTTGGCTTCTCCGTCTCCGTGGGACCTTCATATACATCAATAACGTAATATAGCCTAACCTAACCCAACCTGACATCTCGGCGGTAATATTTGAAAACATTCCTTGCGAGTCGGACTCTACGTCACCGTGGGACCTTTATAGACATCCATAACGTAATATAACCTAACCTAACCCAACGTAACATCTCGGCGGTAATATTTGAAAACATTCCTGGCGAGTTGGCTTCTCCGTCTCCGTGGGATCTTTTTATACATAAATAACGAAATATAACCTAACCTAACCCAACGTAACATGTCGGCGGTAATATTTGAAAACATTCTTGGCGAGTTGGCTCTCCGTCTCCGTGGGATCTTTTTATACATAAATAACGTAATATAACCTAACCTAACCCAACCTAACATCTCGGCGGTAATATTTGAAAACATACCTGGCGAGTTGGCCTCTACGTCTCCGTGGGAACTTTATATACATCAATAACGTAATATAACCTAACCTAACCCAACCTAACGTCTCGGCGGTAATATTTGAAAACATTCATGGCGATTTGGCATCTACGTCTCCGTGGGACATTTATATACATCTATAACGTAATATAACCTAACCTAACTCAACCTAACCTCTCGGCGGTAATATTTGAAAACAATCATGGCGATTTGGCCTCTGCGTCTCCGTGGAACCTTCATATACATCAATAACGAAATATAACCTAACCTAACCCAACCTAACATCTCGGCGGTAATATTTGACAACATTCCTGGCGAGTTGGCCTCTATGTCTCCGTGGGACCTTTATATACATTTATAACGTAATATATCCTAACCTAAGCCAACCTAACGACTCGGCGGTAATATTTGAAAACATTCATGGCGATTTGGCATCTACGTCTCCGTGGGACCTTCATATACATCAATAACGTAATATAGCCTAACCTAACCCAACCTAACGTCTCGGCGGTAATATTTGAAAACAATCATGGCGATTTGGCATCTACGTCTCCGTGGGACCTTCATATACATCAATAACGTAATATAGCCTAACCTAACCCAACCTAACATTTCGGCGGTAATATTTGACAACATTCCTGGCGAGTTGGCTTCTCCGTCTCCGTGGGACCTTCATATACATCAATAACGTAATATAGCCTAACCTAACCCAACCTAACATCTCGGCGGTAATATTTGAAAACATTCCTTGCGAGTCGGACTCTACGTCACCGTGGGACCTTTATAGACATCCATAACGTAATATAACCTAACCTAACCCAACGTAACATCTCGGCGGTAATATTTGAAAACATTCCTGGCGAGTTGGCTTCTCCGTCTCCGTGGGATCTTTTTATACATAAATAACGAAATATAACCTAACCTAACCCAACGTAACATGTCGGCGGTAATATTTGAAAACATTCTTGGCGAGTTGGCTTCTCCGTCTCCGTGGGATCTTTTTATACATAAATAACGTAATATAACCTAACCTAACCCAACCTAACATCTCGGCGGTAATATTTGAAAACATACCTGGCGAGTTGGCCTCTACGTCTCCGTGGGAACTTTATATACATCAATAACGTAATATAACCTAACCTAACCCAACCTAACGTCTCGGCGGTAATATTTGAAAACATTCATGGCGATTTGGCATCTACGTCTCCGTGGGACATTTATATACATCTATAACGTAATATAACCTAACCTAACTCAACCTAACCTCTCGGCGGTAATATTTGAAAACATACCTGGCGAGTTGGCCTCTACGTCTCCGTGGGACCTTTATATACATCAATAAAGTAATATAACCTAACCTAACCCAACCTAACATCTCGGCGGTAATATTTGAAAACATACTTGGCGAGTTGGGCTCTACGTCTCCGTGGGACCTTTATATACATCAATAACGTAATATAACCTAACCTAACCCAACCTAACGTCTCGGCGGTAATATTTGAAAACATTCATGGCGATTTGGCATCTACGTCTCCGTGGGACCTTTATATACATCAATAACGTAATATAACCTAACCTAACACAACCTAACGTCTCGGCGGTAATATTTGAATACATTCATGGCGATTTGGCATCTTCGTTTCCGTGGGACCTTCATATACATCAATAACGTAATATAGCCTAACCTAACCCAACCTAACATTTCGGCGGTAATATTTGACAACATTCCTGGCGAGTTGGCTTCTCCGTCTCCGTGGGACCTTCATATACATCAATAACGTAATATAACCTAACCTAACCCAACCTAACATCTCGGTGGTAATATTTGAAAACATTCCTGGCGAGTCGGACTCTACGTCACCGTGGGACCTATATATACATCAATAACGTAATATAACCTAACCTAACCCAACCTAACGTCTCGGCGGTAATATTTGAAAACATTCATGGCGATTTGGCATGTACGTCTCCGTGGGACCTTCATATACATCAATAACGTAATATAGCCTAACCTAACCCAACCTAACATTTCGGCGGTAATATTTGACAACATTCCTGGCGAGTTGGCTTCTCCGTCTCCGTGGGACCTTCATATACATCAATAACGTAATATAGCCTAACCTAACCCAACCTAACATCTCGGCGGTAATATTTGAAAACATTCCTTGCGAGTCGGACTCTACGTCACCGTGGGACCTTTATAGACATCCATAACGTAATATAACCTAACCTAACCCAGCCTATCATCTCGGCGGTAATATTTGACAACATTCCTGGCGAGTTGGGCTCTATGTCTCCGTGGGACCTTTATATACATCTATAACGTAATATAACCTAACCTAACCCAACCTAACATTTCGGCGGTAATATTTGAAAACATACCTGGCGAGTTGGACTCTACGTCTCCGTGGGACCTTTATATACATCAATAAAGTAATATAACCTAACCTAACCCAACCTAACATCTCGGCGGTAATATTTGAAGACATTCCTGGCGAGTTGGCTTCTCCGTCTCCGTGGGACCTTCATATACATCAATAACGTAATATAGCCTAACCTAACCCAAGCTAACATCTCGGCGGTAATATTTGAAAACATTCCTGGCGTGTTGGCCTCTATGTCTCCGTGGGACCTTTATATACATCTATAACGTAATATAACCTAACTTAAACCAACCTAACGACTCGGCGGTAATATTTGAAAACATTCATGGCGATTTGGCATCTACGTCTCCGTGGGACCTTCATATACATCAATAACGTAATATAGCCTAACCTAACCCAACCTAACGTCTCGGCGGTAATATTTGAAAACAATCATGGCGATTTGGCATCTACGTCTCCGTGGGACCTTCATATACATCAATAACGTAATATAGCCTAACCTAACCCAACCTAACATTTCGGCGGTAATATTTGACAACATTCCTGGCAAGTTGGCTTCTCCGTCTCCGTGGGACCTTCATATACATCAATAACGTAATATAGCATAACCTAACCCAACCTAACATCTCGGCGGTAATATTTGAAAACATTCCTTGCGAGTCGGACTCTACGTCACCGTGGGACCTTTATAGACATCCATAACGTAATATAACCTAACCTAACCCAACGTAACATCTCGGCGGTAATATTTGAAAACATTCCTGGCGAGTTGGCTTCTCCGTCTCCGTGGGATCTTTTTATACATAAATAACGAAATATAACCTAACCTAACCCAACGTAACATGTCGGCGGTAATATTTGAAAACATTCTTGGCGAGTTGGCTTCTCCGTCTCCGTGGGATCTTTTTATACATAAATAACGTAATATAACCTAACCTAACCCAACCTAACATCTCGGCGGTAATATTTGAAAACATACCTGGCGAGTTGGCCTCTACGTCTCCGTGGGAACTTTATATACATCAATAACGTAATATAACCTAACCTAACCCAACCTAACGTCTCGGCGGTAATATTTGAAAACAGTCATGGCGATTTGGCATCTACGTCTCCGTGGGACATTTATATACATCTATAACGTAATATAACCTAACTTAAACGAACCTAACGACTCGGCGGTAATATTTGAAAACATTCATGGCGATTTGGCATCTACGTCTCCGTGGGACCTTCATATACATCAATAACGTAATATAGCCTAACCTAACCCAACCTAACGTCTCGGCGGTAATATTTGAAAACAATCATGGCGATTTGGCATCTACGTCTCCGTGGGACCTTCATATACATCAATAACGTAATATAGCCTAACCTAACCCAACCTAACATTTCGGTGGTAATATTTGAAAACATTCCTGGCGAGTCGGACTCTACGTCACCGTGGGACCTATATATACATCAATAACGTAATATAACCTAACCTAACCCAACCTAACGTCTCGGCGGTAATATTTGAAAACATTCATGGCGATTTGGCATCTACGTCTCCGTGGGACCTTCATATACATCAATAACGTAATATAGCCTAACCTAACCCAACCTAACATTTCGGCGGTAATATTTGACAACATTCCTGGCGAGTTGGCTTCTCCGTCTCCGTGGGACCTTCATATACATCAATAACGTAATATAGCCTAACCTAACCCAACCTAACATCTCGGCGGTAATATTTGAAAACATTCCTTGCGAGTCGGACTCTACGTCACCGTGGGACCTTTATAGACATCCATAACGTAATATAACCTAACCTAACCCAACGTAACATCTCGGCGGTAATATTTGAAAACATTCCTGGCGAGTTGGCTTCTCCGTCTCCGTGGGATCTTTTTATACATAAATAACGAAATATAACCTAACCTAACCCAACGTAACATGTCGGCGGTAATATTTGAAAACATTCTTGGCGAGTTGGCTTCTCCGTCTCCGTGGGATCTTTTTATACATAAATAACGTAATATAACCTAACCTAACCCAACCTAACATCTCGGCGGTAATATTTGAAAACATACCTGGCGAGTTTGCCTCTACGTCTCCGTGGGAACTTTATATACATCAATAACGTAATATAACCTAACCTAACCCAACCTAACGTCTCGGCGGTAATATTTGAAAACATTCATGGCGATTTGGCATCTACGTCTCCGTGGGACATTTATATACATCTATAACGTAATATAACCTAACCTAACTCAACCTAACCTCTCGGCGGTAATATTTGAAAACATACCTGGCGAGTTGGCCTCTACGTCTCCGTGGGACCTTTATATACATCAATAACGTAATATAACCTAACCTAACCCAACCTAACATCTCGGCGGTAATATTTGAAAACATACTTGGCGAGTTGGGCTCTACGTCTCCGTGGGACCTTTATATACATCAATAACGTAATATAACCTAACCTAACCCAACCTAACGTCTCGGCGGTAATATTTGAAAACATTCATGGCGATTTGGCATCTACGTCTCCGTGGGACCTTTATATACATCAATAACGTAATATAACCTAACCTAACACAACCTAACGTCTCGGCGGTAATATTTGAATACATTCATGGCGATTTGGCATCTTCGTTTCCGTGGGACCTTCATATACATCAATAACGTAATATAGCCTAACCTAACCCAACCTAACATTTCGGCGGTAATATTTGACAACATTCCTGGCGAGTTGGCTTCTCCGTCTCCGTGGGACCTTCATATACATCAATAACGTAATATAACCTAACCTAACCCAACCTAACATCTCGGTGGTAATATTTGAAAACATTCCTGGCGAGTCGGACTCTACGTCACCGTGGGACCTATATATACATCAATAACGTAATATAACCTAACCTAACCCAACCTAACGTCTCGGCGGTAATATTTGAAAACATTCATGGCGATTTGGCATCTACGTCTCCGTGGGACCTTCATATACATCAATAACGTAATATAGCCTAACCTAACCCAACCTAACATTTCGGCGGTAATATTTGACAACATTCCTGGCGAGTTGGCTTCTCCGTCTCCGTGGGACCTTCATATACATCAATAACGTAATATAGCCTAACCTAACCCAACCTAACATCTCGGCGGTAATATTTGAAAACATTCCTTGCGAGTCGGACTCTACGTCACCGTGGGACCTTTATAGACATCCATAACGTAATATAACCTAACCTAACCCAACGTAACATCTCGGCGGTAATATTTGAAAACATTCCTGGCGAGTTGGCTTCTCCGTCTCCGTGGGATCTTTTTATACATAAATAACGAAATATAACCTAACCTAACCCAACGTAACATGTCGGCGGTAATATTTGAAAACATTCTTGGCGAGTTGGCTTCTCCGTCTCCGTGGGATCTTTTTATACATAAATAACGTAATATAACCTAACCTAACCCAACCTAACATCTCGGCGGTAATATTTGAAAACATACCTGGCGAGTTGGCCTCTACGTCTCCGTGGGAACTTTATATACATCAATAACGTAATATAACCTAACCTAACCCAACCTAACGTCTCGGCGGTAATATTTGAAAACATTCATGGCGATTTGGCATCTACGTCTCCGTGGGACATTTATATACATCTATAACGTAATATAACCTAACCTAACTCAACCTAACCTCTCGGCGGTAATATTTGAAAACATACCTGGCGAGTTGGCCTCTACGTCTCCGTGGGACCTTTATATACATCAATAACGTAATATAACCTAACCTAACCCAACCTAACATCTCGGCGGTAATATTTGAAAACATACTTGGCGAGTTGGGCTCTACGTCTCCGTGGGACCTTTATATACATCAATAACGTAATATAACCTAACCTAACCCAACCTAACATCTCGGTGGTAATATTTGAAAACATTCCTGGCGAGTCGGACTCTACGTCACCGTGGGACCTATATATACATCAATAACGTAATATAACCTAACCTAACCCAACCTAACGTCTCGGCGGTAATATTTGAAAACATTCATGGCGATTTGGCATCTACGTCTCCGTGGGACCTTCATATACATCAATAACGTAATATAGCCTAACCTAACCCAACCTAACATTTCGGCGGTAATATTTGACAACATTCCTGGCGAGTTGGCTTCTCCGTCTCCGTGGGACCTTCATATACATCAATAACGTAATATAGCCTAACCTAACCCAACCTAACATCTCGGCGGTAATATTTGAAAACATTACTTGCGAGTCGGACTCTACGTCACCGTGGGACCTTTATAGACATCCATAAAGTAATATAACCTAACCTAACCCAGCCTATCATCTCGGCGGTAATATTTGACAACATTCCTGGCGAGTTGGCCTCTATGTCTCCGTGGGACCTTCATATACATCAATAACGTAATATAGCCTAACCTAACCCAACCTAACACTTCGGCGGTAATATTTGACAACATTCCTGGCGAGTTGGCTTCTCCGTCTCCGTGGGACCTTCATATACATCAATAACGTAATATACCCTAACCTAACCCAACCTAACATCTCGGCGGTAATATTTGAAAACATTCCTTGCGAGTCGGACTCTACGTCAACGTGGGACCTTTATAGACATCCATAACGTAATATAACCTAACCTAATCCAACCTAACATTTCGGCGGTAATATTTGACAACATTCCTGGCGAGTTGGCTTCTCCGTCTCCGTGGGACCTTCATATACATCAATAACGTAATATAGCCTAACCTAACCCAAGCTAACATCTCGGCGGTAATATTTGAAAACATTCCTGGCGAGTTGGCCTCTATGTCTCCGTGGGACCTTTATAGACATCCATAACGTAATATAACCTAACCTAATCCAACCTAACATTTCGGCGGTAATATTTGACAACATTCCTGGCGAGTTGGCTTCTCCGTCTCCGTGGGACCTTCATATACATCAATAACGTAATATAGCCTAACCTAACCCAAGCTAACATCTCGGCGGTAATATTTGAAAACATTCCTGGCGAGTTGGCCTCTATGTCTCCGTGGGACCTTTATATACATCTATAACGTAATATAACCTAACTTAAACCAACCTAACGACTCGGCGGTAATATTTGAAAACATTCATGGCGATTTGGCATCTACGTCTCCGTGGGACCTTCATATACATCAATAACGTAATATAGCCTAACCTAACCCAACCTAACGTCTCGGCGGTAATATTTGAAAACAATCATGGCGATTTGGCATCTACGTCTCCGTGGGACCTTCATATACATCAATAACGTAATATAGCCTAACCTAACCCAACCTAACGTCTCGGCGGTAATATTTGAAAACAATCATGGCGATTTGGCATCTACGTCTCCGTGGGACCTTCATATACATCAATAACGTAATATAGCCTAACCTAACCCAACCTAACATTTCGGCGGTAATATTTGACAACATTCCTGGCGAGTTGGCTTCTCCGTCTCCGTGGGACCTTTATATACATCAATAACGTAATATAACCTAACCTAACCCAACATAACATCTCGGCGGTAATATTTGAAAACATACTTGGCGAGTTGGGCTCTACGTCTCCGTGGGACCTTTATATACATCAATAACGTAATATAACCTAACCTAACCCAACCTAACGTCTCGGCGGTAATATTTGAAAACATTCATGGCGATTTGGCATCTACGTCTCCGTGGGACCTTTATATACATCAATAACGTAATATAACCTAACCTAACACAACCTAACGTCTCGGCGGTAATATTTGAATACATTCATGGCGATTTGGCATCTTCGTTTCCGTGGGACCTTCATATACATCAATAACGTAATATAGCCTAACCTAACCCAACCTAACATTTCGGCGGTAATATTTGACAACATTCCTGGCGAGTTGGCTTCTCCGTCTCCGTGGGACCTTCATATACATCAATAACGTAATATAGCCTAACCTAACCCAACCTAACATCTCGGCGGTAATATTTGAAAACATTACTTGCGAGTCGGACTCTACGTCACCGTGGGACCTTTATAGACATCCATAAAGTAATATAACCTAACCTAACCCAGCCTATCATCTCGGCGGTAATATTTGACAACATTCCTGGCGAGTTGGCCTCTATGTCTCCGTGGGACCTTCATATACATCAATAACGTAATATAGCCTAACCTAACCCAACCTAACACTTCGGCGGTAATATTTGACAACATTCCTGGCGAGTTGGCTTCTCCGTCTCCGTGGGACCTTCATATACATCAATAACGTAATATACCCTAACCTAACCCAACCTAACATCTCGGCGGTAATATTTGAAAACATTCCTTGCGAGTCGGACTCTACGTCAACGTGGGACCTTTATAGACATCCATAACGTAATATAACCTAACCTAATCCAACCTAACATTTCGGCGGTAATATTTGACAACATTCCTGGCGAGTTGGCTTCTCCGTCTCCGTGGGACCTTCATATACATCAATAACGTAATATAGCCTAACCTAACCCAAGCTAACATCTCGGCGGTAATATTTGAAAACATTCCTGGCGAGTTGGCCTCTATGTCTCCGTGGGACCTTTATAGACATCCATAACGTAATATAACCTAACCTAATCCAACCTAACATTTCGGCGGTAATATTTGACAACATTCCTGGCGAGTTGGCTTCTCCGTCTCCGTGGGACCTTCATATACATCAATAACGTAATATAGCCTAACCTAACCCAAGCTAACATCTCGGCGGTAATATTTGAAAACATTCCTGGCGAGTTGGCCTCTATGTCTCCGTGGGACCTTTATATACATCTATAACGTAATATAACCTAACTTAAACCAACCTAACGACTCGGCGGTAATATTTGAAAACATTCATGGCGATTTGGCATCTACGTCTCCGTGGGACCTTCATATACATCAATAACGTAATATAGCCTAACCTAACCCAACCTAACGTCTCGGCGGTAATATTTGAAAACAATCATGGCGATTTGGCATCTACGTCTCCGTGGGACCTTCATATACATCAATAACGTAATATAGCCTAACCTAACCCAACCTAACATTTCGGCGGTAATATTTGACAACATTCCTGGCGAGTTGGCTTCTCCGTCTCCGTGGGACCTTTATATACATCAATAACGTAATATAACCTAACCTAACCCAACATAACATCTCGGCGGTAATATTTGAAAACATACTTGGCGAGTTGGGCTCTACGTCTCCGTGGGACCTTTATATACATCAATAACGTAATATAACCTAACCTAACCCAACCTAACGTCTCGGCGGTAATATTTGAAAACATTCATGGCGATTTGGCATCTACGTCTCCGTGGGACCTTTATATACATCAATAACGTAATATAACCTAACCTAACACAACCTAACGTCTCGGCGGTAATATTTGAATACATTCATGGCGATTTGGCATCTTCGTTTCCGTGGGACCTTCATATACATCAATAACGTAATATAGCCTAACCTAACCCAACCTAACATTTCGGCGGTAATATTTGACAACATTCCTGGCGAGTTGGCTTCTCCGTCTCCGTGGGACCTTCATATACATCAATAACGTGATATAACCTAACCTAACCCAACCTAACATCTCGGTGGTAATATTTGAAAACATTCCTGGCGAGTCGGACTCTACGTCACCGTGGGACCTATATATACATCAATAACGTAATATAACCTAACCTAACCCAACCTAACGTCTCGGCGGTAATATTTGAAAACATTCATGGCGATTTGGCATCTACGTCTCCGTGGGACCTTCATATACATCAATAACGTAATATAGCCTAACCTAACCCAACCTAACATTTCGGCGGTAATATTTGACAACATTCCTGGCGAGTTGGCTTCTCCGTCTCCGTGGGACCTTCATATACATCAATAACGTAATATAGCCTAACCTAACCCAACCTAACATCTCGGCGGTAATATTTGAAAACATTCCTTGCGAGTCGGACTCTACGTCACCGTGGGACCTTTATAGACATCCATAACGTAATATAACCTAACCTAACCCAACGTAACATCTCGGCGGTAATATTTGAAAACATTCCTGGCGAGTTGGCTTCTCCGTCTCCGTGGGATCTTTTTATACATAAATAACGAAATATAACCTAACCTAACCCAACGTAACATGTCGGCGGTAATATTTGAAAACATTCTTGGCGAGTTGGCTTCTCCGTCTCCGTGGGATCTTTTTATACATAAATAACGTAATATAACCTAACCTAACCCAACCTAACATCTCGGCGGTAATATTTGAAAACATACCTGGCGAGTTGGCCTCTACGTCTCCGTGGGAACTTTATATACATCAATAACGTAATATAACCTAACCTAACCCAACCTAACGTCTCGGCGGTAATATTTGAAAACATTCATGGCGATTTGGCATCTACGTCTCCGTGGGACATTTATATACATCTATAACGTAATATAACCTAACCTAACTCAACCTAACCTCTCGGCGGTAATATTTGAAAACATACCTGGCGAGTTGGCCTCTACGTCTCCGTGGGACCTTTATATACATCAATAACGTAATATAACCTAACCTAACCCAACCTAACATCTCGGCGGTAATATTTGAAAACATACTTGGCGAGTTGGGCTCTACGTCTCCGTGGGACCTTTATATACATCAATAACGTAATATAACCTAACCTAACCCAACCTAACATCTCGGTGGTAATATTTGAAAACATTCCTGGCGAGTCGGACTCTACGTCACCGTGGGACCTATATATACATCAATAACGTAATATAACCTAACCTAACCCAACCTAACGTCTCGGCGGTAATATTTGAAAACATTCATGGCGATTTGGCATCTACGTCTCCGTGGGACCTTCATATACATCAATAACGTAATATAGCCTAACCTAACCCAACCTAACATTTCGGCGGTAATATTTGACAACATTCCTGGCGAGTTGGCTTCTCCGTCTCCGTGGGACCTTCATATACATCAATAACGTAATATAGCCTAACCTAACCCAACCTAACATCTCGGCGGTAATATTTGAAAACATTACTTGCGAGTCGGACTCTACGTCACCGTGGGACCTTTATAGACATCCATAAAGTAATATAACCTAACCTAACCCAGCCTATCATCTCGGCGGTAATATTTGACAACATTCCTGGCGAGTTGGCCTCTATGTCTCCGTGGGACCTTCATATACATCAATAACGTAATATAGCCTAACCTAACCCAACCTAACACTTCGGCGGTAATATTTGACAACATTCCTGGCGAGTTGGCTTCTCCGTCTCCGTGGGACCTTCATATACATCAATAACGTAATATACCCTAACCTAACCCAACCTAACATCTCGGCGGTAATATTTGAAAACATTCCTTGCGAGTCGGACTCTACGTCAACGTGGGACCTTTATAGACATCCATAACGTAATATAACCTAACCTAATCCAACCTAACATTTCGGCGGTAATATTTGACAACACTCCTGGCGAGTTGGCTTCTCCGTCTCCGTGGGACCTTCATATACATCAATAACGTAATATAGCCTAACCTAACCCAAGCTAACATCTCGGCGGTAATATTTGAAAACATTCCTGGCGAGTTGGCCTCTATGTCTCCGTGGGACCTTTATAGACATCCATAACGTAATATAACCTAACCTAATCCAACCTAACATTTCGGCGGTAATATTTGACAACATTCCTGGCGAGTTGGCTTCTCCGTCTCCGTGGGACCTTCATATACATCAATAACGTAATATAGCCTAACCTAACCCAAGCTAACATCTCGGCGGTAATATTTGAAAACATTCCTGGCGAGTTGGCCTCTATGTCTCCGTGGGACCTTTATATACATCTATAACGTAATATAACCTAACTTAAACCAACCTAACGACTCGGCGGTAATATTTGAAAACATTCATGGCGATTTGGCATCTACGTCTCCGTGGGACCTTCATATACATCAATAACGTAATATAGCCTAACCTAACCCAACCTAACGTCTCGGCGGTAATATTTGAAAACAATCATGGCGATTTGGCATCTACGTCTCCGTGGGACCTTCATATACATCAATAACGTAATATAGCCTAACCTAACCCAACCTAACATTTCGGCGGTAATATTTGACAACATTCCTGGCGAGTTGGCTTCTCCGTCTCCGTGGGACCTTTATATACATCAATAACGTAATATAACCTAACCTAACCCAACATAACATCTCGGCGGTAATATTTGAAAACATACTTGGCGAGTTGGGCTCTACGTCTCCGTGGGACCTTTATATACATCAATAACGTAATATAACCTAACCTAACCCAACCTAACGTCTCGGCGGTAATATTTGAAAACATTCATGGCGATTTGGCATCTACGTCTCCGTGGGACCTTTATATACATCAATAACGTAATATAACCTAACCTAACACAACCTAACGTCTCGGCGGTAATATTTGAATACATTCATGGCGATTTGGCATCTTCGTTTCCGTGGGACCTTCATATACATCAATAACGTAATATAGCCTAACCTAACCCAACCTAACATTTCGGCGGTAATATTTGACAACATTCCTGGCGAGTTGGCTTCTCCGTCTCCGTGGGACCTTCATATACATCAATAACGTGATATAACCTAACCTAACCCAACCTAACATCTCGGTGGTAATATTTGAAAACATTCCTGGCGAGTCGGACTCTACGTCACCGTGGGACCTATATATACATCAATAACGTAATATAACCTAACCTAACCCAACCTAACGTCTCGGCGGTAATATTTGAAAACATTCATGGCGATTTGGCATCTACGTCTCCGTGGGACCTTCATATACATCAATAACGTAATATAGCCTAACCTAACCCAACCTAACATTTCGGCGGTAATATTTGACAACATTCCTGGCGAGTTGGCTTCTCCGTCTCCGTGGGACCTTCATATACATCAATAACGTAATATAGCCTAACCTAACCCAACCTAACATCTCGGCGGTAATATTTGAAAACATTACTTGCGAGTCGGACTCTACGTCACCGTGGGACCTTTATAGACATCCATAAAGTAATATAACCTAACCTAACCCAGCCTATCATCTCGGCGTTAATATTTGACAACATTCCTGGCGAGTTGGCCTCTATGTCTCCGTGGGACCTTTATATACATCTATAACGTAATATAACCTAACCTAACCCAACCTAACATTTCGGCGGTAATATTTGAAAACATACCTGGCGAGTTGGACTCTACGTCTCCGTGGGACCTTTATATACATCAATAAAGTAATATAACCTAACCTAACCCAACCTAACATCTCGGCGGTAATATTTGAAGACATTCCTGGCGAGTTGGCTTCTCCGTCTCCGTGGGACCTTCATATACATCAATAACGTAATATAGCCTAACCTAACCCAACCTAACATTTCGGCGGTAATATTCGACAACATTCCTGGCGAGTTGGCTTCTCCGTCTCCGTGGGACCTTCATATACATCAATAACGTAATATAGCCTAACCTAACCCAAGCTAACATCTCGGCGGTAATATTTGAAAACATTCCTGGCGAGTTGGCCTCTATGTCTCCGTGGGACCTTTATATACATCTATAACGTAATATAACCTAACTTAAACCAACCTAACGACTCGGCGGTAATATTTGAAAACATTCATGGCGATTTGGCATCTACGTCTCCGTGGGACCTTCATATACATCAATAACGTAATATAGCCTAACCTAACCCAACCTAACGTCTCGGCGGTAATATTTGAAAACAATCATGGCGATTTGGCATCTACGTCTCCGTGGGACCTTCATATACATCAATAACGTAATATAGCCTAACCTAACCCAACCTAACATTTCGGCGGTAATATTTGACAACATTCCTGGCGAGTTGGCTTCTCCGTCTCCGTGGGACCTTTATATACATCAATAACGTAATATAACCTAACCTAACCCAACATAACATCTCGGCGGTAATATTTGAAAACATACTTGGCGAGTTGGGCTCTACGTCTCCGTGGGACCTTTATATACATCAATAACGTAATATAACCTAACCTAACCCAACCTAACGTCTCGGCGGTAATATTTGAAAACATTCATGGCGATTTGGCATCTACGTCTCCGTGGGACCTTTATATACATCAATAACGTAATATAACCTAACCTAACACAACCTAACGTCTCGGCGGTAATATTTGAATACATTCATGGCGATTTGGCATCTTCGTTTCCGTGGGACCTTCATATACATCAATAACGTAATATAGCCTAACCTAACCCAACCTAACATTTCGGCGGTAATATTTGACAACATTCCTGGCGAGTTGGCTTCTCCGTCTCCGTGGGACCTTCATATACATCAATAACGTGATATAACCTAACCTAACCCAACCTAACATCTCGGTGGTAATATTTGAAAACATTCCTGGCGAGTCGGACTCTACGTCACCGTGGGACCTATATATACATCAATAACGTAATATAACCTAACCTAACCCAACCTAACGTCTCGGCGGTAATATTTGAAAACATTCATGGCGATTTGGCATCTACGTCTCCGTGGGACCTTCATATACATCAATAACGTAATATAGCCTAACCTAACCCAACCTAACATTTCGGCGGTAATATTTGACAACATTCCTGGCGAGTTGGCTTCTCCGTCTCCGTGGGACCTTCATATACATCAATAACGTAATATAGCCTAACCTAACCCAACCTAACATCTCGGCGGTAATATTTGAAAACATTACTTGCGAGTCGGACTCTACGTCACCGTGGGACCTTTATAGACATCCATAAAGTAATATAACCTAACCTAACCCAGCCTATCATCTCGGCGTTAATATTTGACAACATTCCTGGCGAGTTGGCCTCTATGTCTCCGTGGGACCTTTATATACATCTATAACGTAATATAACCTAACCTAACCCAACCTAACATTTCGGCGGTAATATTTGAAAACATACCTGGCGAGTTGGACTCTACGTCTCCGTGGGACCTTTATATACATCAATAAAGTAATATAACCTAACCTAACCCAACCTAACATCTCGGCGGTAATATTTGAAGACATTCCTGGCGAGTTGGCTTCTCCGTCTCCGTGGGACCTTCATATACATCAATAACGTAATATAGCCTAACCTAACCCAACCTAACATTTCGGCGGTAATATTTGACAACATTCCTGGCGAGTTGGATTCTCCGTCTCCGTGGGACCTTCATATACATCAATAACGTAATATAGCCTAACCTAACACAACCTAACATTTCGGCGGTAATATTTGACATCATTCCTGACGAGTTGGCCTCTACGTCTCCGTTTGACCTTCATAAACATCAATAACGTAATATAACGTAACCTAACCCAACCTAACATCTCGGCGGTAATATTTGAAAACATACCTGGCGAGTTGGACTCTACGTCTCCGTGGGACCTTTATATACATCAATAAAGTAATATAAACTAACCTAACCCAACCTAACATTTCGGCGGTAATATTCGACAACATTCCTGTCGAGTTGGTTTCTCCGTCTCCGTGGGATCTTTATAGACATCCATAACGTAATATAACCTAACGTAACCCAACCTAACATTTCGGCGGTAATATTCGACAACATTGCTGTCGAGTTGGTTTCTCCGTCTCCGTGGGATCTTTATAGACATCCGTAACGTAATATAACCTAACCTAACCCAACCTAACGTCTCGGCGGTAATATTTGAAAACATTCATGGCGATTTGGCATCTACGTCTCCGTGGGACCTTCATATACATCAATAACGTAATATAGCCTAACCTAACCCAACCTAACATTTCGGCGGTAATATTTGACAACATTCCTGGCGAGTTGGCTTCTCCGTCTCCGTGGGACCTTCATATACATCAATAACGTAATATAGCCTAACCTAACCCAACCTAACATCTCGGCGGTAATATTTGAAAACATTACTTGCGAGTCGGACTCTACGTCACCGTGGGACCTTTATAGACATCCATAAAGTAATATAACCTAACCTAACCCAGCCTATCATCTCGGCGTTAATATTTGACAACATTCCTGGCGAGTTGGCCTCTATGTCTCCGTGGGACCTTTATATACATCTATAACGTAATATAACCTAACCTAACCCAACCTAACATTTCGGCGGTAATATTTGAAAACATACCTGGCGAGTTGGACTCTACGTCTCCGTGGGACCTTTATATACATCAATAAAGTAATATAACCTAACCTAACCCAACCTAACATCTCGGCGGTAATATTTGAAGACATTCCTGGCGAGTTGGCTTCTCCGTCTCCGTGGGACCTTCATATACATCAATAACGTAATATAGCCTAACCTAACCCAACCTAACATTTCGGCGGTAATATTTGACAACATTCCTGGCGAGTTGGCTTCTCCGTCTCCCTGGGACCTTCATATACATCAATAACGTAATATAGCCTAACCTAACCCAAGCTAACATCTCGGCGGTAATATTTGAAAACATTCCTGGCGAGTTGGCCTCTATGTCTCCGTGGGACCTTTATATACATCTATAACGTAATATAACCTAACTTAAACCAACCTAACGACTCGGCGGTAATATTTGAAAACATTCATGGCGATTTGGCATCTACGTCTCCGTGGGACCTTCATATACATCAATAACGTAATATAGCCTAACCTAACCCAACCTAACGTCTCGGCGGTAATATTTGAAAACAATCATGGCGATTTGGCATCTACGTCTCCGTGGGACCTTCATATACATCAATAACGTAATATAGCCTAACCTAACCCAACCTAACATTTCGGCGGTAATATTTGACAACATTCCTGGCGAGTTGGCTTCTCCGTCTCCGTGGGACCTTTATATACATCAATAACGTAATATAACCTAACCTAACCCAACATAACATCTCGGCGGTAATATTTGAAAACATACTTGGCGAGTTGGGCTCTACGTCTCCGTGGGACCTTTATATACATCAATAACGTAATATAACCTAACCTAACCCAACCTAACGTCTCGGCGGTAATATTTGAAAACATTCATGGCGATTTGGCATCTACGTCTCCGTGGGACCTTTATATACATCAATAACGTAATATAACCTAACCTAACACAACCTAACGTCTCGGCGGTAATATTTGAATACATTCATGGCGATTTGGCATCTTCGTTTCCGTGGGACCTTCATATACATCAATAACGTAATATAGCCTAACCTAACCCAACCTAACATTTCGGCGGTAATATTTGACAACATTCCTGGCGAGTTGGCTTCTCCGTCTCCGTGGGACCTTCATATACATCAATAACGTGATATAACCTAACCTAACCCAACCTAACATCTCGGTGGTAATATTTGAAAACATTCCTGGCGAGTCGGACTCTACGTCACCGTGGGACCTATATATACATCAATAACGTAATATAACCTAACCTAACCCAACCTAACGTCTCGGCGGTAATATTTGAAAACATTCATGGCGATTTGGCATCTACGTCTCCGTGGGACCTTCATATACATCAATAACGTAATATAGCCTAACCTAACCCAACCTAACATTTCGGCGGTAATATTTGACAACATTCCTGGCGAGTTGGCTTCTCCGTCTCCGTGGGACCTTCATATACATCAATAACGTAATATAGCCTAACCTAACCCAACCTAACATCTCGGCGGTAATATTTGAAAACATTACTTGCGAGTCGGACTCTACGTCACCGTGGGACCTTTATAGACATCCATAAAGTAATATAACCTAACCTAACCCAGCCTATCATCTCGGCGTTAATATTTGACAACATTCCTGGCGAGTTGGCCTCTATGTCTCCGTGGGACCTTTATATACATCTATAACGTAATATAACCTAACCTAACCCAACCTAACATTTCGGCGGTAATATTTGAAAACATACCTGGCGAGTTGGACTCTACGTCTCCGTGGGACCTTTATATACATCAATAAAGTAATATAACCTAACCTAACCCAACCTAACATCTCGGCGGTAATATTTGAAGACATTCCTGGCGAGTTGGCTTCTCCGTCTCCGTGGGACCTTCATATACATCAATAACGTAATATAGCCTAACCTAACCCAACCTAACATTTCGGCGGTAATATTTGACAACATTCCTGGCGAGTTGGATTCTCCGTCTCCGTGGGACCTTCATATACATCAATAACGTAATATAGCCTAACCTAACACAACCTAACATTTCGGCGGTAATATTTGACATCATTCCTGACGAGTTGGCCTCTACGTCTCCGTTTGACCTTCATAAACATCAATAACGTAATATAACGTAACCTAACCCAACCTAACATCTCGGCGGTAATATTTGAAAACATACCTGGCGAGTTGGACTCTACGTCTCCGTGGGACCTTTATATACATCAATAAAGTAATATAAACTAACCTAACCCAACCTAACATTTCGGCGGTAATATTCGACAACATTCCTGTCGAGTTGGTTTCTCCGTCTCCGTGGGATCTTTATAGACATCCATAACGTAATATAACCTAACGTAACCCAACCTAACATTTCGGCGGTAATATTCGACAACATTGCTGTCGAGTTGGTTTCTCCGTCTCCGTGGGATCTTTATAGACATCCATAACGTAATATAACCTAACCTAACCCAACATAACATCTCGGCGGTAATATTTGACAACATACCTGGCGAGTTGGCCTCTGCGTCTCCGTGGAACCTTCATATACATCAATAACGATATATAACCTAACCTAACCCAACCTAACATCTCGGCGGTAATATTTGACAACATTCCTGGCGAGTTGGCTTCTCCGTCTCCGTGGGACCTTCATATACATCAATAACGTAATATAGCCTAACCTAACCCAACCTAACATCTCGGCGGTAATATTTGAAAACATTCCTTGCGAGTCGGACTCTACGTCACCGTGGGACCTTTATAGACATCCATAACGTAATATAACCTAACCTAACCCAGCCTATCATCTCGGCGGTAATATTTGACAACATTCCTGGCGAGTTGGCCTCTATGTCTCCGTGGGACCTTTATATACATCTATAACGTAATATAACCTAACCTAACCCAACCTAACATTTCGGCGGTAATATTTGAAAACATACCTGGCGAGTTGGACTCTACGTCTCCGTGGGACCTTTATATACATCAATAAAGTAATATAAACTAACCTAACCCAACCTAACATTTCGGCGGTAATATTAGACAACATTCCTGTCGAGTTGGTTTCTCCGTCTCCGTGGGATCTTTATATACATCAATAAAGTAATATAAACTAACCTAACCCAACCTAACATTTCGGCGGTAATATTAGACAACATTCCTGGCGAGTTGGCTTCTCCGTCTCCGTGGGACATTTATGTACATCAATAACGTAATATAACCTAACCTAACCCAACCTAACATCTCGGCGGTAATATTTGACAACATACCTGGCGAGTTGGCCTCTGCGTCTCCGTGGAACCTTCATATACATCAATAACGAAATATAACCTAACCTAACCCAACGTAACATCTCGGCGGTAATATTTGAAAACATTCCTGGCGAGTTGGCTTCTCCGTATCCGTGGGATCTTTTTATACATAAATAACGAAATATAACCTAACCTAACCCAACGTAACATCTCGGCGGTAATATTTGAAAACATTCTTGGCGAGTTGGCTTCTCCGTCTCCGTGGGATCTTTTTATACATAAATAACGTAATATAACCTAACCTAACCCAACCTAACATCTCGGCGGTAATATTTGAAAACATACCTGGCGAGTTGGCCACTACGTCTCCGTGGGAACTTTATATACATCAATAACGTAATATAACCTAACCTAACCCAACCTAACGTCTCGGCGGTAATATTTGAAAACATTCATGGCGATTTGGCATCTACGTCTCCGTGGGACATTTATATACATCTATAACGTAATATAACCTAACCTAACTCAACCTAACCTCTCGGCGGTAATATTTGAAAACATACCTGGCGAGTTGGCCTCTACGTCTCCGTGGGACCTTTATATACATCAATAAAGTAATATAACCTAACCTAACCCAACCTAACATCTCGGCGGTAATATTTGAAAACATACTTGGCGAGTTGGGCTCTACGTCTCCGTGGGACCTTTATATACATCAATAACGTAATATAACCTAACCTAACCCAACCTAACGTCTCGGCGGTAATATTTGAAAACATTCATGGCGATTTGGCATCTACGTCTCCGTGGGACCTTTATATACATCAATAACGTAATATAACCTAACCTAACACAACCTAACGTCTCGGCGGTAATATTTGAATACATTCATGGCGATTTGGCATCTTCGTTTCCGTGGGACCTTCATATACATCAATAACGTAATATAGCCTAACCTAACCCAACCTAACATTTCGGCGGTAATATTTGACAACATTCCTGGCGAGTTGGCTTCTCCGTCTCCGTGGGACCTTGATATACATCAATAACGTAATATAACCTAACCTAACCCAACCTAACATCTCGGTGGTAATATTTGAAAACATTCCTGGCGAGTCGGACTCTACGTCACCGTGGGACCTATATATACATCAATAACGTAATATAACCTAACCTAACCCAACCTAACGTCTCGGCGGTAATATTTGAAAACATTCATGGCGATTTGGCATCTACGTCTCCGTGGGACCTTCATATACATCAATAACGTAATATAGCCTAACCTAACCCAACCTAACATTTCGGCGGTAATATTTGACAACATTCCTGGCGAGTTGGCTTCTCCGTCTCCGTGGGACCTTCATATACATCAATAACGTAATATAGCCTAACCTAACCCAACCTAACATCTCGGCGGTAATATTTGAAAACATTCCTTGCGAGTCGGACTCTACGTCACCGTGGGACCTTTATAGACATCCATAACGTAATATAACCTAACCTAACCCAGCCTATCATCTCGGCGGTAATATTTGACAACATTCCTGGCGAGTTGGCCTCTATGTCTCCGTGGGACCTTTATATACATCTATAACGTAATATAACCTAACCTAACCCAACCTAACATTTCGGCGGTAATATTTGAAAACATACCTGGTGAGTTGGACTCTACGTCTCCGTGGGACCTTTATATACATCAATAAAGTAATATAACCTAACCTAACCCAACCTAACATCTCGGCGGTAATATTTGAAGACATTCCTGGCGAGTTGGCTTCTCCGTCTCCGTGGGACCTTCATATACATCAATAACGTAATATAGCCTAACCTAACCCAACCTAACATTTCGGCGGTAATATTTGACAACATTCCTGTCGAGTTGGTTTCTCCGTCTCCGTGGGATCTTTATAGACATCCATAACGTAATATAACCTAACCTAACCCAACCTAACATCTCGGCGGTAATATTTGACAACATACCTGGCGAGTTGGCCTCTGCGTCTCCGTGGAACCTTCATATACATCAATAACGAAATATAACCTAACCTAACCCAACCTAACATCTCGGCGGTAATATTTGACAACATTCCTGGCGAGTTGGCCTCTATGTCTCCGTGGGACCTTTATATACATTTATAACGTAATATATCCTAACCTAAGCCAACCTAACGACTCGGCGGTAATATTTGAAAACATTCATGGCGATTTGGCATCTACGTCTCCGTGGGACCTTCATATACATCAATAACGTAATATAGCCTAACCTAACCCAACCTAACGTCTCGGCGGTAATATTTGAAAACAATCATGGCGATTTGGCATCTACGTGTCCGTGGGACCTTCATATACATCAATAACGTAATATAGCCTAACCTAACCCAACCTAACATTTCGGCGGTAATATTTGACAACATTCCTGGCGAGTTGGCTTCTCCGTCTCCGTGGGACCTTCATATACATCAATAACGTAATATAGCCTAACCTAACCCAAGCTAACATCTCGGCGGTAATATTTGAAAACATTCCTGGCGAGTTGGCCTCTATGTCTCCGTGGGACCTTTATATACATCTATAACGTAATATAACCTAACTTAAACCAACCTAACGACTCGGCGGTAATATTTGAAAACATTCATGGCGATTTGGCATCTACGTCTCCGTGGGACCTTCATATACATCAATAACGTAATATAGCCTAACCTAACCCAACCTAACGTCTCGGCGGTAATATTTGAAAACAATCATGGCGATTTGGCATCTACGTCTCCGTGGGACCTTCATATACATCAATAACGTAATATAGCATAACCTAACCCAACCTAACATTTCGGCGGTAATATTTGACAACATTCCTGGCGAGTTGGCTTCTCCGTCTCCGTGGGACATTTATGTACATCAATAACGTAATATAACCTAACCTAACCCAACCTAACATCTCGGCGGTAATATTTGACAACATACCTGGCGAGTTGGCCTCTGCGTCTCCGTGGAACCTTCATATACATCAATAACGAAATATAACCTAACCTAACCCAACGTAACATCTCGGCGGTAATATTTGAAAACATTCCTGGCGAGTTGGCTTCTCCGTATCCGTGGGATCTTTTTATACATAAATAACGAAATATAACCTAACCTAACCCAACGTAACATCTCGGCGGTAATATTTGAAAACATTCTTGGCGAGTTGGCTTCTCCGTCTCCGTGGGATCTGTTTATACATAAATAACGTAATATAACCTAACCTAACCCAACCTAACATCTCGGCGGTAATATTTGAAAACATACCTGGCGAGTTGGCCTCTACGTCTCCGTGGGAACTTTATATACATCAATAACGTAATATAACCTAACCTAACCCAACCTAACGTCTCGGCGGTAATATTTGAAAACATTCATGGCGATTTGGCATCTACGTCTCCGTGGGACATTTATATACATCTATAACGTAATATAACCTAACCTAACTCAACCTAACCTCTCGGCGGTAATATTTGAAAACATACCTGGCGAGTTGGCCTCTACGTCTCCGTGGGACCTTTATATACATCAATAAAGTAATATAACCTAACCTAACCCAACCTAACATCTCGGCGGTAATATTTGAAAACATACTTGGCGAGTTGGGCTCTACGTCTCCGTGGGACCTTTATATACATCAATAACGTAATATAACCTAACCTAACCCAACCTAACGTCTCGGCGGTAATATTTGAAAACATTCATGGCGATTTGGCATCTACGTCTCCGTGGGACCTTTATATACATCAATAACGTAACATAACCTAACCTAACACAACCTAACGTCTCGGCGGTAATATTTGAATACATTCATGGCGATTTGGCATCTTCGTTTCCGTGGGACCTTCATATACATCAATAACGAAATATAGCCTAACCTAACCCAACCTAACATTTCGGCGGTAATATTTGACAACATTCCTGGCGAGTTGGCTTCTCCGTCTCCGTGGGACCTTCATATACATCAATAACGTAATATAACCTAACCTAACCCAACCTAACATCTCGGTGGTAATATTTGAAAACATTCCTGGCGAGTCGGACTCTACGTCACCGTGGGACCTATATATACATCAATAACGTAATATAACCTAACCTAACCCAACCTAACGTCTCGGCGGTAATATTTGAAAACATTCATGGCGATTTGGCATCTACGTCTCCGTGGGACCTTCATATACATCAATAACGTAATATAGCCTAACCTAACCCAACCTAACATTTCGGCGGTAATATTTGACAACATTCCTGGCGAGTTGGCTTCTCCGTCTCCGTGGGACCTTCATATACATCAATAACGTAATATAACCTAACCTAACCCAACCTAACATTTCGGCGGTAGTATTTGACAACATTCCTGGCGAGTTGGCTTCTCCGTCTCCGTGGGACATTTATATACATCAATAACGTAATATAACGTAACCTAACCCAACCTATCATCCCGGCGGTAATATATGATCACATTCCTGGTTTGTGGCCTCTGCGTCTCCGTGGAACCTTCATATGCATCAATTACGAAATATAACCTAACCTGAACCAACCTAACATCTAGGCGGTAATATTTGAAAACATTCCTGGCGAGTTGGCATCTACGTCTCCGTGGGACCTTCATATACATCAATAACGTAATATAGCCTAACCTAACCCAACCTAACATTTCGGCGGTAATATTTGACAACATTCCTGGCGAGTTGGCTTCTCCGTCTCGGTGGGACATTTATATACATCAATAACGCAATATAACCCAACCTAACCCAACCTTACATCTCGGCGGTAATATTTGACAACATACCTGGCGAGTCGGCCTCTACATCTCCGTGGAACCTTCATATACATCTATAACGTAATATAACCTAACCTAACCCAGCCTAACGTCTCGGCGGTAATATTTGAAAACATTCATGGCGATTTGGCATCTACGTCTCCGTGGGATCTTCATATACATCAATAACGTAATATATCCTAACCTAACCCAACCTAACGTCTCGGCGGTAATATTTGAAAACATTCCTGGCGAGTTGGCATCTACGTCTCCGTGGGACCTTCATATACATCAATAACGTAATATAGCCCAACCTAACCCAACCTAACATTTCGGCGGTAATATTTGAAAACATTCCTGGTGAGTTGGCTTCTCCGTCTCCGTGGGACCTTCATATACATCAATAACGTAATATAGCCTAACCTAACCCAACCTAACGACTCGGCGGTAATATTTGAAAACATTCATGGCGATTTGGCATCTACGTCTCCGTGGGACATTTATATACATCTATAACGTAATATAACCTAACCTAACCCAACCTAACATCTCGGCGGTAATATTTGAAAACATTCCTGGCGAGTTGGCCTCGACGTCTCCGTGGGACCTTTATATACATCAATAACGTAATATATCCTAACCTAACCCAACCTAACCTCTCGGCGGTAATATTTGAAAACATACCTGGCGAGTTGGACTCTACGTCTCCGTGGGACCTTTATATACATCAATAAAGTAATATAACCTAACCTAACCCAACCTAACATCTCGGCGGTAATATTTGAAAACATACTTGGCGAGTTGGGCTCTACGTCTCCGTGGGACCTTTATATACATCAATAACTTAATATAACCTAACCTAACCCAACCTAACGTCTCGGCGGTAATATTTGAAAACATTCATGGCGATTTGGCATCTACGTCTCCGTGGGTCCTTTATATACATCAATAACGTAATATAACCTAACCTAAACCAACCTAACGTCTCGGCGGTAATATTTGAAAACATTCATGGCGATTTGGCATCTTCGTCTCCGTGGGACCTTCATAAACATCAATAACGTAATATAGCCTAACCTAACCCAACCTAACGTTTCGACGGTAGTATTTGACAACATTCCTGGCGAGTTGGCTTCTCCGTCTCGGTGGGACATTTATATACATCATTAACGTAATATAACCTAACCTAACCCAACCTTACATCTCGGCGGTAATATTTGACAACATACCTGGCGAGTTGGCCTCTACATCTCCGTGGAACCTTCATATACATCAATAATGAAATATAACCTAACCTAACCCAACCTAACATCTCGGCGGTAATATTTGAAGACATTCCTGGCGAGTTGGCTTCTCCGTCACCGTGGGACCTTTATATACATCAATAACGTAATATAACCTAACCTAACCCAACCTAACGTCTCGGCGGTAATATTTGAAAACATTCCTGGCGAGTTGGCTTCTCCGTCTCCGTGGGACATTTATATACATCAATAACGTAATATAACCTAACCTAACCCAACCTTACATCTCGGCGGTAATATTTGACAACATACCTGGCGAGTTGGACTCTACATCTCCGTGGAACCTTCATATACATCAATAATGAAATATAACCTAACCTAACCCAACCTAACATCTCGGCGGTAATATTTGACATCATTCCTGACGAGTTGGCCTCTACGTCTCCGTTTGACCTTCATAAACATCAATAACGTAATATAACGTAACCTAACCCAACCTAACATCTCGGCGGTAATATTTGAAAACATACCTGGCGAGTTGGACTCTACGTCTCCGTGGGACCTTTATATACATCAATAAAGTAATATAAACTAACCTAACCCAACCTAACATTTCGGCGGTAATATTCGACAACATTCCTGTCGAGTTGGTTTCTCCGTCTCCGTGGGATCTTTATAGACATCCATAACGTAATATAACCTAACCTAACCCAACCTAACATCTCGGCCGTAATATTTGACAACATACCTGGCGAGTTGGCCTCTGCGTCTCCGTGGAACCTTCATATACATCAATACCGAAATATAACCTAACCTAACCCAACCTAACATCTCGGCGGTAATATTTGACAACATTCCTGGCGAGTTGGCCTCTATGTCTCCGTGGGACCTTTATATACATCTATAACGTAATATAACCTAACCTAACCCAACCTAACGACTCGGCGGTAATATTTGAAAACATTCATGGCGATTTGGCATCTACGTCTCCGTGGGACCTTCATATACATCAATAACGTAATATAGCCTAACCTAACCCAACCTAACGTCTCGGCGGTAATATTTGAAAAGAATCATGGCGATTTGGCATCTACGTCTCCGTGGGACCTTCATATACATCAATAACGTAATATAGCCTAACCTAACCCAACCTAACATTTCGGCGTTAATATTTGACAACATTCCTGGCGAGTTGGCTTCTCCGTCTCCGTGGGACCTTCATATACATCAATAACGTAATAAAGCCTAACCTAACCCAACCTAACATCTCGGCGGTAATATTTGAAAACATTCCTTGCGAGTCGGACTCTACGTCACCGTGGGACCTTTATAGACATCCATAACGTAATATAACCTAACCTAACCCAGTCTATCATCTCGGCGGTAATATTTGACAACATTCCTGGCGAGTTGGCCTCTATGTCTCCGTGGGACCTTTATATACATCTATAACGTAATATAACCTAACCTAACCCAACCTAACATTTCGGCGGTAATATTTGAAAACATACCTGGCGAGTTGGACTCTACGTCTCCGTGGGACCTTTATATACATCAATAAAGTAATATAAACTAACCTAACCCAACCTAACATTTCGGCGGTAATATTAGGCAACATTCCTGTCGAGTTGGTTTCTCCGTCTCCGTGGGATCTTTATAGACATCCATATCGTAATATAACCTAACCTAACCCAAGCTAACATCTCCGCGGTGATATTTGAAAACATTCATGGCGATTTGGCATCTACGTCTCCGTGGGTCCTTTATATACATCAATAACGTAATATAACCTAACCTAAGCCAACCTAACATCTCGGCGGTAATATTTGAAAACATTCATGGCGATTTGGCATCTTCGTCTCCGTGGGACCTTCATATGCATCAATAACGTAATATAGCCTAACCTAACCCAACCTAACATCTCGGCGGTAATATTTGAAGACATTCCTGGCGAGTTGGCTTCTCCGTCACCGTGGGACCTTTATATGCATCAATAACGTAATATAACGTAACCTAACCCAACCTAACGTCTCGGCGGTAATATTTGAAAACATTCATGGCGATTTGGCATCTACGTCTCCGTGGGACCTTCCTATACATCAATAACGTAATATAGCCTAACCTAACCCAACCTAACGTCTCGGCGGTAATATTTGACAACATTCCTGGCGAGTTGGCCTCTATGTCTCCGTGGGACCTTTATATACATCTATAACGTAATATAACCTAACCTAACCCAACCTAACGTCTCGGCGGTAATATTTGAAAACATTCATGGCGATTTGGCATCTACGTCTCCGTGGGACCTTCATATACATCAATAACGTAATATAGCCTAACCTAACCCAACCTAACATTCCGGCGGTAATATTTGACAACATGCCCGGCGAGTTGGATTCTCCGTCTCCGTGGGACATTTATATACATCAATAACGTAATATAACCTAACCTAACCCAACCTAACATCACGGCGGTAATATTTGACAACATACCTGGCGAGTTGGCCTCTGCGTCTCCGTGGAACCTTCATATGCATCAATTACGAAATATAACCTAACCTAACCCAACCTAACGTCTCGGCGGTAATATTTGACAACATTCGTGGCGAGTTGGCCTCTATGTCTCCGTGGGACCTTTATATACATCTATAACGTAATATAACCTAACCTAACCCAACCTTACATCTCGGCGGTAATATTTGACAACATACCTGGCGAGTTGGCCTCTACATCTCCGTGGAACCTTCATATACATCAATAATGAAATATAACCTAACCTAACCCAACCTAACATCTCGGCGGTAATATTTGAAGACATTCCTGGCGAGTTGGCTTCTCCGTCACCGTGGGACCTTTATATACATCAATAACGTAATATAACCTAACCTAACCCAACCTAACGTCTCGGCGGTAATATTTGAAAACATTCCTGGCGAGTTGGCTTCTCCGTCTCCGTGGGACATTTATATACATCAATAACGTAATATAACCTAACCTAACCCAACCTTACATCTCGGCGGTAATATTTGACAACATACCTGGCGAGTTGGACTCTACATCTCCGTGGAACCTTCATATACATCAATAATGAAATATAACCTAACCTAACCCAACCTAACATCTCGGCGGTAATATTTGACATCATTCCTGACGAGTTGGCCTCTACGTCTCCGTTTGACCTTCATAAACATCAATAACGTAATATAACGTAACCTAACCCAACCTAACATCTCGGCGGTAATATTTGAAAACATACCTGGCGAGTTGGACTCTACGTCTCCGTGGGACCTTTATATACATCAATAAAGTAATATAAACTAACCTAACCCAACCTAACATTTCGGCGGTAGTATTTGACAACATTCCTGGCGAGTTGGCTTCTCCGTCTCGGTGGGACATTTATATACATCAATAACGTAATATAACCTAACCTAACCCAACCTTACATCTCGGCGGTAATATTTGACAACATACCTGGCGAGTTGGCCCCTACATCTCCGTGGAACCTTCATATACATCAATAATGAAATATAACCTAACCTAACCCAACCTAACATCTCGGCGGTAATATTTGAAGACATTCCTGGCGAGTTGGCATCTACGTCTCCGTGGGACCTTTATATACATCAATAACGTAATATAACCTAACCTAACACAACCTAACGTCTCGGCGGTAATATTTGAATACATTCATGGCGATTTGGCATCTTCGTTTCCGTGGGACCTTCATATACATCAATAACGTAATATAGCCTAACCTAACCCAACCTAACGTCTCGGCGGTAATATTTGAAAACATTCATGGCGATTTGGCATCTTCGTCTCCGTGGGACCTTCATAAACATCAATAACGTAATATAGCCTAACCTAACCCAACCTAACGTTTCGACGGTAGTATTTGACAACATTCCTGGCGAGTTGGCTTCTCCGTCTCGGTGGGACATTTATATACATCATTAACGTAATATAACCTAACCTAACCCAACCTTACATCTCGGCGGTAATATTTGACAACATACCTGGCGAGTTGGCCTCTACATCTCCGTGGAACCTTCATATACATCAATAATGAAATATAACCTAACCTAACCCAACCTAACATCTCGGCGGTAATATTTGAAGACATTCCTGGCGAGTTGGCTTCTCCGTCACCGTGGGACCTTTATATACATCAATAACGTAATATAACCTAACCTAACCCAACCTAACGTCTCGGCGGTAATATTTGAAAACATTCCTGGCGAGTTGGCTTCTCCGCCTCCGTGGGACATTTATATACATCAATAACGTAATATAACCTAACCTAACCCAACCTTACATCTCGGCGGTAATATTTGACAACATACCTGGCGAGTTGGACTCTACATCTCCGTGGAACCTTCATATACATCAATAATGAAATATAACCTAACCTAACCCAACCTAACATCTCGGCGGTAATATTTGACATCATTCCTGACGAGTTGGCCTCTACGTCTCCGTTTGACCTTCATAAACATCAATAACGTAATATAACGTAACCTAACCCAACCTAACATCTCGGCGGTAATATTTGAAAACATACCTGGCGAGTTGGACTCTACGTCTCCATGGGACCTTTATATACATCAATAAAGTAATATAAACTAACCTAACCCAACCTAACATTTCGGCGGTAATATTCGACAACATTCCTGTCGAGTTGGTTTCTCCGTCTCCGTGGGATCTTTATAGACATCCATAACGTAATATAACCTAACCTAACCCAACCTAACATCTCGGCCGTAATATTTGACAACATACCTGGCGAGTTGGCCTCTGCGTCTCCGTGGAACCTTCATATACATCAATACCGAAATATAACCTAACCTAACCCAACCTAACATCTCGGCGGTAATATTTGACAACATTCCTGGCAAGTTGGCCTCTATGTCTCCGTGGGACCTTTATATACATCTATAACGTAATATAACCTAACCTAACCCAACCTAACGACTCGGCGGTAATATTTGAAAACATTCATGGCGATTTGGCATCTACGTCTCCGTGGGACCTTCATATACATCAATAACGTAATATAGCCTAACCTAACCCAACCTAACGTCTCGGCGGTAATATTTGAAAAGAATCATGGCGATTTGGCATCTACGTCTCCGTGGGACCTTCATATACATCAATAACGTAATATAGCCTAACCTAACCCAACCTAACATTTCGGCGTTAATATTTGACAACATTCCTGGCGAGTTGGCTTCTCCGTCTCCGTGGGACCTTCATATACCTCAATAACGTAATAAAGCCTAACCTAACCCAACCTAACATCTCGGCGGTAATATTTGAAAACATTCCTTGCGAGTCGGACTCTACGTCACCGTGGGACCTTTATAGACATCCATAACGTAATATAACCTAACCTAACCCAGCCTATCATCTCGGCGGTAATATTTGACAACATTCCTGGCGAGTTGGCCTCTATGTCTCCGTGGGACCTTTATATACATCTATAACGTAATATAACCTAACCTAACCCAACCTAACATTTCGGCGGTAATATTTGAAAACATACCTGGCGAGTTGGACTCTACGTCTCCGTGGGACCTTTATATACATCAATAAAGTAATATAAACTAACCTAACCCAACCTAACATCTCGACGGTAATATTTGAAAACATTCATGGCGATTTGGCATCTACGTCTCCGTGGGACCTTCATATACATCAATAACGTAATATAGCCTAACCTAACCCAACCTAACGTCTCGGCGGTAATATTTGACAACATTCGTGGCGAGTTGGCCTCTATGTCTCCGTGGGACCTTTATATACATCTATAACGTAATATAACCTAACCTAACCCAACCTAACGTCTCGGCGGTAATATTTGAAAACATTCATGGCGATTTGGCATCTACGTCTCCGTGGGACCTTCATATACATCAATAACGTAATATAGCCTAACCTAACCCAACCTAACGTCTCGGCGGTAATATTTGAAAACATTCATGGCGATTTGGCATCTACGTCTCCGTGGGACCTTCATATACATCAATAACGTAATATAGCCTAACCTAACCCAACCTAACGTTCGGCGGTAATATTTGAAAACATTCATGGCGATTTGGCATCTACGTCTCCGTGGGACCTTTATATACATCAATAACGTAATATAACCTAACCTAACCCAACCTAACGTCTCGGCGGTAATATTTGAAAACATTCATGGCGATTTGGCATCTTCGTCTCCGTGGGACCTTCATATACATCAATAACGTAATATAGCCTAACGTAACCCAACCTAACATTTCGGCGGTAGTATTTGACAACATTCCTGGCGAGTTGGCTTCTCCGTCTCCGTGGGACATTTATATACATCAATAACGTAATATAACGTAACCTAACCCAACCTATCATCCCGGCGGTAATATTTGATCACATTCCTGGTTTGTGGCCTCTACGTCTCCGCGGGACCTTTATATACATCTATAACGTGATATAACCTAACCTAACCCAACCTAACATCTCGGCGGTAATATTTGAAAAGATTCCTTGCGAGTTGGCATCTACGTCTCCGTGGGACCTTCATATACATCAATAACGTAATATAGCCTAACCTAACCCAACCTAACATTCCGGCGGTAATATTTGACAACATTCCTGGCGAGTTGGATTCTCCGTCTCCGTGGGACATTTATATGCATCAATAACGTAATATAACCTAACCTAACCCAACCTAAAATCTCGGCGGTAATATTTGACAACATACCTGGCGAGTTGGCCTCTGCGTCTCCGTGGAACCTTCATATGCATCAATTACGAAATATAACCTAACCTAACCCAACCTAACATCTAGGCGGTAATATTTGAAAACATTCCTGGCGAGTTGGCATCTACGTCTCCGTGGGACCATCATATACATCAATAACGTAATATAGCCTAATCTAACCCAACCTAACATTTCGGCGGTAATATTTGAAAACATTCATGGCAATTTGGCATCTACGTCTCCGTGGGACATTTATATACATCTATAACGTAATATAACCTAACCTAACCCAACCTAACATCTCGGCGGTAATATTTGACAACATACCTGGCGAGTTGGCCTCTACATCTCCGTGGATCCTTCATATACATCAATAATGAAATATAACCTAACCTAAGCCAACCTAACATCTCGGCGGTAATATTTGACAACGTACCTGGCGAGTTGGCCTCTACATCTCCGTGGAACCTTCATATACATCAATAATGAAATATAACCTAACCTAACCCAACCTAACATCTCGGCGGTAATATTTGAAGACATTCCTGGCGAGTTGGCTTCTCCGTCACCGTGGGACCTTTATATACATCAATAACGTAATATAACCTAACCTAACCCAACCTAACGTCTCGGCGGTAATATTTGAAAACATTCATGGCGATTTGGCATCTTCGTCTCCGTGGGACCTTCATATACATCAATAACGTAATATAGCCTAACCTAACCCAACCTAACATTTCGGCGGTAGTATTTGACAACATTCCTGGCGAGTTGGCTTCTCCGTCTCGGTGGGACATTTATATACATCAATAACGTAATATAACCTAACCTAACCCAACCTTACATCTCGGCGGTAATATTTGACAACATACCTGGCGAGTTGGCCCCTATATCTCCGTGGAACCTTCATATACATCAATAATGAAATATAACCTAACCTAACCCAACCTAACATCTCGGCGGTAATATTTGAAGACATTCCTGGCGAGTTGGCTTCTCCGTCACCGTGGGACCTTTATATACATCAATAACGTAATATAACGTAACCTAACCCAACCTAACGTCTCGGCGGTAATATTTGAAAACATTCATGGCGATTTGGCATCTACGTCTCCGCGGGACCTTCCTATACATCAATAACGTAATATAGCCTAACCTAACCCAACCTAACGTCTCGGCGGTAATATTTGACAACATTCCTGGCGAGTTGGCCTCTATGTCTCCGTGGGACCTTTATATACATCTATAACGTAATATAACCTAACCTAACCCAACCTGACGTCTCGGCGGTAATATTTGAAAACATTCATGGCGATTTGGCATCTACGTCTCCGTGGGACCTTCATATACTTCAATAACGTAATATAGCCTAACCTAACCCAACCTAACATTCCGGCGGTAATATTTGACAACATGCCCGGCGAGTTGGATTCTCCGTCTCCGTGGGACATTTATATACATCAATAACGTAATATAACCTAACCTAACCCAACCTAACATCTCGGCGGTAATATTTGACAACATACCTGGCGAGGTGGCCTCTGCGTCTCCGTGGAACCTTCATATGCATCAATTACGAAATATAACCTAACCTAACCCAACCTAACATCTAGGCGGTAATATTTGAAAACATTCCTGGCGAGTTGGCATCTACGTCTCCGTGGGACCTTCATATACATCAATAACGTAATATAGCCTAACCTAACCCAACCTAACATTTCGGCGGTAATATTTGAAGACATTCCTGGCGAGTTGGCTCCTCCGTCACCGTGGGACCTTTATATACATCAATAACGTAATATAACCTAACCTAACCCAACCTAACGTCTCGACGGTAATATTTGAAAACATTCATGGCGATTTGGCATCTACGTCTCCGTGGGACCTTCATATACATCAATAACGTAATATAACCTAACCTAACTCAACCTAACATCTCGGCGGTAATATTTGACAACATACCTGGCGAGTTGGCCTCTGCGTCTCCGTGGAACCTTCATATACATCAATAACGAAATATAACCTAACCTAACCCAACGTAACATCTCAGCGGTAATATTTGAAAACATTCCTGGCGAGTTGGCTTCTCCGTCTCCGTGGGATCTTTTTATACATAAATAACGTAATATAACCTAACCTAACCCAACCTAACATCTCGGCGGTAATATTTGAAAACATACCTGGCGAGTTGGCCTCTACGTCTCCGTGGGACCTTTATATACATCAATAACGTAATATAACCTAACCTAACCCAACCTAACGTCTCGGCGGTAATATTTGAAAACATTCATGGCGATTTGGCATCTACGTCTCCGTGGGTCCTTTATATACATCAATAACGTAATATAACCTAACCTAACCCAACCTAACGTCTCGGCGGTAATATTTGAAAACATTCATGGCGATTTGGCATCTTCGTCTCCGTGGGACCTTCATATACATCAATAACGTAATATAGCCTAACCTAACCCAACCTAACATTTCGGCGGTAGTATTTGACAACATTCCTGGCGAGTTGGCTTCTCCGTCTCGGTGGGACATTTATATACATCAATAACGTAATATAACCTAACCTAACCCAACCTTACATCTCGGCGGTAATATTTGACAACATACCTGGCGAGTTGGCCCCTACATCTCCGTGGAACCTTCATATACATCAATAATGAAATATAACCTAACCTAACCCAACCTAACATCTAGGCGGTAATATTTGAAAACATTCCTGGCGAGTTGGCATCTACGTCTCCGTGGGACCTTCATATACATCAATAACGTAATATAGCCTAACCTAACCCAACCTAACATTTCGGCGGTAATATTTGAAGACATTCCTGGCGAGTTGGCTCCTCCGTCACCGTGGGACCTTTATATACATCAATAACGTAATATAACCTAACCTAACCCAACCTAACGTCTCGACGGTAATATTTGAAAACATTCATGGCGATTTGGCATCTACGTCTCCGTGGGACCTTCATATACATCAATAACGTAATATAGCCTAACCTAACCCAACCTAACGTCTCGGCGGTAATATTTGACAACATTCGTGGCGAGTTGGCCTCTATGTCTCCGTGGGACCTTTATATACATCTATAACGTAATATAACCTAACCTAACCCAACCTAACGTCTCGGCGGTAATATTTGAAAACATTCATGGCGATTTGGCATCTTCGTCTCCGTGGGACCTTCATAAACATCAATAACGTAATATAGCCTAACCTAACCCAACCTAACGTTTCGACGGTAGTATTTGACAACATTCCTGGCGAGTTGGCTTCTCCGTCTCGGTGGGACATTTATATACATCATTAACGTAATATAACCTAACCTAACCCAACCTTACATCTCGGCGGTAATATTTGACAACATACCTGGCGAGTTGGCCTCTACATCTCCGTGGAACCTTCATATACATCAATAATGAAATATAACCTAACCTAACCCAACCTAACATCTCGGCGGTAATATTTGAAGACATTCCTGGCGAGTTGGCTTCTCCGTCACCGTGGGACCTTTATATACATCAATAACGTAATATAACCTAACCTAACCCAACCTAACGTCTCGGCGGTAATATTTGAAAACATTCCTGGCGAGTTGGCTTCTCCGTCTCCGTGGGACATTTATATACATCAATAACGTAATATAACCTAACCTAACCCAACCTTACATCTCGGCGGTAATATTTGACAACATACCTGGCGAGTTGGACTCTACATCTCCGTGGAACCTTCATATACATCAATAATGAAATATAACCTAACCTAACCCAACCTAACATCTCGGCGGTAATATTTGACATCATTCCTGACGAGTTGGCCTCTACGTCTCCGTTTGACCTTCATAAACATCAATAACGTAATATAACGTAACCTAACCCAACCTAACATCTCGGCGGTAATATTTGAAAACATACCTGGCGAGTTGGACTCTACGTCTCCGTGGGACCTTTATATACATCAATAAAGTAATATAAACTAACCTAACCCAACCTAACATTTCGGCGGTAATATTCGACAACATTCCTGTCGAGTTGGTTTCTCCGTCTCCGTGGGATCTTTATAGACATCCATAACGTAATATAACCTAACCTAACCCAACCTAACATCTCGGCCGTAATATTTGACAACATACCTGGCGAGTTGGCCTCTGCGTCTCCGTGGAACCTTCATATACATCAATACCGAAATATAACCTAACCTAACCCAACCTAACATCTCGGCGGTAATATTTGACAACATTCCTGGCAAGTTGGCCTCTATGTCTCCGTGGGACCTTTATATACATCTATAACGTAATATAACCTAACCTAACCCAACCTAACGACTCGGCGGTAATATTTGAAAACATTCATGGCGATTTGGCATCTACGTCTCCGTGGGACCTTCATATACATCAATAACGTAATATAGCCTAACCTAACCCAACCTAACGTCTCGGCGGTAATATTTGAAAAGAATCATGGCGATTTGGCATCTACGTCTCCGTGGGACCTTCATATACATCAATAACGTAATATAGCCTAACCTAACCCAACCTAACATTTCGGCGTTAATATTTGACAACATTCCTGGCGAGTTGGCTTCTCCGTCTCCGTGGGACCTTCATATACCTCAATAACGTAATAAAGCCTAACCTAACCCAACCTAACATCTCGGCGGTAATATTTGAAAACATTCCTTGCGAGTCGGACTCTACGTCACCGTGGGACCTTTATAGACATCCATAACGTAATATAACCTAACCTAACCCAGCCTATCATCTCGGCGGTAATATTTGACAACATTCCTGGCGAGTTGGCCTCTATGTCTCCGTGGGACCTTTATATACATCTATAACGTAATATAACCTAACCTAACCCAACCTAACATTTCGGCGGTAATATTTGAAAACATACCTGGCGAGTTGGACTCTACGTCTCCGTGGGACCTTTATATACATCAATAAAGTAATATAAACTAACCTAACCCAACCTAACATTTCGGCGGTAATATTAGGCAACATTCCTGTCGAGTTGGTTTCTCCGTCTCCGTGGGATCTTTATAGACATCCATATCGTAATATAACCTAACCTAACCCAAGCTAACATCTCCGCGGTGATATTTGAAAACATTCATGGCGATTTGGCATCTACGTCTCCGTGGGTCCTTTATATACATCAATAACGTAATATAACCTAACCTAACCCAACCTAACATCTCGGCGGTAATATTTGAAAACATTCATGGCGATTTGGCATCTTCGTCTCCGTGGGACCTTCATATGCATCAATAACGTAATATAGCCTAACCTAACCCAACCTAACATCTCGGCGGTAATATTTGAAGACATTCCTGGCGAGTTGGCTTCTCCGTCACCGTGGGACCTTTATATGCATCAATAACGTAATATAACGTAACCTAACCCAACCTAACGTCTCGGCGGTAATATTTGAAAACATTCATGGCGATTTGGCATCTACGTCTCCGTGGGACCTTTATATACATCAATAACGTAATATAACCTAACCTAACCCAACCTAACGTCTCGGCGGTAATATTTGAAAACATTCATGGCGATTTGGCATCTTCGTCTCCGTGGGACCTTCATATACATCAATAACGTAATATAGCCTAACGTAACCCAACCTAACATTTCGGCGGTAGTATTTGACAACATTCCTGGCGAGTTGGCTTCTCCGTCTCCGTGGGACATTTATATACATCAATAACGTAATATAACGTAACCTAACCCAACCTATCATCCCGGCGGTAATATTTGATCACATTCCTGGTTTGTGGCCTCTACGTCTCCGCGGGACCTTTATATACATCTATAACGTGATATAACCTAACCTAACCCAACCTAACATCTCGGCGGTAATATTTGAAAAGATTCCTTGCGAGTTGGCATCTACGTCTCCGTGGGACCTTCATATACATCAATAACGTAATATAGCCTAACCTAACCCAACCTAACATTCCGGCGGTAATATTTGACAACATTCCTGGCGAGTTGGATTCTCCGTCTCCGTGGGACATTTATATGCATCAATAACGTAATATAACCTAACCTAACCCAACCTAAAATCTCGGCGGTAATATTTGACAACATACCTGGCGAGTTGGCCTCTGCGTCTCCGTGGAACCTTCATATGCATCAATTACGAAATATAACCTAACCTAACCCAACCTAACATCTAGGCGGTAATATTTGAAAACATTCCTGGCGAGTTGGCATCTACGTCTCCGTGGGACCATCATATACATCAATAACGTAATATAGCCTAATCTAACCCAACCTAACATTTCGGCGGTAATATTTGAAAACATTCATGGCAATTTGGCATCTACGTCTCCGTGGGACATTTATATACATCTATAACGTAATATAACCTAACCTAACCCAACCTAACATCTCGGCGGTAATATTTGACAACATACCTGGCGAGTTGGCCTCTACATCTCCGTGGATCCTTCATATACATCAATAATGAAATATAACCTAACCTAAGCCAACCTAACATCTCGGCGGTAATATTTGACAACATACCTGGCGAGTTGGCCTCTACATCTCCGTGGAACCTTCATATACATCAATAATGAAATATAACCTAACCTAACCCAACCTAACATCTCGGCGGTAATATTTGAAGACATTCCTGGCGAGTTGGCTTCTCCGTCACCGTGGGACCTTTATATACATCAATAACGTAATATAACCTAACCTAACCCAACCTAACGTCTCGGCGGTAATATTTGAAAACATTCATGGCGATTTTGCATCTACGTCTCCGTGGGACCTTCATATACATCAATAACGTAATATAACCTAACCTAACTCAACCTAACATCTCGGCGGTAATATTTGACAACATACCTGGCGAGTTGGCCTCTGCGTCTCCGTGGAACCTTCATATACATCAATAACGAAATATAACCTAACCTAACCCAACGTAACATCTCAGCGGTAATATTTGAAAACATTCCTGGCGAGTTGGCTTCTCCGTCTCCGTGGGATCTTTTTATACATAAATAACGTAATATAACCTAACCTAACCCAACCTAACATCTCGGCGGTAATATTTGAAAACATACCTGGCGAGTTGGCCTCTACGTCTCCGTGGGACCTTTATATACATCAATAACGTAATATAACCTAACCTAACCCAACCTAACGTCTCGGCGGTAATATTTGAAAACATTCATGGCGATTTGGCATCTACGTCTCCGTGGGTCCTTTATATACATCAATAACGTAATATAACCTAACCTAACCCAACCTAACGTCTCGGCGGTAATATTTGAAAACATTCATGGCGATTTGGCATCTCCGTCTCCGTGGGACATTTATATGCATCAATAACGTAATATAACCTAACCTAACCCAACCTAAAATCTCGGCGGTAATATTTGACAACATACCTGGCGAGTTGGCCTCTGCGTCTCCGTGGAACCTTCATATGCATCAATTACGAAATATAACCTAACCTAACCCAACCTAACATCTAGGCGGTAATATTTGAAAACATTCCTGGCGAGTTGGCATCTACGTCTCCGTGGGACCATCATATACATCAATAACGTAATATAGCCTAATCTAACCCAACCTAACATTTCGGCGGTAAAATTTGAAAACATTCATGGCAATTTGGCATCTACGCCTCCGTGGGACATTTCTATACATCTATAACGTAATATAACCTAACCTAACCCAACCTAACATCTCGGCGGTAATATTTGACAACATACCTGGCGAGTTGGCCTCTACATCTCCGTGGATCCTTCATATACATCAATAATGAAATATAACCTAACCTAAGCCAACCTAACATCTCGGCGGTAATATTTGACAACATACCTGGCGAGTTGGCCTCTACATCTCCGTGGAACCTTCATATACATCAATAATGAAATATAACCTAACCTAACCCAACCTAACATCTCGGCGGTAATATTTGAAGACATTCCTGGCGAGTTGGCTTCTCCGTCACCGTGGGACCTTTATATACATCAATAACGTAATATAACCTAACCTAACCCAACCTAACGTCTCGGCGGTAATATTTGAAAACATTCATGGCGATTTTGCATCTACGTCTCCGTGGGACCTTCATATACATCAATAACGTAATATAACCTAACCTAACTCAACCTAACATCTCGGCGGTAATATTTGACAACATACCTGGCGAGTTGGCCTCTGCGTCTCCGTGGAACCTTCATATACATCAATAACGAAATATAACCTAACCTAACCCAACGTAACATCTCAGCGGTAATATTTGAAAACATTCCTGGCGAGTTGGCTTCTCCGTCTCCGTGGGATCTTTTTATACATAAATAACGTAATATAACCTAACCTAACCCAACCTAACATCTCGGCGGTAATATTTGAAAACATACCTGGCGAGTTGGCCTCTACGTCTCCGTGGGACCTTTATATACATCAATAACGTAATATAACCTAACCTAACCCAACCTAGCGTCTCGGCGGTAATATTTGAAAACATTCATGGCGATTTGGCATCTACGTCTCCGTGGGTCCTTTATATACATCAATAACGTAATATAACCTAACCTAACCCAACCTAACGTCTCGGCGGTAATATTTGAAAACATTCATGGCGATTTGGCATCTACGTCTCCGCGGGACCGTCCTATACATCAATAACGTAATATAGCCTAACCTAACCCAACCTAACGTCTCGGCGGTAATATTTGACAACATTCCTGGCGAGTTGGCCTCTATGTCTCCGTGGGACCTTTATATATATCTATAACGTAATATAACCTAACCTAACCCAACCTGACGTCTCGGCGGTAATATTTGAAAACATTCATGGCGATTTGGCATCTACGTCTCCGTGGGACCTTCATATACTTCAATAACGTAATATAGCCTAACCTAACCCAACCTAACATTCCGGCGGTAATATTTGACAACATGCCCGGCGAGTTGGATTCTCCGTCTCCGTGGGACATTTATATACATCAATAACGTAATATAACCTAACCTAACCCAACCTAACATCTCGGCGGTAATATTTGACAACATACCTGGCGAGGTGGCCTCTGCGTCTCCGTGGAACCTTCATATGCATCAATTACGAAATATAACCTAACCTAACCCAACCTAACATCTAGGCGGTAATATTTGAAAACATTCCTGGCGAGTTGGCATCTACGTCTCCGTGGGACCTTCATATACATCAATAACGTAATATAGCCTAACCTAACCCAACCTAACATTTCGGCGGTAATATTTGAAGACATTCCTGGCGAGTTGGCTCCTCCGTCACCGTGGGACCTTTATATACAGCAATAACGTAATATAACGTAACCTAAACCAACCTATCATATACAGCAATAACGTAATATAACGTAACCTAAACCAACCTATCATATCGGTGGTAATATTTGACAACATTCCTGGCGATTTGGCCTCTACGTCTCCGTGGGGCCTTCATATACATCAATAACGTAATCTAACCTAACCTAACCCAACCTAACATCTCGGCGGTAATATTTAACAACATTCCTGGCGAGTTGGCCTCTACGCCTCCGTGGGACCTTCATATACATCAATAACGTAATATTACCTAACCTAACCCAACCTATCATCTCGGCGGTAATATTTGACAACATTCCTGGCCAGTTGGCCTCTACGTCTCCGTGGGATCTTCATATACATGAATAACGTAATATAACCTAACCTAACAAACCTATCATCTCGGCGGTAATATTTGACAACAGTCCTGGCCAGTTGGCCTCTACGTCTCCGTGGGACCTCCATATACATCAATAACGTAATATAACGTAACCTAAACCAACCTATCATATCGGCGGTAATATTTGAAAACATTCCTGTCGATGTTGGCCTCTACGTCTCCGTGGGACTTTTATATACATCAAAACGTAATTTAACCTAACCTAACCCAACGTAACATCTCGGCGGTAATATTTGGCAACATTCCTGGCTTGTTGGCCTCTACGTCTCCGTGGGACCTTCATACACATCAATAACGTAATATAACGTAACCTAAACCAACCTATCATATCGGCGGTAATATTTGAAAACATTCCTGTCGATGTTGGCCTCTACGTCTCCGTGGGACTTTTATATACATCAATACGTAATTTAACGTAACCTAACCCAACCTAACATCTCGGCACTAATATTTGACAACATTCCTGGCGAGTTGGCCTCTACATCTCCGTGCGACCTTCACATACATCAATAACGTAATCTAATCTAACCTAACCCAACCTATCATCTCGGCGGTAATATTTGACAAAATTCCTGGCCAGTTGGCATCTACGTGTCCGTGGGATCTTCATATACATGAATAACGTAATATAACCTAACCTAACCCAACCTATCATCTCGGCGGTAATATTTGACAACAGTCCTGGCCAGTTGGCCTCTACGTCTCCGTGGGACCTTCATATACATCAATAACGTAATATAACGTAACCTAAACCAACCTATCATATCGGCGGTAATATTTGAAAACATTCCTGTCGATGTTGGCCTCTACGTCTCCGTGGGACTTTTATATACATCAATACGTAATTTAACCTAACCTAACCCAACGTAACATCTCGGCGGTAATAGTTGACAACATTCCTGGAGAGTTCGCCTCTACGTGTGCGTCGGACCTTCATATACATCAATAACGTAATATAACCTAACCTAACCCAACCTATCATCTCGGCAGTAATATTTGACAACATTCCTGTCGAGTTGGCCTCTACGTCTCCGTGGGGCTTTTATATACATCAATAACGTAATATAACCTAACCTAACCCAACCTATCATCTCGGCGGTAATATTTGAAAACATTCCTGGCCAGTTGGCCTCTACGTCTCCGTGGGACCTTCATATACATCAATAACGTAATATAACGTAACCTAAACCAACCTATCATAACGGTGGTAATATTTGACAACATTCCTGGCGATTTGGCCTCTACGTCTCCGTGGGGCCTTCATATACATCAATAACGTAATCTAACCTAACCTAACCCAACCAAACATCTCGGCGGTAATATTTAACATCATTCCTGGCGAGTTGGCCTCTACGCCTCCGTGGGACCTGCACATACATCAATAACGTAATATAACCTAACCCAACCCAACCTAACATCTCGGCGGTAATATTTGACAACATTCCTGGCGAGTTGGCCTCTATGTCTCCGTGGGGCATTCATATACATCAATAACGTAATATAACCTAGCCTAACCCAACCTAACATCTAGGCACTAATATTTGACAACATTCCTGGCGAGTTGGCCTCTACCTCTCCGTGCGACCTTCTCATACATCAATAACGTAATATAATCTAACCCAACTCAACCTAACATCTCGGCACTAATATTTGACAAAATTCCTGGCCAGTTGGCCTCTACCTCTCCGTGCGACCTTCATATACATCAATAACGTAATATTACCTAATCTAATCCAACCTATCAACTCGGCGGTAGTATTTGAAAACATTCCTGGCGAGTTGGCCTCTATGTCTCCGTGGGGCATTCATATACATCAATAACGTAATATAACCTAACCTAACCCAACCTAACAGCTCGGCACTAATATTTGACAACATTCCTGGCGAGTTGGCCTCTACCTCTCCGTGCGACCTTCACATACATCAATAACGTAATCTAATCTAACCTAACCCAACCTATCATCTCGGCGGTAATATTTGACAAAATTCCTGGCCAGTTGGCCTCTACGAGTCCGTGGGATCTTCATATACATGAATAACGTAATATAACCTAACCTAACCCAACCTATCATCTCGGCGGTAATATTTGACAACAGTCCTGGCCAGTTGGCCTCTACGTCTCCGTGGGACCTTCATATACATCAATAACGTAGTATAACGTAACCTAAACCAACCTATCATATCGGCGGTAATATTTGAAAACCTTCCTGTCGATGTTGGCCTCTACGTCTCCGTGGGACTTTTATATACATCAATAACGTAATATAACCTAACCTAACCCAACCTAACATCTCGGCACTAATATTTGACAACATTCCTGGCGAGTTGGCCTCTACCTCTCCGTGCGACCTTCACATACATCAATAACGTAATCTAATCTAACCTAACCCAACCTATCATCTCGGCGGTAATATTTGACAAAATTCCTGGCCAGTTGGCCTCTACGAGTCCGTGGGATCTTCATATACATGAATAACGTAATATAACCTAACCTAACCCAACCTATCATCTCGGCGGTAATATTTGACAACAGTCCTGGCCAGTTGGCCTCTACGTCTCCGTGGGACCTTCATATACATCACTAACGTAGTATAACGTAACCTAAACCAACCTATCATATCGGCGGTAATATTTGAAAACCTTCCTGTCGATGTTGGCCTCTACGTCTCCGTGGGACTTTTATATACATCAATACGTAATTTAACCTAACCTAACCCAACGTAACATCTCGGCGGTAATATTTGACAACAGTCCTGGCCAGTTGGCCTCTACGTCTCCGTGGGACCTTCATATACATCAATAACGTAATATAACCTAACCTAACCCAACCTATCATCTCGGCAGTAATATTTGAAAACATTCCTGTCGATGTTGGCCTCTACGTCTCCGTGGGACTTTTATATACATCAATACGTAATTTAACCTAACCTAACCCAACGTAACATCTCGGCGGTAATAGTTGACAACATTCCTGGAGAGTTCGCCTCTACGTGTGCGTCGGACCTTCATATACATCAATAACGTAATATAACCTAACCTAACCCAACCTATCATCTCGGCAGTAATATTTGACAACATTCCTGTCGAGTTGGCCTCTACGTCTCCGTGGGGCTTTTATATACATCAATAACGTAATATAACCTAACCTAACCCAACCTATCATCTCGGCGGTAATATTTGAAAACATTCCTGGCCAGTTGGCCTCTACGTCTCCGTGGGACCTTCATATACATCAATAACGTAATATAACGTAACCTAAACCAACCTATCATAACGGTGGTAATATTTGACAACATTCCTGGCGATTTGGCCTCTACGTCTCCGTGGGGCCTTCATATACATCAATAACGTAATCTAACCTAACCTAACCCAACCTAACATCTCGGCGGTAATATTTAACATCATTCCTGGCGAGTTGGCCTCTACGCCTCCGTGGGACCTGCACATACATCAATAACGTAATATAACCTAACCCAACCCAACCTAACATCTCGGCGGTAATATTTGACAACATTCCTGGCGAGTTGGCCTCTATGTCTCCGTGGGGCATTCATATACATCAATAACGTAATATAACCTAGCCTAACCCAACCTAACATCTCGGCACTAATATTTGACAACATTCCTGGCGAGTTGGCCTCTACCTCTCCGTGCGACCTTCTCATACATCAATAACGTATTATAATCTAACCCAACTCAACCTAACATCTCGGCACTAATATTTGACAAAATTCCTGGCCAGTTGGCCTCTACCTCTCCGTGCGACCTTCATATACATCAATAACGTAATATTACCTAATCTAATCCAACCTATCAACTCGGCGGTAGTATTTGAAAACATTCCTGGCGAGTTGGCCTCTATGTCTCCGTGGGGCATTCATATACATCAATAACGTAATATAACCTAACCTAACCCAACCTAACATCTCGGCACTAATATTTGACAACATTCCTTGCGAGTTGGCCTCTACCTCTCCGTGCGACCTTCACATACATCAATAACGTAATCTAATCTAACCTAACCCAACCTATCATCTCGGCGGTAATATTTGACAAAATTCCTGGCCAGTTGGCCTCTACGAGTCCGTGGGATCTTCATATACATGAATAACGTAATATAACCTAACCTAACCCAACCTATCATCTCGGCGGTAATATTTGACAACAGTCCTGGCCAGTTGGCCTCTACGTCTCCGTGGGACCTTCATATACATCAATAACGTAGTATAACGTAACCTAAACCAACCTATCATATCGGCGGTAATATTTGAAAACCTTCCTGTCGATGTTGGCCTCTACGTCTCCGTGGGACTTTTATATACATCAATACGTAATTTAACCTAACCTAACCCAACGTAACATCTCGGCGGTAATATTTGACAACATTCCTGGAGAGTTGGCCTCTACGTGTGCGTCGGACCTTCATATACATCAATAACGTAATATAACCTAACCTAACCCAACCTATCATCTCGGCAGTAATATTTGACAACATTCCTGTCGAGTTGGCCTCTACGTCTCCGTGGGACTTTTATATACATCAATAACGTAATATAACCTAACCTAACCCAACCTATCATCTCGGCGGTAATATTTGAAAACATTCCTGGCCAGTTGGCCTCTACGTCTCCGTGGGACCTTCATATACATCAATAACGTAATATAACGTAACCTAAACCAACCTATCACATCGGTGGTAATATTTGACAACATTCCTGGCGATTTGGCCTCTACGTCTCCGTGGGGCCTTCATATACATCAATAACGTAATCTAACCTAACCTAACCCAACCTAACATCTCGGCGGTAATATTTAACAACATTCCTGGCGAGTTGGCCTCTACGCCTCCGTGGGACCTGCACATACATCAATAACGTAATATAACCTAACCCAACCCAACCTAACATCTCGGCGGTAATATTTGACAACATTCCTGGCGAGTTGGCCTCTATGTCTCCGTGGGGCATTCATATACATCAATAACGTAATATAACCTAACCTAACCCAACCTAACATCTCGGCGGTAATATTTAACAACATTCCTGGCGAGTTGGCCTCTACCTCTCCGTGCGACCTTCACATACATCAATAACGTAATATAATCTAACCTAACCCAACCTATCATCTCGGCGGTAATATTTGACAACAGTCCTGGCCAGTTGGCCTCTACGTCTCCGTGGGACCTTCATATACATCAATAACGTAATATAACGTAACCTAAACCAACCTATCATATCGGCGGTAATATTTGAAAACATTCCTGTCAATGTTGGCCTCTACGTCTCCGTGGGACTTTTATATACATCAATACGTAATTTAACCTAACCTAACCCAACGTAACATCTCGGCGGTAATAGTTGACAACATTCCTGGAGAGTTCGCCTCTACGTGTGCGTCGGACCTTCATATACATCAATAACGTAATATAACCTAACCTAACCCAACCTATCATCTCGGCAGTAATATTTGACAACATTCCTGTCGAGTTGGCCTCTACGTCTCCGTGGGGCTTTTATATACATCAATAACGTAATATAACCTAACCTAACCCAACCTATCATCTCGGCGGTAATATTTGAAAACATTCCTGGCCAGTTGGCCTCTACGTCTCCGTGGGACCTTCATATACATCAATAACGTAATATAACGTAACCTAAACCAACCTATCATAACGGTGGTAATATTTGACAACATTCCTGGCGATTTGGCCTCTACGTCTCCGTGGGGCCTTCATATACATCAATAACGTAATCTAACCTAACCTAACCCAACCTAACATCTCGGCGGTAATATTTAACATCATTCCTGGCGAGTTGGCCTCTACGCCTCCGTGGGACCTGCACATACATCAATAACGTAATATAACCTAACCCAACCCAACCTAACATCTCGGCGGTAATATTTGACAACATTCCTGGCGAGTTGGCCTCTATGTCTCCGTGGGGCATTCATATACATCAATAACGTAATATAACCTAGCCTAACCCAACCTAACATCTCGGCACTAATATTTGACAACATTCCTGGCGAGTTGGCCTCTACCTCTCCGTGCGACCTTCACATACATCAATAACGTAATATAATCTAACCCAACTCAACCTAACATCTCGGCACTAATATTTGACAAAATTCCTGGCCAGTTGGCCTCTACCTCTCCGTGCGACCTTCATATACATCAATAACGTAATATTACCTAATCTAATCCAACCTATCAACTCGGCGGTAGTATTTGAAAACATTCCTGGCGAGTTGGCCTCTATGTCTCCGTGGGGCATTCATATACATCAATAACGTAATATAACCTAACCTAACCCAACCTAACATCTCGGCACTAATATTTGACAACATTCCTGGCGAGTTGGCCTCTACCTCTCCGTGCGACCTTCACATACATCAATAACGTAATCTAATCTAACCTAACCCAACCTATCATCTCGGCGGTAATATTTGACAAAATTCCTGGCCAGTTGGCCTCTACGAGTCCGTGGGATCTTCATATACATGAATAACGTAATATAACCTAACCTAACCCAACCTATCATCTCGGCGGTAATATTTGACAACAGTCCTGGCCAGTTGGCCTCTACGTCTCCGTGGGACCTTCATATACATCAATAACGTAGTATAACGTAACCTAAACCAACCTATCATATCGGCGGTAATATTTGAAAACCTTCCTGTCGATGTTGGCCTCTACGTCTCCGTGGGACTTTTATATACATCAATACGTAATTTAACCTAACCTAACCCAACGTAACATCTCGGCGGTAATATTTGACAACATTCCTGGAGAGTTGGCCTCTACGTGTGCGTCGGACCTTCATATACATCAATAACGTAATATAACCTAACCTAACCCAACCTATCATCTCGGCAGTAATATTTGACAACATTCCTGTCGAGTTGGCCTCTACGTCTCCGTGGGACTTTTATATACATCAATAACGTAATATAACCTAACCTAACCCAACCTATCATCTCGGCGGTAATATTTGAAAACATTCCTGGCCAGTTGGCCTCTACGTCTCCGTGGGACCTTCATATACATCAATAACGTAATATAACGTAACCTAAATCAACCTATCACATCGGTCGTAATATTTGACAACATTCCTGGCGATTTGGCCTCTACGTCTCCGTGGGGCCTTCATATACATCAATAACGTAATCTAACCTAACCTAACCCAACCTAACATCTCGGCGGTAATATTTAACAACATTCCTGGCGAGTTGGCCTCTACGCCTCCGTGGGACCTGCACATACATCAATAACGTAATATAACCTAACCCAACCCAACCTAACATCTCGGCGGTAATATTTGACAACATTCCTGGCGAGTTGGCCTCTATGTCTCCGTGGGGCATTCATATACATCAATAACGTAATATAACCTAACCTAACCCAACCTAACATCTCGGCGGTAATATTTAACAACATTCCTGGCGAGTTGGCCTCTACCTCTCCGTGCGACCTTCACATACATCAATAACGTAATATAATCTAACCTAACCCAACCTATCATCTCGGCGGTAATATTTGACAACATTCCTGGCCAGTTGGCCTCTACGTCTCCGTGGGATGTTCATATACATGAATAACGTAATATAACCTAACCTAACCCAACCTATCATCTCGGCGGTAATATTTGACAACAGTCCTGGCCAGTTGGCTTCTACGTCTCCGTGGGACCTTCATATACATCAATAACGTAATATAACGTAACCTAAACCAACCTATCATATCGGCGGTAATATTTGAAAACATTCCTGTCGATGTTGGCCTCTACGTCTCCGTGGGACTTTTATATACATCAATACGTAATTTAACCTAACCTAACCCAACGTAACATCTCGGCGGTAATATTTGACAACATTCCTGGAGAGTTGGCCTCTACGTGTGCGTCGGACCTTCATATACATCAATAACGTAATATAACCTAACCCAACTCAACCTAACATCTCGGCACTAATATTTGACAAAATTCCTGGCCAGTTGGCCTCTACCTCTCCGTGCGACCTTCATATACATCAATAACGTAATATTACCTAACCTAATCCAACCTATCAACTCGGCGGTAGTATTTGAAAACATTCCTGGCGAGTTGGCCTCTATGTCTCCGTGGGGCATTCATATACATCAATAACGTAATATAACCTAGCCTAACCCAACCTAACATCTCGGCACTAATATTTGACAACATTCCTGGCGAGTTGGCCTCTACCTCTCCGTGCGACCTTCACATACATCAATAACGTAATATAATCTAACCCAACTCAACCTAACATCTCGGCACTAATATTTGACAAAATTCCTGGCCAGTTGGCCTCTACCTCTCCGTGCGACCTTCATATACATCAATAACGTAATATTACCTAATCTAATCCAACCTATCAACTCGGCGGTAGTATTTGAAAACATTCCTGGCGAGTTGGCCTCTATGTCTCCGTGGGGCATTCATATACATCAATAACGTAATATAACCTAACCTAACCCAACCTAACATCTCGGCACTAATATTTGACAACATTCCTGGCGAGTTGGCCTCTACCTCTCCGTGCGACCTTCACATACATCAATAACGTAATCTAATCTAACCTAACCCAACCTATCATCTCGGCGGTAATATTTGACAAAATTCCTGGCCAGTTGGCCTCTACGAGTCCGTGGGATCTTCATATACATGAATAACGTAATATAACCTAACCTAACCCAACCTATCATCTCGGCGGTAATATTTGACAACAGTCCTGGCCAGTTGGCCTCTACGTCTCCGTGGGACCTTCATATACATCAATAACGTAGTATAACGTAACCTAAACCAACCTATCATATCGGCGGTAATATTTGAAAACCTTCCTGTCGATGTTGGCCTCTACGTCTCCGTGGGACTTTTATATACATCAATACGTAATTTAACCTAACCTAACCCAACGTAACATCTCGGCGGTAATATTTGACAACATTCCTGGAGAGTTGGCCTCTACGTGTGCGTCGGACCTTCATATACATCAATAACGTAATATAACCTAACCTAACCCAACCTATCATCTCGGCAGTAATATTTGACAACATTCCTGTCGAGTTGGCCTCTACGTCTCCGTGGGACTTTTATATACATCAATAACGTAATATAACCTAACCTAACCCAACCTATCATCTCGGCGGTAATATTTGAAAACATTCCTGGCCAGTTGGCCTCTACGTCTCCGTGGGACCTTCATATACATCAATAACGTAATATAACGTAACCTAAATCAACCTATCACATCGGTCGTAATATTTGACAACATTCCTGGCGATTTGGCCTCTACGTCTCCGTGGGGCCTTCATATACATCAATAACGTAATCTAACCTAACCTAACCCAACCTAACATCTCGGCGGTAATATTTAACAACATTCCTGGCGAGTTGGCCTCTACGCCTCCGTGGGACCTGCACATACATCAATAACGTAATATAACCTAACCCAACCCAACCTAACATCTCGGCGGTAATATTTGACAACATTCCTGGCGAGTTGGCCTCTATGTCTCCGTGGGGCATTCATATACATCAATAACGTAATATAACCTAACCTAACCCAACCTAACATCTCGGCGGTAATATTTAACAACATTCCTGGCGAGTTGGCCTCTACCTCTCCGTGCGACCTTCACATACATCAATAACGTAATATAATCTAACCTAACCCAACCTATCATCTCGGCGGTAATATTTGACAACAGTCCTGGCCAGTTGGCCTCTACGTCTCCGTGGGACCTTCATATACATCAATAACGTAGTATAACGTAACCTAAACCAACCTATCATATCGGCGGTAATATTTGAAAACCTTCCTGTCGATGTTGGCCTCTACGTCTCCGTGGGACTTTTATATACATCAATACGTAATTTAACCTAACCTAACCCAACGTAACATCTCGGCGGTAATATTTGACAACATTCCTGGAGAGTTGGCCTCTACGTGTGCGTCGGATCTTCATATACATCAATAACGTAATATAACCTAACCTAACCCAACCTATCATCTCGGCAGTAATATTTGACAACATTCCTGTCGAGTTGGCCTCTACGTCTCCGTGGGACTTTTATATACATCAATAACGTAATATAACCTAACCTAACCCAACCTATCATCTCGGCGGTAATATATGACAACATTCCTGGCGAGTTGGCCTCTATGTCTCCGTGGGGCATTCATATACATCAATAACGTAATATAACCTAACCTAACCCAACCTATCATCTCGGCGGTAATATTTAACAACATTCCTGGCGAGTTGGCCTCTACCTCTCCGTGCGACCTTCACATGCATCAATAACGTAATATAATCTAACCTAACCCAACCTATCATCTCGGCGGTAATATTTGACAACATTCCTGGCCAGTTGGCCTCTACGTCTCCGTGGGATGTTCATATACATGAATAACGTAATATAACCTAACCTAACCCAACCTATCATCTCGGCGGTAATATTTGACAACAGTCCTGGCCAGTTGGCCTCTACGTCTCCGTGGGACCTTCATATACATCAATAACGTAATATAACGTAACCTAAACCAACCTATCATATCGGCGGTAATATTGGAAAACATTCCTGTCGATGTTGGCCTCTACGTCTCCGTGGGACTTTTATATACATCAATACGTAATTTAACGTAACCTAACCCAACGTAACATCTCGGCGGTAATATTTGACAACATTCCTGGAGAGTTGGCCTCTACGTGTGCGTCGGACCTTCATATACATCAATAACGTAATATAACCTAACCTACCCCAACCTATCATCTCGGCAGTAATATTTGACAACATTCCTGTCGAGTTGGCCTCTACGTCTCCGTGGGACTTTTATATACATCAATAACGTAATATAACCTAACCTAACCCAACCTATCATCTCGGCGGTAATATTTGACAACATTCCTGGCGAGTTGGCCTCTGTGTCTCCGTGGGGCATTCATATACATCAATAACGTAATATAACCTAACCTAACCCAACCTAACATCTCGGCGGTAATATTTAACAACATTCCTGGCGAGTTGGCCTCTACGTCTCCGTGGGACTTTTATATACATCAATACGTAATTTAACCTACCTAACCCAACGTAACATCTCGGCGGTAATATTTGACAACATTCCTGGAGAGTTGGCCTCTACGTGTGCGTCGGACCTTCATATACATCAATAACGTAATCTAACCTAACCTAACCCAACCTAACATCTCGGCGGTAATATTTAACATCATTCCTGGCGAGTTGGCCTCTACGCCTCCGTGGGACCTGCCCATACATCAATAACGTAATATAACCTAACCCAACCCAACCTAACATCTCGGCGGTAGGATTTGACAACATTCCTGGCGAGTTGGCCTCTATGTCTCCTTGCGGCATTCATATACATCAATAACGTAATATAACCTAACCTAACCCAACGTAACATCTCGGCGGTAATATTTGACAACATTCCTGGCGAGTTGGCCTCTACCTCTCCGTGCGACCTTCACATACACCAATAACGTAATATAATCTAACCCAACTCAACCTAACATCTCGGCACTAATATTTGACAAAATTCCTGGCCAGTTGGCCTCTACCTCTCCGTGCGACCTTCATATACATCAATAACGTAATATTACCTAACCTAATCCAACCTATCAACTCGGCGGTAGTATTTGAAAACATTCCTGGCGAGTTGGCCTCTATGTCTCCGTGGGGCATTCATATACATCAATAACGTAATATAACCTAACCTAACCCAACCTAACATCTCGGCACTAATATTTGACAACATTCCTGGCGAGTTGGCCTCTACCTCTCCGTGGGACTTTTATATACATCAATACGTAATTTAACCTAATCTAACCCAACGTAACATCTCGGCGGTAATATTTGACAACATTCCTGGAGAGTTGGCCTCTACGTGTGCGTCGGACCTTCATATACATCAATAACGTAATATAACCTAACCTAACCCAACCTGTCATCTCGGCAGTAATATTTGACAACATTCCTATCGAGTTGGCCTCTACGTCTCCGTGGGACTTTTATATACATCAATAACGTAATACAACCTAACCTAACCCAACCTATCATCTCGGCGGTAATATTTGAAAACATTCCTGGCCAGTTGGCCTCTACGTCTCCGTGGGACCTTCATATACATCAATAACGTAATATAACGTAACCTAAACCAACCTATCACATCGGTGGTAATATTTGACAACATTCCTGGCGATTTGGCCTCTACGTCTCCGTGGGGCCTTCATATACATCAATAACGTAATCTAACCTAACCTAACCCAACCTAACATCTCGGCGGTAATATTTAACAACATTCCTGGCGAGTTGGCCTCTACGCCTCCGTGGGACCTGCACATACATCAATAACGTAATATAACGTAACCTAAACCAACGTATCATATCGGCGGTAATATTTGACAACATTCCTGGCGAGTTGGCCTCTATGTCTCCGTGGGGCATTCATATACATCAATAACGTAATCTAACCTAACCTAACCCAACCTAAAATCTCGGCGTTAATATTTAACAACATTCCTGTCGAGTTGGCCTCTACGTCTCCGTGGGACCTTCATATACATCAATAACGTAATATAACGTAACCTAAACCAACGTATCATATCGGCGGTAATATTTGAAAACATTCCTGGCGAGTTGGCCTCTATGTCTCCGTGGGGCATTCATATACATCAATAACGTAATATAACCTAACCTAACCCAACCTAACATCTCGGCACTAATATTTGACAACATTCCTGGCGAGTTGGCCTCTACCTCTCCGTGCGACCTTCACATACATCAATAACGTAATATAATCTAACCTAACCCAACCTATCATCTCGGCGGTAATATTTGACAAAATTCCTGGCCAGTTGGCCGCTACGTCTCCGTGGGATCTTCATACACACGAATAACGTAATATAACCTAACCTAACCCAACCTATCATCTCGGCGGTAATATTTGACAACAGTCCTGGCCAGTTGGCCTCTACGTCTCCGTGGGACCTTCATATACATCAATAACGTAGTATAACGTAACCTAAACCAACCTATCATATCGGCGGTAATATTTGAAAACCTTCCTGTCGATGTTGGCCTCTACGTCTCCGTGGGACTTTTATATACATCAATACGTAATTTAACCTAACCTAACCCAACGTAACATCTCGGCGGTAATATTTGACAACATTCCTGGAGAGTTGGCCTCTACGTGTGCGTCGGATCTTCATATACATCAATAACGTAATATAACCTAACCTAACCCAACCTATCATCTCGGCAGTAATATTTGACAACATTCCTGTCGAGTTGGCCTCTACGTCTCCGTGGGACTTTTATATACATCAATAACGTAATATAACCTAACCTAACCCAACCTATCATCTCGGCGGTAATATATGACAACATTCCTGGCGAGTTGGCCTCTATGTCTCCGTGGGGCATTCATATACATCAATAACGTAATATAACCTAACCTAACCCAACCTATCATCTCGGCGGTAATATTTAACAACATTCCTGGCGAGTTGGCCTCTACCTCTCCGTGCGACCTTCACATGCATCAATAACGTAATATAATCTAACCTAACCCAACCTATCATCTCGGCGGTAATATTTGACAACATTCCTGGCCAGTTGGCCTCTACGTCTCCGTGGGATGTTCATATACATGAATAACGTAATATAACCTAACCTAACCCAACCTATCATCTCGGCGGTAATATTTGACAACAGTCCTGGCCAGTTGGCCTCTACGTCTCCGTGGGACCTTCATATACATCAATAACGTAATATAACGTAACCTAAACCAACCTATCATATCGGCGGTAATATTGGAAAACATTCCTGTCGATGTTGGCCTCTACGTCTCCGTGGGACTTTTATATACATCAATACGTAATTTAACGTAACCTAACCCAACGTAACATCTCGGCGGTAATATTTGACAACATTCCTGGAGAGTTGGCCTCTACGTGTGCGTCGGACCTTCATATACATCAATAACGTAATATAACCTAACCTACCCCAACCTATCATCTCGGCAGTAATATTTGACAACATTCCTGTCGAGTTGGCCTCTACGTCTCCGTGGGACTTTTATATACATCAATAACGTAATATAACCTAACCTAACCCAACCTATCATCTCGGCGGTAATATTTGACAACATTCCTGGCGAGTTGGCCTCTGTGTCTCCGTGGGGCATTCATATACATCAATAACGTAATATAACCTAACCTAACCCAACCTAACATCTCGGCGGTAATATTTAACAACATTCCTGGCGAGTTGGCCTCTACGTCTCCGTGGGACTTTTATATACATCAATACGTAATTTAACCTACCTAACCCAACGTAACATCTCGGCGGTAATATTTGACAACATTCCTGGAGAGTTGGCCTCTACGTGTGCGTCGGACCTTCATATACATCAATAACGTAATCTAACCTAACCTAACCCAACCTAACATCTCGGCGGTAATATTTAACATCATTCCTGGCGAGTTGGCCTCTACGCCTCCGTGGGACCTGCCCATACATCAATAACGTAATATAACCTAACCCAACCCAACCTAACATCTCGGCGGTAGGATTTGACAACATTCCTGGCGAGTTGGCCTCTATGTCTCCGTGGGGCATTCATATACATCAATAACGTAATATAACCTAACCTAACCCAACGTAACATCTCGGCGGTAATATTTGACAACATTCCTGGCGAGTTGGCCTCTACCTCTCCGTGCGACCTTCACATACACCAATAACGTAATATAATCTAACCCAACTCAACCTAACATCTCGGCACTAATATTTGACAAAATTCCTGGCCAGTTGGCCTCTACCTCTCCGTGCGACCTTCATATACATCAATAACGTAATATTACCTAACCTAATCCAACCTATCAACTCGGCGGTAGTATTTGAAAACATTCCTGGCGAGTTGGCCTCTATGTCTCCGTGGGGCATTCATATACATCAATAACGTAATATAACCTAACCTAACCCAACCTAACATCTCGGCACTAATATTTGACAACATTCCTGGCGAGTTGGCCTCTACCTCTCCGTGGGACTTTTATATACATCAATACGTAATTTAACCTAATCTAACCCAACGTAACATCTCGGCGGTAATATTTGACAACATTCCTGGAGAGTTGGCCTCTACGTGTGCGTCGGACCTTCATATACATCAATAACGTAATATAACCTAACCTAACCCAACCTGTCATCTCGGCAGTAATATTTGACAACATTCCTATCGAGTTGGCCTCTACGTCTCCGTGGGACTTTTATATACATCAATAACGTAATACAACCTAACCTAACCCAACCTATCATCTCGGCGGTAATATTTGAAAACATTCCTGGCCAGTTGGCCTCTACGTCTCCGTGGGACCTTCATATACATCAATAACGTAATATAACGTAACCTAAACCAACCTATCACATCGGTGGTAATATTTGACAACATTCCTGGCGATTTGGCCTCTACGTCTCCGTGGGGCCTTCATATACATCAATAACGTAATCTAACCTAACCTAACCCAACCTAACATCTCGGCGGTAATATTTAACAACATTCCTGGCGAGTTGGCCTCTACGCCTCCGTGGGACCTGCACATACATCAATAACGTAATATAACGTAACCTAAACCAACGTATCATATCGGCGGTAATATTTGACAACATTCCTGGCGAGTTGGCCTCTATGTCTCCGTGGGGCATTCATATACATCAATAACGTAATCTAACCTAACCTAACCCAACCTAAAATCTCGGCGTTAATATTTAACAACATTCCTGTCGAGTTGGCCTCTACGTCTCCGTGGGACCTTCATATACATCAATAACGTAATATAACGTAACCTAAACCAACGTATCATATCGGCGGTAATATTTGAAAACATTCCTGGCGAGTTGGCCTCTATGTCTCCGTGGGGCATTCATATACATCAATAACGTAATATAACCTAACCTAACCCAACCTAACATCTCGGCACTAATATTTGACAACATTCCTGGCGAGTTGGCCTCTACCTCTCCGTGCGACCTTCACATACATCAATAACGTAATATAATCTAACCTAACCCAACCTATCATCTCGGCGGTAATATTTGACAAAATTCCTGGCCAGTTGGCCGCTACGTCTCCGTGGGATCTTCATACACACGAATAACGTAATATAACCTAACCTAACCCAACCTATCATCTCGGCGGTAATATTTGACAACAGTCCTGGCCAGTTGGCCTCTACGTCTCCGTGGGACCTTCATATACATCAATAACGTAGTACAACGTAACCTAAACCAACCTATCATATCGGCGGTAATATTTGAAAACATTCCTGTCGATGTTGGCCTCTACGTCTCCGTGGGACTTTTATATACATCAATACGTAATTTAACCTAACCTAACCCAACGTAACATCTCGGCGGTAATATTTGACAACATTCCTGGAGAGTTGGCCTCTACGTGTGCGTCGGACCTTCATATACATCAATAACGTAATATAACCTAACCTAACCCAACCTATCATCTCGGCAGTAATATTTGACAACATTCCTGTCGAGTTGGCCTCTACGTCTGCGTGGGACTTTTATATACATCAATAACGTAATATAACCTAACCTAACCCAACCTATCATCTCGGCGGTAATATTTGACAACATTCCTGGCGAGTTGGCCTCTATGTCTCCGTGGGGCATTCATATACATCAATAACGTAATATAACCTAACCTAACCCAACCTATCATCTCGGCGGTAATATTTAACAACATTCCTGGCGAGTTGGCCTCTACCTCTCCGTGCGACCTTCACATGCATCAATAACGTAATATAATCTAACCTAAGCCAACCTATCATCTCGGCGGTAATATTTGACGACATTCCTGGCCAGTTGGCCTCTACGTCTCCGTGGGATGTTCATATACATGAATAACGTAATATAACCTAACCTAACCCAACCTATCATCTCGGCGGTAATATTTGACAACAGTCCTGGCCAGTTGGCCTCTACGTCTCCGTGGGACCTTCATATACATCAATAACGTAATATAACGTAACCTAAACCAACCTATCATATCGGCGGTAATATTTGAAAACATTCCTGTCGATGTTGGCCTCTACGTCTCCGTGGGACTTTTATATACATCAATACGTAATTTAACGTAACCTAACCCAACGTAACATCTCGGCGGTAATATTTGACAACATTCCTGGAGAGTTGGCCTCTACGTGTGCGTCGGACCTTCATATACATCAATAACGTAATATAACCTAACCTACCCCAACCTATCATCTCGGCAGTAATATTTGACAACATTCCTGTCGAGTTGGCCTCTACGTCTCCGTGGGACTTTTATATACATCAATAACGTAATATAACCTAACCTAACCCAACCTATCATCTCGGCGGTAATATTTGACAACATTCCTGGCGAGTTGGCCTCTGTGTCTCCGTGGGGCATTCATATACATCAATAACGTAATATAACCTAACCTAACCCAACCTAACATCTCGGCGGTAATATTTAACAACATTCCTGGCGAGTTGGCCTCTACGTCTCCGTGGGACTTTTATATACATCAATACGTAATTTAACCTACCTAACCCAACGTAACATCTCGGCGGTAATATTTGACAACATTCCTGGAGAGTTGGCCTCTACGTGTGCGTCGGACCTTCATATACATCAATAACGTAATATAACCTAACCTAACCCAACCTATCATCTCGGCAGTAATATTTGACAACATTCCTGTCCAGTTGGCCTCTACGTCTCCGTGGGACTTTTATATACATCAATAACGTAATATAACCTAACCTAACCCAACCTATCATCTCGGCGGTAATATTTGACAACATTCCTGGCCAGTTGGCCTCTACGTCTCCGTGGGACCTTCATATACATCAATAACGTAATATAACGTAACCTAAACCAACCTATCATATCGGTGGTAATATTTGAAAACATTCATGGCGATTTGGCCTCTACGTCTCCGTGGGGCCTTCATATACATCAATAACGTAATCTAACCTAACCTAACCCAACCTAACATCTCGGCGGTAATATTTAACAACATTCCTGGCGAGTTGGCCTCTACGTCTCCGTGGGACTTTTATATACATCAATACGTAATTTAACCTACCTAACCCAACGTAACATCTCGGCGGTAATATTTGACAACATTCCTGGAGAGTTGGCCTCTACGTGTGCGTCGGACCTTCATATACATCAATAACGTAATATAACCTAACCTAACCCAACCTATCATCTCGGCAGTAATATTTGACAACATTCCTGTCCAGTTGGCCTCTACGTCTCCGTGGGACTTTTATATACATCAATAACGTAATATAACCTAACATAACCCAACCTATCATCTCGGCGGTAATATTTGACAACATTCCTGGCCAGTTGGCCTCTACGTCTCCGTGGGATCTTCATATACATGAATAACGTAATATAACCTAACATAACCAACCTATCATCTCGGCGGTAATATTTGACAACAGTCCTGGCCAGTTGGCCTCTACGTCTCCGTGGGACCTTCATATACATCAATAACGTAATATAACGTAACCTAAACCAACCTATCATATCGGCGGTAATATTTGAAAACATTCCTGTCGATGTTGGCCTCTACGTCTCCGTGGGACTTTTATATACATCAAAACGTAATTTAACCTAACCTAACCCAACGTAACATCTCGGCGGTAATATTTGGCAACATTCCTGGCTTGTTGGCCTCTACGTCTCCGTGGGACCTTCATACACATCAATAACGTAATATAACCTAACCTAACCCAACCTAACATTTCGGCGGTAATATTTGACAACATTCCTGGCGAGTTGGCCTCTATGTCTCCGTGGGGCATTCATATACATCAATAACGTAATATAACCTAACCTAACACAACCTAACATCTCGGCACTAATATTTGACAACATTCCTGGCGAGTTGGCCTCTACCTCTCCGTGCGACCTTCACATACATCAATAACGTAATCTAATCTAACCTAACCCAACCTATCATAACGGTGGTAATATTTGACAACATTCCTGGCGATTTGGCCTCTACGTCTCCGTGGGGCCTTCATATACATCAATAACGTAATCTAACCTAACCTAACCCAACCTAACATCTCGGCGGTAATATTTAACATCATTCCTGGCGAGTTGGCCTCTACGCCTCCGTGGGACCTGCACATACATCAATAACGTAATATAACCTAACCCAACCCAACCTAACATCTCGGCGGTAATATTTGACAACATTCCTGGCGAGTTGGCCTCTATGTCTCCGTGGGGCATTCATATACATCAATAACGTAATATAACCTAACCTAACCCAACGTAACATCTCGGCGGTAATATTTGACAACATTCCTGGCGAGTTGGCCTCTACCTCTCCGTGCGACCTTCACATACACCAATAACGTAATATAATCTAACCCAACTCAACCTAACATCTCGGCACTAATATTTGACAAAATTCCTGGCCAGTTGGCCTCTACCTCTCCGTGCGACCTTCATATACATCAATAACGTAATATTACCTAACCTAATCCAACCTATCAACTCGGCGGTAGTATTTGAAAACATTCCTGGCGAGTTGGCCTCTATGTCTCCGTGGGGCATTCATATACATCAATAACGTAATATAACCTAACCTAACCCAACCTAACATCTCGGCACTAATATTTGACAACATTCCTGGCGAGTTGGCCTCTACCTCTCCGTGGGACTTTTATATACATCAATACGTAATTTAACCTAATCTAACCCAACGTAACATCTCGGCGGTAATATTTGACAACATTCCTGGAGAGTTGGCCTCTACGTGTGCGTCGGACCTTCATATACATCAATAACGTAATATAACCTAACCTAACCCAACCTGTCATCTCGGCAGTAATATTTGACAACATTCCTGTCGAGTTGGCCTCTACGTCTCCGTGGGACTTTTATATACATCAATAACGTAATACAACCTAACCTAACCCAACCTATCATCTCGGCGGTAATATTTGAAAACATTCCTGGCCAGTTGGCCTCTACGTCTCCGTGGGACCTTCATATACATCAATAACGTAATATAACGTAACCTAAACCAACCTATCACATCGGTGGTAATATTTGACAACATTCCTGGCGATTTGGCCTCTACGTCTCCGTGGGGCCTTCATATACATCAATAACGTAATCTAACCTAACCTAACCCAACCTAACATCTCGGCGGTAATATTTAACAACATTCCTGGCGAGTTGGCTTCTCCGTCTCCGTGGGATCTTTTTATACATAAATAACGAAATATAACCTAACCTAACCCAACGTAACATCTCGGCGGTAATATTTGACAACATTCTTGGCGAGTTGGCTTCTCCGTCTCCGTGGGATCTTCATACACATGAATAACGTAATATAACCTAACCTAACCCAACCTATCATCTCGGCGGTAATATTTGACAACAGTCCTGGCCAGTTGGCCTCTACGTCTCCGTGGGACCTTCATATACATCAATAACGTAGTACAACGTAACCTAACCCAACCTATCATATCGGCGGTAATATTTGAAAACATTACTGTCGATGTTGGCCTCTACGTCTCCGTGGGGCATTCATATACATCAATAACGTAATATAACCTAACCTAACCCAACCTAACATCTCGGCACTAATATTTGACAACATTCCTGGCGAGTTGGCCTCTACCTCTCCGTGCGACCTTCACATACATCAATAACGTAATCTAATCTAACCTAACCCAACCTATCATCTCGGCGGTAATATTTGACAAAATTCCTGGCCAGTTGGCCTCTACGTGTCCGTGGGATCTTCATATACATGAATAACGTAATATAACCTAACCTAACCCAACCTATCATCTCGGCGGTAATATTTGACAACAGTCCTGGCCAGTTGGCCTCTACGTCTCCGTGGGACCTTCATATACATCAATAACGTAATATAACGTAACATAAACCAACCTATCATATCGGCGGTAATATTTGAAAACATTCCTGTCGATGTTGGCCTCTACGTCTCCGTGGGACTTTTATATACATCAATACGTAATTTAACCTAACCTAACCCAACGTAACATCTCGGCGGTAATATTTGACAACATTCCTGGAGAGTTGGCCTCTACGTGTGCGTCGGACCTTCATATACATCAATAACGTAATATAACCTAACCTAACCCAACCTATCATCTCGGCAGTAATATTTGACAACATTCCTGTCGAGTTGGCCTCTACGTCACCGTGGGGCTTTTATATACATCAATAACGTAATAGAACCTAACCTAACCCAACCTATCATCTCGGCGGTAATATTTGAAAACATTCCTGGCCAGTTGGCCTCTACGTCTCCGTGGGACCTTCATATACATCAATAACGTAATCTAACCTAACCTAACCCAACCTAACATCTCGGCGGTAATATTTAACAACATTCCTGGCGAGTTGGCCTCTACGCCTCCGTGGGACCTGCACATACATCAATAACGTAATATAACGTAACCTAAACCAACGTATCATATCGGCGGTAATATTTAACAACATTCCTGGCGAGTTGGCCTCTACGCCTCCGTGGGACCAGCACATACATCAATAACGTAATATAACCTAACCCTACCCAACCTAACATCTCGGCGGTAATATTTGACAACATTCCTGGCGAGTTGGCCTCTATGTCTCCGTGGGGCATTCATATACATCAATAACGTAATATAACCTAACCTAACCCAACGTAACATCTCGGCGGTAATATTTGACAACATTCCTGGAGATTTGGCCTCTACGTGTGCGTCGGACCTTCATATACATCAATAACGTAATATAACCTAACCTAACCCAACCTATCATCTCGGCAGTAATATTTGACAGCATTCCTGTCGAGTTGGCCTCTACGTCTCCGTGGGACCTTCATATACATCAATAACGTAATATAACGTAACCTAAACCAACCTATCATCTCGGCGGTAATATTTGACAAAATTCCTGGCCAGTTGGCCTCTACGAGTCCGTGGGATCTTCATATACATGAATAACGTAATATAACCTAACCTAACCCAACCTATCATCTCGGCGGTAATATTTGACAACAGTCCTGGCCAGTTGGCCTCTACGTCTCCTTGGGACCTTCATATACATCAATAACGTAGTATAACGTAACCTAAACCAACCTATCATATCGGCGGTAATATTTGAAAACCTTCCTGTCGATGTTGGCCTCTACGTCTCCGTGGGACTTTTATATACATCAATACGTAATTTAACCTAACCCAACCCAACCTAACATCTCGGCGGTAATATTTGACAACATTCCTGGCGAGTTGGCCTCTATGTCTCCGTGGGGCATTCATATACATCAATAACGTAATATAACCTAACCTAACCCAACGTAACATCTCGGCGGTAATATTTGACAACATTCCTGGAGATTTGGCCTCTACGTGTGCGTCGGACCTTCATATACATCAATAACGTAATATAACCTAACCTAACCCAACCTATCATCTCGGCAGTAATATTTGACAGCATTCCTGTCGAGTTGGCCTCTACGTCTCCGTGGGACCTTCATATACATCAATAACGTAATATAACGTAACCTAAACCAACGTATCATATCGGCGGTAATATTTGAAAACATTCCTGTCGAGTTGGGCTCTACGTCTCCGTGGCACCTTCATATACATCAATAACGTAATATAACGTAACCTAAACCAACGTATCATATCGGCAGTAATATTTGACAACATTCCTGGCGAGTTGGCCTCTATGTCTCCGTGGGGCATTCATATACATCAATAACGTAATATTACCTAACCTAATCCAACCTATCAACTCGGCGGTAGTATTTGAAAACATTCCTGGCGAGTTGGCCTCTATGTCTCCGTGGGGCATTCATATACATCAATAACGTAATATAACCTAACCTAACCCAACCTAACATCTCGGCACTAATATTTGACAACATTCCTGGCGAGTTGGCCTCTACCTCTCCGTGCGACCTTCACATACATCAATAACGTAATATAATCTAACCTAACCCAACCTATCAGCTCGGCGGTAATATTTGACAAAATTCCTGGCCAGTTGGACGCTACGTCTCCGTGGGATCTTCATACACATGAATAACGTAATATAACCTAACCTAACCCAACCTATCATCTCGGCGGTAATATTTGACAACAGTCCTGGCCAGTTGGCCTCTACGTCTCCGTGGGACCTTCATATACATCAATAACGTAGTACAACGTAACCTAACCCAACCTATCATATCGGCGGTAATATTTGAAAACATTCCTGTCGATGTTGGCCTCTACGTCTCCGTGGGGCATTCATATACATCAATAACGTAATATAACCTAACCTAACCCAACCTAACATCTCGGCACTAATATTTGACAACATTCCTGGCGAGTTGGCCTCTACCTCTCCGTGCGACCTTCACATACATCAATAACGTAATCTAATCTAACCTAACCCAACCTATCATCTCGGCGGTAATATTTGACAAAATTCCTGGCCAGTTGGCCTCTACGTGTCCGTGGGATCTTCATATACATGAATAACGTAATATAACCTAACCTAACCCAACCTATCATCTCGGCGGTAATATTTGACAACAGTCCTGGCCAGTTGGCCTCTACGTCTCCGTGGGACCTTCATATACATCAATAACGTAATATAACGTAACATAAACCAACCTATCATATCGGCGGTAATATTTGAAAACATTCCTGTCGATGTTGGCCTCTACGTCTCCGTGGGACTTTTATATACATCAATACGTAATTTAACCTAACCTAACCCAACGTAACATCTCGGCGGTAATATTTGACAACATTCCTGGAGAGTTGGCCTCTACGTGTGCGTCGGACCTTCATATACATCAATAACGTAATATAACCTAACCTAACCCAACCTATCATCTCGGCAGTAATATTTGACAACATTCCTGTCGAGTTGGCCTCTACGTCTCCGTGGGACTTTTATATACATCAATAACGTAATATAACCTAACCTAACCCAACCTATCACCTCGGCGGTAATATTTGAAAACATTCCTGGCCAGTTGGCCTCTACGTCTCCGTGGGACCTTCATATACATCAATAACGTAATATAACGTAACCTAAACCAACCTATCACATCGGTGGTAATATTTGACAACATTCCTGGCGATTTGGCCTCTACGTCTCCGTGGGGCCTTCATATACATCAATAACGTAATCTAACCTAACCTAGCCCAACCTAACATCTCGGCGGTAATATTTAACAACATTCCTGGCGAGTTGGCCTCTACGCCTCCGTGGGACCTGCACATACATCAATAACGTAATATAACCTAACCCAACCCAACCTAACATCTCGGCGGTAATATTTGACAACATTCCTGGCGAGTTGGCTTCTATGTCTCCGTGGGGCATTCATATACATCAATAACGTAATATAACCTAACCTAACCAAACCTAACATCTCGGCGGTAATATTTAACAACATTCCTGGCGAGTTGGCCTCTACCTCTCCGTGCGACCTTCACATACATCAATAACGTAATCTAATCTAACCTAACCCAACCTATCATCTCGGCGGTAATATTTGACAAAATTCCTGGCCAGTTGGCCTCTACGTGTCCGTGGGATCTTCATATACATGAATAACGTAATATAACCTAACCTAACCCAACCTATCATCTCGGCGGTAATATTTGACAACAGTCCTGGCCAGTTGGCCTCTACGTCTCCGTGGGACCTTCATATACATCAATAACGTAATATAACGTAACCTAAACCAACGTATCATATCGGCGGTAATATTTGACAACATTCCTGGCGAGTTGGCCTCTATGTCTCCGTGGGGCATTCATATACATCAATAACGTAATATTACCTAACCTAATCCAACCTATCAACTCGGCGGTAGTATTTGAAAACATTCCTGGCGAGTTGGCCTCTATGTCTCCGTCGGGCATTCATATACATCAATAACGTAATATAACCTAGCCTAACCCAACCTAACATCTCGGCACTAATATTTGACAACATTCCTGGCGAGTTGGCCTCTACCTCTCCGTGCGACCTTCACATACATCAATAACGTAATATAATCTAACCTAACCCAACCTATCATCTCGGCGGTAATATTTGACAAAATTCCTGGCCAGTTGGCCTCTACGTGACCGTGGGATCTTCATATACATGAATAACGTAATATAACCTAACCTAATCCAACCTAACATCTCGGTACTAATATTTGACCACATTCCTGGCGAGTTGGCCTCTACGTCTCCGTGGGAATTTTATATACATCAATAACGTAATATGACCTAACCTAACCCAACGTAACATCTCGGCGGTAATATTTGACAACATTCCTGGCGAGCTGGCCTCTACGTCTCCGTGGGACCTTCATATACATCAATAACGTAATATAACCTTACATAACCCAGCCTAACATTTCGGCGCTATTATTTGACGACATTCCTGGCTTATTGGCCTCATGGTTTCCGTGGGACTTTTATATACAGCAATAGCGTAATATAACCTAACCTAACCCAACCTAACCACTCGGCGCTATTATGTGACAACATTCCTGGCGAGTTGGCCTCTACGTCTCCGTGGGACTTTTATATACATCAATAACGTAATATAACCTAACCTAACCCAACCTATCATCTCGGCAGTAATATTTGACAACATTCCTGTCGAGTTGGCCTCTACGTCTCCGTGGGACTTTTATATACATCAATAACGTAATATAACCTAACCTAACCCAACCTATCATCTCGGCGGTAATATTTGAAAACATTCCTGGCCAGTTGGCCTCTACGTCTCCGTGGGACCTTCATATACATCAATAACGTAATATAACGTAACCTAAACCAACCTATCACATCGGTGGTAATATTTGACAACATTCCTGGCGATTTGGCCTCTACGTCTCCGTGGGGCCTTCATATACATCAATAACGTAATCTAACCTAACCTAACCCAACTTAACATCTCGGCGGTAATATTTAACAACATTCCTGTCGAGTTGGCCTCTACCTCTCCGTGCGACCTTCACATACATCAATAACGTAATATAATCTAACCTAACCCAACCTATCATCTCGGCGGTAATATTTGACAACATTCCTGGCCAGTTGGCCTCTACGTCTCCGTGGGATGTTCATATACATGAATAACGTAATATAACCTAACCTAACCCAACCTAACATCTCGGCACTAATATTTGACAACATTCCTGGCGAGTTGGCCTCTACCTCTCCGTGCGACCTTCACATACATCAATAACGTAATATAATCTAACCTAACCCAACCTATCATCTCGGCGGTAATATTTGACAAAATTCCTGGCCAGTTGGCCTCTACGTGTCCGTGGGATCTTCATATACATGAATAACGTAATATAACCTAACCTAACCCAACCTATCATCTCGGCGGTAATATTTGACAACAGTCCTGGCCAGTTGGCCTCTACGTCTCCGTGGGACCTTCATATACATCAATAACCTAATATAACGTAACCTAAACCAACCTATCATATCGGCGGTAATATTTGAAAACATTCCTGTCGATGTTGGCCTCTACGTCTCCGTGGGACTTTTATATACATCAATACGTAATTTAACCTAACCTAACCCAACGTAACATCTCGGCGGTAATATTTGACAACATTCCTGGAGAGTTGGCCTCTACGTGTGCGTCGGACCTTCATATACATCAATAACGTAATATAACCTAACCTAACCCAACCTATCATCTCGGCGGTAATATTTGAAAACATTCCTGGCCAGTTGGCCCCTACGTCTGCGTGGGACCTTCATATACATCAATAACGTAATATAACGTAACCTAAACCAACCTATCATATCGGTGGTAATATTTGACAACATTCCTGGCGATTTGGGCTCTACGTCTCCGTGGGGCCTTCATATACATCAATAACGTAATCTAACCTAACCTAACCCAACCTAACATCTCGGCGGTAATATTTGACAACATTCCTGGCGAGTTGGCCTCTACCTCTCCGTGCGACCTTCACATACATCAATAACGTTATATAATCTAACCCAACTCAACCTAACATCTCGGCACTAATATTTGACAACACTCCTGGCGAGTTGGCCTCTACCTCTCCGTGCGACCTTCATATACATCAATAACGTAATATTACCTAACCTAATCGAACCTATCAACTCGGCGGTAGTATTTGAAAACATTCCTGGCGAGTTGGCCTCTATGTCTCCGTGGGGCATTCATATACATCAATAACGTAATATAACCTAACCTAACCCAACCTAACATCTCGGCACTAATATTTGACAACATTCCTGGCGAGTTGGCCTCTACCTCTCCGTGCGACCTTCACATACATCAATAACGTAATCTAATCTAACTTAACCCAACCTATCATCTCGGCGGCAATATTTGACAAAATTCATGGCCAGTTCGCCTCTACGTGTACGTGGGATCTTCATATACATGAATAACGTAATATAACCTAACCTAACCCAACCTATCATCTCGGCGGTAATATTTGACAACAGTCCTGGCCAGTTGGCCTCTACGTCTCCGTGGGACCTTCACATACATCAATAACGTAATATAACGTAACCTAAACCAACGTATCGAATCGGCGGTAATATTTGAAAACATTCCTGTCGAGTTGGGCTCTACGTCTCCGTGGGACCATCATATACATCAATAACGTAATATAACGTAACCTAAACCAACGTATCATATCGGCGGTAATATTTGAAAACATTCCTGTCGATGTTGGCCTCTATGTCTCCGTGGGGCATTCATATACATCAATAACGTAATATAACCTAACCTAACCCAACCTATCATCTCGGCGGTAATATTTGACAACATTCCTGGCGAGTTGGCCTCTATGTCTCCGTGGGGCATTCATATACATCAATAACGTAATATAACCTAACCTAACCCAACCTAACATCTCGGCGGTAATATTTAACAACATTCCTGGCGAGTTGGCCTCTACCTCTCCGTGCGACCTTCACATACATCAATAACGTAATATAATCTAACCTAACCCAACCTATCATCTCGGCGGTAATATTTGACAACATTCCTGGCCAGTTGGCCTCTACGTCTCCGTGGGATGTTCATATACATGAATAACGTAATATAACCTAACATAACCCAACCTAACATCTCGGCACTAATATTTGACAACATTCCTGGCGAGTTGGCCTCTACCACTCCGTGCGACCTTCACATACATCAATAACGTAATATAATCTAACCCAACTCAACCTAACATCTCGGCACTAATATTTGACAACATTCCTGGCGAGTTGGCCTCTACCTCTCCGTGCGACCTTCATATTCATCAATAACGTAATATTACCTAACCTAATCCAACCTATCAACTCGGCGGTAGTATTTGAAAACATTCCTGGCGGGTTGGCCTCTATGTCTCCGTGGGGCATTCATATACATCAATAACGTAATATAACCTAACCTAACCCAACCTAACATCTCGGCACTAATATTTGACAACATTCCTGGCGAGTTGGCCTCTACCTCTCCGTGCGACCTTCACATACATCAATAACGTAATATAATCTAACCTAACCCAACCTATCATCTCGGCGGTAATATTTGACAAAATTCCTGGCCAGTTGGCCTCTACGTGTCCGTGGGATCTTCATATACATGAATAACGTAATATAACCTAACCTAACCCAACCTATCATCTCGGCGGTAATATTTGACAACAGTCCTGGCCAGTTGGCCTCTACGTCTCCGTGGGACCTTCATATACATCAATAACCTAATATAACGTAACCTAAACCAACCTATCATATCGGCGGTAATATTTGAAAACATTCCTGTCGATGTTGGCCTCTACGTCTCCGTGGGACTTTTATATACATCAATACGTAATTTAACCTAACCTAACCCAACGTAACATCTCGGCGGTAATATTTGACAACATTCCTGGAGAGTTGGCCTCTACGTGTGCGTCGGACCTTCATATACATCAATAACGTAATATAACCTAATCTAACCCAACCTATCATCTCGGCAGTAATATTTGACAACATTCCTGTCGAGTTGGCCTCTACGTCTCCGTGGGACTTTTATATACATCAATAACGTAATATAACCTAACCTAACCCAACCTATCATCTCGGCGGTAATATTTGAAAACATTCCTGGCCAGTTGGCATCTACGTCTCCGTGGGACCTTCATATACATCAATAACGTAATATAACGTAACCTAAACCAACCTATCATCTCGGCAGTAATATTTGACAACATTCCTGTCGAGTTGGCCTCTACGTCTCCGTGGGACTTTTATATACATCAATAACGTAATATAACCTAACCTAACCCAACCTATCATCTCGGCGGTAATATTTGAAAACATTCCTGGCCAGTTGGCCTCTACGTCTCCGTGGGACCTTCATATACATCAATAACGTAATATAACGTAACCTAAACCAACCTATCATATCGGTGGTAATATTTGACAACATTCCTGGCGATTTGGGCTCTACGTCTCCGTGGGGCCTTCATATACATCAATAACGTAATCTAACCTAACCTAACCCAACCTAACATCTCGGCGGTAATATTTAACAACATTCCTGGCGAGTTGGCCTCTACGCCTCCGTGGGACCTGCACATACATCAATAACGTAATATAACCTAACCCAACCCAACCTAACATCTCGGCGGTAATATTTGACAACATTCCTGGCGAGTTGGCCTCTATGTCTCCGTGGGGCATTCATATACATCAATAACGTAATATAAACTAACCTAACCCAACGTAACATCTCGGCGGTAATATTTGACAACATTCCTGGAGAGTTGGCCTCTACGTGTGCGTCGGACCTTCATATACGTCAATAACGTAATATAACCTAACCTAACCCAACCTATCATCTCGGCAGTAATATTTGACAACATTCCTGTCGATTTGGCCTCTACGTCTCCGTGGGACTTTTATATACATCAATAACGTAATATAACCTAACCTAACCCAACCTATCATCTCGGCGGTAATATTTGAAAACATTCCTGGCCAGTTGGCCTCTACGTCTCCGTGGGACCTTCATATACATCAATAACGTAATATAACGTAACCTAAACCAACCTATCATATCGGTGGTAATATTTGACAACATTCCTGGCGATTTGGCCTCTACGTCTCCGTGGGGCCTTCATATACATCAATAACGTAATCTAACCTAACCTAACCCAACCTAACATCTCGGCGGTAATATTTAACAACATTCCTGGCGAGTTGGCCTCTACGCCTCCGTGGGACCTGCACATACATCAATAACGTAATATAACCTAACCCAACCCAACCTAACATCTCGGCGGTAATATTTGACAACATTCCTGGCGAGTTGGCCTCTATGTTTCCGTGGGGCATTCATATACATCAATAACGTAATATAACCTAACCTAACCCAACCTAACATCTCGGCGGTAATATTTAACAACATTCCTGGCGAGTTGGCCTCTACGCCTCCGTGGGACCTGCACATACATCAATAACGTAATATAACCTAACCCAACCCAACCTAACATCTCGGCGGTAATATTTGACAACATTCCTGGCGAGTTGGCCTCTATGTCTCCGTGGGGCATTCATATACATCAATAACGTAATATAACCTAACCTAACCCAACGTAACATCTCGGCGGTAATATTTGACAACATTCCTGGAGATTTGGCCTCTACGTATGCGTCGGACCTTCATATACATCAATAACGTAATATAACCTAACCTAACCCAACCTATCATCTCGGCAGTAATATTTGACAACATTCCTGTCGAGTTGGCCTCTACGTCTCCGTGGGACCTTCATATACATCAATAACGTAATATAACGTAACCTAACCAACCTATCATCTCGGCGGTAATATTTGACAACAGTCCTGGCCAGTTGGCCTCTCCGTCTCCGTGGGACCTTCATATACATCAATAACGTAATATAACGTAACCTAAACCAACCTATCATATCGGCGGTAATATTTGAAAACATTCCTGTCGATGTTGGCCTCTACGTCTCCGTGGGACTTTTATATACATCAAAACGTAATTTAACCTAACCTAACCCAACGTAACATCTCGGCGGTAATATTTGGCAACATTCCTGGCTTGTTGGCCTCTACGTCTCCGTGGGACCTTCATACACATCAATAACGTAATATAACCTAACCTAACCCAACCTAACATCTCGGCGGTAATATTTGAAAACATTCCTGTCGATGTTGGCCTCTTCGTCTCCGTGGGGCATTCATATACATCAATAACGTAATATAACCTAACCTAACCCAACCTAACATCTCGGCACTAATATTTGACAACATTCCTGGTGAGTTGGCCTCTACCTCTCCGTGCGACCTTCACATACATCAATAACGTAATCTAATCTAACCTAATCCAACCTATCATCTCGGCGGTAATATTTGACAACAGCCTGGCCAGTTGGCCTCTACGTCTCCGTGGGGCATTCATATACATCAATAACGTAATATAACCTAACCTAACCCAACCTATCATCTCGGCGGTAATATTTGAAAACATTCCTGGCCAGTTGGCCTCTACGTCTCCGTGGGACCTTCATATACATCAATAACGTAATATAACGTAACCTAAACCAACCTATCATATCGGTGGTAATATTTGACAACATTCCTGGCGATTTGGCCTCTACGTCTCCGTGGGGCCTTCATATACATCAATAACGTAATCTAACCTAACCTAACCCAACCTAACATCTCGGCGGTAATATTTAACAACATTCCTGGCGAGTTGGCCTCTACGCCTCCGTGGGACCTGCACATACATCAATAACGTAATATAACCTAACCCAACCCAACCTAACATCTCGGCGGTAATATTTGACAACATTCCTGGCGAATTGGCCTCTATGTCTCCGTGGGGCATTCATATACATCAATAACGTAATATAACCTAACCTAACCCAACGTAACATCTCGGCGGTAATATTTGACAACATTCCTGGAGATTTGGCCTCTACGTGTGCGTCTGACCTTCATATACATCAATAACGTAATATAACCTAACCTAACCCAACCTGTCATCTCGGCAGTAATATTTGACAACATTCCGGTCGAGTTGGCCTCTACGTCTCCGTGGGACCTTCATATACATCAATAACGTAATATAACGTAACCTAAACCAACGTATCATATCGGCGGTAATATTTGAAATCATTCCTGTCGATGTTGGCCTCTACGTCTGCGTGGGACCTTCATATACATCAATAACGTAATATAACCTAACCTAACCCAACCTAAAATCTCGGCACTAATATTTGACAACATTCCTGGCGAGTTGGCCTCTACCTCTCCGTGCGACCGTCACATACATCAATAACGTAATATAATCTAACCTAACCCAACCTATCATCTCGGCGGTAATATTTGACAACATTCCTGGCCAGTTGCACTCTACGTGTCCGTGGGATCTTCATATACATGAATAACGTAATATAACCTAACCTAACCCAACCTATCATCTCGGCGGTAATATTTGACAACAGTCCTGGCCAGTTGGCCTCTACGTCTCCGTGGGACCTTCATATACATCAATAACGTAATATAACGTAACCTAAACCAACCTATCATATCGGTGGTAATATTTGACAACATTCCTGGCGATTTGGCCTCTACGTCTCCGTGGGGCCTTCATATACATCAATAACGTAATCTAACCTAACCTAACCCAACCTAACATCTCGGCGGTAATATTTAACAACATTCCTGGCGAGTTGGCCTCTACGCCTCCGTGGGACCTGCACATACATCAATAACGTAATATAACCTAACCCAACCCAACCTAACATCTCGGCGGTAATATTTGACAACATTCCTGGCGAATTGGCCTCTATGTCTCCGTGGGGCATTCATATACATCAATAACGTAATATAACCTAACCTAACCCAACGTAACATCTCGGCGGTAATATTTGACAACATTCCTGGAGATTTGGCCTCTACGTGTGCGTCTGACCTTCATATACATCAATAACGTAATATAACCTAACCTAACCCAACCTATCATCTCGGCAGTAATATTTGACAACATTCCGGTCGAGTTGGCCTCTACGTCTCCGTGGGACCTTCATATACATCAATAACGTAATATAACGTAACCTAAACCAACGTATCATATCGGCGGTAATATTTGAAAACATTCCTGTCGAGTTGGGCTCTACGTCTCCGTGGGACCTTCATATACATCAATAACGTAATATAACGTAACCTGAACCAACGTATCATATCGGCGGTAATATTTGAATACATTCCTGTCGATGTTGGCCTCTACGTCTCCGTGGGGCCTTCATATACATCAATAACGTAATCTAACCTAACCTAACCCAACGTAACATCTCGGCGGTAATATTTGACAACATTCCTGGAGAGTTGGCCTCGACGTGTGCCTCGGACCTTCATATACATCAATAACGTAATATAACCTAACCTAACCCAACCTATCATCTCGGCAGTAATATTTGACAACATTCCTGTCGAGTTGGCCTCTACGTCTCCGTGGGACTTTTATATACAACAATAACGTAATATAACCTAACCTAACCCAACCTATCATCTCGGCGGTAATATTTGAAAACATTCCTGGCCAGTTGGCCTCTACGTCTCCGTGGGACCTTCATATACATCAATAACGTAATATAACGTAACCTAAACCAACCTATCACATCGGTGGTAATATTTGACAACATTCCTGGCGATTTGGCCTCTACGTCTCCGTGGGGCCTTCATATACATCAATAACGTAATCTAACCTAACCTAACCCAACCTAACATCTCGGCGGTAATATTTAACAACATTCCTGGCGAGTTGGCCTCTACGCCTCCGTGGGACCTGCACATACATCAATAACGTAATATAACCTAACCCAACCCAACCTAACATCTCTGCGGTAATATTTGACAACATTCCTGGCGAGTTGGCCTCTATGTCTCCGTGGGGCATTCATATACATCAATAACGTAATATAACCTAACCTAACCCAACCTAACATCTCGGCGGTAATATTTAACAACATTCCTGGCGAGTTGGCCTCTACCTCTCCGTGCGACCTTCACATACATCAATAACGTAATATAATCTAACCTAACCCAACCTATCATCTCGGCGGTAATATTTGACAACATTCCTGGCCAGTTGGCCTCTACGTCTCCGTGGGATGTTCATATACATGAATAACGTAATATAACCTAACCTAACCCAGCCTATCATATCGGCGGTAATATTTGAAAACATTCCTGTCGATGTTGGCCTCTACGTCTCCGTGGGACTTTTATATACATCAATACGTAATTTAACCTAACCTAACCCAACGTAACATCTCGGCGGTAATATTTGACAACATTCCTGGAGAGTTGGCCTCTACGTGTGCGTCGGACCTTCATATACATCAATAACGTAATATAACCTAACCTAACCCAACGTAACATCTCGGCGGTAATATTTGACAACATTCCTGGAGATTTGGCCTCTACGTGTGCGTCTGACCTTCATATACATCAATAACGTAATATAACCTAACCTAACCCAACCTATCATCTCGGCAGTAATATTTGACAACATTCCGGTCGAGTTGGCCTCTGCGTCTCCGTGGGACCTTCATATACATCAATAACGTAATATAACGTAACCTAAACCAACGTATCATATCGGCGGTAATATTTGAAATCATTCCTGTCGATGTTGGCCTCTACGTCTGCGTGGGACCTTCATATACATCAATAACGTAATATAACCTAACCTAACCCAACCTAAAATCTCGGCACTAATATTTGACAACATTCCTGGCGAGTTGGCCTCTACCTCTCCGTGCGACCGTCACATACATCAATAACGTTATATAATCTAACCTAACCCAACCTATCATCTCGGCGGTAATATTTGACAAAATTCCTGGCCAGTTGCACTCTACGTGTCCGTGGGATCTTCATATACATGAATAACGTAATATAACCTAACCTAACCCAACCTATCATCTCGGCGGTAATATTTGACAACAGTCCTGGCCAGTTGGCCTCTACGTCTCCGTGGGACCTTCATATACATCAATAACGTAATATAACGTAACCTAAACCAACCTATCATATCGGCGGTAATATTTGAAAACATTCCTGTCGATGTTGGCCTCTACGTCTCCGTGGGACTTTTATATACATCAATACGTAATTTAACCTAACCTAACCCAACGTAACATCTCAGCGGTAATATTTGACAACATTCCTGTCGAGTTGGCCTCTACGTCTCCGTGGGACTTTTATATACATCAATAACGTAATATAACCTAACCTAACCCAACCTATCATCTCGGCAGTAATATTTGACAACATTCCGGTCGAGTTGGCCTCTACGTCTCCGTGGGACCTTCATATACATCAATAACGTAATATAACGTAACCTAAACCAACGTATCATATCGGCGGTAATATTTGAAAACATTCCTGTCGAGTTGGGCTCTACGTCTCCGTGGGACCTTCATATACATCAATAACGTAATATAACGTAACCTGAACCAACGTATCATATCGGCGGTAATATTTGAATACATTCCTGTCGATGTTGGCCTCTACGTCTCCGTGGGGCCTTCATATACATCAATAACGTAATCTAACCTAACCTAACCCAACGTAACATCTCGGCGGTAATATTTAACAACATTCCTGGCGAGTTGGCCTCTACGCCTCCGTGGGACCTGCACATACATCAATAACGTAATATAACCTAACCCAACCCAACCTAACATCTCTGCGGTAATATTTGACAACATTCCTGGCGAGTTGGCCTCTATGTCTCCGTGGGGCATTCATATACATCAATAACGTAATATAACCTAACCTAACCCAACCTAACATCTCGGCGGTAATATTTAACAACATTCCTGGCGAGTTGGCCTCTACCTCTCCGTGCGACCTTCACATACATCAATAACGTAATATAATCTAACCTAACCCAACCTATCATCTCGGCGGTAATATTTGACAACATTCCTGGCCAGTTGGCCTCTACGTCTCCGTGGGATGTTCATATACATGAATAACGTAATATAACCTAACCTAACCCAGCCTATCATATCGGCGGTAATATTTGAAAACATTCCTGTCGATGTTGGCCTCTACGTCTCCGTGGGACTTTTATATACATCAATACGTAATTTAACCTAACCTAACCCAACGTAACATCTCGGCGGTAATATTTGACAACATTCCTGGAGAGTTGGCCTCTACGTGTGCGTCGGTCCTTCATATACATCAATAACGTAATATAACCTAACCTAACCCAACCTATCATCTCGGCAGTAATATTTGACAACATTCCTGGAGAGTTGGCCTCTACGTGTGCGTCGGACCTTCATATACATCAATAACGTAACATAACCTAACCTAACCCAACCTATCATCTCGGCGGTAATATTTGACAAAATTCCTGGCCAGTTGGCCTCTACGTGTGCGTCGGACCTTCATATACATCAATAACGTAATATAACCTAACCTAACCCAACCTAACATCTCGGCACTAATATTTGACAACATTCCTGGCGAGTTGGCCTCTACCTCTCCGTGCGACCTTCACATACATCAATAACGTAATATAATCTAACCTAACCCAACCTATCATCTCGGCGGTAATATTTGACAACATTCCTGTCGAGTTGGCCTCTACGTCTCCGTGGGACTTTTATATACATCAATAACGTAATATTACCTCACCTAAGCCAACCTATCATCTCGGCTGTAATATTTGACAACATTCCTGGCCAGTTGGCCTCTACGTCTCCGTGGGATCTTCATATACATGAATAACGTAATATAACCTAACCTAACCAACCTATCATCTCGGCGGTAATATTTGATAACAGCCTGGCCAGTTGGCCTCTACGTCTCCGTGGGACCTTCATATTCATCAATAACGTAATATAACGTAACCTAAACCAACCTATCATATCGGCGGTAATATTTGAAAACATTCCTGTCGATGTTGGCCTCTACGTCTCCGTGGGACCTGCACATACATCAATAACGTAATATAACCTAACCCAACCCAACCTAACATCTCGGCGGTAATATTTGACAAAATTCCTGGCCAGTTGGCCTCTACGTGTCCGTGGGATCTTCATATACATGAATAACGTAATATAACCTAACCCAACCCAACCTATCATCTCGGCGGTAATATTTGACAACAGTCCTGGCCAGTTGGCCTCTACGTCTCCGTGGGACCTTCATATACATCAATAACGTAATATAACGTAACCTAAACCAACCTATCATATCGGCGGTAATATTTGAAAACATTCCTGTCGATGTTGGCCTCTACGTCTCCGTGGGACTTTTATATACATCAATACGTAATTTAACCTAACCTAACCCAACGTAACATCTCGGCGGTAATATTTGACAACATTCCTGGCGAGTTGGCCTCTATGTCTCCGTGGGGCATTCATATACATCAATAACGTAATATTACCTAACCTAATCCAACCTATCAACTCGGCGGTAGTATTTGAAAACATTCCTGGCGAGTTGGCCTCTATGTCTCCGTGGGGCATTCATATACATCAATAACGTAATATAACCTAACCTAACCCAACCTAACATTTCGGCACTAATATTTGACAACATTCCTGGCGAGTTGGCCTCTACCTCTCCGTGCGACCTTCACATACATCAATAACGTAATATAATCTAACCTAACCCAACCTATCATCTCGGCGATAATATTTGACAAAATTCCTGGCCAGTTGGCCTCTACGTGTCCGTGGGATCTTCATATACATGAATAACGTAATATAACCTAACCTAACCCAACCTATCATCTCGGCGGTAATATTTGACAACAGTCCTGGCCAGTTGGCCTCTACGTCTCCGTGGGACCTTCATATACATCAATAACGTAATATAACGTAACCTAAACCAACCTATCATATCGGCGGTAATATTTGAAAACATTCCTGTCGATGTTGGCCTCTACGTCTCCGTGGGACTTTTATATACATCAATACGTAATTTAACCTAACCTAACCCAACGTAACATCTCGGCGGTAATATTTGACAACATTCCTGGAGAGTTGGCCTCTATGTCTCCGTGGGGCATTCATATACATCAATAACGTAATATTACCTAACCTAATCCACCCTATCATCTCGGCGGTAATATTTGACAACATTCCTGGCGATTTGGCCTCTACGTCTCCGTGGGGCCTTCATATACATCAATAACGTAATCTAACCTAACCTAACCCAACGTAACATCTCGGCGGTAATATTTGACAACATTCCTGGAGAGTTGGCCTCTACGTGTGCGTCGGACCTTCATATACATCAATAACGTAATATAACCTAACCTAACCCAACCTATCATCTCGGCAGTAATATTTGACAACATTCCTGTCGAGTTGGCCTCTACGTCTCCGTGGGACTTTTATATACATCAATAACGTAATATAACCTAACCTAACCCAACCTATCATCTCGGCGGTAATATTTGACAAAATTCCTGGCCAGTTGGCCTCTACGTGTCCGTGGGATCTTCATATACATGAATAACGTAATATAACCTAACCTAACCCAACCTATCATCTCGGCGGTAATATTTGATAACAGCCTGGCCAGTTGGCCTCTACGTCTCCGTGGGACCTTCATATACATCAATAACGTAATATAACGTAACCTAAACCAACCTATCATATCGGCGGTAATATTTGAAAACATTCCTGTCGATGTTGGCCTCTACGTCTCCGTGGGACCTGCACATACATCAATAACGTAATATAACCTAACCCAACCCAACCTAACATCTCGGCGGTAATATTTGACAAAATTCCTGGCCAGTTGGCCTCTACGTGTCCGTGGGATCTTCATATACATGAATAACGTAATATAACCTAACCTAACCCAACCTATCATCTCGGCGGTAATATTTGACAACAGTCCTGGCCAGTTGGCCTCTACGTCTCCGTGGGACCTTCATATACATCAATAACGTAATATAACGTAACCTAAACCAACCTATCATATCGGCGGTAATATTTGAAAACATTCCTGTCGATGTTGGCCTCTACGTCTCCGTGGGACTTTTATATACATCAATACGTAATTTAACCTAACCTAACCGAACGTAACATCTCGGCGGTAATATGTGACAACATTCCTGGCGAGTTGGCCTCTATGTCTCCGTGGGGCATTCATATACATCAATAACGTAATATTACCTAACCTAATCCAACCTATCAACTCGGCGGTAGTATTTGAAAACATTCCTGGCGAGTTGGCCTCTATGTCTCCGTGGGGCATTCATATACATCAATAACGTAATATAACCTAACCTAACCCAACCTAACATTTCGGCACTAATATTTGACAACATTCCTGGCGAGTTGGCCTCTACCTCTCCGTGCGACCTTCACATACATCAATAACGTAATATAATATAACCTAACCCAACCTATCATCTCGGCGGTAATATTTGACAAAATTCCTGGCCAGTTGGCCTCTACGTGTCCGTGGGATCTTCATATACATGAATAACGTAATATAACCTAACCTAACCCAACCTATCATCTCGGCGGTAATATTTGACAACAGTCCTGGCCAGTTGGCCTCTACGTCTCCGTGGGACCTTCATATACATCAATAACGTAATATAACGTAACCTAAACCAACCTATCATATCGGCGGTAATATTTGAAAACATTCCTGTCGATGTTGGCCTCTACGTCTCCGTGGGACTTTTATATACATCAATACGTAATTTAACCTAACCTAACCCAGCGTAACATCTCGGCGGTAATATTTGACAACATTCCTGGCGAGTTGGCCTCTATGTCTCCGTGGGGCATTCATATACATCAATAACGTAATATTACCTAACCTAATCCAACCTCTCAACTCGGCGGTAGTATTTGAAAACATTCCTGGCGAGTTGGCCTCTATGTCTCCGTGGGGCATTCATATACATCAATAACGTAATATAACCTAACCTAACCCAACCTAACATTTCGGCACTAATATTTGACAACATTCCTGGCGAGTTGGCCTCTACCTCTCCGTGCGACCTTCACATACATCAATAACGTAATATAATCTAACCTAACCCAACCTATCATCTCGGCGGTAATATTTGACAAAATTCCTGGCCAGTTGGCCTCTACGTGTCCGTGGGATCTTCATATACATGAATAACGTAATATAACCTAACCTAACCCAACCTATCATCTCGGCGGTAGTATTTGAAAACATTCCTGGCGAGTTGGCCTCTACCTCTCCGTGCGACCTTCACATACATCAATAACGTAATATAATCTAACCTAACCCAACCTATCATCTCGGCGGTAATATTTGACAACAGTCCTGGCCAGTTGGCCTCTACGTCTCCGTGGGACCTTCATATACATCAATAACGTAATATAACGTAACCTAACCCAACCTAACATCTCGGCGGTAATATTTAACAACATTCCTGGCGAGTTGGCCTCTACGCCTCCGTGGGACCTGCACATACATCAATAACGTAATATAACCTAACCCAACCCAACCTAACATCTCGGCGGTAATATTTGACAACATTCCTGGCGAATTGGCCTCTATGTCTCCGTGGGGCATTCATATACATCAATAACGTAATCTAACCTAACCTAACCCAACGTAACATCTCGGCGGTAATATTTGACAACATTCCTGGAGAGTTGGCCTCGACGTGTGCCTCGGACCTTCATATACATCAATAACGTAATATAACCTAACCTAACCCAACCTATCATCTCGGCAGTAATATTTGACAACATTCCTGTCGAGTTGGCCTCTACGTCTCCGTGGGACTTTTATATACATCAATAACGTAATATAACCTAACCTAACCCAACCTATCATCTCGGCGGTAATATTTGAAAACATTCCTGGCCAGTTGGCCTCTACGTCTCCGTGGGACCTTCATAAACATCAATAACGTAATATAACGTAACCTAAACCAACCTATCACATCGGTGGTAATATTTGACAACATTCCTGGCGATTTGGCCTCTACGTCTCCGTGGGGCCTTCATATACATCAATAACGTAATCTAACCTAACCTAACCCAACCTAACATCTCGGCGGTAATATTTAACAACATTCCTGGCGAGTTGGCCTCTACGCCTCCGTGGGACCTGCACATACATCAATAACGTAATATAACCTAACCCAACCCAACCTAACATCTCTGCGGTAATATTTGACAACATTCCTGGCGAGTTGGCCTCTATGTCTCCGTGGGGCATTCATATACATCAATAACGTAATATAACCTAACCTAACCCAACCTAACATCTCGGCGGTAATATTTAACAACATTCCTGGCGAGTTGGCCTCTACCTCTCCGTGCGACCTTCACATACATCAATAACGTAATATAATCTAACCTAACCCAACCTATCATCTCGGCGGTAATATTTGACAACATTCCTGGCCAGTTGGCCTCTACGTCTCCGTGGGATGTTCATATACATGAATAACGTAATATAACCTAACCTAACCCAGCCTATCATATCGGCGGTAATATTTGAAAACATTCCTGTCGATGTTGGCCTCTACGTCTCCGTGGGACTTTTATATACATCAATACGTAATTTAACCTAACCTAACCCAACGTAACATCTCGGCGGTAATATTTGACAACATTCCTGGAGAGTTGGCCTCTACGTGTGCGTCGGTCCTTCATATACATCAATAACGTAATATAACCTAACCTAACCCAACCTATCATCTCGGCAGTAATATTTGACAACATTCCTGGAGAGTTGGCCTCTACGTGTGCGTCGGACCTTCATATACATCAATAACGTAACATAACCTAACCTAACCCAACCTATCATCTCGGCGGTAATATTTGACAAAATTCCTGGCCAGTTGGCCTCTACGTGTCCGTGGGATCTTCATATACATGAATAACGTAATATAACCTAACCTTACCCAACCTATCATCTCGGCGGTAATATTTGACAACATTCCTGGAGAGTTGGCCTCTACGTGTGCGTCGGACCTTCATATACATCAATAACGTAATATAACCTAACCTAACCCAACCTAACATCTCGGCACTAATATTTGACAACATTCCTGGCGAGTTGGCCTCTACCTCTCCGTGCGACCTTCACATACATCAATAACGTAATATAATCTAACCTAACCCAACCTATCATCTCGGCGGTAATATTTGACAACATTCCTGTCGAGTTGGCCTCTACGTCTCCGTGGGACTTTTATATACATCAATAACGTAATATTACCTCACCTAAGCCAACCTATCATCTCGGCTGTAATATTTGACAACATTCCTGGCCAGTTGGCCTCTACGTCTCCGTGGGATCTTCATATACATGAATAACGTAATATAACCTAACCTAACCAACCTATCATCTCGGCGGTAATATTTGATAACAGCCTGGCCAGTTGGCCTCTACGTCTCCGTGGGACCTTCATATACATCAATAACGTAATATAACGTAACCTAAACCAACCTATCATATCGGCGGTAATATTTGAAAACATTCCTGTCGATGTTGGCCTCTACGTCTCCGTGGGACCTGCACATACATCAATAACGTAATATAACCTAACCCAACCCAACCTAACATCTCGGCGGTAATATTTGACAAAATTCCTGGCCAGTTGGCCTCTACGTGTCCGTGGGATCTTCATATACATGAATAACGTAATATAACCTAACCCAACCCAACCTATCATCTCGGCGGTAATATTTGACAACAGTCCTGGCCAGTTGGCCTCTACGTCTCCGTGGGACCTTCATATACATCAATAACGTAATATAACGTAACCTAACCCAACCTAACATCTCGGCGGTAATATTTAACAACATTCCTGGCGAGTTGGCCTCTACGCCTCCGTGGGACCTGCACATACATCAATAACGTAATATAACCTAACCCAACCCAACCTAACATCTCGGCGGTAATATTTGACAACATTCCTGGCGAATTGGCCTCTATGTCTCCGTGGGGCATTCATATACATCAATAACGTAATCTAACCTAACCTAACCCAACGTAACATCTCGGCGGTAATATTTGACAACATTCCTGGAGAGTTGGCCTCGACGTGTGCCTCGGACCTTCATATACATCAATAACGTAATATAACCTAACCTAACCCAACCTATCATCTCGGCAGTAATATTTGACAACATTCCTGTCGAGTTGGCCTCTACGTCTCCGTGGGACTTTTATATACATCAATAACGTAATATAACCTAACCTAACCCAACCTATCATCTCGGCGGTAATATTTGAAAACATTCCTGGCCAGTTGGCCTCTACGTCTCCGTGGGACCTTCATAAACATCAATAACGTAATATAACGTAACCTAAACCAACCTATCACATCGGTGGTAATATTTGACAACATTCCTGGCGATTTGGCCTCTACGTCTCCGTGGGGCCTTCATATACATCAATAACGTAATCTAACCTAACCTAACCCAACCTAACATCTCGGCGGTAATATTTAACAACATTCCTGGCGAGTTGGCCTCTACGCCTCCGTGGGACCTGCACATACATCAATAACGTAATATAACCTAACCCAACCCAACCTAACATCTCTGCGGTAATATTTGACAACATTCCTGGCGAGTTGGCCTCTATGTCTCCGTGGGGCATTCATATACATCAATAACGTAATATAACCTAACCTAACCCAACCTAACATCTCGGCGGTAATATTTAACAACATTCCTGGCGAGTTGGCCTCTACCTCTCCGTGCGACCTTCACATACATCAATAACGTAATATAATCTAACCTAACCCAACCTATCATCTCGGCGGTAATATTTGACAACATTCCTGGCCAGTTGGCCTCTACGTCTCCGTGGGATGTTCATATACATGAATAACGTAATATAACCTAACCTAACCCAGCCTATCATATCGGCGGTAATATTTGAAAACATTCCTGTCGATGTTGGCCTCTACGTCTCCGTGGGACTTTTATATACATCAATACGTAATTTAACCTAACCTAACCCAACGTAACATCTCGGCGGTAATATTTGACAACATTCCTGGAGAGTTGGCCTCTACGTGTGCGTCGGTCCTTCATATACATCAATAACGTAATATAACCTAACCTAACCCAACCTATCATCTCGGCAGTAATATTTGACAACATTCCTGGAGAGTTGGCCTCTACGTGTGCGTCGGACCTTCATATACATCAATAACGTAACATAACCTAACCTAACCCAACCTATCATCTCGGCGGTAATATTTGACAAAATTCCTGGCCAGTTGGCCTCTACGTGTCCGTGGGATCTTCATATACATGAATAACGTAATATAACCTAACCTTACCCAACCTATCATCTCGGCGGTAATATTTGACAACATTCCTGGAGAGTTGGCCTCTACGTGTGCGTCGGACCTTCATATACATCAATAACGTAATATAACCTAACCTAACCCAACCTAACATCTCGGCACTAATATTTGACAACATTCCTGGCGAGTTGGCCTCTACCTCTCCGTGCGACCTTCACATACATCAATAACGTAATATAATCTAACCTAACCCAACCTATCATCTCGGCGGTAATATTTGACAACATTCCTGTCGAGTTGGCCTCTACGTCTCCGTGGGACTTTTATATACATCAATAACGTAATATTACCTCACCTAAGCCAACCTATCATCTCGGCTGTAATATTTGACAACATTCCTGGCCAGTTGGCCTCTACGTCTCCGTGGGATCTTCATATACATGAATAACGTAATATAACCTAACCTAACCAACCTATCATCTCGGCGGTAATATTTGATAACAGCCTGGCCAGTTGGCCTCTACGTCTCCGTGGGACCTTCATATACATCAATAACGTAATATAACGTAACCTAAACCAACCTATCATATCGGCGGTAATATTTGAAAACATTCCTGTCGATGTTGGCCTCTACGTCTCCGTGGGACCTGCACATACATCAATAACGTAATATAACCTAACCCAACCCAACCTAACATCTCGGCGGTAATATTTGACAAAATTCCTGGCCAGTTGGCCTCTACGTGTCCGTGGGATCTTCATATACATGAATAACGTAATATAACCTAACCCAACCCAACCTATCATCTCGGCGGTAATATTTGACAACAGTCCTGGCCAGTTGGCCTCTACGTCTCCGTGGGACCTTCATATACATCAATAACGTAATATAACGTAACCTAAACCAACCTATCATATCGGCGGTAATATTTGAAAACATTCCTGTCGATGTTGGCCTCTACGTCTCCGTGGGACTTTTATATACATCAATACGTAATTTAACCTAACCTAACCCAACGTAACATCTCGGCGGTAATATTTGACAACATTCCTGGCGAGTTGGCCTCTATGTCTCCGTGGGGCATTCATATACATCAATAACGTAATATTACCTAACCTAATCCAACCTATCAACTCGGCGGTAGTATTTGAAAACATTCCTGGCGAGTTGGCCTCTATGTCTCCGTGGGGCATTCATATACATCAATAACGTAATATAACCTAACCTAACCCAACCTAACATTTCGGCACTAATATTTGACAACATTCCTGGCGAGTTGGCCTCTACCTCTCCGTGCGACCTTCACATACATCAATAACGTAATATAATCTAACCTAACCCAACCTATCATCTCGGCGATAATATTTGACAAAATTCCTGGCCAGTTGGCCTCTACGTGTCCGTGGGATCTTCATATACATGAATAACGTAATATAACCTAACCTAACCCAACCTATCATCTCGGCGGTAATATTTGACAACAGTCCTGGCCAGTTGGCCTCTACGTCTCCGTGGGACCTTCATATACATCAATAACGTAATATAACGTAACCTAAACCAACCTATCATATCGGCGGTAATATTTGAAAACATTCCTGTCGATGTTGGCCTCTACGTCTCCGTGGGACTTTTATATACATCAATACGTAATTTAACCTAACCTAACCCAACGTAACATCTCGGCGGTAATATTTGACAACATTCCTGGAGAGTTGGCCTCTATGTCTCCGTGGGGCATTCATATACATCAATAACGTAATATTACCTAACCTAATCCACCCTATCATCTCGGCGGTAATATTTGACAACATTCCTGGCGATTTGGCCTCTACGTCTCCGTGGGGCCTTCATATACATCAATAACGTAATCTAACCTAACCTAACCCAACGTAACATCTCGGCGGTAATATTTGACAACATTCCTGGAGAGTTGGCCTCTACGTGTGCGTCGGACCTTCATATACATCAATAACGTAATATAACCTAACCTAACCCAACCTATCATCTCGGCAGTAATATTTGACAACATTCCTGTCGAGTTGGCCTCTACGTCTCCGTGGGACTTTTATATACATCAATAACGTAATATAACCTAACCTAACCCAACCTATCATCTCGGCGGTAATATTTGACAAAATTCCTGGCCAGTTGGCCTCTACGTGTCCGTGGGATCTTCATATACATGAATAACGTAATATAACCTAACCTAACCCAACCTATCATCTCGGCGGTAATATTTGATAACAGCCTGGCCAGTTGGCCTCTACGTCTCCGTGGGACCTTCATATACATCAATAACGTAATATAACGTAACCTAAACCAACCTATCATATCGGCGGTAATATTTGAAAACATTCCTGTCGATGTTGGCCTCTACGTCTCCGTGGGACCTGCACATACATCAATAACGTAATATAACCTAACCCAACCCAACCTAACATCTCGGCGGTAATATTTGACAAAATTCCTGGCCAGTTGGCCTCTACGTGTCCGTGGGATCTTCATATACATGAATAACGTAATATAACCTAACCCAACCCAACCTATCATCTCGGCGGTAATATTTGACAACAGTCCTGGCCAGTTGGCCTCTACGTCTCCGTGGGACCTTCATATACATCAATAACGTAATATAACGTAACCTAAACCAACCTATCATATCGGCGGTAATATTTGAAAACATTCCTGTCGATGTTGGCCTCTACGTCTCCGTGGGACTTTTATATACATCAATACGTAATTTAACCTAACCTAACCCAACGTAACATCTCGGCGGTAATATTTGACAACATTCCTGGCGAGTTGGCCTCTATGTCTCCGTGGGGCATTCATATACATCAATAACGTAATATTACCTAACCTAATCCAACCTATCAACTCGGCGGTAGTATTTGAAAACATTCCTGGCGAGTTGGCCTCTATGTCTCCGTGGGGCATTCATATACATCAATAACGTAATATAACCTAACCTAACCCAACCTAACATTTCGGCACTAATATTTGACAACATTCCTGGCGAGTTGGCCTCTACCTCTCCGTGCGACCTTCACATACATCAATAACGTAATATAATCTAACCTAACCCAACCTATCATCTCGGCGATAATATTTGACAAAATTCCTGGCCAGTTGGCCTCTACGTGTCCGTGGGATCTTCATATACATGAATAACGTAATATAACCTAACCTAACCCAACCTATCATCTCGGCGGTAATATTTGACAACAGTCCTGGCCAGTTGGCCTCTACGTCTCCGTGGGACCTTCATATACATCAATAACGTAATATAACGTAACCTAAACCAACCTATCATATCGGCGGTAATATTTGAAAACATTCCTGTCGATGTTGGCCTCTACGTCTCCGTGGGACTTTTATATACATCAATACGTAATTTAACCTAACCTAACCCAACGTAACATCTCGGCGGTAATATTTGACAACATTCCTGGAGAGTTGGCCTCTATGTCTCCGTGGGGCATTCATATACATCAATAACGTAATATTACCTAACCTAATCCACCCTATCATCTCGGCGGTAATATTTGACAACATTCCTGGCGATTTGGCCTCTACGTCTCCGTGGGGCCTTCATATACATCAATAACGTAATCTAACCTAACCTAACCCAACGTAACATCTCGGCGGTAATATTTGACAACATTCCTGGAGAGTTGGCCTCTACGTGTGCGTCGGACCTTCATATACATCAATAACGTAATATAACCTAACCTAACCCAACCTATCATCTCGGCAGTAATATTTGACAACATTCCTGTCGAGTTGGCCTCTACGTCTCCGTGGGACTTTTATATACATCAATAACGTAATATAACCTAACCTAACCCAACCTATCATCTCGGCGGTAATATTTGACAAAATTCCTGGCCAGTTGGCCTCTACGTGTCCGTGGGATCTTCATATACATGAATAACGTAATATAACCTAACCTAACCCAACCTATCATCTCGGCGGTAATATTTGATAACAGCCTGGCCAGTTGGCCTCTACGTCTCCGTGGGACCTTCATATACATCAATAACGTAATATAACGTAACCTAAACCAACCTATCATATCGGCGGTAATATTTGAAAACATTCCTGTCGATGTTGGCCTCTACGTCTCCGTGGGACCTGCACATACATCAATAACGTAATATAACCTAACCCAACCCAACCTAACATCTCGGCGGTAATATTTGACAAAATTCCTGGCCAGTTGGCCTCTACGTGTCCGTGGGATCTTCATATACATGAATAACGTAATATAACCTAACCTAACCCAACCTATCATCTCGGCGGTAATATTTGACAACAGTCCTGGCCAGTTGGCCTCTACGTCTCCGTGGGACCTTCATATACATCAATAACGTAATATAACGTAACCTAAACCAACCTATCATATCGGCGGTAATATTTGAAAACATTCCTGTCGATGTTGGCCTCTACGTCTCCGTGGGACTTTTATATACATCAATACGTAATTTAACCTAACCTAACCGAACGTAACATCTCGGCGGTAATATTTGACAACATTCCTGGCGAGTTGGCCTCTATGTCTCCGTGGGGCATTCATATACATCAATAACGTAATATTACCTAACCTAATCCAACCTATCAACTCGGCGGTAGTATTTGAAAACATTCCTGGCGAGTTGGCCTCTATGTCTCCGTGGGGCATTCATATACATCAATAACGTAATATAACCTAACCTAACCCAACCTAACATTTCGGCACTAATATTTGACAACATTCCTGGCGAGTTGGCCTCTACCTCTCCGTGCGACCTTCACATACATCAATAACGTAATATAATCTAACCTAACCCAACCTATCATCTCGGCGGTAATATTTGACAAAATTCCTGGCCAGTTGGCCTCTACGTGTCCGTGGGATCTTCATATACATGAATAACGTAATATAACCTAACCTAACCCAACCTATCATCTCGGCGGTAATATTTGACAACAGTCCTGGCCAGTTGGCCTCTACGTCTCCGTGGGACCTTCATATACATCAATAACGTAATATAACGTAACCTAAACCAACCTATCATATCGGCGGTAATATTTGAAAACATTCCTGTCGATGTTGGCCTCTACGTCTCCGTGGGACTTTTATATACATCAATACGTAATTTAACCTAACCTAACCCAGCGTAACATCTCGGCGGTAATATTTGACAACATTCCTGGCGAGTTGGCCTCTATGTCTCCGTGGGGCATTCATATACATCAATAACGTAATATTACCTAACCTAATCCAACCTCTCAACTCGGCGGTAGTATTTGAAAACATTCCTGGCGAGTTGGCCTCTATGTCTCCGTGGGGCATTCATATACATCAATAACGTAATATAACCTAACCTAACCCAACCTAACATTTCGGCACTAATATTTGACAACATTCCTGGCGAGTTGGCCTCTACCTCTCCGTGCGACCTTCACATACATCAATAACGTAATATAATCTAACCTAACCCAACCTATCATCTCGGCGGTAATATTTGACAAAATTCCTGGCCAGTTGGCCTCTACGTGTCCGTGGGATCTTCATATACATGAATAACGTAATATAACCTAACCTAACCCAACCTATCATCTCGGCGGTAGTATTTGAAAACATTCCTGGCGAGTTGGCCTCTACCTCTCCGTGCGACCTTCACATACATCAATAACGTAATATAATCTAACCTAACCCAACCTATCATCTCGGCGGTAATATTTGACAACAGTCCTGGCCAGTTGGCCTCTACGTCTCCGTGGGACCTTCATATACATCAATAACGTAATATAACGTAACCTAACCCAACCTAACATCTCGGCGGTAATATTTAACAACATTCCTGGCGAGTTGGCCTCTACGCCTCCGTGGGACCTGCACATACATCAATAACGTAATATAACCTAACCCAACCCAACCTAACATCTCGGCGGTAATATTTGACAACATTCCTGGCGAATTGGCCTCTATGTCTCCGTGGGGCATTCATATACATCAATAACGTAATATAACCTAACCTAACCCAACGTAACATCTCGGCGGTAATATTTGACAACATTCCTGGAGATTTGGCCTCTACGTGTGCGTCGGACCTTCATATACATCAATAACGTAATATAACCTAACCTAACCCAACCTATCATCTCGGCGGTAATATTTGACAACAGTCCTGGCCAGTTGGCCTCTACGTCTCCGTGGGACCTTCATATACATCAATAACGTAATATAACGTAACCTAAACCAACCTATCATATCGGCGGTAATATTTGAAAACATTCCTGTCGATGTTGGCCTCTACGTCTCCGTGGGACTTTTATATACATCAATACGTAATTTAACCTAACCTAACCCAACGTAACATCTCGGCGGTAATATTTGACAACATTCCTGGAGAGTTGGCCTCTATGTCTCCGTGGGGCATTCATATACATCAATAACGTAATATTACCTAACCTAATCCACCCTATCATCTCGGCGGTAATATTTGACAAAATTCCTGGCCAGTTGGCCTCTACGTGTCCGTGGGATCTTCATATACATGAATAACGTAATATAACCTAACCTTACCCAACCTATCATCTCGGCGGTAATATTTGACAACATTCCTGGAGAGTTGGCCTCTACGTGTGCGTCGGACCTTCATATACATCAATAACGTAATATAACCTAACCTAACCCAACCTATCATCTCGGCAGTAATATTTGACAACATTCCTGTCGAGTTGGCCTCTACGTCTCCGTGGGACCTTCATATACATCAATAACGTAGTATTACCTAACCTAATCCAACCTATCAACTCGGCGGTAGTATTTGAAAACATTCCTGGCGAGTTGGCCACTACCTCTCCGTGCGACCTTCACATACATCAATAACGTAATATAATCTAACCTAACCCAACCTATCATCTCGGCGGTAATATTTGACAACAGTCCTGGCCAGTTGGCCTCTACGTCTCCGTGGGACCTTCATATACATCAATAACGTAATATAACGTAACCTAACCCAACCTAACATCTCGGCGGTAATATTTAACAACATTCCTGGCGAGTTGGCCTCTACGCCTCCGTGGGACCTGCACATACATCAATAACGTAATATAACCTAACCCAACCCAACCTAACATCTCGGCGGTAATATTTGACAACATTCCTGGCGAATTGGCCTCTATGTCTCCGTGGGGCATTCATATACATCAATAACGTAATATAACCTAACCTAACCCAACGTAACATCTCGGCGGTAATATTTGACAACATTCCTGGAGATTTGGCCTCTACGTGTGCGTCGGACCTTCATATACATCAATAACGTAATAGAACCTAACCTAACCCAACCTATCATCTCGGCAGTAATATTTGACAACATTCCGGTCGAGTTGGCCTCTACGTCTCCGTGGGACCTTCATATACATCAATAACGTAATATAACGTAACCTAAACCAACGTATCATATCGGCGGTAATATTTGAAAACATTCCTGTCGAGTTGGGCTCTACGTCTCCGTGGGACCTTCATATACATCAATAACGTAATATAACGTAACCTAAACCAACGTATCATATCGGCGGTAATATTTGAAAACATTCCTGTCGATGTTGGCCTCTACGTCTCCGTGGGACCTTCATATACATCAATAACGTAATATAACCTAACCTAACCCAACCTAACATCTCGGCGGTAATATTTGACAACATTCCTGGCGAGTTGGCCTCTATGTCTCCGTGGGGCATTCATATACATCAATAACGTAATATTACCTAACCTAATCCAACCTATCAACTCGGCGGTAGTATTTGAAAACATTCCTGGCGAGTTGGCCTCTATGTCTCCGTGGGGCATTCATATACATCAATAACGTAATATAACCTAACCTAACCCAACCGAACATTTCGGCACTAATATTTGACAACATTCCTGGCGAGTTGGCCTCTACCTCTCCGTGCGACCTTCACATACATCAATAACGTAATATAATCTAACCTAACCCAACCTATCATCTCGGCGGTAATATTTGACAAAATTCCTGGCCAGTTGGCCTCTACGTGTCCGTGGGATCTTCATATACATGAATAACGTAATATAACCTAACCTAACCCAACCTATCATCTCGGCGGTAGTATTTGAAAACATTCCTGGCGAGTTGGCCTCTACCTCTCCGTGCGACCTTCACATACATCAATAACGTAATATAATCTAACCTAACCCAACCTATCATCTCGGCGGTAATATTTGACAACAGTCCTGGCCAGTTGGCCTCTACGTCTCCGTGGGACCTTCATATACATCAATAACGTAATATAACGTAACCTAACCCAACCTAACATCTCGGCGGTAATATTTAACAACATTCCTGGCGAGTTGGCCTCTACGCCTCCGTGGGACCTGCACATACATCAATAACGTAATATAACCTAACCCAACCCAACCTAACATCTCGGCGGTAATATTTGACAACATTCCTGGCGAATTGGCCTCTATGTCTCCGTGGGGCATTCATATACATCAATAACGTAATATAACCTAACCTAACCCAACGTAACATCTCGGCGGTAATATTTGACAACATTCCTGGAGATTTGGCCTCTACGTGTGCGTCGGACCTTCATATACATCAATAACGTAATAGAACCTAACCTAACCCAACCTATCATCTCGGCAGTAATATTTGACAACATTCCGGTCGAGTTGGCCTCTACGTCTCCGTGGGACCTTCATATACATCAATAACGTAATATAACGTAACCTAAACCAACGTACCATATCGGCGGTAATATTTGAAAACATTCCTGTCGAGTTGGCCTCTACGTCTCCGTGGGACCTTCATATACATCAATAACGTAATATAACGTAACCTAAACCAACCTATCATATCGGCGGTAATATTTGAAAACATTCCTGTCGATGTTGGCCTCTACGTCTCCGTGGGACTTTTATATACATCAATACGTAATTTAACCTAACCTAACCCAACGTAACATCTCGGCGGTAATATTTGACAACATTCCTGGCGAGTTGGCCTCTATGTCTCCGTGGGGCATTCATATACATCAATAACGTAATATTACCTAACCTAATCCAACCTATCAACTCGGCGGTAGTATTTGAAAACATTCCTGGCGAGTTGGCCTCTATGTCTCCGTGGGGCATTCATATACATCAATAACGTAATATAACCTAACCTAACCCAACCTAAAATCTCGGCACTAATATTTGACAACATTCCTGGCGAGTTGGCCTCTACCTCTCCGTGCGACCGTCACATACATCAATAACGTAATATAATCTAACCTAACCCAACCTATCATCTCGGCGGTAATATTTGACAAAATTCCTGGCCAGTTGCACTCTACGTGTCCGTGGGATCTTCATATACATGAATAACGTAATATAACCTAACCTAACCCAACCTATCATCTCGGCGGTAATATTTGACAACAGTCCTGGCCAGTTGGCCTCTACGTCTCCGTGGGACCTTCATATACATCAATAACGTAATATAACGTAACCTAAACCAACCTATCATATCGGTGGTAATATTTTACAACATTCCTGGCGATTTGGCCTCTACGTCTCCGTGGGGCCTTCATATACATCAATAACGTAATCTAACCTAACCTAACCCAACCTAACATCTCGGCGGTAATATTTAACAACATTCCTGGCGAGTTGGCCTCTACGCCTCCGTGGGACCTGCACATACATCAATAACGTAATATAACCTAACCCAACCCAACCTAACATCTCGTCGGTAATATTTGACAACATTCCTGGCGAATTGGCCTCTATGTCTCCGTGGGGCATTCATATACATCAATAACGTAATATAACCTAACCTAACCCAACGTAACATCTCGGCGGTAATATTTGACAACATTCCTGGAGATTTGGCCTCTACGTGTGCGTCTGACCTTCATATACATCAATAACGTAATATAACCTAACCTAACCCAACCTATCATCTCGGCAGTAATATTTGACAACATTCCGGTCGAGTTGGCCTCTACGTCTCCGTGGGACCTTCATATACATCAATAACGTAATATAACGTAACCTAAACCAACGTATCATATCGGCGGTAATATTTGAAATCATTCCTGTCGATGTTGGCCTCTACGTCTGCGTGGGACCTTCATATACATCAATAACGTAATATAACCTAACCTAACCCAACCTAAAATCTCGGCACTAATATTTGACAACATTCCTGGCGAGTTGGCCTCTACCTCTCCGTGCGACCGTCACATACATCAATAACGTAATATAATCTAACCTAACCCAACCTATCATCTCGGCGGTAATATTTGACAAAATTCCTGGCCAGTTGCACTCTACGTGTCCGTGGGATCTTCATATACATGAATAACGTAATATAACCTAACCTAACCCAACCTATCATCTCGGCGGTAATATTTGACAACAGTCCTGGCCAGTTGGCCTCTACGTCTCCGTGGGACCTTCATATACATCAATAACGTAATATAACGTAACCTAAACCAACCTATCATATCGGCGGTAATATTTGAAAACATTCCTGTCGATGTTGGCCTCTACGTCTCCGTGGGACTTTTATATACATCAATACGTAATTTAACCTAACCTAACCCAACGTAACATCTCAGCGGTAATATTTGACAACATTCCTGTCGAGTTGGCCTCTACGTCTCCGTGGGACTTTTATATACATCAATAACGTAATATAACCTAACCTAACCCAACCTATCATCTCGGCAGTAATATTTGACAACATTCCGGTCGAGTTGGCCTCTACGTCTCCGTGGGACCTTCATATACATCAATAACGTAATATAACGTAACCTAAACCAACGTATCATATCGGCGGTAATATTTGAAAACATTCCTGTCGAGTTGGGCTCTACGTCTCCGTGGGACCTTCATATACATCAATAACGTAATATAACGTAACCTAAACCAACGTATCATATCGGCGGTAATATTTGAATACATTCCTGTCGATGTTGGCCTCTACGTCTCCGTGGGACCTTCATATACATCAATAACGTAATATAACCTAACCTAACCCAACCTAACATCTCGGCGGTAATATTTGACAACATTCCTGGCGAGTTGGCCTCTGTGTCTCCGTGGGGCATTCATATACATCAATAACGTAGTATTACCTAACCTAATCCAACCTATCAACTCGGCGGTAGTATTTGAAAACATTCCTGGCGAGTTGGCCTCTATGTCTCCGTGGGGCATTCATATACATCAATAACGTAATATAACCTAACCTAACCCAACCTAACATTTCGGCACTAATATTTGACAACATTCCTGGCGAGTTGGCCTCTACCTCTCCGTGCGACCGTCACATACATCAATAACGTAATATAATCTAACCTAACCCAACCTATTATCTCGACGGTAATATTTGACAAAATTCCTGGCCAGTTGGCCTCTACGTGTCCGTGGGATCTTCATATACATTAATAACGTAATATAACCTAACCTAACCCAACCTATCATCTCGGCGGTAATATTTGACAACAGTCCTGGCCAGTTGGCCTCTACGTCTCCGTGGGACCTTCATATACATCAATAACGTAATATAACCTAACCTAACCCAACCTAACATCTCGGCGGTAATATTTGACAACATTCCTGGCGAGTTGGCCTCTATGTCTCCGTGGGGCATTCATATACATCAATAACGTAATATAACCTAACCTAACCCAACGTAACATCTCGGCGGTAATATTTGACAACATTCCTGGAGATTTGGCCTCTACGTGTGCGTCGGACCTTCATATACATCAATAACGTAGTATAACCTAACCTAACCCAACCTATGATCTCGGCAGTAATATTTGACAACATTCCTTTCGAGTTGGCCTCTACGTCTCCGTGGGACTTTTATATACATCCATAACGTAATATAACCTAACCTAACCCAACCTATCATCTCGGCGGTAATATTTGAAAACATTCCTGGCCAGTTGGTCTCTACGTCTCCGTGGGACCTTCATATACATCAATAACGTAATATAACGTAACCTAAACCAACCTATCACATCGGTGGTAATATTTGACAACATTCCTGGCGATTTGGCCTCTACGTCTCCGTGGGGCCTTCATATACATCAATAACGTAATCTAACCTAACCTAACCCAACGTAACATCTCGGCGGTAATATTTGACAACATTCCTGGAGAGTTGGCCTCGACGTGTGCCTCGGACCTTCATATACATCAATAACGTAATATAACCTAACCTAACCCAACCTATCATCTCGGCAGTAATATTTGACAACATTCCTGTCGAGTTGGCCTCTACGTCTCCGTGGGACTTTTATATACATCAATAACGTAATATAACCTAACCTAACCCAACCTATCATCTCGGCGGTAATATTTGAAAACATTCCTGGCCAGTTGGCCTCTACGTCTCCGTGGGACCTTCATATACATCAATAACGTAATATAACGTAACCTAAACCAACCTATCACATCGGTGGTAATATTTGACAACATTCCTGGCGATTTGGCCTCTACGTCTCCGTGGGGCCTTCATATACATCAATAACGTAATCTAACCTAACCTAACCCAACCTAACATCTCGGCGGTAATATTTAACAACATTCCTGGCGAGTTGGCCTCTACGCCTCCGTGGGACCTGCACATACATCAATAACGTAATATAACCTAACCCAACCCAACCTAACATCTCTGCGGTAATATTTGACAACATTCCTGGCGAGTTGGCCTCTATGTCTCCGTGGGGCATTCATATACATCAATAACGTAATATAACCTAACCTAACCCAACCTAACATCTCGGCGGTAATATTTAACAACATTCCTGGCGAGTTGGCCTCTACCTCTCCGTGCGACCTTCACATACATCAATAACGTAATATAATCTAACCTAACCCAACCTATCATCTCGGCGGTAATATTTGACAACATTCCTGGCCAGTTGGCCTCTACGTCTCCGTGGGATGTTCATATACATGAATAACGTAATATAACCTAACCTAACCCAGCCTATCATATCGGCGGTAATATTTGAAAACATTCCTGTCGATGTTGGCCTCTACGTCTCCGTGGGACTTTTATATACATCAATACGTAATTTAACCTAACCTAACCCAACGTAACATCTCGGCGGTAATATTTGACAACATTCCTGGAGAGTTGGCCTCTACGTGTGCGTCGGTCCTTCATATACATCAATAACGTAATATAACCTAACCTAACCCAACCTATCATCTCGGCAGTAATATTTGACAACATTCCTGGAGAGTTGGCCTCTACGTGTGCGTCGGACCTTCATATACATCAATAACGTAACATAACCTAACCTAACCCAACCTATCATCTCGGCGGTAATATTTGACAAAATTCCTGGCCAGTTGGCCTCTACGTGTCCGTGGGATCTTCATATACATGAATAACGTAATATAACCTAACCTTACCCAACCTATCATCTCGGCGGTAATATTTGACAACATTCCTGGAGAGTTGGCCTCTACGTGTGCGTCGGACCTTCATATACATCAATAACGTAATATAACCTAACCTAACCCAACCTAACATCTCGGCACTAATATTTGACAACATTCCTGGCGAGTTGGCCTCTACCTCTCCGTGCGACCTTCACATACATCAATAACGTAATATAATCTAACCTAACCCAACCTATCATCTCGGCGGTAATATTTGACAACATTCCTGTCGAGTTGGCCTCTACGTCTCCGTGGGACTTTTATATACATCAATAACGTAATATTACCTCACCTAAGCCAACCTATCATCTCGGCTGTAATATTTGACAACATTCCTGGCCAGTTGGCCTCTACGTCTCCGTGGGATCTTCATATACATGAATAACGTAATATAACCTAACCTAACCAACCTATCATCTCGGCGGTAATATTTGATAACAGCCTGGCCAGTTGGCCTCTACGTCTCCGTGGGACCTTCATATACATCAATAACGTAATATAACGTAACCTAAACCAACCTATCATATCGGCGGTAATATTTGAAAACATTCCTGTCGATGTTGGCCTCTACGTCTCCGTGGGACCTGCACATACATCAATAACGTAATATAACCTAACCCAACCCAACCTAACATCTCGGCGGTAATATTTGACAAAATTCCTGGCCAGTTGGCCTCTACGTGTCCGTGGGATCTTCATATACATGAATAACGTAATATAACCTAACCCAACCCAACCTATCATCTCGGCGGTAATATTTGACAACAGTCCTGGCCAGTTGGCCTCTACGTCTCCGTGGGACCTTCATATACATCAATAACGTAATATAACGTAACCTAAACCAACCTATCATATCGGCGGTAATATTTGAAAACATTCCTGTCGATGTTGGCCTCTACGTCTCCGTGGGACTTTTATATACATCAATACGTAATTTAACCTAACCTAACCCAACGTAACATCTCGGCGGTAATATTTGACAACATTCCTGGCGAGTTGGCCTCTATGTCTCCGTGGGGCATTCATATACATCAATAACGTAATATTACCTAACCTAATCCAACCTATCAACTCGGCGGTAGTATTTGAAAACATTCCTGGCGAGTTGGCCTCTATGTCTCCGTGGGGCATTCATATACATCAATAACGTAATATAACCTAACCTAACCCAACCTAACATTTCGGCACTAATATTTGACAACATTCCTGGCGAGTTGGCCTCTACCTCTCCGTGCGACCTTCACATACATCAATAACGTAATATAATCTAACCTAACCCAACCTATCATCTCGGCGGTAATATTTGACAAAATTCCTGGCCAGTTGGCCTCTACGTGTCCGTGGGATCTTCATATACATGAATAACGTAATATAACCTAACCTAACCCAACCTATCATCTCGGCGGTAATATTTGACAACAGTCCTGGCCAGTTGGCCTCTACGTCTCCGTGGGACCTTCATATACATCAATAACGTAATATAACGTAACCTAAACCAACCTATCATATCGGCGGTAATATTTGAAAACATTCCTGTCGATGTTGGCCTCTACGTCTCCGTGGGACTTTTATATACATCAATACGTAATTTAACCTAACCTAACCCAGCGTAACATCTCGGCGGTAATATTTGACAACATTCCTGGCGAGTTGGCCTCTATGTCTCCGTGGGGCATTCATATACATCAATAACGTAATATTACCTAACCTAATCCAACCTCTCAACTCGGCGGTAGTATTTGAAAACATTCCTGGCGAGTTGGCCTCTATGTCTCCGTGGGGCATTCATATACATCAATAACGTAATATAACCTAACCTAACCCAACCTAACATTTCGGCACTAATATTTGACAACATTCCTGGCGAGTTGGCCTCTACCTCTCCGTGCGACCTTCACATACATCAATAACGTAATATAATCTAACCTAACCCAACCTATCATCTCGGCGGTAATATTTGACAAAATTCCTGGCCAGTTGGCCTCTACGTGTCCGTGGGATCTTCATATACATGAATAACGTAATATAACCTAACCTAACCCAACCTATCATCTCGGCGGTAATATTTGACAACAGTCCTGGCCAGTTGGCCTCTACGTCTCCGTGGGACCTTCATATACATCAATAACGTAATATAACGTAACCTAAACCAACCTATCATATCGGCGGTAATATTTGAAAACATTCCTGTCGATGTTGGCCTCTACGTCTCCGTGGGACTTTTATATACATCAATACGTAATTTAACCTAACCTAACCCAACGTAACATCTCGGCGGTAATATTTGACAACATTCCTGGAGAGTTGGCCTCTATGTCTCCGTGGGGCATTCATATACATCAATAACGTAATATTACCTAACCTAATCCACCCTATCATCTCGGCGGTAATATTTGACAACATTCCTGGCGATTTGGCCTCTACGTCTCCGTGGGGCCTTCATATACATCAATAACGTAATCTAACCTAACCTAACCCAACGTAACATCTCGGCGGTAATATTTGACAACATTCCTGGAGAGTTGGCCTCTACGTGTGCGTCGGACCTTCATATACATCAATAACGTAATATAACCTAACCTAACCCAACCTATCATCTCGGCAGTAATATTTGACAACATTCCTGTCGAGTTGGCCTCTACGTCTCCGTGGGACTTTTATATACATCAATAACGTAATATAACCTAACCTAACCCAACCTATCATCTCGGCGGTAATATTTGACAAAATTCCTGGCCAGTTGGCCTCTACGTGTCCGTGGGATCTTCATATACATGAATAACGTAATATAACCTAACCTAACCCAACCTATCATCTCGGCGGTAATATTTGATAACAGCCTGGCCAGTTGGCCTCTACGTCTCCGTGGGACCTTCATATACATCAATAACGTAATATAACGTAACCTAAACCAACCTATCATATCGGCGGTAATATTTGAAAACATTCCTGTCGATGTTGGCCTCTACGTCTCCGTGGGACCTGCACATACATCAATAACGTAATATAACCTAACCCAACCCAACCTAACATCTCGGCGGTAATATTTGACAAAATTCCTGGCCAGTTGGCCTCTACGTGTCCGTGGGATCTTCATATACATGAATAACGTAATATAACCTAACCTAACCCAACCTATCATCTCGGCGGTAATATTTGACAACAGTCCTGGCCAGTTGGCCTCTACGTCTCCGTGGGACCTTCATATACATCAATAACGTAATATAACGTAACCTAAACCAACCTATCATATCGGCGGTAATATTTGAAAACATTCCTGTCGATGTTGGCCTCTACGTCTCCGTGGGACTTTTATATACATCAATACGTAATTTAACCTAACCTAACCGAACGTAACATCTCGGCGGTAATATTTGACAACATTCCTGGCGAGTTGGCCTCTATGTCTCCGTGGGGCATTCATATACATCAATAACGTAATATTACCTAACCTAATCCAACCTATCAACTCGGCGGTAGTATTTGAAAACATTCCTGGCGAGTTGGCCTCTATGTCTCCGTGGGGCATTCATATACATCAATAACGTAATATAACCTAACCTAACCCAACCTAACATTTCGGCACTAATATTTGACAACATTCCTGGCGAGTTGGCCTCTACCTCTCCGTGCGACCTTCACATACATCAATAACGTAATATAATCTAACCTAACCCAACCTATCATCTCGGCGGTAATATTTGACAAAATTCCTGGCCAGTTGGCCTCTACGTGTCCGTGGGATCTTCATATACATGAATAACGTAATATAACCTAACCTAACCCAACCTATCATCTCGGCGGTAATATTTGACAACAGTCCTGGCCAGTTGGCCTCTACGTCTCCGTGGGACCTTCATATACATCAATAACGTAATATAACGTAACCTAAACCAACCTATCATATCGGCGGTAATATTTGAAAACATTCCTGTCGATGTTGGCCTCTACGTCTCCGTGGGACTTTTATATACATCAATACGTAATTTAACCTAACCTAACCCAGCGTAACATCTCGGCGGTAATATTTGACAACATTCCTGGCGAGTTGGCCTCTATGTCTCCGTGGGGCATTCATATACATCAATAACGTAATATTACCTAACCTAATCCAACCTCTCAACTCGGCGGTAGTATTTGAAAACATTCCTGGCGAGTTGGCCTCTATGTCTCCGTGGGGCATTCATATACATCAATAACGTAATATAACCTAACCTAACCCAACCTAACATTTCGGCACTAATATTTGACAACATTCCTGGCGAGTTGGCCTCTACCTCTCCGTGCGACCTTCACATACATCAATAACGTAATATAATCTAACCTAACCCAACCTATCATCTCGGCGGTAATATTTGACAAAATTCCTGGCCAGTTGGCCTCTACGTGTCCGTGGGATCTTCATATACATGAATAACGTAATATAACCTAACCTAACCCAACCTATCATCTCGGCGGTAATATTTGACAACAGTCCTGGCCAGTTGGCCTCTACGTCTCCGTGGGACCTTCATATACATCAATAACGTAATATAACGTAACCTAAACCAACCTATCATATCGGCGGTAATATTTGAAAACATTCCTGTCGATGTTGGCCTCTACGTCTCCGTGGGACTTTTATATACATCAATACGTAATTTAACCTAATCTAAACCAACGTAACATCTCGGCGGTAATATTTGACAACATTCCTGGAGAGTTGGCCTCTATGTCTCCGTGGGGCATTCATATACATCAATAACGTAATATTACCTAACCTAATCCACCCTATCATCTCGGCGGTAATATTTGACAAAATTCCTGGCCAGTTGGCCTCTACGTGTCCGTGGGATCTTCATATACATGAATAACGTAATATAACCTAACCTTACCCAACCTATCATCTCGGCGGTAATATTTGACAACATTCCTGGAGAGTTGGCCTCTACGTGTGCGTCGGACCTTCATATACATCAATAACGTAATATCACCTAACCTAACCCAACCTATCATCTCGGCAGTAATATTTGACAACATTCCTGTCGAGTTGGCCTCTACGTCTCCGTGGGACCTTCATATACATCAATAACGTAGTATTACCTAACCTAATCCAACCTATCAACTCGGCGGTAGTATTTGAAAACATTCCTGGCGAGTTGGCCACTACCTCTCCGTGCGACCTTCACATACATCAATAACGTAATATAATCTAACCTAACCCAACCTATCATCTCGGCGGTAATATTTGACAACAGTCCTGGCCAGTTGGCCTCTACGTCTCCGTGGGACCTTCATATACATCAATAACGTAATATAACGTAACCTAACCCAACCTAACATCTCGGCGGTAATATTTAACAACATTCCTGGCGAGTTGGCCTCTACGCCTCCGTGGGACCTGCACATACATCAATAACGTAATATAACCTAACCCAACCCAACCTAACATCTCGGCGGTAATATTTGACAACATTCCTGGCGAATTGGCCTCTATGTCTCCGTGGGGCATTCATATACATCAATAACGTAATATAACCTAACCTAACCCAACGTAACATCTCGGCGGTAATATTTGACAACATTCCTGGAGATTTGGCCTCTACGTGTGCGTCGCACCTTCATATACATCAATAACGTAATAGAACCTAACCTAACCCAACCTATCATCTCGGCAGTAATATTTGACAACATTCCGGTCGAGTTGGCCTCTACGTCTCCGTGGGACCTTCATATACATCAATAACGTAATATAACGTAACCTAAACCAACGTATCATATCGGCGGTAATATTTGAAAACATTCCTGTCGAGTTGGGCTCTACGTCTCCGTGGGACCTTCATATACATCAATAACGTAATATAACGTAACCTAAACCAACGTATCATATCGGCGGTAATATTTGAAAACATTCCTGTCGATGTTGGCCTCTACGTCTCCGTGGGACCTTCATATACATCAATAACGTAATATAACCTAACCTAACCCAACCTAACATCTCGGCGGTAATATTTGACAACATTCCTGGCGAGTTGGCCTCTATGTCTCCGTGGGGCATTCATATACATCAATAACGTAATATTACCTAACCTAATCCAACCTATCAACTCGGCGGTAGTATTTGAAAACATTCCTGGCGAGTTGGCCTCTATGTCTCCGTGGGGCATTCATATACATCAATAACGTAATATAACCTAACCTAACCCAACCGAACATTTCGGCACTAATATTTGACAACATTCCTGGCGAGTTGGCCTCTACCTCTCCGTGCGACCTTCACATACATCAATAACGTAATATAATCTAACCTAACCCAACCTATCATCTCGGCGGTAATATTTGACAAAATTCCTGGCCAGTTGGCCTCTACGTGTCCGTGGGATCTTCATATACATGAATAACGTAATATAACCTAACCTAACCCAACCTATCATCTCGGCGGTAGTATTTGAAAACATTCCTGGCGAGTTGGCCTCTACCTCTCCGTGCGACCTTCACATACATCAATAACGTAATATAATCTAACCTAACCCAACCTATCATCTCGGCGGTAATATTTGACAACAGTCCTGGCCAGTTGGCCTCTACGTCTCCGTGGGACCTTCATATACATCAATAACGTAATATAACGTAACCTAACCCAACCTAACATCTCGGCGGTAATATTTAACAACATTCCTGGCGAGTTGGCCTCTACGCCTCCGTGGGACCTGCACATACATCAATAACGTAATATAACCTAACCCAACCCAACCTAACATCTCGGCGGTAATATTTGACAACATTCCTGGCGAATTGGCCTCTATGTCTCCGTGGGGCATTCATATACATCAATAACGTAATATAACCTAACCTAACCCAACGTAACATCTCGGCGGTAATATTTGACAACATTCCTGGAGATTTGGCCTCTACGTGTGCGTCGGACCTTCATATACATCAATAACGTAATAGAACCTAACCTAACCCAACCTATCATCTCGGCAGTAATATTTGACAACATTCCGGTCGAGTTGGCCTCTACGTCTCCGTGGGACCTTCATATACATCAATAACGTAATATAACGTAACCTAAACCAACGTATCATATCGGCGGTAATATTTGAAAACATTCCTGTCGAGTTGGCCTCTACGTCTCCGTGGGACCTTCATATACATCAATAACGTAATATAACGTAACCTAAACCAACCTATCATATCGGCGGTAATATTTGAAAACATTCCTGTCGATGTTGGCCTCTACGTCTCCGTGGGACTTTTATATACATCAATACGTAATTTAACCTAACCTAACCCAACGTAACATCTCGGCGGTAATATTTGACAACATTCCTGGCGAGTTGGCCTCTATGTCTCCGTGGGGCATTCATATACATCAATAACGTAATATTACCTAACCTAATCCAACCTATCAACTCGGCGGTAGTATTTGAAAACATTCCTGGCGAGTTGGCCTCTATGTCTCCGTGGGGCATTCATATACATCAATAACGTAATATAACCTAACCTAACCCAACCTAACATTTCGGCACTAATATTTGACAACATTCCTGGCGAGTTGGCCTCTACCTCTCCGTGCGACCTTCACATACATCAATAACGTAATATAATCTAACCTAACCCAACCTATCATCTCGGCGGTAATATTTGACAAAATTCCTGGCCAGTTGGCCTCTACGTGTCCGTGGGATCTTCATATACATGAATAACGTAATATAACCTAACCTAACCCAACCTATCATCTCGGCGGTAATATTAGACAACAGTCCTGGCCAGTTGGCCTCTACGTCTCCGTGGGACCTTCATATACATCAATAACGTAATATAACGTAACCTAAACCAACCTATCATATCGGCGGTAATATTTGAAAACATTCCTGTCGATGTTGGCCTCTACGTCTCCGTGGGACTTTTATATACATCAATACGTAATTTAACCTAACCTAACCCAACGTAACATCTCGGCGGTAATATTTGACAACATTCCTGGAGAGTTGGCCTCTATGTCTCCGTGGGGCATTCATATACATCAATAACGTAATATTACCTAACCTAATCCAACCTATCAACTCGGCGGTAGTATTTGAAAACATTCCTGGCGAGTTGGCCTCTATGTCTCCGTGGGGCATTCATATACATCAATAACGTAATATAACCTAACCTAACCCAACCTAACATGTCGGCACTAATATTTGAAAACATTCCTGGCGAGTTGGCCTCTATGTCTCCGTGGGGCATTCATATACATCAATAACGTAATATAACCTAACCTAACCCAACCTAACATCTCGGCACTAATATTTGACAACATTCCTGTCGAGTTGGCCTCTACGTCTCCGTGGGACTTTTATATACATCAATAACGTAATATAACCTAACCTAACCCAACCTATCATCTCGGCGGTAATAATTGAAAACATTCCTGGCCAGTTGGCCTCTACGTCTCCGTGGGACCTTCATATACATCAATAACGTAATATAACGTAACCTAAACCAACCTATCACATCGGTGGTAATATTTGAAAACATTCCTGGCGAGTTGGCCTCTATGTCTCCGTGGGGCATTCATATACATCAATAACGTAATATAACCTAACCTAACCCAACCTAACATCTCGGCGGTAATATTTGACAACAGTCCTGGCCAGTTGGCCTCTACGTCTCCGTGGGACCTTCATATACATCAATAACGTAATATAACGTAACCTAAACCAACCTATCATATCGGCGGTAATATTTGAAAACATTCCTGTCGAGTTGGGCTCTACGTCTCCGTGGGACCTTCATATACATCAATAACGTAATATAACGTAACCTAAACCAACGTATCATATCGGCGGTAATATTTGAAAACATTCCTGTCGATGTTGGCCTCTACGTCTCCGTGGGACCTTCATATACATCAATAACGTAATATAACCTAACCTAACCCAACCTAACATCTCGGCGGTAATATTTGACAACATTCCTGGCGAGTTGGCCTCTATGTCTCCGTGGGGCATTCATATACATCAATAACGTAATATTACCTAACCTAATCCAACCTCTCAACTCGGCGGTAGTATTTGAAAACATTCCTGGCGAGTTGGCCTCTATGTCTCCGTGGGGCATTCATATACATCAATAACGTAATATAACCTAACCTAACCCAACCTAACATTTCGGCACTAATATTTGACAACATTCCTGGCGAGTTGGCCTCTACCTCTCCGTGCGACCTTCACATACATCAATAACGTAATATAATCTAACCTAACCCAACCTATCATCTCGGCGGTAATATTTGACAAAATTCCTGGCCAGTTGGCCTCTACGTGTCCGTGGGATCTTCATATACATGAATAACGTAATATAACCTAACCTAACCCAACCTATCATCTCGGCGGTAATATTTGACAACAGTCCTGGCCCGTTGGCCTCTACGTCTCCGTGGGACCTTCATATACATCAATAACGTAATATAACGTAACCTAAACCAACCTATCATATCGGCGGTAATATTTGAAAACATTCCTGGCGATGTTGGCCTCTACGTCTCCGTGGGACTTTTATATACATCAATACGTAATTTAACCTAACCTAACCCAACGTAACATCTCGGCGGTAATATTTGACAACATTCCTGGAGAGTTGGCCTCTATGTCTCCGTGGGGCATTCATATACATCAATAACGTAATATTACCTAACCTAATCCACCCTATCATCTCGGCGGTAATATTTGACAACATTCCTGGCGATTTGGCCTCTACGTCTCCGTGGGGCCTTCATATACATCAATAACGTAATCTAACCTAACCTAACCCAACGTAACATCTCGGCGGTAATATTTGACAACATTCCTGGAGAGTTGGCCTCTACGTGTGCGTCGGACCTTCATATACATCAATAACGTAATATAACCTAACCTAACCCAACCTATCATCTCGGCAGTAATATTTGACAACATTCCTGTCGAGTTGGCCTCTACGTCTCCGTGGGACTTTTATATACATCAATAACGTAATATAACCTAACCTAACCCAACCTATCATCTCGGCGGTAATATTTGACAAAATTCCTGGCCAGTTGGCCTCTACGTGTCCGTGGGATCTTCATATACATGAATAACGTAATATAACCTAACCTAACCCAACCTATCATCTCGGCGGTAATATTTGATAACAGCCTGGCCAGTTGGCCTCTACGTCTCCGTGGGACCTTCATATACATCAATAACGTAATATAACGTAACCTAAACCAACCTATCATATCGGCGGTAATATTTGAAAACATTCCTGTCGATGTTGGCCTCTACGTCTCCGTGGGACCTGCACATACATCAATAACGTAATATAACCTAACCCAACCCAACCTAACATCTCGGCGGTAATATTTGACAAAATTCCTGGCCAGTTGGCCTCTACGTGTCCGTGGGATCTTCATATACATGAATAACGTAATATAACCTAACCTAACCCAACCTATCATCTCGGCGGTAATATTTGACAACAGTCCTGGCCAGTTGGCCTCTACGTCTCCGTGGGACCTTCATATACATCAATAACGTAATATAACGTAACCTAAACCAACCTATCATATCGGCGGTAATATTTGAAAACATTCCTGTCGATGTTGGCCTCTACGTCTCCGTGGGACTTTTATATACATCAATACGTAATTTAACCTAACCTAACCGAACGTAACATCTCGGCGGTAATATTTGACAACATTCCTGGCGAGTTGGCCTCTATGTCTCCGTGGGGCATTCATATACATCAATAACGTAATATTACCTAACCTAATCCAACCTATCAACTCGGCGGTAGTATTTGAAAACATTCCTGGCGAGTTGGCCTCTATGTCTCCGTGGGGCATTCATATACATCAATAACGTAATATAACCTAACCTAACCCAACCTAACATTTCGGCACTAATATTTGACAACATTCCTGGCGAGTTGGCCTCTACCTCTCCGTGCGACCTTCACATACATCAATAACGTAATATAATCTAACCTAACCCAACCTATCATCTCGGCGGTAATATTTGACAAAATTCCTGGCCAGTTGGCCTCTACGTGTCCGTGGGATCTTCATATACATGAATAACGTAATATAACCTAACCTAACCCAACCTATCATCTCGGCGGTAATATTTGACAACAGTCCTGGCCAGTTGGCCTCTACGTCTCCGTGGGACCTTCATATACATCAATAACGTAATATAACGTAACCTAAACCAACCTATCATATCGGCGGTAATATTTGAAAACATTCCTGTCGATGTTGGCCTCTACGTCTCCGTGGGACTTTTATATACATCAATACGTAATTTAACCTAACCTAACCCAGCGTAACATCTCGGCGGTAATATTTGACAACATTCCTGGCGAGTTGGCCTCTATGTCTCCGTGGGGCATTCATATACATCAATAACGTAATATTACCTAACCTAATCCAACCTCTCAACTCGGCGGTAGTATTTGAAAACATTCCTGGCGAGTTGGCCTCTATGTCTCCGTGGGGCATTCATATACATCAATAACGTAATATAACCTAACCTAACCCAACCTAACATTTCGGCACTAATATTTGACAACATTCCTGGCGAGTTGGCCTCTACCTCTCCGTGCGACCTTCACATACATCAATAACGTAATATAATCTAACCTAACCCAACCTATCATCTCGGCGGTAATATTTGACAAAATTCCTGGCCAGTTGGCCTCTACGTGTCCGTGGGATCTTCATATACATGAATAACGTAATATAACCTAACCTAACCCAACCTATCATCTCGGCGGTAATATTTGACAACAGTCCTGGCCAGTTGGCCTCTACGTCTCCGTGGGACCTTCATATACATCAATAACGTAATATAACGTAACCTAAACCAACCTATCATATCGGCGGTAATATTTGAAAACATTCCTGTCGATGTTGGCCTCTACGTCTCCGTGGGACTTTTATATACATCAATACGTAATTTAACCTAATCTAAACCAACGTAACATCTCGGCGGTAATATTTGACAACATTCCTGGAGAGTTGGCCTCTATGTCTCCGTGGGGCATTCATATACATCAATAACGTAATATTACCTAACCTAATCCACCCTATCATCTCGGCGGTAATATTTGACAAAATTCCTGGCCAGTTGGCCTCTACGTGTCCGTGGGATCTTCATATACATGAATAACGTAATATAACCTAACCTTACCCAACCTATCATCTCGGCGGTAATATTTGACAACATTCCTGGAGAGTTGGCCTCTACGTGTGCGTCGGACCTTCATATACATCAATAACGTAATATCACCTAACCTAACCCAACCTATCATCTCGGCAGTAATATTTGACAACATTCCTGTCGAGTTGGCCTCTACGTCTCCGTGGGACCTTCATATACATCAATAACGTAGTATTACCTAACCTAATCCAACCTATCAACTCGGCGGTAGTATTTGAAAACATTCCTGGCGAGTTGGCCACTACCTCTCCGTGCGACCTTCACATACATCAATAACGTAATATAATCTAACCTAACCCAACCTATCATCTCGGCGGTAATATTTGACAACAGTCCTGGCCAGTTGGCCTCTACGTCTCCGTGGGACCTTCATATACATCAATAACGTAATATAACGTAACCTAACCCAACCTAACATCTCGGCGGTAATATTTAACAACATTCCTGGCGAGTTGGCCTCTACGCCTCCGTGGGACCTGCACATACATCAATAACGTAATATAACCTAACCCAACCCAACCTAACATCTCGGCGGTAATATTTGACAACATTCCTGGCGAATTGGCCTCTATGTCTCCGTGGGGCATTCATATACATCAATAACGTAATATAACCTAACCTAACCCAACGTAACATCTCGGCGGTAATATTTGACAACATTCCTGGAGATTTGGCCTCTACGTGTGCGTCGCACCTTCATATACATCAATAACGTAATAGAACCTAACCTAACCCAACCTATCATCTCGGCAGTAATATTTGACAACATTCCGGTCGAGTTGGCCTCTACGTCTCCGTGGGACCTTCATATACATCAATAACGTAATATAACGTAACCTAAACCAACGTATCATATCGGCGGTAATATTTGAAAACATTCCTGTCGAGTTGGGCTCTACGTCTCCGTGGGACCTTCATATACATCAATAACGTAATATAACGTAACCTAAACCAACGTATCATATCGGCGGTAATATTTGAAAACATTCCTGTCGATGTTGGCCTCTACGTCTCCGTGGGACCTTCATATACATCAATAACGTAATATAACCTAACCTAACCCAACCTAACATCTCGGCGGTAATATTTGACAACATTCCTGGCGAGTTGGCCTCTATGTCTCCGTGGGGCATTCATATACATCAATAACGTAATATTACCTAACCTAATCCAACCTATCAACTCGGCGGTAGTATTTGAAAACATTCCTGGCGAGTTGGCCTCTATGTCTCCGTGGGGCATTCATATACATCAATAACGTAATATAACCTAACCTAACCCAACCGAACATTTCGGCACTAATATTTGACAACATTCCTGGCGAGTTGGCCTCTACCTCTCCGTGCGACCTTCACATACATCAATAACGTAATATAATCTAACCTAACCCAACCTATCATCTCGGCGGTAATATTTGACAAAATTCCTGGCCAGTTGGCCTCTACGTGTCCGTGGGATCTTCATATACATGAATAACGTAATATAACCTAACCTAACCCAACCTATCATCTCGGCGGTAGTATTTGAAAACATTCCTGGCGAGTTGGCCTCTACCTCTCCGTGCGACCTTCACATACATCAATAACGTAATATAATCTAACCTAACCCAACCTATCATCTCGGCGGTAATATTTGACAACAGTCCTGGCCAGTTGGCCTCTACGTCTCCGTGGGACCTTCATATACATCAATAACGTAATATAACGTAACCTAACCCAACCTAACATCTCGGCGGTAATATTTAACAACATTCCTGGCGAGTTGGCCTCTACGCCTCCGTGGGACCTGCACATACATCAATAACGTAATATAACCTAACCCAACCCAACCTAACATCTCGGCGGTAATATTTGACAACATTCCTGGCGAATTGGCCTCTATGTCTCCGTGGGGCATTCATATACATCAATAACGTAATATAACCTAACCTAACCCAACGTAACATCTCGGCGGTAATATTTGACAACATTCCTGGAGATTTGGCCTCTACGTGTGCGTCGGACCTTCATATACATCAATAACGTAATAGAACCTAACCTAACCCAACCTATCATCTCGGCAGTAATATTTGACAACATTCCGGTCGAGTTGGCCTCTACGTCTCCGTGGGACCTTCATATACATCAATAACGTAATATAACGTAACCTAAACCAACGTATCATATCGGCGGTAATATTTGAAAACATTCCTGTCGAGTTGGCCTCTACGTCTCCGTGGGACCTTCATATACATCAATAACGTAATATAACGTAACCTAAACCAACCTATCATATCGGCGGTAATATTTGAAAACATTCCTGTCGATGTTGGCCTCTACGTCTCCGTGGGACTTTTATATACATCAATACGTAATTTAACCTAACCTAACCCAACGTAACATCTCGGCGGTAATATTTGACAACATTCCTGGCGAGTTGGCCTCTATGTCTCCGTGGGGCATTCATATACATCAATAACGTAATATTACCTAACCTAATCCAACCTATCAACTCGGCGGTAGTATTTGAAAACATTCCTGGCGAGTTGGCCTCTATGTCTCCGTGGGGCATTCATATACATCAATAACGTAATATAACCTAACCTAACCCAACCTAACATTTCGGCACTAATATTTGACAACATTCCTGGCGAGTTGGCCTCTACCTCTCCGTGCGACCTTCACATACATCAATAACGTAATATAATCTAACCTAACCCAACCTATCATCTCGGCGGTAATATTTGACAAAATTCCTGGCCAGTTGGCCTCTACGTGTCCGTGGGATCTTCATATACATGAATAACGTAATATAACCTAACCTAACCCAACCTATCATCTCGGCGGTAATATTAGACAACAGTCCTGGCCAGTTGGCCTCTACGTCTCCGTGGGACCTTCATATACATCAATAACGTAATATAACGTAACCTAAACCAACCTATCATATCGGCGGTAATATTTGAAAACATTCCTGTCGATGTTGGCCTCTACGTCTCCGTGGGACTTTTATATACATCAATACGTAATTTAACCTAACCTAACCCAACGTAACATCTCGGCGGTAATATTTGACAACATTCCTGGAGAGTTGGCCTCTATGTCTCCGTGGGGCATTCATATACATCAATAACGTAATATTACCTAACCTAATCCAACCTATCAACTCGGCGGTAGTATTTGAAAACATTCCTGGCGAGTTGGCCTCTATGTCTCCGTGGGGCATTCATATACATCAATAACGTAATATAACCTAACCTAACCCAACCTAACATGTCGGCACTAATATTTGAAAACATTCCTGGCGAGTTGGCCTCTATGTCTCCGTGGGGCATTCATATACATCAATAACGTAATATAACCTAACCTAACCCAACCTAACATCTCGGCACTAATATTTGACAACATTCCTGTCGAGTTGGCCTCTACGTCTCCGTGGGACTTTTATATACATCAATAACGTAATATAACCTAACCTAACCCAACCTATCATCTCGGCGGTAATAATTGAAAACATTCCTGGCCAGTTGGCCTCTACGTCTCCGTGGGACCTTCATATACATCAATAACGTAATATAACGTAACCTAAACCAACCTATCACATCGGTGGTAATATTTGAAAACATTCCTGGCGAGTTGGCCTCTATGTCTCCGTGGGGCATTCATATACATCAATAACGTAATATAACCTAACCTAACCCAACCTAACATCTCGGCGGTAATATTTGACAACAGTCCTGGCCAGTTGGCCTCTACGTCTCCGTGGGACCTTCATATACATCAATAACGTAATATAACGTAACCTAAACCAACCTATCATATCGGCGGTAATATTTGAAAACATTCCTGTCGAGTTGGGCTCTACGTCTCCGTGGGACCTTCATATACATCAATAACGTAATATAACGTAACCTAAACCAACGTATCATATCGGCGGTAATATTTGAAAACATTCCTGTCGATGTTGGCCTCTACGTCTCCGTGGGACCTTCATATACATCAATAACGTAATATAACCTAACCTAACCCAACCTAACATCTCGGCGGTAATATTTGACAACATTCCTGGCGAGTTGGCCTCTATGTCTCCGTGGGGCATTCATATACATCAATAACGTAATATTACCTAACCTAATCCAACCTATCAACTCGGCGGTAGTATTTGAAAACATTCCTGGCGAGTTGGCCTCTATGTCTCCGTGGGGCATTCATATACATCAATAACGTAATATAACCTAACCTAACCCAACCTAACATTTCGGCACTAATATTTGACAACATTCCTGGCGAGTTGGCCTCTACCTCTCCGTGCGACCTTCACATACATCAATAACGTAATATAATCTAACCTAACCCAACCTATCATCTCGGCGGTAATATTTGACAAAATTCCTGGCCAGTTGGCCTCTACGTGTCCGTGGGATCTTCATATACATGAATAACGTAATATAACCTAACCTAACCCAACCTATCATCTCGGCGGTAATATTTGACAACAGTCCTGGCCCGTTGGCCTCTACGTCTCCGTGGGACCTTCATATACATCAATAACGTAATATAACGTAACCTAAACCAACCTATCATATCGGCGGTAATATTTGAAAACATTCCTGGCGATGTTGGCCTCTACGTCTCCGTGGGACTTTTATATACATCAATACGTAATTTAACCTAACCTAACCCAACGTAACATCTCGGCGGTAATATTTGACAACATTCCTGGAGAGTTGGCCTCTATGTCTCCGTGGGGCATTCATATACATCAATAACGTAATATTACCTAACCTAATCCACCCTATCATCTCGGCGGTAATATTTGACAAAATTCCTGGCCAGTTGGCCTCTACGTGTCCGTGGGATCTTCATATACATGAATAACGTAATATAACCTAACCTTACCCAACCTATCATCTCGGCGGTAATATTTGACAACATTCCTGGAGAGTTGGCCTCTACGTGTGCGTCGGACCTTCATATACATCAATAACGTAATATAACCTAACCTAACCCAACCTATCATCTCGGCAGTAATATTTGACAACATTCCTGTCGAGTTGGCCTCTACGTCTCCGTGGGACCTTCATATACATCAATAACGTAGTATTACCTAACCTAATCCAACCTATCAACTCGGCGGTAGTATTTGAAAACATTCCTGTCGAGTTGGCCTCTACCTCTCCGTGCGACCTTCACATACATCAATAACGTAATATAATCTAACCTAACCCAACCTATCATCTCGGCGGTAATATTTGACAACAGTCCTGGCCAGTTGGCCTCTACGTCTCCGTGGGACCTTCATATACATCAATAACGTAATATAACGTAACATAACCCAACCTAACATCTCGGCGGTAATATTTAACAACATTCCTGGCGAGTTGGCCTCTACGCCTCCGTGGGACCTGCACATACATCAATAACGTAATATAACCTAACCCAACCCAACCTAACATCTCGGCGGTAATATTTGACAACATTCCTGGCGAATTGGCCTCTATGTCTCCGTGGGGCATTCATATACATCAATAACGTAATATAACCTAACCTAACCCAACGTAACATCTCGGCGGTAATATTTGACAACATATCTGGAGATTTGGCCTCTACGTGTGCGTCGGACCTTCATATACATCAATAACGTAATAGAACCTAACCTAACCCAACCTATCATCTCGGCAGTAATATTTGACAACATTCCGGTCGAGTTGGCCTCTACGTCTCCGTGGGACCTTCATATACATCAATAACGTAATATAACGTAACCTAAACCAACGTATCATATCGGCGGTAATATTTGAAAACATTCCTGTCGAGTTGGGCTCTACGTCTCCGTGGGACCTTCATATACATCAATAACGTAATATAACGTAACCTAAACCAACGTATCATATCGGCGGTAATATTTGAAAACATTCCTGTCGATGTTGGCCTCTACGTCTCCGTGGGACCTTTATATACATCAATAACGTAATATAACCTAACCTAACCCAACCTAACATCTCGGCGGTAATATTTGACATCATTCCTGGCGAGTTGGCCTCTATGTCTCCGTGGGGCATTCATATACATCAATAACGTAATATTACCTAACCTAATCCAACCTATCAACTCGGCGGTAGTATTTGAAAACATTCCTGGCGAGTTGGCCTCTATGTCTCCGTGGGGCATTCATATACATCAATAACGTAATATAACCTAACCTAACCCAACCTAACATTTCGGCACTAATATTTGACAACATTCCTGGCGAGTTGGCCTCTACCTCTCCGTGCGACCTTCACATACATCAATAACGTAATATAATCTAACCTAACCCAACCTATCATCTCGGCGGTAATATTTGACAAAATTCCTGGCCAGTTGGCCTCTACGTGTCCGTGGGATCTTCATATACATGAATAACGTAATATAACCTAACCTAACCCAACCTATCATCTCGGCGGTAATATTTGACAACAGTCCTGGCCAGTTGGCCTCTACGTCTCCGTGGGACCTTCATATACATCAATAACGTAATATAACGTAACCTAAACCAACCTATCATATCGGCGGTAATATTTGAAAACATTCCTGTCGATGTTGGCCTCTACGTCTCCGTGGGACTTTTATATACATCAATACGTAATTTAACCTAACCTAACCCAACGTAACATCTCGGCGGTAATATTTGACAACATTCCTGGCGAGTTGGCCTCTATGTCTCCGTGGGGCATTCATATACATCAATAACGTAATATTACCTAACCTAATCCAACCTATCAACTCGGCGGTAGTATTTGAAAACATTCCTGGCGAGTTGGCCTCTATGTCTCCGTGGGGCATTCATATACATCAATAACGTAATATAACCTAACCTAACCCAACCTAACATTTCGGCACTAATATTTGACAACATTCCTGGCGAGTTGGCCTCTACCTCTCCGTGCGACCTTCACATACATCAATAACGTAATATAATCTAACCTAACCCAACCTATCATCTCGGCGGTAATATTTGACAAAATTCCTGGCCAGTTGGCCTCTACGTGTCCGTGGGATCTTCATATACATGAATAACGTAATATAACCTAACCTAACCCAACCTATCATCTCGGCGGTAATATTAGACAACAGTCCTGGCCAGTTGGCCTCTACGTCTCCGTGGGACCTTCATATACATCAATAACGTAATATAACGTAACCTAAACCAACCTATCATATCGGCGGTAATATTTGAAAACATTCCTGTCGATGTTGGCCTCTACGTCTCCGTGGGACTTTTATATACATCAATACGTAATTTAACCTAACCTAACCCAACGTAACATCTCGGCGGTAATATTTGACAACATTCCTGGAGAGTTGGCCTCTATGTCTCCGTGGGGCATTCATATACATCAATAACGTAATATTACCTAACCTAATCCAACCTATCAACTCGGCGGTAGTATTTGAAAACATTCCTGGCGAGTTGGCCTCTATGTCTCCGTGGGGCATTCATATACATCAATAACGTAATATAACCTAACCTAACCCAACCTAACATCTCGGCACTAATATTTGACAACATTCCTGTCGAGTTGGCCTCTACGTCTCCGTGGGACTTTTATATACATCAATAACGTAATATAACCTAACCTAACCCAACCTATCATCTCGGCGGTAATAATTGAAAACATTCCTGGCCAGTTGGCCTCTACGTCTCCGTGGGACCTTCATATACATCAATAACGTAATATAACGTAACCTAAACCAACCTATCACATCGGTGGTAATATTTGTAAACATTCCTGGCGAGTTGGCCTCTATGTCTCCGTGGGGCATTCATATACATCAATAAAGTAATATAACCTAACCTAACCCAACCTAACATCTCGGCGGTAATATTTCACAACATTCCTGGCGAGTTGGCCTCTACCTCTCCGTGCGACCTTCACATACATCAATAACGTAATATAATCTAACCTAACCCAACCTATCATCTCGGCGGTAATATTTGACAACCTTCCTGGCCAGTTGGCCTCTACGTCTCCGTGGGATGTTCATATACATAAATAACGTAATATAACCTAACCTAACCCAACCTATCATCTCGGCGGTAATATTTGACAACAGTCCTGGCCAGTTGGCCTCTACGTCTCCGTGGGACCTTCATATACATCAATAACGTAATATAACGTAACCTAAACCAACCTATCATATCGGCGGTAATATTTGAAAACATTCCTGTCGATGTTGGCCTCTACGTCTCCGTGGGACTTTTATAAACATCAATACGTAATTTAACCTAACCTAACCCAACGTAACATCTCGGCGGTAATATTTGACAACATTCCTGGAGAGTTGGCCTCTATGTATCCGTGGGGCATTCATATACATCAATAACGTAATATTACCTAACCTAATCCAACCTATCAACTCGGCGGTAGTATTTGAAAACATTCCTGGCGAGTTGGCCTCTATGTCTCCGTGGGGCATTCATATACATCAATAACGTAATATAACCTAACCTAACCCAACCTAACATTTCGGCACTAATATTTGAAAACATTCCTGGCGAGTTGGCCTCTACGTCTCCGTGGGGGCTTCATATACATCAATAACGTAATCTAACCTAACCTAACCCAACCTAACATCTCGGCGGTAATATTTAACAACATTCCTGGCGAGTTGGCCTCTACGCCTCCGTGGGATCTTCATATACATCAATAACGTAATATTACCTAACCTAACCCAACCTATCATCTCGGCGGTAATATGTGACAACATTCCTGGCCAGTTGGCCTCTACGTCTCCGTGGGGCCTTCATATACATCAATAACGTAATCTAACCTAACCTAACCCAACGTAACATCTCGGCGGTAATATTTGACAACATTCCTGGAGAGTTGGCCTCGACGTGTGCGTCGGACCTTCATATACATCAATAACGTAATATAACCTAACCTAACCCAACCTATCATCTCGGCAGTAATATTTGACAACATTCCTGTCGAGTTGGCCTCTACGTCTCCGTGGGACTTTTATATACATCAATAACGTAATATAACCTAACCTAACCCAACCTATCATCTCGGCGGTAATAATTGAAAACATTCCTGGCCAGTTGGCCTCTACGTCTCCGTGGGACCTTCATATACATCAATAACGTAATATAACGTAACCTAAACCAACCTATCACATCGGTGGTAATATTTGAAAACATTCCTGGCGAGTTGGCCTCTATGTCTCCGTGGGGCATTCATATACATCAATAACGTAATATAACCTAACCTAACCCAACCTAACATCTCGGCGGTAATATTTCACAACATTCCTGGCGAGTTGGCCTCTACCTCTCCGTGCGACCTTCACATACATCAATAACGTAATATAACGTAACCTAAACCAACGTATCATATCGGTGGTAATATTTGACAACATTCCTGGCGATTTGGCCTCTACGTCTCCGTGGGGGCTTCATATACATCAATAACGTAATCTAACCTAACCTAACCCAACCTAACATCTCGGCGGTAATATTTAACAACATTCCTGGCGAGTTGGCCTCTACGCCTCCGTGGGATCTTCATGTACATCAATAACGTAATATTACCTAACCTAACCCAACCTATCATCTCGGCGGTAATATGTGACAACATTCCTGGCCAGTTGGCCTCTACGTCTCCGTGGGGCCTTCATATACATCAATAACGTAATCTAACCTAACCTAACCCAACGTAACATCTCGGCGGTAATATTTGACAACATTCCTGGAGAGTTGGCCTCGACGTGTGCGTCGGACCTTCATATACATCAATAACGTAATATAACCTAACCTAACCCAACCTATCATCTCGGCAGTAATATTTGACAACATTCCTGTCGAGTTGGCCTCTACGTCTCCGTGGGACTTTTATATACATCAATAACGTAATATAACCTAACCTAACCCAACCTATCATCTCGGCGGTAATAATTGAAAACAGTCCTGGCCAGTTGGCCTCTACGTCTCCGTGGGACCTTCATATACATCAATAACGTAATATAACGCAACCTAATCCAACGTATCATATCGGCGGTAATATTTGAAAACATTCCTGTCGAGTTGGGCTCTACGTCTCCGTGGGACCTTCATATACATCAATAACGTAATATAACGTAACCTAAACCAACGTATCATATCGGCGGTAATATTTGAAAACATTCCTGTCGATGTTGGCCTCTACCTCTCCGTGGGACCTTCATATACATCAATAACGTAATATAACCTAACCTAACCCAACCTAACATCTCGGCGGTAATATTTGACAACATTCCTGGCGAGTTGGCCTCTATGTCTCCGTGGGGCATTCATATGCATCAATAACGTAGTATTACCTAACCTAATCCAACCTATCAACTCGGCGGTAGTATTTGAAAACATTCCTGGCGAGTTGGCCTGTACGTCTCCGTGGGGCCTTCATATACATCAATAACGTAATATAACCTAACCTAACCCAACCTAACATCTCGGCACTAATATTTGACAACATTCCTGTCGAGTTGGCCTCTACGTCTCCGTGGGACTTTTATATACATCAATACGTAATTTAACCTACCTAACCCAACGTAACATCTCGGCGGTAATATTTGACAACGTTCCTGGCCAGTTGGACTCTACGTCTCCGTGGGATCTTCATATACATGAATAACGTAATATAACCTAACCTAACCAACCTATCATCTCGGCGGTAATATTTGACAACAGTCCTGGCCAGTTGGCCTCTACGTCTCCGTGGGACCTTCATATACATCAATAACGTAATATTACCTAACCTAACCCAACCTATCATCTCGGCGGTAATATTTGACAACGTTCCTGGCCAGTTGGACTCTACGTCTCCGTGGGATCTTCATATACATGAATAACGTAATATAACCTAACCTAACCAACCTATCATCTCGGCGGTAATATTTGACAACAGTCCTGGCCAGTTGGCCTCTACGTCTCCGTGGGACCTTCATATACATCAATAACGTAATATAACGTAACCTAACCCAACCTAACATCTCGGCGGTAATATTTAACAACATTCCTGGCGAGTTGGCCTCTACGCCTCCGTGGGACCTGCACATACATCAATAACGTAATATAACCTAACCCAACCCAACCTAACATCTCGGCGGTAATATTTGACAACATTCCTGGCGAATTGGCCTCTATGTCTCCGTGGGGCATTCATATACATCAATAACGTAATAAAACCTAACCTAACCCAACGTAACATCTCGGCGGTAATATTTGACAACATTCCTGGAGATTTGGCCTCTACGTGTGCGTCGGACCTTCATATACATCAATAACGTAATAGAACCTAACCTAACCCAACCTATCATCTCGGCAGTAATATTTGACAACATTCCGGTCGAGTTGGCCTCTACGTCTCCGTGGGACCTTCATATACATCAATAACGTAATATAACCTAACCTAACCCAACGTAACATCTCGGCGGTAATATTTAACAACATTCCTGGCGAGTTGGGCTCTACGTCTCCGTGGGACCTTCATATACATCAATAACGTAATATTACCTAACCTAATCCAACCTATCAACTCGGCGGTAGTATTTGAAAACATTCCTGGCGAGTTGGCCTCTATGTCTCCGTGGGGCATTCATATACATCAATAACGTAATATAACCTAACCTAACCCAACCTAACATTTCGGCACTAATATTTGACAACATTCCTGGCGAGTTGGCCTCTACCTCTCCGTGCGACCTTCACATACATCAATAACGTAATATAATCTAACCTAACCCAACCTATCATCTCGGCGGTAATATTTGACAAAATTCCTGGCCAGTTGGCCTCTACGTGTCCGTGGGATCTTCATATACATGAATAACGTAATATAACCTAACCTAACCCAACCTATCATCTCGGCGGTAATATTAGACAACAGTCCTGGCCAGTTGGCCTCTACGTCTCCGTGGGACCTTCATATACATCAATAACGTAATATAACGTAACCTAAACCAACCTATCATATCGGCGGTAATATTTGAAAACATTCCTGTCGATGTTGGCCTCTACGTCTCCGTGGGACTTTTATATACATCAATACGTAATTTAACCTAACCTAACCCAACGTAACATCTCGGCGGTAATATTTGACAACATTCCTGGAGAGTTGGCCTCTATGTCTCCGTGGGGCATTCATATACATCAATAACGTAATATAACCTAACCTAACCCAACCTAACATTTCGGCACTAATATTTGAAAACATTCCTGACGAGTTGGCCTCTATGTCTCCGTGGGGCATTCATATACATCAATAACGTAATATAACCTAACCTAACCCAACCTAACATCTCGGCACTAATATTTGACAACATTCCTGTCGAGTTGGCCTCTACGTCTCCGTGGGACTTTTATATACATCAATAACGTAATATAACCTAACCTAACCCAACCTATCATCTCGGCGGTAATAATTGAAAACATTCCTGGCCAGTTGGCCTCTACGTCTCCGTGGGACCTTCATATACATCAATAACGTAATATAACGTAACCTAAACCAACCTATCACATCGGTGGTAATATTTGAAACCATTCCTGGCGAGTTGGCCTCTATGTCTCCGTGGGGCATTCATATACATCAATAACGTAATATAACCTAACCTAACCCAACCTAACATCTCGGCGGTAATATTTCACAACATTCCTGGCGAGTTGGCCTCTACCTCTCCGTGCGACCTTCACATACATCAATAACGTAATATAATCTATCCTAACCCAACCTATCATCTCGGCGGTAATATTTGACAACCTTCCTGGCCAGTTGGCCTCTACGTCTCCGTGGGATGTTCATATACATAAATAACGTAATATAACCTAACCTAACCCAACCTATCATCTCGGCGGTAATATTTGACAACAGTCCTGGCCAGTTGGCCTCTACGTCTCCGTGGGACCTTCATATACATCAATAACGTAATATAACGTAACCTAAACCAACCTATCATATCGGCGGTAATATTTGAAAACATTCCTGTCGATGTTGGCCTCTACGTCTCCGTGGGACTTTTATATACATCAATACGTAATTTAACCTAACCTAACCCAACGTAACATCTCGGCGGTAATATTTGACAACATTCCTGGCGAGTTGGCCTCTATGTCTCCGTGGGGCATTCATATACATCAATAACGTAATATTACCTAACCTAATCCAACCTATCAACTCGGCGGTAGTATTTGAAAACATTCCTGGCGAGTTGGCCTCTATGTCTCCGTGGGGCATTCATATACATCAATAACGTAATATAACCTAACCTAACCCAACCTAACATTTCGGCACTAATATTTGACAACATTCCTGGCGAGTTGGCCTCTACCTCTCCGTGCGACCTTCACATACATCAATAACGTAATATAATCTAACCTAACCCAACCTATCATCTCGGCGGTAATATTTGACAAAATTCCTGGCCAGTTGGCCTCTACGTGTCCGTGGGATCTTCATATACATGAATAACGTAATATAACCTAACCTAACCCAACCTATCATCTCGGCGGTAATATTAGACAACAGTCCTGGCCAGTTGGCCTCTACGTCTCCGTGGGACCTTCATATACATCAATAACGTAATATAACGTAACCTAAACCAACCTATCATATCGGCGGTAATATTTGAAAACATTCCTGTCGATGTTGGCCTCTACGTCTCCGTGGGACTTTTATATACATCAATACGTAATTTAACCTAACCTAACCCAACGTAACATCTCGGCGGTAATATTTGACAACATTCCTGGAGAGTTGGCCTCTATGTCTCCGTGGGGCATTCATATACATCAATAACGTAATATAACCTAACCTAACCCAACCTAACATTTCGGCACTAATATTTGAAAACATTCCTGACGAGTTGGCCTCTATGTCTCCGTGGGGCATTCATATACATCAATAACGTAATATAACCTAACCTAACCCAACCTAACATCTCGGCACTAATATTTGACAACATTCCTGTCGAGTTGGCCTCTACGTCTCCGTGGGACTTTTATATACATCAATAACGTAATATAACCTAACCTAACCCAACCTATCATCTCGGCGGTAATAATTGAAAACATTCCTGGCCAGTTGGCCTCTACGTCTCCGTGGGACCTTCATATACATCAATAACGTAATATAACGTAACCTAAACCAACCTATCACATCGGTGGTAATATTTGAAACCATTCCTGGCGAGTTGGCCTCTATGTCTCCGTGGGGCATTCATATACATCAATAACGTAATATAACCTAACCTAACCCAACCTAACATCTCGGCGGTAATATTTCACAACATTCCTGGCGAGTTGGCCTCTACCTCTCCGTGCGACCTTCACATACATCAATAACGTAATATAATCTATCCTAACCCAACCTATCATCTCGGCGGTAATATTTGACAACCTTCCTGGCCAGTTGGCCTCTACGTCTCCGTGGGATGTTCATATACATAAATAACGTAATATAACCTAACCTAACCCAACCTATCATCTCGGCGGTAATATTTGACAACAGTCCTGGCCAGTTGGCCTCTACGTCTCCGTGGGACCTTCATATACATCAATAACGTAATATAACGTAACCTAAACCAACCTATCATATCGGCGGTAATATTTGAAAACATTCCTGTCGATGTTGGCCTCTACGTCTCCGTGGGACTTTTATATACATCAATACGTAATTTAACCTAACCTAACCCAACGTAACATCTCGGCGGTAATATTTGACAACATTCCTGGCGAGTTGGCCTCTATGTCTCCGTGGGGCATTCATATACATCAATAACGTAATATTACCTAACCTAATCCAACCTATCAACTCGGCGGTAGTATTTGAAAACATTCCTGGCGAGTTGGCCTCTATGTCTCCGTGGGGCATTCATATACATCAATAACGTAATATAACCTAACCTAACCCAACCTAACATTTCGGCACTAATATTTGACAACATTCCTGGCGAGTTGGCCTCTACCTCTCCGTGCGACCTTCACATACATCAATAACGTAATATAATCTAACCTAACCCAACCTATCATCTCGGCGGTAATATTTGACAAAATTCCTGGCCAGTTGGCCTCTACGTGTCCGTGGGATCTTCATATACATGAATAACGTAATATAACCTAACCTAACCCAACCTATCATCTCGGCGGTAATATTTGACAACAGTCCTGGCCAGTTGGCCTCTACGTCTCCGTGGGACCTTCATATACATCAATAACGTAATATAACGTAACCTAAACCAACCTATCATATCGGCGGTAATATTTGAAAACATTCCTGTCGATGTTGGCCTCTACGTCTCCGTGGGACTTTTATATACATCAATACGTAATTTAACCTAACCTAACCCAGCGTAACATCTCGGCGGTAATATTTGACAACATTCCTGGCGAGTTGGCCTCTATGTCTCCGTGGGGCATTCATATACATCAATAACGTAATATTACCTAACCTAATCCAACCTCTCAACTCGGCGGTAATAATTGAAAACATTCCTGGCCAGTTGGCCTCTACGTCTCCGTGGGACCTTCATATACATCAATAACGTAATATAACGTAACCTAAACCAACCTATCACATCGGTGGTAATATTTGAAAACATTCCTGGCGAGTTGGCCTCTATGTCTCCGTGGGGCATTCATATACATCAATAACGTAATATAACCTAACCTAACCCAACCTAACATTTCGGCACTAATATTTGACAACATTCCTGGCGAGTTGGCCTCTACCTCTCCGTGCGACCTTCACATACATCAATAACGTAATATAATCTAACCTAACCCAACCTATCATCTCGGCGGTAATATTTGACAAAATTCCTGGCCAGTTGGCCTCTACGTGTCCGTGGGATCTTCATATACATGAATAACGTAATATAACCTAACCTAACCCAACCTATCATCTCGGCGGTAATATTTGACAACAGTCCTGGCCAGTTGGCCTCTACGTCTCCGTGGGACCTTCATATACATCAATAACGTAATATAACGTAACCTAAACCAACCTATCATATCGGCGGTAATATTTGAAAACATTCCTGTCGATGTTGGCCTCTACGTCTCCGTGGGACTTTTATATACATCAATACGTAATTTAACCTAACCTAACCCAACCTATCATCTCGGCGGTAATATTTGACAACAGTCCTGGCCAGTTGGCCTCTACGTCTCCGTGGGACCTTCATATACATCAATAACGTAATATAACGTAACCTAAACCAACCTATCATATCGGCGGTAATATTTGAAAACATTCCTGTCGATGTTGGCCTCTACGTCTCCGTGGGACTTTTATATACATCAATACGTAATTTAACCTAACCTAACCCAGCGTAACATCTCGGCGGTAATATTTGACAACATTCCTGGCGAGTTGGCCTCTATGTCTCCGTGGGGCATTCATATACATCAATAACGTAATATTACCTAACCTAATCCAACCTCTCAACTCGGCGGTAGTATTTGAAAACATTCCTGGCGAGTTGGCCTCTATGTCTCCGTGGGGCATTCATATACATCAATAACGTAATATAACCTAACCTAACCCAACCTAACATTTCGGCACTAATATTTGACAACATTCCTGGCGAGTTGGCCTCTACCTCTCCGTGCGACCTTCACATACATCAATAACGTAATATAATCTAACCTAACCCAACCTATCATCTCGGCGGTAATATTTGACAAAATTCCTGGCCAGTTGGCCTCTACGTGTCCGTGGGATCTTCATATACATGAATAACGTAATATAACCTAACCTAACCCAACCTATCATCTCGGCGGTAATATTTGACAACAGTCCTGGCCAGTTGGCCTCTACGTCTCCGTGGGACCTTCATATACATCAATAACGTAATATAACGTAACCTAAACCAACCTATCATATCGGCGGTAATATTTGAAAACATTCCTGTCGATGTTGGCCTCTACGTCTCCGTGGGACTTTTATATACATCAATACGTAATTTAACCTAACCTAACCCAACGTAACATCTCGGCGGTAATATTTGACAACATTCCTGGAGAGTTGGCCTCTATGTCTCCGTGGGGCATTCATATACATCAATAACGTAATATTACCTAACCTAATCCACCCTATCATCTCGGCGGTAATATTTGACAACATTCCTGGCGATTTGGCCTCTACGTCTCCGTGGGGCCTTCATATACATCAATAACGTAATCTAACCTAACCTAACCCAACGTAACATCTCGGCGGTAATATTTGACAACATTCCTGGAGAGTTGGCCTCTACGTGTGCGTCGGACCTTCATATACATCAATAACGTAATATAACCTAACCTAACCCAACCTATCATCTCGGCAGTAATATTTGACAACATTCCTGTCGAGTTGGCCTCTACGTCTCCGTGGGACTTTTATATACATCAATAACGTAATATAACCTAACCTAACCCAACCTATCATCTCGGCGGTAATATTTGACAAAATTCCTGGCCAGTTGGCCTCTACGTGTCCGTGGGATCTTCATATACATGAATAACGTAATATAACCTAACCTAACCCAACCTATCATCTCGGCGGTAATATTTGATAACAGCCTGGCCAGTTGGCCTCTACGTCTCCGTGGGACCTTCATATACATCAATAACGTAATATAACGTAACCTAAACCAACCTATCATATCGGCGGTAATATTTGAAAACATTCCTGTCGATGTTGGCCTCTACGTCTCCGTGGGACCTGCACATACATCAATAACGTAATATAACCTAACCCAACCCAACCTAACATCTCGGCGGTAATATTTGACAAAATTCCTGGCCAGTTGGCCTCTACGTGTCCGTGGGATCTTCATATACATGAATAACGTAATATAACCTAACCTAACCCAACCTATCATCTCGGCGGTAATATTTGACAACAGTCCTGGCCAGTTGGCCTCTACGTCTCCGTGGGACCTTCATATACATCAATAACGTAATATAACGTAACCTAAACCAACCTATCATATCGGCGGTAATATTTGAAAACATTCCTGTCGATGTTGGCCTCTACGTCTCCGTGGGACTTTTATATACATCAATACGTAATTTAACCTAACCTAACCGAACGTAACATCTCGGCGGTAATATTTGACAACATTCCTGGCGAGTTGGCCTCTATGTCTCCGTGGGGCATTCATATACATCAATAACGTAATATTACCTAACCTAATCCAACCTATCAACTCGGCGGTAGTATTTGAAAACATTCCTGGCGAGTTGGCCTCTATGTCTCCGTGGGGCATTCATATACATCAATAACGTAATATAACCTAACCTAACCCAACCTAACATTTCGGCACTAATATTTGACAACATTCCTGGCGAGTTGGCCTCTACCTCTCCGTGCGACCTTCACATACATCAATAACGTAATATAATCTAACCTAACCCAACCTATCATCTCGGCGGTAATATTTGACAAAATTCCTGGCCAGTTGGCCTCTACGTGTCCGTGGGATCTTCATATACATGAATAACGTAATATAACCTAACCTAACCCAACCTATCATCTCGGCGGTAATATTTGACAACAGTCCTGGCCAGTTGGCCTCTACGTCTCCGTGGGACCTTCATATACATCAATAACGTAATATAACGTAACCTAAACCAACCTATCATATCGGCGGTAATATTTGAAAACATTCCTGTCGATGTTGGCCTCTACGTCTCCGTGGGACTTTTATATACATCAATACGTAATTTAACCTAACCTAACCCAGCGTAACATCTCGGCGGTAATATTTGACAACATTCCTGGCGAGTTGGCCTCTATGTCTCCGTGGGGCATTCATATACATCAATAACGTAATATTACCTAACCTAATCCAACCTCTCAACTCGGCGGTAGTATTTGAAAACATTCCTGGCGAGTTGGCCTCTATGTCTCCGTGGGGCATTCATATACATCAATAACGTAATATAACCTAACCTAACCCAACCTAACATTTCGGCACTAATATTTGACAACATTCCTGGCGAGTTGGCCTCTACCTCTCCGTGCGACCTTCACATACATCAATAACGTAATATAATCTAACCTAACCCAACCTATCATCTCGGCGGTAATATTTGACAAAATTCCTGGCCAGTTGGCCTCTACGTGTCCGTGGGATCTTCATATACATGAATAACGTAATATAACCTAACCTAACCCAACCTATCATCTCGGCGGTAATATTTGACAACAGTCCTGGCCAGTTGGCCTCTACGTCTCCGTGGGACCTTCATATACATCAATAACGTAATATAACGTAACCTAAACCAACCTATCATATCGGCGGTAATATTTGAAAACATTCCTGTCGATGTTGGCCTCTACGTCTCCGTGGGACTTTTATATACATCAATACGTAATTTAACCTAATCTAAACCAACGTAACATCTCGGCGGTAATATTTGACAACATTCCTGGAGAGTTGGCCTCTATGTCTCCGTGGGGCATTCATATACATCAATAACGTAATATTACCTAACCTAATCCACCCTATCATCTCGGCGGTAATATTTGACAAAATTCCTGGCCAGTTGGCCTCTACGTGTCCGTGGGATCTTCATATACATGAATAACGTAATATAACCTAACCTTACCCAACCTATCATCTCGGCGGTAATATTTGACAACATTCCTGGAGAGTTGGCCTCTACGTGTGCGTCGGACCTTCATATACATCAATAACGTAATATCACCTAACCTAACCCAACCTATCATCTCGGCAGTAATATTTGACAACATTCCTGTCGAGTTGGCCTCTACGTCTCCGTGGGACCTTCATATACATCAATAACGTAGTATTACCTAACCTAATCCAACCTATCAACTCGGCGGTAGTATTTGAAAACATTCCTGGCGAGTTGGCCACTACCTCTCCGTGCGACCTTCACATACATCAATAACGTAATATAATCTAACCTAACCCAACCTATCATCTCGGCGGTAATATTTGACAACAGTCCTGGCCAGTTGGCCTCTACGTCTCCGTGGGACCTTCATATACATCAATAACGTAATATAACGTAACCTAACCCAACCTAACATCTCGGCGGTAATATTTAACAACATTCCTGGCGAGTTGGCCTCTACGCCTCCGTGGGACCTGCACATACATCAATAACGTAATATAACCTAACCCAACCCAACCTAACATCTCGGCGGTAATATTTGACAACATTCCTGGCGAATTGGCCTCTATGTCTCCGTGGGGCATTCATATACATCAATAACGTAATATAACCTAACCTAACCCAACGTAACATCTCGGCGGTAATATTTGACAACATTCCTGGAGATTTGGCCTCTACGTGTGCGTCGGACCTTCATATACATCAATAACGTAATAGAACCTAACCTAACCCAACCTATCATCTCGGCAGTAATATTTGACAACATTCCGGTCGAGTTGGCCTCTACGTCTCCGTGGGACCTTCATATACATCAATAACGTAATATAACGTAACCTAAACCAACGTATCATATCGGCGGTAATATTTGAAAACATTCCTGTCGAGTTGGGCTCTACGTCTCCGTGGGACCTTCATATACATCAATAACGTAATATAACGTAACCTAAACCAACGTATCATATCGGCGGTAATATTTGAAAACATTCCTGTCGATGTTGGCCTCTACGTCTCCGTGGGACCTTCATATACATCAATAACGTAATATAACCTAACCTAACCCAACCTAACATCTCGGCGGTAATATTTGACAACATTCCTGGCGAGTTGGCCTCTATGTCTCCGTGGGGCATTCATATACATCAATAACGTAATATTACCTAACCTAATCCAACCTATCAACTCGGCGGTAGTATTTGAAAACATTCCTGGCGAGTTGGCCTCTATGTCTCCGTGGGGCATTCATATACATCAATAACGTAATATAACCTAACCTAACCCAACCGAACATTTCGGCACTAATATTTGACAACATTCCTGGCGAGTTGGCCTCTACCTCTCCGTGCGACCTTCACATACATCAATAACGTAATATAATCTAACCTAACCCAACCTATCATCTCGGCGGTAATATTTGACAAAATTCCTGGCCAGTTGGCCTCTACGTGTCCGTGGGATCTTCATATACATGAATAACGTAATATAACCTAACCTAACCCAACCTATCATCTCGGCGGTAGTATTTGAAAACATTCCTGGCGAGTTGGCCTCTACCTCTCCGTGCGACCTTCACATACATCAATAACGTAATATAATCTAACCTAACCCAACCTATCATCTCGGCGGTAATATTTGACAACAGTCCTGGCCAGTTGGCCTCTACGTCTCCGTGGGACCTTCATATACATCAATAACGTAATATAACGTAACCTAACCCAACCTAACATCTCGGCGGTAATATTTAACAACATTCCTGGCGAGTTGGCCTCTACGCCTCCGTGGGACCTGCACATACATCAATAACGTAATATAACCTAACCCAACCCAACCTAACATCTCGGCGGTAATATTTGACAACATTCCTGGCGAATTGGCCTCTATGTCTCCGTGGGGCATTCATATACATCAATAACGTAATATAACCTAACCTAACCCAACGTAACATCTCGGCGGTAATATTTGACAACATTCCTGGAGATTTGGCCTCTACGTGTGCGTCGGACCTTCATATACATCAATAACGTAATAGAACCTAACCTAACCCAACCTATCATCTCGGCAGTAATATTTGACAACATTCCGGTCGAGTTGGCCTCTACGTCTCCGTGGGACCTTCATATACATCAATAACGTAATATAACGTAACCTAAACCAACGTATCATATCGGCGGTAATATTTGAAAACATTCCTGTCGAGTTGGCCTCTACGTCTCCGTGGGACCTTCATATACATCAATAACGTAATATAACGTAACCTAAACCAACCTATCATATCGGCGGTAATATTTGAAAACATTCCTGTCGATGTTGGCCTCTACGTCTCCGTGGGACTTTTATATACATCAATACGTAATTTAACCTAACCTAACCCAACGTAACATCTCGGCGGTAATATTTGACAACATTCCTGGCGAGTTGGCCTCTATGTCTCCGTGGGGCATTCATATACATCAATAACGTAATATTACCTAACCTAATCCAACCTATCAACTCGGCGGTAGTATTTGAAAACATTCCTGGCGAGTTGGCCTCTATGTCTCCGTGGGGCATTCATATACATCAATAACGTAATATAACCTAACCTAACCCAACCTAACATTTCGGCACTAATATTTGACAACATTCCTGGCGAGTTGGCCTCTACCTCTCCGTGCGACCTTCACATACATCAATAACGTAATATAATCTAGCCTAACCCAACCTATCATCTCGGCGGTAATATTTGACAAAATTCCTGGCCAGTTGGCCTCTACGTGTCCGTGGGATCTTCATATACATGAATAACGTAATATAACCTAACCTAACCCAACCTATCATCTCGGCGGTAATATTAGACAACAGTCCTGGCCAGTTGGCCTCTACGTCTCCGTGGGACCTTCATATACATCAATAACGTAATATAACGTAACCTAAACCAACCTATCATATCGGCGGTAATATTTGAAAACATTCCTGTCGATGTTGGCCTCTACGTCTCCGTGGGACTTTTATATACATCAATACGTAATTTAACCTAACCTAACCCAACGTAACATCTCGGCGGTAATATTTGACAACATTCCTGGAGAGTTGGCCTCTATGTCTCCGTGGGGCATTCATATACATCAATAACGTAATATTACCTAACCTAATCCAACCTATCAACTCGGCGGTAGTATTTGAAAACATTCCTGGCGAGTTGGCCTCTATGTCTCCGTGGGGCATTCATATACATCAATAACGTAATATAACCTAACCTAACCCAACCTAACATTTCGGCACTAATATTTGAAAACATTCCTGGCGAGTTGGCCTCTATGTCTCCGTGGGGCATTCATATACATCAATAACGTAATATAACCTAACCTAACCCAACCTAACATCTCGGCACTAATATTTGACAACATTCCTGTCGAGTTGGCCTCTACGTCTCCGTGGGACTTTTATATACATCAATAACGTAATATAACCTAACCTAACCCAACCTATCATCTCGGCGGTAATAATTGAAAACATTCCTGGCCAGTTGGCCTCTACGTCTCCGTGGGACCTTCATATACATCAATAACGTAATATAACGTAACCTAAACCAACCTATCACATCGGTGGTAATATTTGAAAACATTCCTGGCGAGTTGGCCTCTATGTCTCCGTGGGGCATTCATATACATCAATAACGTAATATAACCTAACCTAACCCAACCTAACATCTCGGCGGTAATATTTGACAACAGTCCTGGCCAGTTGGCCTCTACGTCTCCGTGGGACCTTCATATACATCAATAACGTAATATAACGTAACCTAAACCAACCTATCATATCGGCGGTAATATTTGAAAACATTCCTGTCGAGTTGGGCTCTACGTCTCCGTGGGACCTTCATATACATCAATAACGTAATATAACGTAACCTAAACCAACGTATCATATCGGCGGTAATATTTGAAAACATTCCTGTCGATGTTGGCCTCTACGTCTCCGTGGGACCTTCATATACATCAATAACGTAATATAACCTAACCTAACCCAACCTAACATCTCGGCGGTAATATTTGACAACATTCCTGGCGAGTTGGCCTCTATGTCTCCGTGGGGCATTCATATACATCAATAACGTAATATTACCTAACCTAATCCAACCTATCAACTCGGCGGTAGTATTTGAAAACATTCCTGGCGAGTTGGCCTCTATGTCTCCGTGGGGCATTCATATACATCAATAACGTAATATAACCTAACCTAACCCAACCTAACATTTCGGCACTAATATTTGACAACATTCCTGGCGAGTTGGCCTCTACCTCTCCGTGCGACCTTCACATACATCAATAACGTAATATAATCTAACCTAACCCAACCTATCATCTCGGCGGTAATATTTGACAAAATTCCTGGCCAGTTGGCCTCTACGTGTCCGTGGGATCTTCATATACATGAATAACGTAATATAACCTAACCTAACCCAACCTATCATCTCGGCGGTAATATTTGACAACAGTCCTGGCCCGTTGGCCTCTACGTCTCCGTGGGACCTTCATATACATCAATAACGTAATATAACGTAACCTAAACCAACCTATCATATCGGCGGTAATATTTGAAAACATTCCTGGCGATGTTGGCCTCTACGTCTCCGTGGGACTTTTATATACATCAATACGTAATTTAACCTAACCTAACCCAACGTAACATCTCGGCGGTAATATTTGACAACATTCCTGGAGAGTTGGCCTCTATGTCTCCGTGGGGCATTCATATACATCAATAACGTAATATTACCTAACCTAATCCACCCTATCATCTCGGCGGTAATATTTGACAAAATTCCTGGCCAGTTGGCCTCTACGTGTCCGTGGGATCTTCATATACATGAATAACGTAATATAACCTAACCTTACCCAACCTATCATCTCGGCGGTAATATTTGACAACATTCCTGGAGAGTTGGCCTCTACGTGTGCGTCGGACCTTCATATACATCAATAACGTAATATAACCTAACCTAACCCAACCTATCATCTCGGCAGTAATATTTGACAACATTCCTGTCGAGTTGGCCTCTACGTCTCCGTGGGACCTTCATATACATCAATAACGTAGTATTACCTAACCTAATCCAACCTATCAACTCGGCGGTAGTATTTGAAAACATTCCTGTCGAGTTGGCCTCTACCTCTCCGTGCGACCTTCACATACATCAATAACGTAATATAATCTAACCTAACCCAACCTATCATCTCGGCGGTAATATTTGACAACAGTCCTGGCCAGTTGGCCTCTACGTCTCCGTGGGACCTTCATATACATCAATAACGTAATATAACGTAACCTAACCCAACCTAACATCTCGGCGGTAATATTTAACAACATTCCTGGCGAGTTGGCCTCTACGCCTCCGTGGGACCTGCACATACATCAATAACGTAATATAACCTAACCCAACCCAACCTAACATCTCGGCGGTAATATTTGACAACATTCCTGGCGAATTGGCCTCTATGTCTCCGTGGGGCATTCATATACATCAATAACGTAATATAACCTAACCTAACCCAACGTAACATCTCGGCGGTAATATTTGACAACATATCTGGAGATTTGGCCTCTACGTGTGCGTCGGACCTTCATATACATCAATAACGTAATAGAACCTAACCTAACCCAACCTATCATCTCGGCAGTAATATTTGACAACATTCCGGTCGAGTTGGCCTCTACGTCTCCGTGGGACCTTCATATACATCAATAACGTAATATAACGTAACCTAAACCAACGTATCATATCGGCGGTAATATTTGAAAACATTCCTGTCGAGTTGGGCTCTACGTCTCCGTGGGACCTTCATATACATCAATAACGTAATATAACGTAACCTAAACCAACGTATCATATCGGCGGTAATATTTGAAAACATTCCTGTCGATGTTGGCCTCTACGTCTCCGTGGGACCTTTATATACATCAATAACGTAATATAACCTAACCTAACCCAACCTAACATCTCGGCGGTAATATTTGACATCATTCCTGGCGAGTTGGCCTCTATGTCTCCGTGGGGCATTCATATACATCAATAACGTAATATTACCTAACCTAATCCAACCTATCAACTCGGCGGTAGTATTTGAAAACATTCCTGGCGAGTTGGCCTCTATGTCTCCGTGGGGCATTCATATACATCAATAACGTAATATAACCTAACCTAACCCAACCTAACATTTCGGCACTAATATTTGACAACATTCCTGGCGAGTTGGCCTCTACCTCTCCGTGCGACCTTCACATACATCAATAACGTAATATAATCTAACCTAACCCAACCTATCATCTCGGCGGTAATATTTGACAAAATTCCTGGCCAGTTGGCCTCTACGTGTCCGTGGGATCTTCATATACATGAATAACGTAATATAACCTAACCTAACCCAACCTATCATCTCGGCGGTAATATTTGACAACAGTCCTGGCCAGTTGGCCTCTACGTCTCCGTGGGACCTTCATATACATCAATAACGTAATATAACGTAACCTAAACCAACCTATCATATCGGCGGTAATATTTGAAAACATTCCTGTCGATGTTGGCCTCTACGTCTCCGTGGGACTTTTATATACATCAATACGTAATTTAACCTAACCTAACCCAACGTAACATCTCGGCGGTAATATTTGACAACATTCCTGGCGAGTTGGCCTCTATGTCTCCGTGGGGCATTCATATACATCAATAACGTAATATTACCTAACCTAATCCAACCTATCAACTCGGCGGTAGTATTTGAAAACATTCCTGGCGAGTTGGCCTCTATGTCTCCGTGGGGCATTCATATACATCAATAACGTAATATAACCTAACCTAACCCAACCTAACATTTCGGCACTAATATTTGACAACATTCCTGGCGAGTTGGCCTCTACCTCTCCGTGCGACCTTCACATACATCAATAACGTAATATAATCTAACCTAACCCAACCTATCATCTCGGCGGTAATATTTGACAAAATTCCTGGCCAGTTGGCCTCTACGTGTCCGTGGGATCTTCATATACATGAATAACGTAATATAACCTAACCTAACCCAACCTATCATCTCGGCGGTAATATTAGACAACAGTCCTGGCCAGTTGGCCTCTACGTCTCCGTGGGACCTTCATATACATCAATAACGTAATATAACGTAACCTAAACCAACCTATCATATCGGCGGTAATATTTGAAAACATTCCTGTCGATGTTGGCCTCTACGTCTCCGTGGGACTTTTATATACATCAATACGTAATTTAACCTAACCTAACCCAACGTAACATCTCGGCGGTAATATTTGACAACATTCCTGGAGAGTTGGCCTCTATGTCTCCGTGGGGCATTCATATACATCAATAACGTAATATTACCTAACCTAATCCAACCTATCAACTCGGCGGTAGTATTTGAAAACATTCCTGGCGAGTTGGCCTCTATGTCTCCGTGGGGCATTCATATACATCAATAACGTAATATAACCTAACCTAACCCAACCTAACATCTCGGCACTAATATTTGACAACATTCCTGTCGAGTTGGCCTCTACGTCTCCGTGGGACTTTTATATACATCAATAACGTAATATAACCTAACCTAACCCAACCTATCATCTCGGCGGTAATAATTGAAAACATTCCTGGCCAGTTGGCCTCTACGTCTCCGTGGGACCTTCATATACATCAATAACGTAATATAACGTAACCTAAACCAACCTATCACATCGGTGGTAATATTTGAAAACATTCCTGGCGAGTTGGCCTCTATGTCTCCGTGGGGCATTCATATACATCAATAAAGTAATATAACCTAACCTAACCCAACCTAACATCTCGGCGGTAATATTTCACAACATTCCTGGCGAGTTGGCCTCTACCTCTCCGTGCGACCTTCACATACATCAATAACGTAATATAATCTAACCTAACCCAACCTATCATCTCGGCGGTAATATTTGACAACCTTCCTGGCCAGTTGGCCTCTACGTCTCCGTGGGATGTTCATATACATAAATAACGTAATATAACCTAACCTAACCCAACCTATCATCTCGGCGGTAATATTTGACAACAGTCCTGGCCAGTTGGCCTCTACGTCTCCGTGGGACCTTCATATACATCAATAACGTAATATAACGTAACCTAAACCAACCTATCATATCGGCGGTAATATTTGAAAACATTCCTGTCGATGTTGGCCTCTACGTCTCCGTGGGACTTTTATAAACATCAATACGTAATTTAACCTAACCTAACCCAACGTAACATCTCGGCGGTAATATTTGACAACATTCCTGGAGAGTTGGCCTCTATGTATCCGTGGGGCATTCATATACATCAATAACGTAATATTACCTAACCTAATCCAACCTATCAACTCGGCGGTAGTATTTGAAAACATTCCTGGCGAGTTGGCCTCTATGTCTCCGTGGGGCATTCATATACATCAATAACGTAATATAACCTAACCTAACCCAACCTAACATTTCGGCACTAATATTTGAAAACATTCCTGGCGAGTTGGCCTCTACGTCTCCGTGGGGGCTTCATATACATCAATAACGTAATCTAACCTAACCTAACCCAACCTAACATCTCGGCGGTAATATTTAACAACATTCCTGGCGAGTTGGCCTCTACGCCTCCGTGGGATCTTCATATACATCAATAACGTAATATTACCTAACCTAACCCAACCTATCATCTCGGCGGTAATATGTGACAACATTCCTGGCCAGTTGGCCTCTACGTCTCCGTGGGGCCTTCATATACATCAATAACGTAATCTAACCTAACCTAACCCAACGTAACATCTCGGCGGTAATATTTGACAACATTCCTGGAGAGTTGGCCTCGACGTGTGCGTCGGACCTTCATATACATCAATAACGTAATATAACCTAACCTAACCCAACCTATCATCTCGGCAGTAATATTTGACAACATTCCTGTCGAGTTGGCCTCTACGTCTCCGTGGGACTTTTATATACATCAATAACGTAATATAACCTAACCTAACCCAACCTATCATCTCGGCGGTAATAATTGAAAACATTCCTGGCCAGTTGGCCTCTACGTCTCCGTGGGACCTTCATATACATCAATAACGTAATATAACGTAACCTAAACCAACCTATCACATCGGTGGTAATATTTGAAAACATTCCTGGCGAGTTGGCCTCTATGTCTCCGTGGGGCATTCATATACATCAATAACGTAATATAACCTAACCTAACCCAACCTAACATCTCGGCGGTAATATTTCACAACATTCCTGGCGAGTTGGCCTCTACCTCTCCGTGCGACCTTCACATACATCAATAACGTAATATAACGTAACCTAAACCAACGTATCATATCGGTGGTAATATTTGACAACATTCCTGGCGATTTGGCCTCTACGTCTCCGTGGGGGCTTCATATACATCAATAACGTAATCTAACCTAACCTAACCCAACCTAACATCTCGGCGGTAATATTTAACAACATTCCTGGCGAGTTGGCCTCTACGCCTCCGTGGGATCTTCATGTACATCAATAACGTAATATTACCTAACCTAACCCAACCTATCATCTCGGCGGTAATATGTGACAACATTCCTGGCCAGTTGGCCTCTACGTCTCCGTGGGGCCTTCATATACATCAATAACGTAATCTAACCTAACCTAACCCAACGTAACATCTCGGCGGTAATATTTGACAACATTCCTGGAGAGTTGGCCTCGACGTGTGCGTCGGACCTTCATATACATCAATAACGTAATATAACCTAACCTAACCCAACCTATCATCTCGGCAGTAATATTTGACAACATTCCTGTCGAGTTGGCCTCTACGTCTCCGTGGGACTTTTATATACATCAATAACGTAATATAACCTAACCTAACCCAACCTATCATCTCGGCGGTAATAATTGAAAACAGTCCTGGCCAGTTGGCCTCTACGTCTCCGTGGGACCTTCATATACATCAATAACGTAATATAACGCAACCTAATCCAACGTATCATATCGGCGGTAATATTTGAAAACATTCCTGTCGAGTTGGGCTCTACGTCTCCGTGGGACCTTCATATACATCAATAACGTAATATAACGTAACCTAAACCAACGTATCATATCGGCGGTAATATTTGAAAACATTCCTGTCGATGTTGGCCTCTACCTCTCCGTGGGACCTTCATATACATCAATAACGTAATATAACCTAACCTAACCCAACCTAACATCTCGGCGGTAATATTTGACAACATTCCTGGCGAGTTGGCCTCTATGTCTCCGTGGGGCATTCATATGCATCAATAACGTAGTATTACCTAACCTAATCCAACCTATCAACTCGGCGGTAGTATTTGAAAACATTCCTGGCGAGTTGGCCTGTACGTCTCCGTGGGGCCTTCATATACATCAATAACGTAATATAACCTAACCTAACCCAACCTAACATCTCGGCACTAATATTTGACAACATTCCTGTCGAGTTGGCCTCTACGTCTCCGTGGGACTTTTATATACATCAATACGTAATTTAACCTACCTAACCCAACGTAACATCTCGGCGGTAATATTTGACAACGTTCCTGGCCAGTTGGACTCTACGTCTCCGTGGGATCTTCATATACATGAATAACGTAATATAACCTAACCTAACCAACCTATCATCTCGGCGGTAATATTTGACAACAGTCCTGGCCAGTTGGCCTCTACGTCTCCGTGGGACCTTCATATACATCAATAACGTAATATTACCTAACCTAACCCAACCTATCATCTCGGCGGTAATATTTGACAACGTTCCTGGCCAGTTGGACTCTACGTCTCCGTGGGATCTTCATATACATGAATAACGTAATATAACCTAACCTAACCAACCTATCATCTCGGCGGTAATATTTGACAACAGTCCTGGCCAGTTGGCCTCTACGTCTCCGTGGGACCTTCATATACATCAATAACGTAATATAACGTAACCTAACCCAACCTAACATCTCGGCGGTAATATTTAACAACATTCCTGGCGAGTTGGCCTCTACGCCTCCGTGGGACCTGCACATACATCAATAACGTAATATAACCTAACCCAACCCAACCTAACATCTCGGCGGTAATATTTGACAACATTCCTGGCGAATTGGCCTCTATGTCTCCGTGGGGCATTCATATACATCAATAACGTAATAAAACCTAACCTAACCCAACGTAACATCTCGGCGGTAATATTTGACAACATTCCTGGAGATTTGGCCTCTACGTGTGCGTCGGACCTTCATATACATCAATAACGTAATAGAACCTAACCTAACCCAACCTATCATCTCGGCAGTAATATTTGACAACATTCCGGTCGAGTTGGCCTCTACGTCTCCGTGGGACCTTCATATACATCAATAACGTAATATAACCTAACCTAACCCAACGTAACATCTCGGCGGTAATATTTAACAACATTCCTGGCGAGTTGGGCTCTACGTCTCCGTGGGACCTTCATATACATCAATAACGTAATATTACCTAACCTAATCCAACCTATCAACTCGGCGGTAGTATTTGAAAACATTCCTGGCGAGTTGGCCTCTATGTCTCCGTGGGGCATTCATATACATCAATAACGTAATATAACCTAACCTAACCCAACCTAACATTTCGGCACTAATATTTGACAACATTCCTGGCGAGTTGGCCTCTACCTCTCCGTGCGACCTTCACATACATCAATAACGTAATATAATCTAACCTAACCCAACCTATCATCTCGGCGGTAATATTTGACAAAATTCCTGGCCAGTTGGCCTCTACGTGTCCGTGGGATCTTCATATACATGAATAACGTAATATAACCTAACCTAACCCAACCTATCATCTCGGCGGTAATATTAGACAACAGTCCTGGCCAGTTGGCCTCTACGTCTCCGTGGGACCTTCATATACATCAATAACGTAATATAACGTAACCTAAACCAACCTATCATATCGGCGGTAATATTTGAAAACATTCCTGTCGATGTTGGCCTCTACGTCTCCGTGGGACTTTTATATACATCAATACGTAATTTAACCTAACCTAACCCAACGTAACATCTCGGCGGTAATATTTGACAACATTCCTGGAGAGTTGGCCTCTATGTCTCCGTGGGGCATTCATATACATCAATAACGTAATATAACCTAACCTAACCCAACCTAACATTTCGGCACTAATATTTGAAAACATTCCTGACGAGTTGGCCTCTATGTCTCCGTGGGGCATTCATATACATCAATAACGTAATATAACCTAACCTAACCCAACCTAACATCTCGGCACTAATATTTGACAACATTCCTGTCGAGTTGGCCTCTACGTCTCCGTGGGACTTTTATATACATCAATAACGTAATATAACCTAACCTAACCCAACCTATCATCTCGGCGGTAATAATTGAAAACATTCCTGGCCAGTTGGCCTCTACGTCTCCGTGGGACCTTCATATACATCAATAACGTAATATAACGTAACCTAAACCAACCTATCACATCGGTGGTAATATTTGAAACCATTCCTGGCGAGTTGGCCTCTATGTCTCCGTGGGGCATTCATATACATCAATAACGTAATATAACCTAACCTAACCCAACCTAACATCTCGGCGGTAATATTTCACAACATTCCTGGCGAGTTGGCCTCTACCTCTCCGTGCGACCTTCACATACATCAATAACGTAATATAATCTATCCTAACCCAACCTATCATCTCGGCGGTAATATTTGACAACCTTCCTGGCCAGTTGGCCTCTACGTCTCCGTGGGATGTTCATATACATAAATAACGTAATATAACCTAACCTAACCCAACCTATCATCTCGGCGGTAATATTTGACAACAGTCCTGGCCAGTTGGCCTCTACGTCTCCGTGGGACCTTCATATACATCAATAACGTAATATAACGTAACCTAAACCAACCTATCATATCGGCGGTAATATTTGAAAACATTCCTGTCGATGTTGGCCTCTACGTCTCCGTGGGACTTTTATAAACATCAATACGTAATTTAACCTAACCTAACCCAACATAACATCTCGGCGGTAATATTTGACAACATTCCTGGAGAGTTGGCCTCTATGTCTCCGTGGGGCATTCATATACATCAATAACGTAATATTACCTAACCTAATCCAACCTATCAACTCGGCGGTAGTATTTGAAAACATTCCTGGCGAGTTGGCCTCTATGTCTCCGTGGGGCATTCATATACATCAATAACGTAATATAACCTAACCTAACCCAACCTAACATTTCGGCACTAATATTTGAAAACATTCCTGGCGAGTTGGCCTCTATGTCTCCGTGGGGCATTCATATACATCAATAACGTAATATAACCTAACCTAACCCAACCTAACATCTCGGCACTAATATTTGACAACATTCCTGTCGAGTTGGCCTCTACGTCTCCGTGGGACTTTTATATACATCAATACGTAATTTAACCTACCTAACCCAACGTAACATCTCGGCGGTAATATTTGACAACATTCCTGGCCAGTTGGCCTCTACGTCTCCGTGGGACCTTCATATACATCAATAACGTAATGCAACGTAACCTAAACCAACCTATCATATCGGTGGTAATATTTGACAACATTCCTGGCGATTTGGCCTCTACGTCTCCGTGGGGGCTTCATATACATCAATAACGTAATCTAACCTAACCTAACCCAACCTAACATCTCGGCGGTAATATTTAACAACATTCCTGGCGAGTTGGCCTCTACGCCTCCGTGGGATCTTCATATACATCAATAACATAATATTACCTAACCTAACCCAACCTATCATCTCGGCGGTAATATGTGACAACATTCCTGGCCAGTTGGCCTCTACGTCTCCGTGGGGCCTTCATATACATCAATAACGTAATCTAACCTAACCTAACCCAACGTAACATCTCGGCGGTAATATTTGACAACATTCCTGGAGAGTTGGCCTCGACGTGTGCGTCGGACCTTCATATACATCAATAACGTAATATAACCTAACCTAACCCAACCTGTCATATCGGCAGTAATATTTGACAACATTCCTGTCGAGTTGGCCTCTACGTCTCCGTGGGACTTTTATATACATCAATAACGTAATATAACCTAACCTAACCCAACCTATCATCTCGGCGGTAATAATTGAAAACATTCCTGGCCAGTTGGCCTCTACGTCTCCGTGGGACCTTCATATACATCAATAACGTAATATAACGTAACCTAAACCAACCTATCACATCGGTGGTAATATTTGAAAACATTCCTGGCGAGTTGGCCTCTATGTCTCCGTGGGGCATTCATATACATCAATAACGTAATATAACCTAACCTAACCCAACCTAACATCTCGGCGGTAATATTTCACAACATTCCTGGCGAGTTGGCCTCTACCTCTCCGTGCGACCTTCACATACATCAATAACGTAATATAACGTAACCTAAACCAACGTATCATATCGGTGGTAATATTTGACAACATTCCTGGCGATTTGGCCTCTACGTCTCCGTGGGGGCTTCATATACATCAATAACGTAATCTAACCTAACCTAACCCAACCTAACATCTCGGCGGTAATATTTAACAACATTCCTGGCGAGTTGGCCTCTACGCCTCCGTGGGATCTTCATGTACATCAATAACGTAATATTACCTAACCTAACCCAACCTATCATCTCGGCGGTAATATGTGACAACATTCCTGGCCAGTTGGCCTCTACGTCTCCGTGGGGCCTTCATATACATCAATAACGTAATCTAACCTAACCTAACCCAACGTAACATCTCGGCGGTAATATTTGACAACATTCCTGGAGAGTTGGCCTCGACGTGTGCGTCGGACCTTCATATACATCAATAACGTAATATAACCTAACCTAACCCAACCTATCATCTCGGCAGTAATATTTGACAACATTCCTGTCGAGTTGGCCTCTACGTCTCCGTGGGACTTTTATATACATCAATAACGTAATATAACCTAACCTAACCCAACCTATCATCTCGGCGGTAATAATTGAAAACAGTCCTGGCCAGTTGGCCTCTACGTCTCCGTGGGACCTTCATATACATCAATAACGTAATATAACGCAACCTAATCCAACGTATCATATCGGCGGTAATATTTGAAAACATTCCTGTCGAGTTGGGCTCTACGTCTCCGTGGGACCTTCATATACATCAATAACGTAATATAACGTAACCTAAACCAACGTATCATATCGGCGGTAATATTTGAAAACATTCCTGTCGATGTTGGCCTCTACCTCTCCGTGGGACCTTCATATACATCAATAACGTAATATAACCTAACCTAACCCAACCTAACATCTCGGCGGTAATATTTGACAACATTCCTGGCGAGTTGGCCTCTATGTCTCCGTGGGGCATTCATATGCATCAATAACGTAGTATTACCTAACCTAATCCAACCTATCAACTCGGCGGTAGTATTTGAAAACATTCCTGGCGAGTTGGCCTGTACGTCTCCGTGGGGCCTTCATATACATCAATAACGTAATATAACCTAACCTAACCCAACCTAACATCTCGGCACTAATATTTGACAACATTCCTGTCGAGTTGGCCTCTACGTCTCCGTGGGACTTTTATATACATCAATACGTAATTTAACCTACCTAACCCAACGTAACATCTCGGCGGTAATATTTGACAACGTTCCTGGCCAGTTGGACTCTACGTCTCCGTGGGATCTTCATATACATGAATAACGTAATATAACCTAACCTAACCAACCTATCATCTCGGCGGTAATATTTGACAACAGTCCTGGCCAGTTGGCCTCTACGTCTCCGTGGGACCTTCATATACATCAATAACGTAATATTACCTAACCTAACCCAACCTATCATCTCGGCGGTAATATTTGACAACGTTCCTGGCCAGTTGGACTCTACGTCTCCGTGGGATCTTCATATACATGAATAACGTAATATAACCTAACCTAACCAACCTATCATCTCGGCGGTAATATTTGACAACAGTCCTGGCCAGTTGGCCTCTACGTCTCCGTGGGACCTTCATATACATCAATAACGTAATATAACGTAACCTAACCCAACCTAACATCTCGGCGGTAATATTTAACAACATTCCTGGCGAGTTGGCCTCTACGCCTCCGTGGGACCTGCACATACATCAATAACGTAATATAACCTAACCCAACCCAACCTAACATCTCGGCGGTAATATTTGACAACATTCCTGGCGAATTGGCCTCTATGTCTCCGTGGGGCATTCATATACATCAATAACGTAATAAAACCTAACCTAACCCAACGTAACATCTCGGCGGTAATATTTGACAACATTCCTGGAGATTTGGCCTCTACGTGTGCGTCGGACCTTCATATACATCAATAACGTAATAGAACCTAACCTAACCCAACCTATCATCTCGGCAGTAATATTTGACAACATTCCGGTCGAGTTGGCCTCTACGTCTCCGTGGGACCTTCATATACATCAATAACGTAATATAACCTAACCTAACCCAACGTAACATCTCGGCGGTAATATTTAACAACATTCCTGGCGAGTTGGGCTCTACGTCTCCGTGGGACCTTCATATACATCAATAACGTAATATTACCTAACCTAATCCAACCTATCAACTCGGCGGTAGTATTTGAAAACATTCCTGGCGAGTTGGCCTCTATGTCTCCGTGGGGCATTCATATACATCAATAACGTAATATAACCTAACCTAACCCAACCTAACATTTCGGCACTAATATTTGACAACATTCCTGGCGAGTTGGCCTCTACCTCTCCGTGCGACCTTCACATACATCAATAACGTAATATAATCTAACCTAACCCAACCTATCATCTCGGCGGTAATATTTGACAAAATTCCTGGCCAGTTGGCCTCTACGTGTCCGTGGGATCTTCATATACATGAATAACGTAATATAACCTAACCTAACCCAACCTATCATCTCGGCGGTAATATTAGACAACAGTCCTGGCCAGTTGGCCTCTACGTCTCCGTGGGACCTTCATATACATCAATAACGTAATATAACGTAACCTAAACCAACCTATCATATCGGCGGTAATATTTGAAAACATTCCTGTCGATGTTGGCCTCTACGTCTCCGTGGGACTTTTATATACATCAATACGTAATTTAACCTAACCTAACCCAACGTAACATCTCGGCGGTAATATTTGACAACATTCCTGGAGAGTTGGCCTCTATGTCTCCGTGGGGCATTCATATACATCAATAACGTAATATAACCTAACCTAACCCAACCTAACATTTCGGCACTAATATTTGAAAACATTCCTGGCGAGTTGGCCTCTATGTCTCCGTGGGGCATTCATATACATCAATAACGTAATATAACCTAACCTAACCCAACCTAACATCTCGGCACTAATATTTGACAACATTCCTGTCGAGTTGGCCTCTACGTCTCCGTGGGACTTTTATATACATCAATAACGTAATATAACCTAACCTAACCCAACCTATCATCTCGGCGGTAATAATTGAAAACATTCCTGGCCAGTTGGCCTCTACGTCTCCGTGGGACCTTCATATACATCAATAACGTAATATAACGTAACCTAAACCAACCTATCACATCGGTGGTAATATTTGAAACCATTCCTGGCGAGTTGGCCTCTATGTCTCCGTGGGGCATTCATATACATCAATAACGTAATATAACCTAACCTAACCCAACCTAACATCTCGGCGGTAATATTTCACAACATTCCTGGCGAGTTGGCCTCTACCTCTCCGTGCGACCTTCACATACATCAATAACGTAATATAATCTATCCTAACCCAACCTATCATCTCGGCGGTAATATTTGACAACCTTCCTGGCCAGTTGGCCTCTACGTCTCCGTGGGATGTTCATATACATAAATAACGTAATATAACCTAACCTAACCCAACCTATCATCTCGGCGGTAATATTTGACAACAGTCCTGGCCAGTTGGCCTCTACGTCTCCGTGGGACCTTCATATACATCAATAACGTAATATAACGTAACCTAAACCAACCTATCATATCGGCGGTAATATTTGAAAACATTCCTGTCGATGTTGGCCTCTACGTCTCCGTGGGACTTTTATAAACATCAATACGTAATTTAACCTAACCTAACCCAACATAACATCTCGGCGGTAATATTTGACAACATTCCTGGAGAGTTGGCCTCTATGTCTCCGTGGGGCATTCATATACATCAATAACGTAATATTACCTAACCTAATCCAACCTATCAACTCGGCGGTAGTATTTGAAAACATTCCTGGCGAGTTGGCCTCTATGTCTCCGTGGGGCATTCATATACATCAATAACGTAATATAACCTAACCTAACCCAACCTAACATTTCGGCACTAATATTTGAAAACATTCCTGGCGAGTTGGCCTCTATGTCTCCGTGGGGCATTCATATACATCAATAACGTAATATAACCTAACCTAACCCAACCTAACATCTCGGCACTAATATTTGACAACATTCCTGTCGAGTTGGCCTCTACGTCTCCGTGGGACTTTTATATACATCAATACGTAATTTAACCTACCTAACCCAACGTAACATCTCGGCGGTAATATTTGACAACATTCCTGGCCAGTTGGCCTCTACGTCTCCGTGGGACCTTCATATACATCAATAACGTAATGCAACGTAACCTAAACCAACCTATCATATCGGTGGTAATATTTGACAACATTCCTGGCGATTTGGCCTCTACGTCTCCGTGGGGGCTTCATATACATCAATAACGTAATCTAACCTAACCTAACCCAACCTAACATCTCGGCGGTAATATTTAACAACATTCCTGGCGAGTTGGCCTCTACGCCTCCGTGGGATCTTCATATACATCAATAACATAATATTACCTAACCTAACCCAACCTATCATCTCGGCGGTAATATGTGACAACATTCCTGGCCAGTTGGCCTCTACGTCTCCGTGGGGCCTTCATATACATCAATAACGTAATCTAACCTAACCTAACCCAACGTAACATCTCGGCGGTAATATTTGACAACATTCCTGGAGAGTTGGCCTCGACGTGTGCGTCGGACCTTCATATACATCAATAACGTAATATAACCTAACCTAACCCAACCTGTCATATCGGCAGTAATATTTGACAACATTCCTGTCGAGTTGGCCTCTACGTCTCCGTGGGACTTTTATATACATCAATAACGTAATATAACCTAACCTAACCCAACCTATCATCTCGGCGGTAATAATTGAAAACATTCCTGGCCAGTTGGCCTCTACGTCTCCGTGGGACCTTCATATACATCAATAACGTAATATAACGTAACCTAAACCAACCTATCACATCGGTGGTAATATTTGAAAACATTCCTGGCGAGTTGGCCTCTATGTCTCCGTGGGGCATTCATATACATCAATAACGTAATATAACCTAACCTAACCCAACCTAACATCTCGGCGGTAATATTTCACAACATTCCTGGCGAGTTGGCCTCTACCTCTCCGTGCGACCTTCACATACATCAATAACGTAATATAACGTAACCTAAACCAACGTATCATATCGGTGGTAATATTTGACAACATTCCTGGCGATTTGGCCTCTACGTCTCCGTGGGGGCTTCATATACATCAATAACGTAATCTAACCTAACCTAACCCAACCTAACATCTCGGCGGTAATATTTAACAACATTCCTGGCGAGTTGGCCTCTACGCCTCCGTGGGATCTTCATATACATCAATAACGTAATATTACCTAACCTAACCCAACCTATCATATCGGCGGTAATATGTGACAACATTCCTGGCCAGTTGGCCTCTACGTCTCCGTGGGGCCTTCATATACATCAATAACGTAATCTAACCTAACCTAACCCAACGTAACATCTCGGCGGTAATATTTGACAACATTCCTGGAGAGTTGGCCTCGACGTGTGCGTCGGACCTTCATATACATCAATAACGTAATATAACCTAACCTAACCCAACCTATCATCTCGGCAGTAATATTTGACAACATTCCTGTCGAGTTGGCCTCTACGTCTCCGTGGGACTTTTATATACATCAATAACGTAATATAACCTAACCTAACCCAACCTATCATCTCGGCGGTAATAATTGAAAACATTCCTGGCCAGTTGGCCTCTACGTCTCCGTGGGACCTTCATATACATCAATAACGTAATATAACGTAACCTAAACCAACCTATCACATCGGTGGTAATATTTGAAAACATTCCTGGCGAGTTGGCCTCTATGTCTCCGTGGGGCATTCATATACATCAATAACGTAATATAACCTAACCTAACCCAACCTAACATCTCGGCGGTAATATTTCACAACATTCCTGGCGAGTTGGCCTCTACCTCTCCGTGCGACCTTCACATACATCAATAACGTAATATAATCTAACCTAACCCAACCTATCATCTCGGCGGTAATATTTGACAACCTTCCTGGCCAGTTGGCCTCTACGTCTCCGTGGGATGTTCATATACATAAATAACGTAATATAACCTAACCTAACCCAACCTATCATCTCGGCGGTAATATTTGACAACAGTCCTGGCCAGTTGGCCTCTACGTCTCCGTGGGACCTTCATATACATCAATAACGTAATATAACGTAACCTAAACCAACCTATCATATCGGCGGTAATATTTGACAACATTCCTGGCCAGTTGGCCTCTACGTCTCCGTGGGACCTTCATATACATCAATAACGTAATGCAACGTAACCTAAACCAACCTATCATATCGGTGGTAATATTTGACAACATTCCTGGCGATTTGGCCTGTACGTCTCCGTGGGGCCTTCATATACATCAATAACGTAATCTAACCTAACCTAACCCAACCTAACATCTCGGCGGTAATATTTAACAACATTCCTGGCGAGTTGGCCTCTACGCCTCCGTGGGATCTTCATATACATCAATAACGTAATATTACCTAACCTAACCCAACCTATCATCTCGGCGGTAATATTTGACAACATTCCTGGCCAGTTGGACTCTACGTCTCCGTGGGATCTTCATATACATGAATAACGTAATATAACCTAACCTAACCAACCTATCATCTCGGCGGTAATATTTGACAACAGTCCTGGCCAGTTGGCCTCTACGTCTCCGTGGGACCTTCATATACATCAATAACGTAATATAACGTAACCTAACCCAACCTAACATCTCGGCGGTAATATTTAACAACATTCCTGGCGAGTTGGCCTCTACGCCTCCGTGGGACCTGCACATACATCAATAACGTAATATAACCTAACCCAACCCAACCTAACATCTCGGCGGTAATATTTGACAACATTCCTGGCGAATTGGACTCTATGTCTCCGCGGGGCATTCATATACATCAATAACGTAATATAACCTAACGTAACCCAACGTAACATCTCGGCGGTAATATTTGACAACATTCCTGGAGATTTGGCCTCTACGTGTGCGTCGGACCTTCATATACATCAATAACGTAATATAACCTAACCTAACCCAACCTATCAACTCGGCGGTAATATTTGACAACATTCCTGTCGAGTTGGCCTCTACGTCTCCGTGGGACTTTTATATACATCAATAACGTAATATAACCTAACCTAACCCAACCTATCATCTCGCGGGTAATATTTGAAAACATTGCTGGCCAGTTGGCCTCTACGTCTCCGTGGGACCTTCATATACATCAATAACGTAATATAACGTAACCTAAACCAACCTATCACATCGGTGGTAATATTTAACAACATTCCTGGCGATTTGGCCTCTACGTCTCCGTGGGGCCTTCATATACATCAATAACGTAATATAATCTAACCTAACCCAACCTATCATCTCGGCGGTAATATTTGACAACATTCCTGGCCAGTTGGCCTCTACGTCTCCGTGGGATGTTCATATACATGAATAACGTAATATAACCTAACCTAACCCAACCTATCATCTCGGCGGTAATATTTGACAACAGTCCTGGCCAGTTGGCCTCTACGTCTCCGTGGGACCTTCATATACATCAATAACGTAATATAACGTAACCTAAACCAACCTATCATATCGGCGGTAATATTTGAGAACATTCCTGTCGATGTTGGCCTCTACGTCTCCGTGGGACTTTTATATACATCAATACGTAATTTAACCTAACCTAAGCCAACGTAACATCTCGGCGGTAATATTTGACAACATTCCTGGAGAGTTGGCCTCTACGTGTGCGTCGGACCTTCATATACATGAATAACGTAATATAACCTAACCTAACCCAACCTATCATCTCGGCAGTAATATTTGACAACATTCCTGTCGAGTTGGCCTCTACGTCTCCGTGGGACTTTTATATACATCAATAACGTAATATAACCTAACCTAACCCAACCTATCATCTCGGCGGTAATATTTGACAACAGCCTGGCCAGTTGGCCTCTACGTCTCCGTGGGACCTTCATATACATCAATAACGTAATATAACGTAACCTAAACCAACCTATCATATCGGCGGTAATATTTGAAAACATTCCTGTCGATGTTGGCCTCTACGTCTCCGTGGGACTTTTATATACATCAATACGTAATTTAACCTAACCTAACCCAACGTAACATCTCGGCGGTAATATTTGACAACATTCCTGGAGAGTTGGCCTCTACGTGTGCGTCGGAACTTCATATGCATCAATAACGTAATATGACCTAACCTAACCCAACCTAACATCTCGGCACTAATATTTGACAACATTCCGGTCGAGTTGGCCTCTACGTCTCCGTGTGACCTTCATATACATCAATAACGTAATATAACGTAACCTAAACCAACGTATCATATCGGCGGTAATATTTGAAAACATTCCTGTCGAGTTGGGTTCTACGTCTCCGTGGGTCCTTCATATACATCAATAACGTAATATAACGTAACCTAAACCAACGTATCATATCGGCGGTAATATTTGAAAACATTCCTGTCGATGTTGGCCTCTACGTCTCCGTGGGACCTTCATATACATCAATAACGTAATATAACCTAACCTAACCCAACCTAACATCTCGGCGGTAATATTTGACAACATTCCTGGCGAGTTGGCCTCTATGTCTCCGTGGGGCATTCATATACATCAATAACGTAATATTACCTAACCTAATCCAACCTATCAACTCGGCGGTAGTATTTGAAAACATTCCTGGCGAGTTGGCCTCTATGTCTCCGTGGGGCATTCATATACATCAATACCGTAATATAACCTAACCTAACCCAACCTAACATTTCGGCACTAATATTTGACAACATTCCTGGCGAGTTGGCCTCTACCTCTCCGTGCGACCTTCTCATACATCAATAACGTAATATAATCTAACCTAACCCAACCTATCATCTCGGCGGCAATATTTGACAAAATTCCTGGCCAGTTGGCCTCTACGTGTCCGTGGGATCTTCATATACATGAATAACGTAATATAACGTAACCTAAACCGACCTATCACATCGGTGGTAATATTTGACAACATTCCTGGCGATTTGGCATCTACGTCTCCGTGGGGCCTTCATATACATCAATAACGTAATCTAACCTAACCTAACCCAACGTAACATCTCGGCGGTAATATTTGACAACATTCCTGGAGAGTTGGCCTCGACGTGTGCGTCGGACCTTCATATACATCAATAACGTAATATAACCTAACCTAACCCAACCTATCATCTCGGCAGTAATATTTGACAACATTCCTGTCGAGTTGGCCTCTACGTCTCCGTGGGACTTTTATATACATCAATAACGTAATATAACATAACCTAACCCAACCTATCATCTCGGCGGTAATATTTGAAAACATTCCTGGCCAGTTGGCCTCTACGTCTCCGTGGGACCTTCATATACATCAATAACGTAATATAACGTAACCTAAACCAACCTATCACATCGGTGGTAATATTTGACAACATTCCTGGCGATTTGGCCTCTACGTCTCCGTGGGGCCTTCATATACATCAATAACGTAATCTAACCTAACCTAACCCAACCTAACATCTCGGCGGTAATATTTAACAACATTCCTGGCGAGTTGGCCTCTACGCCTCCGTGGGACCTGCACATACATCAATAACGTAATATAACCTAACCCAACCCAACCTAACATCTCGGCGGTAATATTTGACAACATTCCTGGCGAGTTGGCCTCTATGTCTCCGTGGGGCATTCATATACATCAATAACGTAATATAACCTAACCTAACCCAGTCTAACATCTCGGCGGTAATATTTAACAACATTCCTGGCGAGTTGGCCTCTACGTCTCCGTGGGGCCTTCATATACATCAATAACGTAATATAATCTAACCTAACCCAACCTATCATCTCGGCGGTAATATTTGACAACATTCCTGGCCAGTTGGCCTCTACGTCTCCGTGGGATGTTCATATACATGAATAACGTAATATAACTTAACCTAACCCAACCTATCATCTCGGCGGTAATATTTGACAACAGTCCTGGCCAGTTGGCCTCTACGTCTCCGTGGGACCTTCATATACATCAATAACGTAATATAACGTAACCTAAACCAACCTATCATATCGGCGGTAATATTTGAAAACATTCCTGTCGATGTTGGCCTCTACGTCTCCGTGGGACTTTTATATACATCAATACGTAATTTAACCTAACCTAAGCCAACGTAACATCTCGGCGGTAATATTTGACAACATTCCTGGAGAGTTGGCCTCTACGTGTGCGTCGGACCTTCATATACATGAATAACGTAATATAACCTAACCTAACCCAACCTATCATCTCGGCAGTAATATTTGACAACATTCCTGTCGAGTTGGCCTCTACGTCTCCGTGGGACTTTTATATACATCAATAACGTAATATAACCTAACCTAACCCAACCTATCATCTCGGCTTTAATATTTGACAACAGCCTGGCCAGTTGGCCTCTACGTCTCCGTGGGACCTTCATATACATCAATAACGTAATATAACGTAACCTAAACCAACCTATCATATCGGCGGTAATATTTGAAAACATTCCTGTCGATGTTGGCCTCTACGTCTCCGTGGGACTTTTATATACATCAATACGTAATTTAACCTAACCTAACCGAACGTAACATCTCGGCGGTAATATTTGACAACATTCCTGGAGAGTTGGCCTCTACGTGTGCGTCGGAACTTCATATACATCAATAACGTAATATGACCTAACCTAACCCAACCTAACATCTCGGCACTAATATTTGACAACATTCCGGTCGAGTTGGCCTCTACGTCTCCGTGTGACCTTCATATACATCAATAACGTAATATAACGTAACCTAAACCAACGTATCATATCGGCGGTAATATTTGAAAACATTCCTGTCGAGTTGGGTTCTACGTCTCCGTGGGACCTTCATATATATCAATAACGTAATATAACGTAACCTAAACCAACGTATCATATCGGCGGTAATATTTGAAAACATTCCTGTCGATGTTGGCCTCTACGTCTCCGTGGGACCTTCATATACATCAATAACGTAATATAACCTAACCTAACCCAACCTAACATCTCGGCGGTAATATTTGACAACATTCCTGGCGAGTTGGCCTCTATGTCTCCGTGGGGCATTCATATACATCAATAACGTAATATTACCTAACCTAATCCAACCTATCAACTCGGCGGTAGTATTTGAAAACATTCCTGGCGAGTTGGCCTCTATGTCTCCGTGGGGCATTCATATACATCAATAACGTAATATAACCTAACCTAACCCAACCTAACATTTCGGCACTAATATTTGACAACATTCCTGGCGAGTTGGCCTCTACCTCTCCGTGCGACCTTCACATACATCAATAACGTAATATAATCTAACCTAACCCAACCTATCATCTCGGCGGCAATATTTGACAAAATTCCTGGCCAGTTGGCCTCTACGTGTCCGTGGGATCTTCATATACATGAATAACGTAATATAACGTAACCTAAACCAACCTATCACATCGGTGGTAATATTTGACAACATTCCTGGCGATTTGGCCTCTACGTCTCCGTGGGGCCTTCATATACATCAATAACGTAATCTAACCTAACCTAACCCAACGTAACATCTCGGCGGTAATATTTGACAACATTCCTGGAGAGTTGGCCTCGACGTGTGCGTCGGACCTTCATATACATCAGTAACGTAATATAACCTAACCTAACCCAACCTATCATCTCGGCAGTAATATTTGACAACATTCCTGTCGAGTTGGCCTCTACGTCTCCGTGGGACTTTTATATACATCAATAACGTAATATAACATAACCTAACCCAACCTATCATCTCGGCGGTAATATTTGAAAACATTCCTGGCCAGTTGGCCTCTACGTCTCCGTGGGACCTTCATATACATCAATAATGTAATATAACGTAACCTAAACCAACCTATCACATCGGTGGTAATATTTGACAACATTCCTGGCGATTTGGCCTCTACGTCTCCGTGGGGCCTTCATATACATCAATAACGTAATCTAACCTAACCTAACCCAACCTAACATCTCGGCGGTAATATTTAACAACATTCCTGGCGAGTTGGCCTCTACGCCTCCGTGGGACCTGCACATACATCAATAACGTAATATAACCTAACCCAACCCAACCTAACATCTCGGCGGTAATATTTGACAACATTCCTGGCGAGTTGGCCTCTATGTCTCCGTGGGGCATTCATATACATCAATAACGTAATATAACCTAACCTAACACAACCTAACATCTCGGCGGTAATATTTAACAACATTCCTGGCGAGTTGGCCTCTACCTCGCCGTGCAACCTTCACATACATCAATAACGTAATATAATCTAACCTAACCCAACCTATCATCTCGGCGGTAATATTTGACAACATTCCTGGCCAGTTGGCCTCTACGTCTCCGTGGGATGTTCATATACATGAATAACGTAATATAACCTAACCTAACCCAACCTATCATCTCGGCGGTAATATTTGACAACAGTCCTGGCCAGTTGGCCTCTACGTCTCCGTGGGACCTTCATATACATCAATAACGGAATATAACGTAACCTAAACCAACCTATCATATCGGCGGTAATATTTGAAAACATTCCTGTCGATGTTGGCCTCTACGTCTCCGTGGGACCTTCATATACATCAATAACGTAATATAACCTAACCTAACCCAACCTAACATCTCGGCGGTAATATTTGACAACATTCCTGGCGAGTTGGCCTCTATGTCTCCGTGGGGCATTCATATACATCAATAACGTAGTATTACCTAACCTAATCCAACCTATCAACTCGGCGGTAGTATTTGAAAACATTCCTGGCGAGTTGGCCTCTATGTCTCCGTGGGGCATTCATATACATCAATAACGTAATATAACCTAACCTAACCCAACCTAACATCTCGGCACTAATATTTGACAACATTCCTGTCGAGTTGGCCTCTACGTCTCCGTGGGACTTTTATATACATCAATACGTAATTTAACCTACCTAACCCAACGTAACATCTCGGCGGTAATATTTGACAACATTCCTGGCCAGTTGGCCTCTACGTCTCCGTGGGACCTTCATATACATCAATAACGTAATGCAACGTAACCTAAACCAACCTATCATATCGGTGGTAATATTTGACAACATTCCTGGCGATTTGGCCTCTACGTCTCCGTGGGGCCTTCATATACATCAATAACGTAATCTAACCTAACCTAACCCAACCTAACATCTCGGCGGTAATATTTAACAACATTCCTGGCGAGTTGGCCTCTACGCCTCCGTGGGATCTTCATATACATCAATAACGTAATATTACCTAACCTAACCCAACCTATCATCTCGGCGGTAATATTTAACAACATTCCTGGCGAGTTGGCCTCTACGCCTCCGTGGGACCTGCACATACATCAATAACGTAATATAACCTAACCCAACCCAACCTAACATCTCGGCGGTAATATTTGACAACATTCCTGACGAATTGGACTCTATGTCTCCGTGTGACCTTCATATACATCAATAACGTAATATAACGTAACCTAAACCAACGTATCATATCGGCGGTAATATTTGAAAACATTCCTGTCGAGTTGGGTTCTACGTCTCCGTGGGTCCTTCATATACATCAATAACGTAATATAACGTAACCTAAACCAACGTATCATATCGGCGGTAATATTTGAAAACATTCCTGTCGATGTTGGCCTCTACGTCTCCGTGGGACCTTCATATACATCAATAACGTAATATAACCTAACCTAACCCAACCTAACATCTCGGCGGTAATATTTGACAACATTCCTGGCGAGTTGGCCTCTATGTCTCCGTGGGGCATTCATATACATCAATAACGTAATATTACCTAACCTAATCCAACCTATCAACTCGGCGGTAGTATTTGAAAACATTCCTGGCGAGTTGGCCTCTATGTCTCCGTGGGGCATTCATATACATCAATACCGTAATATAACCTAACCTAACCCAACCTAACATTTCGGCAATAATATTTGACAACATTCCTGGCGAGTTGGCCTCTACCTCTCCGTGCGACCTTCTCATACATCAATAACGTAATATAATCTAACCTAACCCAACCTATCATCTCGGCGGCAATATTTGACAAAATTCCTGGCCAGTTGGCCTCTACGTGTCCGTGGGATCTTCATATACATGAATAACGTAATATAACGTAACCTAAACCGACCTATCACATCGGTGGTAATATTTGACAACATTCCTGGCGATTTGGCATCTACGTCTCCGTGGGACCTTCATATACATCAATAACGTAATATAACGTAACCTAAACCAACCTATCATATCGGCGGTAATATTTGAAAACATTCCTGTCGATGTTGGCCTCTACGTCTCCGTGGGACTTTTATATACATCAATACGTAATTTAACCTAACCTAACCGAACGTAACATCTCGGCGGTAATATTTGACAACATTCCTGGAGAGTTGGCCTCTACGTGTGCGTCGGAACTTCATATACATCAATAACGTAATATGACCTAACCTAACCCAACCTAACATCTCGGCACTAATATTTGACAACATTCCGGTCGAGTTGGCCTCTACGTCTCCGTGTGACCTTCATATACATCAATAACGTAATATAACGTAACCTAAACCAACGTATCATATCGGCGGTAATATTTGAAAACATTCCTGTCGAGTTGGGTTCTACGTCTCCGTGGGACCTTCATATATATCAATAACGTAATATAACGTAACCTAAACCAACGTATCATATCGGCGGTAATATTTGAAAACATTCCTGTCGATGTTGGCCTCTACGTCTCCGTGGGACCTTCATATACATCAATAACGTAATATAACCTAACCTAACCCAACCTAACATCTCGGCGGTAATATTTGACAACATTCCTGGCGAGTTGGCCTCTATGTCTCCGTGGGGCATTCATATACATCAATAACGTAATATTACCTAACCTAATCCAACCTATCAACTCGGCGGTAGTATTTGAAAACATTCCTGGCGAGTTGGCCTCTATGTCTCCGTGGGGCATTCATATACATCAATAACGTAATATAACCTAACCTAACCCAACCTAACATTTCGGCACTAATATTTGACAACATTCCTGGTGAGTTGGCCTCTACCTCTCCGTGCGACCTTCACATACATCAATAACGTAATATAATCTAACCTAACCCAACCTATCATCTCGGCGGCAATATTTGACAAAATTCCTGGCCAGTTGGCCTCTACGTGTCCGTGGGATCTTCATATACATGAATAACGTAATATAACGTAACCTAAACCAACCTATCACATCGGTGGTAATATTTGACAACATTCCTGGCGATTTGGCCTCTACGTCTCCGTGGGGCCTTCATATACATCAATAACGTAATCTAACCTAACCTAACCCAACGTAACATCTCGGCGGTAATATTTGACAACATTCCTGGAGAGTTGGCCTCGACGTGTGCGTCGGACCTTCATATACATCAGTAACGTAATATAACCTAACCTAACCCAACCTATCATCTCGGCAGTAATATTTGACAACATTCCTGTCGAGTTGGCCTCTACGTCTCCGTGGGACTTTTATATACATCAATAACGTAATATAACATAACCTAACCCAACCTATCATCTCGGCGGTAATATTTGAAAACATTCCTGGCCAGTTGGCCTCTACGTCTCCGTGGGACCTTCATATACATCAATAACGTAATATAACGTAACCTAAACCAACCTATCACATCGGTGGTAATATTTGACAACATTCCTGGCGATTTGGCCTCTACGTCTCCGTGGGGCCTTCATATACATCAATAACGTAATCTAACCTAACCTAACCCAACCTAACATCTCGGCGGTAATATTTAACAACATTCCTGGCGAGTTGGCCTCTACGCCTCCGTGGGACCTGCACATACATCAATAACGTAATATAACCTAACCCAACCCAACCTAACATCTCGGCGGTAATATTTGACAACATTCCTGGCGAGTTGGCCTCTATGTCTCCGTGGGGCATTCATATACATCAATAACGTAATATAACCTAACCTAACACAACCTAACATCTCGGCGGTAATATTTAACAACATTCCTGGCGAGTTGGCCTCTACCTCGCCGTGCAACCTTCACATACATCAATAACGTAATATAATCTAACCTAACCCAACCTATCATCTCGGCGGTAATATTTGACAACATTCCTGGCCAGTTGGCCTCTACGTCTCCGTGGGATGTTCATATACATGAATAACGTAATATAACCTAACCTAACCCAACCTATCATCTCGGCGGTAATATTTGACAACAGTCCTGGCCAGTTGGCCTCTACGTCTCCGTGGGACCTTCATATACATCAATAACGGAATATAACGTAACCTAAACCAACCTATCATATCGGCGGTAATATTTGAAAACATTCCTGTCGATGTTGGCCTCTACGTCTCCGTGGGACCTTCATATACATCAATAACGTAATATAACCTAACCTAACCCAACCTAACATCTCGGCGGTAATATTTGACAACATTCCTGGCGAGTTGGCCTCTATGTCTCCGTGGGGCATTCATATACATCAATAACGTAGTATTACCTAACCTAATCCAACCTATCAACTCGGCGGTAGTATTTGAAAACATTCCTGGCGAGTTGGCCTCTATGTCTCCGTGGGGCATTCATATACATCAATAACGTAATATAACCTAACCTAACCCAACCTAACATCTCGGCACTAATATTTGACAACATTCCTGTAGAGTTGGCCTCTACGTCTCCGTGGGACTTTTATATACATCAATACGTAATTTAACCTACCTAACCCAACGTAACATCTCGGCGGTAATATTTGACAACATTCCTGGCCAGTTGGCCTCTACGTCTCCGTGGGACCTTCATATACATCAATAACGTAATGCAACGTAACCTAAACCAACCTATCATATCGGTGGTAATATTTGACAACATTCCTGGCGATTTGGCCTCTACGTCTCCGTGGGGCCTTCATATACATCAATAACGTAATCTAACCTAACCTAACACAACCTAACATCTCGGCGGTAATATTTAACAACATTCCTGGCGAGTTGGCCTCTACGCCTCCGTGGGATCTTCATATACATCAATAACGTAATATTACCTAACCTAACCCAACCTATCATCTCGGCGGTAATATTTAACAACATTCCTGGCGAGTTGGCCTCTACGCCTCCGTGGGACCTGCACATACATCAATAACGTAATATAACCTAACCCAACCCAACCTAACATCTCGGCGGTAATATTTGACAACATTCCTGACGAATTGGACTCTATGTCTCCGTGTGACCTTCATATACATCAATAACGTAATATAACGTAACCTAAACCAACGTATCATATCGGCGGTAATATTTGAAAACATTCCTGTCGAGTTGGGTTCTACGTCTCCGTGGGTCCTTCATATACATCAATAACGTAATATAACGTAACCTAAACCAACGTATCATATCGGCGGTAATATTTGAAAACATTCCTGTCGATGTTGGCCTCTACGTCTCCGTGGGACCTTCATATACATCAATAACGTAATATAACCTAACCTAACCCAACCTAACATCTCGGCGGTAATATTTGACAACATTCCTGGCGAGTTGGCCTCTATGTCTCCGTGGGGCATTCATATACATCAATAACGTAATATTACCTAACCTAATCCAACCTATCAACTCGGCGGTAGTATTTGAAAACATTCCTGGCGAGTTGGCCTCTATGTCTCCGTGGGGCATTCATATACATCAATACCGTAATATAACCTAACCTAACCCAACCTAACATTTCGGCACTAATATTTGACAACATTCCTGGCGAGTTGGCCTCTACCTCTCCGTGCGACCTTCTCATACATCAATAACGTAATATAATCTAACCTAACCCAACCTATCATCTCGGCGGCAATATTTGACAAAATTCCTGGCCAGTTGGCCTCTACGTGTCCGTGGGATCTTCATATACATGAATAACGTAATATAACGTAACCTAAACCGACCTATCACATCGGTGGTAATATTTGACAACATTCCTGGCGATTTGGCATCTACGTCTCCGTGGGGCCTTCATATACATCAATAACGTAATCTAACCTAACCTAACCCAACGTAACATCTCGGCGGTAATATTTGACAACATTCCTGGAGAGTTGGCCTCGACGTGTGCGTCGGACCTTCATATACATCAATAACGTAATATAACCTAACCTAACCCAACCTATCATCTCGGCAGTAATATTTGACAACATTCCTGTCGAGTTGGCCTCTACGTCTCCGTGGGACTTTTATATACATCAATAACGTAATATAACCTAACCTAACCCAACCTATCATCTCGGCGGTAATATTTGAAAACATTCCTGGCCAGTTGGCCTCTAGGTCTCCGTGGGACCTTCATATACATCAATAACGTAATATAACGTAACCTAAACCAACCTATCACATCGGTGGTAATATTTGACAACATTCCTGGCGATTTGGCCTCTACGTCTCCGTGGGGCCTTCATATACATCAATAACGTAATCTAACCTAACCTAACCCAACCTAACATCTCGGCGGTAATATTTAACAACATTCCTGGCGAGTTGGCCTCTACGCCTCCGTGGGACCTGCACATACATCAATAACGTAATATAACCTAACCCAACCCAACCTAACATCTCGGCGGTAATATTTGACAACATTCCTGGCGAGTTGGCCTCTATGTCTCCGTGGGGCATTCATATACATCAATAACGTAATATAACCTAACCTAACCCAACCTAACATCTCGGCGGTAATATTTGACAACATTCCTGGCGAGTTGGCCTCTATGTCTCCGTGGGGCATTCATATACATCAATAACGTAATATTACCTAACCTAATCCAACCTATCAACTCGGCGGTAGTATTTGAAAACATTCCTGGCGAGTTGGCCTCTATGTCTCCGTGGGGCATTCATATACATCAATACCGTAATATAACCTAACCTAACCCAACCTAACATTTCGGCACTAATATTTGACAACATTCCTGGCGAGTTGGCCTCTACCTCTCCGTGCGACCTTCTCATACATCAATAACGTAATATAATCTAACCTAACCCAACCTATCATCTCGGCGGCAATATTTGACAAAATTCCTGGCCAGTTGGCCTCTACGTGTCCGTGGGATCTTCATATACATGAATAACGTAATATAACGTAACCTAAACCGACCTATCACATCGGTGGTAATATTTGACAACATTCCTGGCGATTTGGCATCTACGTCTCCGTGGGGCCTTCATATACATCAATAACGTAATCTAACCTAACCTAACCCAACGTAACATCTCGGCGGTAATATTTGACAACATTCCTGGAGAGTTGGCCTCGACGTGTGCGTCGGACCTTCATATACATCAATAACGTAATATAACCTAACCTAACCCAACCTATCATCTCGGCAGTAATATTTGACAACATTCCTGTCGAGTTGGCCTCTACGTCTCCGTGGGACTTTTATATACATCAATAACGTAATATAACATAACCTAACCCAACCTATCATCTCGGCGGTAATATTTGAAAACATTCCTGGCCAGTTGGCCTCTAGGTCTCCGTGGGACCTTCATATACATCAATAACGTAATATAACGTAACCTAAACCAACCTATCACATCGGTGGTAATATTTGACAACATTCCTGGCGATTTGGCCTCTACGTCTCCGTGGGGCCTTCATATACATCAATAACGTAATCTAACCTAACCTAACCCAACCTAACATCTCGGCGGTAATATTTAACAACATTCCTGGCGAGTTGGCCTCTACGCCTCCGTGGGACCTGCACATACATCAATAACGTAATATAACCTAACCCAACCCAACCTAACATCTCGGCGGTAATATTTGACAACATTCCTGGCGAGTTGGCCTCTATGTCTCCGTGGGGCATTCATATACATCAATAACGTAATATAATCTAACCTAACCCAACCTATCATCTCGGCGGTAATATTTGACAACATTCCTGGCCAGTTGGCCTCTACGTCTCCGTGGGATGTTCATATACATGAATAACGCAATATAACCTAACCTAACCCAACCTATCATCTCGGCGGTAATATTTGACAACAGTCCTGGCCAGTTGGCCTCTACGTCTCCGTGGGACCTTCATATACATCAATAACGTAATATAACGTAACCTAAACCAACCTATCATATCGGCGGTAATATTTGAAAACATTCCTGTCGATGTTGGCCTCTACGTCTCCGTGGGACTTTTATATACATCAATACGTAATTTAACCTAACCTAAGCCAACGTAACATCTCGGCGGTAATATTTGACAACATTCCTGGAGAGTTGGCCTCTACGTGTGCGTCGGACCTTCATATACATGAATAACGTAATATAACCTAACCTAACCCAACCTATCATCTCGGCAGTAATGTTTGACAACATTCCTGTCGAGTTGGCCTCTACGTCTCCGTGGGACTTTTATATACATCAATAACGTAATATAACCTAACCTAACCCAACCTATCATCTCGGCTTTAATATTTGACAACAGCCTGGCCAGTTGGCCTCTACGTCTCCGTGGGACCTTCATATACATCAATAACGTAATATAACGTAACCTAAACCAACCTATCATATCGGCGGTAATATTTGAAAACATTCCTGTCGATGTTGGCCTCTACGTCTCCGTGGGACTTTTATATACATCAATACGTAATTTAACCTAACCTAACCGAACGTAACATCTCGGCGGTAATATTTGACAGCATTCCTGGAGAGTTGGCCTCTACGTGTGCGTCGGAACTTCATATACATCAATAACGTAATATGACCTAACCTAACCCAACCTAACATCTCGGCACTAATATTTGACAACATTCCGGTCGAGTTGGCCTCTACGTCTCCGTGTGACCTTCATATACATCAATAACGTAATATAACGTAACCTAAACCAACGTATCATATCGGCGGTAATATTTGAAAACATTCCTGTCGAGTTGGGTTCTACGTCTCCGTGGGACCTTCATATATATCAATAACGTAATATAACGTAACCTAAACCAACGTATCATATCGGCGGTAATATTTGAAAACATTCCTGTCGATGTTGGCCTCTACGTCTCCGTGGGACCTTCATATACATCAATAACGTAATATAACCTAACCTAACCCAACCTAACATCTCGGCGGTAATATTTGACAACATTCCTGGCGAGTTGGCCTCTATGTCTCCGTGGGGCATTCATATACATCAATAACGTAATATTACCTAACCTAATCCAACCTATCAACTCGGCGGTAGTATTTGAAAACATTCCTGGCGAGTTGGCCTCTATGTCTCCGTGGGGCATTCATATACATCAATAACGTAATATAACCTAACCTAACCCAACCTAACATTTCGGCACTAATATTTGACAACATTCCTGGCGAGTTGGCCTCTACCTCTCCGTGCGACCTTCACATACATCAATAACGTAATATAATCTAACCTAACCCAACCTATCATCTCGGCGGCAATATTTGACAAAATTCCTGGCCAGTTGGCCTCTACGTGTCCGTGGGATCTTCATATACATGAATAACGTAATATAACGTAACCTAAACCAACCTATCACATCGGTGGTAATATTTGACAACATTCCTGGCGATTTGGCCTCTACGTCTCCGTGGGGCCTTCATATACATCAATAACGTAATCTAACCTAACCTAACCCAACGTAACATCTCGGCGGTAATATTTGACAACATTCCTGGAGAGTTGGCCTCGACGTGTGCGTCGGACCTTCATATACATCAGTAACGTAATATAACCTAACCTAACCCAACCTATCATCTCGGCAGTAATATTTGACAACATTCCTGTCGAGTTGGCCTCTACGTCTCCGTGGGACTTTTATATACATCAATAACGTAATATAACATAACCTAACCCAACCTATCATCTCGGCGGTAATATTTGAAAACATTCCTGGCCAGTTGGCCTCTACGTCTCCGTGGGACCTTCATATACATCAATAACGTAATATAACGTAACCTAAACCAACCTATCACATCGGTGGTAATATTTGACAACATTCCTGGCGATTTGGCCTCTACGTCTCCGTGGGGCCTTCATATACATCAATAACGTAATCTAACCTAACCTAACTCAACCTAACATCTCGGCGGTAATATTTAACAACATTCCTGGCGAGTTGGCCTCTACGCCTCCGTGGGATCTTCATATACATCAATAACGTAATATTACCTAACCTAACCCAACCTATCATCTCGGCGGTAATATTTAACAACATTCCTGGCGAGTTGGCCTCTACGCCTCCGTGGGACCTGCACATACATCAATAACGTAATATAACCTAACCCAACCCAACCTAACATCTCGGCGGTAATATTTGACAACATTCCTGACGAATTGGACTCTATGTCTCCGTGTGACCTTCATATACATCAATAACGTAATATAACGTAACCTAAACCAACGTATCATATCGGCGGTAATATTTGAAAACATTCCTGTCGAGTTGGGTTCTACGTCTCCGTGGGTCCTTCATATACATCAATAACGTAATATAACGTAACCTAAACCAACGTATCATATCGGCGGTAATATTTGAAAACATTCCTGTCGATGTTGGCCTCTACGTCTCCGTGGGACCTTCATATACATCAATAACGTAATATAACCTAACCTAACCCAACCTAACATCTCGGCGGTAATATTTGACAACATTCCTGGCGAGTTGGCCTCTATGTCTCCGTGGGGCATTCATATACATCAATAACGTAATATTACCTAACCTAATCCAACCTATCAACTCGGCGGTAGTATTTGAAAACATTCCTGGCGAGTTGGCCTCTATGTCTCCGTGGGGCATTCATATACATCAATACCGTAATATAACCTAACCTAACCCAACCTAACATTTCGGCACTAATATTTGACAACATTCCTGGCGAGTTGGCCTCTACCTCTCCGTGCGACCTTCTCATACATCAATAACGTAATATAATCTAACCTAACCCAACCTATCATCTCGGCGGCAATATTTGACAAAATTCCTGGCCAGTTGGCCTCTACGTGTCCGTGGGATCTTCATATACATGAATAACGTAATATAACGTAACCTAAACCGACCTATCACATCGGTGGTAATATTTGACAACATTCCTGGCGATTTGGCATCTACGTCTCCGTGGGGCCTTCATATACATCAATAACGTAATCTAACCTAACCTAACCCAACGTAACATCTCGGCGGTAATATTTGACAACATTCCTGGAGAGTTGGCCTCGACGTGTGCGTCGGACCTTCATATACATCAATAACGTAATATAACCTAACCTAACCCAACCTATCATCTCGGCAGTAATATTTGACAACATTCCTGTCGAGTTGGCCTCTACGTCTCCGTGGGACTTTTATATACATCAATAACGTAATATAACCTAACCTAACCCAACCTATCATCTCGGCGGTAATATTTGAAAACATTCCTTGCCAGTTGGCCTCTAGGTCTCCGTGGGACCTTCATATACATCAATAACGTAATATAACGTAACCTAAACCAACCTATCACATCGGTGGTAATATTTGACAACATTCCTGGCGATTTGGCCTCTACGTCTCCGTGGGGCCTTCATATACATCAATAACGTAATCTAACCTAACCTAACCCAACCTAACATCTCGGCGGTAATATTTAACAACATTCCTGGCGAGTTGGCCTCTACGCCTCCGTGGGACCTGCACATACATCAATAACGTAATATAACCTAACCCAACCCAACCTAACATCTCGGCGGTAATATTTGACAACATTCCTGGCGAGTTGGCCTCTATGTCTCCGTGGGGCATTCATATACATCAATAACGTAATATAACCTAACCTAACCCAACCTAACATCTCGGCGGTAATATTTGACAACATTCCTGGCGAGTTGGCCTCTATGTCTCCGTGGGGCATTCATATACATCAATAACGTAATATTACCTAACCTAATCCAACCTATCAACTCGGCGGTAGTATTTGAAAACATTCCTGGCGAGTTGGCCTCTATGTCTCCGTGGGGCATTCATATACATCAATACCGTAATATAACCTAACCTAACCCAACCTAACATTTCGGCACTAATATTTGACAACATTCCTGGCGAGTTGGCCTCTACCTCTCCGTGCGACCTTCTCATACATCAATAACGTAATATAATCTAACCTAACCCAACCTATCATCTCGGCGGCAATATTTGACAAAATTCCTGGCCAGTTGGCCTCTACGTGTCCGTGGGATCTTCATATACATGAATAACGTAATATAACGTAACCTAAACCGACCTATCACATCGGTGGTAATATTTGACAACATTCCTGGCGATTTGGCATCTACGTCTCCGTGGGGCCTTCATATACATCAATAACGTAATCTAACCTAACCTAACCCAACGTAACATCTCGGCGGTAATATTTGACAACATTCCTGGAGAGTTGGCCTCGACGTGTGCGTCGGACCTTCATATACATCAATAACGTAATATAACCTAACCTAACCCAACCTATCATCTCGGCAGTAATATTTGACAACATTCCTGTCGAGTTGGCCTCTACGTCTCCGTGGGACTTTTATATACATCAATAACGTAATATAACATAACCTAACCCAACCTATCATCTCGGCGGTAATATTTGAAAACATTCCTGGCCAGTTGGCCTCTAGGTCTCCGTGGGACCTTCATATACATCAATAACGTAATATAACGTAACCTAAACCAACCTATCACATCGGTGGTAATATTTGACAACATTCCTGGCGATTTGGCCTCTACGTCTCCGTGGGGCCTTCATATACATCAATAACGTAATCTAACCTAACCTAACCCAACCTAACATCTCGGCGGTAATATTTAACAACATTCCTGGCGAGTTGGCCTCTACGCCTCCGTGGGACCTGCACATACATCAATAACGTAATATAACCTAACCCAACCCAACCTAACATCTCGGCGGTAATATTTGACAACATTCCTGGCGAGTTGGCCTCTATGTCTCCGTGGGGCATTCATATACATCAATAACGTAATATAATCTAACCTAACCCAACCTATCATCTCGGCGGTAATATTTGACAACATTCCTGGCCAGTTGGCCTCTACGTCTCCGTGGGATGTTCATATACATGAATAACGTAATATAACCTAACCTAACCCAACCTATCATCTCGGCGGTAATATTTGACAACAGTCCTGGCCAGTTGGCCTCTACGTCTCCGTGGGACCTTCATATACATCAATAACGTAATATAACGTAACCTAAACCAACCTATCATATCGGCGGTAATATTTGAAAACATTCCTGTCGATGTTGGCCTCTACGTCTCCGTGGGACTTTTATATACATCAATACGTAATTTAACCTAACCTAACCGAACGTAACATCTCGGCGGTAATATTTGACAACATTCCTGGAGAGTTGGCCTCTACGTGTGCGTCGGAACTTCATATACATCAATAACGTAATATGACCTAACCTAACCCAACCTAACATTTCGGCACTAATATTTGACAACATTCCTGGCGAGTTGGCCTCTACCTCTCCGTGCGACCTTCACATACATCAATAACGTAATATAATCTAACCTAACCCAACCTATCATCTCGGCGGCAATATTTGACAAAATTCCTGGCCAGTTGGCCTCTACGTGTCCGTGGGATCTTCATATACATGAATAACGTAATATAACGTAACCTAAACCAACCTATCACATCGGTGGTAATATTTGACAACATTCCTGGCGATTTGGCCTCTACGTCTCCGTGGGGCCTTCATATACATCAATAACGTAATCTAACCTAACCTAACCCAACGTAACATCTCGGCGGTAATATTCGACAACATTCCTGGAGAGTTGGCCTCGACGTGTGCGTCGGACCTTCATATACATCAGTAACGTAATATAACCTAACCTAACCCAACCTATCATCTCGGCAGTAATATTTGACAACATTCCTGTCGAGTTGGCCTCTACGTCTCCGTGGGACTTTTATATACATCAATAACGTAATATAACATAACCTAACCCAACCTATCATCTCGGCGGTAATATTTGAAAACATTCCTGGCCAGTTGGCCTCTACGTCTCCGTGGGACCTGCACATACATCAATAACGTAATATAACCTAACCTAAACCAACCTATCACATTGGTGGTAATATTTGACAACATTCCTGGCGAGTTGGCCTCTATGTCTCCGTGGGGCATTCATATACATCAATAACGTAGTATTACCTAACCTAATCCAACCTATCAACTCGGCGGTAGTATTTGAAAACATTCCTGGCGAGTTGGCCTCTATGTCTCCGTGGGGCATTCATATACATCAATAACGTAATATAACCTAACCTAACCCAACCTAACATCTCGGCACTAATATTTGACAACATTCCTGTCAAGTTGGCCTCTACGTCTCCGTGGGACTTTTATATACATCAATACGTAATTTAACCTACCTAACCCAACGTAACATCTCGGCGGTAATATTTGACAACATTCCTGGCCAGTTGGCCTCTACGTCTCCGTGGGACCTTCATATACATCAATAACGTAATGCAACGTAACCTAAACCAACCTATCATATCGGTGGTAATATTTGACAACATTCCTGGCGATTTGGCCTCTACGTCTCCGTGGGGCCTTCATATACATCAATAACGTAATCTAACCTAACCTAACCCAACCTAACATCTCGGCGGTAATATTTAACAACATTCCTGGCGAGTTGGCCTCTACGCCTCCGTGGGACCTGCACATACATCAATAACGTAATATAACCTAACCCAACCCAACCTAACATCTCGGCGGTAATATTTGACAACATTCCTGGCGAGTTGGCCTCTATGTCTCCGTGGGGCATTCATATACATCAATAACGTAATATAATCTAACCTAACCCAACCTATCATCTCGGCGGTAATATTTGACAACATTCCTGGCCAGTTGGCCTCTACGTCTCCGTGGGATGTTCATATACATGAATAACGTAATATAACCTAACCTAACCCAACCTATCATCTCGGCGGTAATATTTGACAACAGTCCTGGCCAGTTGGCCTCTACGTCTCCGTGGGACCTTCATATACATCAATAACGTAATATAACGTAACCTAAACCAACCTATCATATCGGCGGTAATATTTGAAAACATTCCTGTCGATGTTGGCCTCTACGTCTCCGTGGGACTTTTATATACATCAATACGTAATTTAACCTAACCTAAGCCAACGTAACATCTCGGCGGTAATATTTGACAACATTCCTGGAGAGTTGGCCTCTACGTGTGCGTCGGACCTTCATATACATGAATAACGTAATATAACCTAACCTAACCCAACCTATCATCTCGGCAGTAATATTTGACAACATTCCTGTCGAGTTGGCCTCTACGTCTCCGTGGGACTTTTATATACATCAATAACGTAATATAACCTAACCTAACCCAACCTATCATCTCGGCTTTAATATTTGACAACAGCCTGGCCAGTTGGCCTCTACGTCTCCGTGGGACCTTCATATACATCAATAACGTAATATAACGTAACCTAAACCAACCTATCATATCGGCGGTAATATTTGAAAACATTCCTGTCGATGTTGGCCTCTACGTCTCCGTGGGACTTTTATATACATCAATACGTAATTTAACCTAACCTAACCGAACGTAACATCTCGGCGGTAATATTTGACAACATTCCTGGAGAGTTGGCCTCTACGTGTGCGTCGGAACTTCATATACATCAATAACGTAATATGACCTAACCTAACCCAACCTAACATCTCGGCACTAATATTTGACAACATTCCGGTCGAGTTGGCCTCTACGTCTCCGTGGGACCTTCATATACATCAATAACGTAATATAACCTAACCTAACCCAACCTAACATCTCGGCGGTAATATTTGACAACATTCCTGGCGAGTTGGCCTCTATGTCTCCGTGGGGCATTCATATACATCAATAACGTAATATTACCTAACCTAATCCAACCTATCAACTCGGCGGTAGTATTTGAAAACATTCCTGGCGAGTTGGCCTCTATGTCTCCGTGGGGCATTCATATACATCAATAACGTAATATAACCTAACCTAACCCAACCTAACATTTCGGCACTAATATTTGACAACATTCCTGGCGAGTTGGCCTCTACCTCTCCGTGCGACCTTCACATACATCAATAACGTAATATAATCTAACCTAACCCAACCTATCATCTCGGCGGCAATATTTGACAAAATTCCTGGCCAGTTGGCCTCTACGTGTCCGTGGGATCTTCATATACATGAATAACGTAATATAACGTAACCTAAACCAACCTATCACATCGGTGGTAATATTTGACAACATTCCTGGCGATTTGGCCTCTACGTCTCCGTGGGGCCTTCATATACATCAATAACGTAATCTAACCTAACCTAACCCAACGTAACATCTCGGCGGTAATATTCGACAACATTCCTGGAGAGTTGGCCTCGACGTGTGCGTCGGACCTTCATATACATCAGTAACGTAATATAACCTAACCTAACCCAACCTATCATCTCGGCAGTAATATTTGACAACATTCCTGTCGAGTTGGCCTCTACGTCTCCGTGGGACTTTTATATACATCAATAACGTAATATAACATAACCTAACCCAACCTATCATCTCGGCGGTAATATTTGAAAACATTCCTGGCCAGTTGGCCTCTACGTCTCCGTGGGACCTGCACATACATCAATAACGTAATATAACCTAACCTAAACCAACCTATCACATCGGTGGTAATATTTGACAACATTCCTGGCGAGTTGGCCTCTATGTCTCCGTGGGGCATTCATATACATCAATAACGTAATATAACCTAACCTAACACAACCTAACATCTCGGCGGTAATATTTAACAACATTCCTGGCGAGTTGGCCTCTACCTCGCCGTGCAACCTTCACATACATCAATAACGTAATATAATCTAACCTAACCCAACCTATCATCTCGGCGGTAATATTTGACAACATTCCTGGCCAGTTGGCCTCTACGTCTCCGTGGGATGTTCATATACATGAATAACGTAATATAACCTAACCTAACCCAACCTATCATCTCGGCGGTAATATTTGACAACAGTCCTGGCCAGTTGGCCTCTACGTCTCCGTGGGACCTTCATATACATCAATAACGGAATATAACGTAACCTAAACCAACCTATCATATCGGCGGTAATATTTGAAAACATTCCTGTCGATGTTGGCCTCTACGTCTCCGTGGGACCTTCATATACATCAATAACGTAATATAACCTAACCTAACCCAACCTAACATCTCGGCGGTAATATTTGACAACATTCCTGGCGAGTTGGCCTCTATGTCTCCGTGGGGCATTCATATACATCAATAACGTAGTATTACCTAACCTAATCCAACCTATCAACTCGGCGGTAGTATTTGAAAACATTCCTGGCGAGTTGGCCTCTATGTCTCCGTGGGGCATTCATATACATCAATAACGTAATATAACCTAACCTAACCCAACCTAACATCTCGGCACTAATATTTGACAACATTCCTGTCGAGTTGGCCTCTACGTCTCCGTGGGACTTTTATATACATCAATACGTAATTTAACCTACCTAACCCAACGTAACATCTCGGCGGTAATATTTGACAACATTCCTGGCCAGTTGGCCTCTACGTCTCCGTGGGACCTTCATATACATCAATAACGTAATGCAACGTAACCTAAACCAACCTATCATATCGGTGGTAATATTTGACAACATTCCTGGCGATTTGGCCTCTACGTCTCCGTGGGGCCTTCATATACATCAATAACGTAATCTAACCTAACCTAACCCAACCTAACATCTCGGCGGTAATATTTAACAACATTCCTGGCGAGTTGGCCTCTACGCCTCCGTGGGATCTTCATATACATCAATAACGTGATATTACCTAACCTAACCCAACCTATCATCTCGGCGGTAATATTTAACAACATTCCTGGCGAGTTGGCCTCTACGCCTCCGTGGGACCTGCACATACATCAATAACGTAATATAACCTAACCCAACCCAACCTAACATCTCGGCGGTAATATTTGACAACATTCCTGACGAATTGGACTCTATGTCTCCGTGTGACCTTCATATACATCAATAACGTAATATAACGTAACCTAAACCAACGTATCATATCGGCGGTAATATTTGAAAACATTCCTGTCGAGTTGGGTTCTACGTCTCCGTGGGTCCTTCATATACATCAATAACGTAATATAACGTAACCTAAACCAACGTATCATATCGGCGGTAATATTTGAAAACATTCCTGTCGATGTTGGCCTCTACGTCTCCGTGGGACCTTCATATACATCAATAACGTAATATAACCTAACCTAACCCAACCTAACATCTCGGCGGTAATATTTGACAACATTCCTGGCGAGTTGGCCTCTATGTCTCCGTGGGGCATTCATATACATCAATAACGTAATATTACCTAACCTAATCCAACCTATCAACTCGGCGGTAGTATTTGAAAACATTCCTGGCGAGTTGGCCTCTATGTCTCCGTGGGGCATTCATATACATCAATACCGTAATATAACCTAACCTAACCCAACCTAACATTTCGGCACTAATATTTGACAACATTCCTGGCGAGTTGGCCTCTACCTCTCCGTGCGACCTTCTCATACATCAATAACGTAATATAATCTAACCTAACCCAACCTATCATCTCGGCGGCAATATTTGACAAAATTCCTGGCCAGTTGGCCTCTACGTGTCCGTGGGATCTTCATATACATGAATAACGTAATATAACGTAACCTAAACCGACCTATCACATCGGTGGTAATATTTGACAACATTCCTGGCGATTTGGCATCTACGTCTCCGTGGGGCCTTCATATACATCAATAACGTAATCTAACCTAACCTAACCCAACGTAACATCTCGGCGGTAATATTTGACAACATTCCTGGAGAGTTGGCCTCGACGTGTGCGTCGGACCTTCATATACATCAATAACGTAATATAACCTAACCTAACCCAACCTATCATCTCGGCAGTAATATTTGACAACATTCCTGTCGAGTTGGCCTCTACGTCTCCGTGGGACTTTTATATACATCAATAACGTAATATAACATAACCTAACCCAACCTATCATCTCGGCGGTAATATTTGAAAACATTCCTGGCCAGTTGGCCTCTAGGTCTCCGTGGGACCTTCATATACATCAATAACGTAATATAACGTAACCTAAACCAACCTATCACATCGGTGGTAATATTTGACAACATTCCTGGCGAGTTGGCCTCTATGTCTCCGTGGGGCATTCATATACATCAATAACGTAATATTACCTAACCTAATCCAACCTATCAACTCGGCGGTAGTATTTGAAAACATTCCTGGCGAGTTGGCCTCTATGTCTCCGTGGGGCATTCATATACATCAATAACGTAATATAACCTAACCTAACCCAACCTAACATTTCGGCACTAATATTTGACAACATTCCTGGCGAGTTGGCCTCTACCTCTCCGTGCGACCTTCACATACATCAATAACGTAATATAATCTAACCTAACCCAACCTATCATCTCGGCGGCAATATTTGACAAAATTCCTGGCCAGTTGGCCTCTACGTGTCCGTGGGATCTTCATATACATGAATAACGTAATATAACGTAACCTAAACCAACCTATCACATCGGTGGTTATATTTGACAACATTCCTGGCGATTTGGCCTCTACGTCTCCGTGGGGCCTTCATATACATCAATAACGTAATCTAACCTAACCTAACCCAACGTAACATCTCGGCGGTAATATTTGACAACATTCCTGGAGAGTTGGCCTCGACGTGTGCGTCGGACCTTCATATACATCAGTAACGTAATATAACCTAACCTAACCCAACCTATCATCTCGGCAGTAATATTTGACAACATTCCTGTCGAGTTGGCCTCTACGTCTCCGTGGGACTTTTATAAACATCAATACGTAATTTAACCTAACCTAACCCAACCTATCATCTCGGCGGTAATATTTGAAAACATTCCTGGCCAGTTGGCCTCTACGTCTCCGTGGGACCTTCATATACATCAATAACGTAATATAACGTAACCTAAACCAACCTATCACATCGGTGGTAATATTTGACAACATTCCTGGCGATTTGGCCTCTACGACTCCGTGGGGCCTTCATATACATCAATAACGTAATCTAACCTAACCTAACCCAACCTAACATCTCGGCGGTAATATTTAACAACATTCCTGGCGAGTTGGCCTCTACGCCTCCGTGGGACCTGCACATACATCAATAACGTAATATAACCTAACCCAACCCAACCTAACATCTCGGCGGTAATATTTGACAACATTCCTGGCGAGTTGGCCTCTATGTCTCCGTGGGGCATTCATATACATCAATAACGTAATATAACCTAACCTAACACAACCTAACATCTCGGCGGTAATATTTAACAACATTCCTGGCGAGTTGGCCTCTACCTCGCCGTGCAACCTTCACATACATCAATAACGTAATATAATCTAACCTAACCCAACCTATCATCTCGGCGGTAATATTTGACAACATTCCTGGCCAGTTGGCCCCTACGTCTCCGTGGGATGTTCATATACATGAATAACGTAATATAACCTAACCTAACCCAACCTATCATCTTGGCGGTAATATTTGATAACAGTCCTGGCCAGTTGGCCTCTACGTCTCCGTGGGACCTTCATATACATCAATAACGGAATATAACGTAACCTAAACCAACCTATCATATCGGCGGTAATATTTGAAAACATTCCTGTCGATGTTGGCCTCTACGTCTCCGTGGGACCTTCATATACATCAATAACGTAATATAACCTAACCTAACCCAACCTAACATCTCGGCGGTAATATTTGACAACATTCCTGGCGAGTTGGCCTCTATGTCTCCGTGGGGCATTCATATACATCAATAACGTAGTATTACCTAACCTAATCCAACCTATCAACTCGGCGGTAGTATTTGAAAACATTCCTGGCGAGTTGGCCTCTATGTCTCCGTGGGGCATTCATATACATCAATAACGTAATATAACCTAACCTAACCCAACCTAACATCTCGGCACTAATATTTGACAACATTCCTGTCGAGTTGGCCTCTACGTCTCCGTGGGACTTTTATATACATCAATACGTAATTTAACCTACCTAACCCAACGTAACATCTCGGCGGTAATATTTGACAACATTCCTGGCCAGTTGGCCTCTACGTCTCCGTGGGACCTTCATATACATCAATAACGTAATGCAACGTAACCTAAACCAACCTATCATATCGGTGGTAATATTTGACAACATTCCTGGCGATTTGGCCTCTACGTCTCCGTGGGGCCTTCATATACATCAATAACGTAATCTAACCTAACCTAACCCAACCTAACATCTCGGCGGTAATATTTAACAACATTCCTGGCGAGTTGGCCTCTACGCCTCCGTGGGATCTTCATATACATCAATAACGTAATATTACCTAACCTAACCCAACCTATCATCTCGGCGGTAATATTTAACAACATTCCTGGCGAGTTGGCCTCTACGCCTCCGTGGGACCTGCACATACATCAATAACGTAATATAACCTAACCCAACCCAACCTAACATCTCGGCGGTAATATTTGACAACATTCCTGACGAATTGGACTCTATGTCTCCGTGTGACCTTCATATACATCAATAACGTAATATAACGTAACCTAAACCAACGTATCATATCGGCGGTAATATTTGAAAACATTCCTGTCGAGTTGGGTTCTACGTCTCCGTGGGTCCTTCATATACATCAATAACGTAATATAACGTAACCTAAACCAACGTATCATATCGGCGGTAATATTTGAAAACATTCCTGTCGATGTTGGCCTCTACGTCTCCGTGGGACCTTCATATACATCAATAACGTAATATAACCTAACCTAACCCAACCTAACATCTCGGCGGTAATATTTGACAACATTCCTGGCGAGTTGGCCTCTATGTCTCCGTGGGGCATTCATATACATCAATAACGTAATATTACCTAACCTAATCCAACCTATCAACTCGGCGGTAGTATTTGAAAACATTCCTGGCGAGTTGGCCTCTATGTCTCCGTGGGGCATTCATATACATCAATACCGTAATATAACCTAACCTAACCCAACCTAACATTTCGGCACTAATATTTGACAACATTCCTGGCGAGTTGGCCTCTACCTCTCCGTGCGACCTTCTCATACATCAATAACGTAATATAATCTAACCTAACCCAACCTATCATCTCGGCGGCAATATTTGACAAAATTCCTGGCCAGTTGGCCTCTACGTGTCCGTGGGATCTTCATATACATGAATAACGTAATATAACGTAACCTAAACCGACCTATCACATCGGTGGTAATATTTGACAACATTCCTGGCGATTTGGCATCTACGTCTCCGTGGGGCCTTCATATACATCAATAACGTAATCTAACCTAACCTAACCCAACGTAACATCTCGGCGGTAATATTTGACAACATTCCTGGAGAGTTGGCCTCGACGTGTGCGTCGGACCTTCATATACATCAATAACGTAATATAACCTAACCTAACCCAACCTATCATCTCGGCAGTAATATTTGACAACATTCCTGTCGAGTTGGCCTCTACGTCTCCGTGGGACTTTTATATACATCAATAACGTAATATAACATAACCTAACCCAACCTATCATCTCGGCGGTAATATTTGAAAACATTCCTGGCCAGTTGGCCTCTAGGTCTCCGTGGGACCTTCATATACATCAATAACGTAATATAACGTAACCTAAACCAACCTATCACATCGATGGTAATATTTGACAACATTCCTGGCGATTTGGCCTCTACGTCTCCGTGGGGCCTTCATATACATCAATAACGTAATCTAACCTAACCTAACCCAACCTAACATCTCGGCGGTAATATTTAACAACATTCCTGGCGAGTTGGCCTCTACGCCTCCGTGGGACCTGCACATACATCAATAACGTAATATAACCTAACCCAACCCAACCTAACATCTCGGCGGTAATATTTGACAACATTCCTGGCGAGTTGGCCTCTATGTCTCCGTGGGGCATTCATATACATCAATAACGTAATATAACCTAACCTAACCCAGTCTAACATCTCGGCGGTAATATTTAACAACATTCCTGGCGAGTTGGCCTCTACGTCTCCGTGGGGCCTTCATATACATCAATAACGTAATATAATCTAACCTAACCCAACCTATCATCTCGGCGGTAATATTTGACAACATTCCTGGCCAGTTGGCCTCTACGTCTCCGTGGGATGTTCATATACATGAATAACGTAATATAACCTAACATAACCCAACCTATCATCTCGGCGGTAATATTTGACAACAGTCCTGGCCAGTTGGCCTCTACGTCTCCGTGGGACCTTCATATACATCAATAACGTAATATAACGTAACCTAAACCAACCTATCATATCGGCGGTAATATTTGAAAACATTCCTGTCGATGTTGGCCTCTACGTCTCCGTGGGACTTTTATATACATCAATACGTAATTTAACCTAACCTAAGCCAACGTAACATCTCGGCGGTAATATTTGACAACATTCCTGGAGAGTTGGCCTCTACGTGTGCGTCGGACCTTCATATACATGAATAACGTAATATAACCTAACCTAACCCAACCTATCATCTCGGCAGTAATATTTGACAACATTCCTGTCGAGTTGGCCTCTACGTCTCCGTGGGACTTTTATATACATCAATAACGTAATATAACCTAACCTAACCCAACCTATCATCTCGGCTTTAATATTTGACAACAGCCTGGCCAGTTGGCCTCTACGTCTCCGTGGGACCTTCATATACATCAATAACGTAATATAACGTAACCTAAACCAACCTATCATATCGGCGGTAATATTTGAAAACATTCCTGTCGATGTTGGCCTCTACGTCTCCGTGGGACTTTTATATACATCAATACTTAATTTAACCTAACCTAACCGAACGTAACATCTCGGCGGTAATATTTGACAACATTCCTGGAGAGTTGGCCTCTACGTGTGCGTCGGAACTTCATATACATCAATAACGTAATATGACCTAACCTAACCCAACCTAACATCTCGGCACTAATATTTGACAACATTCCGGTCGAGTTGGCCTCTACGTCTCCGTGTGACCTTCATATACATCAATAACGTAATATAACGTAACCTAAACCAACGTATCATATCGGCGGTAATATTTGAAAACATTCCTGTCGAGTTGGCCTCTACGTCTCCGTGGGACCTTCATATACATCAATAACGTAATATAACCTAACCTAACCCAACCTAACATCTCGGCGGTAATATTTGACAACATTCCTGGCGAGTTGGCCTCTATGTCTCCGTGGGGCATTCATATACATCAATAACGTAATATTACCTAACCTAACCCAACCTATCATCTCGGCGGTAATATTTAACAACATTCCTGGCGAGTTGGCCTCTACGCCTCCGTGGGACCTGCACATACATCAATAACGTAATATAACCTAACCCAACCCAACCTAACATCTCGGCGGTAATATTTGACAACATTCCTGACGAATTGGACTCTATGTCTCCGTGTGACCTTGATATACATCAATAACGTAATATAACGTAACCTAAACCAACGTATCATATCGGCGGTAATATTTGAAAACATTCCTGTCGAGTTGGGTTCTACGTCTCCGTGGGTCCTTCATATACATCAATAACGTAATATAACGTAACCTAAACCAACGTATCATATCGGCGGTAATATTTGAAAACATTCCTGTCGATGTTGGCCTCTACGTCTCCGTGGGACCTTCATATACATCAATAACGTAATATAACCTAACCTAACCCAACCTAACATCTCGGCGGTAATATTTGACAACATTCCTGGCGAGTTGGCCTCTATGTCTCCGTGGGGCATTCATATACATCAATAACGTAATATTACCTAACCTAATCCAACCTATCAACTCGGCGGTAGTATTTGAAAACATTCCTGGCGAGTTGGCCTCTATGTCTCCGTGGGGCATTCATATACATCAATAACGTAATATAACCTAACCTAACCCAACCTAACATTTCGGCACTAATATTTGACAACATTCCTGGCGAGTTGGCCTCTACCTCTCCGTGCGACCTTCACATACATCAATAACGTAATATAATCTAACCTAACCCAACCTATCATCTCGGCGGCAATATTTGACAAAATTCCTGGCCAGTTGGCCTCTACGTGTCCGTGGGATCTTCATATACATGAATAACGTAATATAACGTAACCTAAACCAACCTATCACATCGGTGGTAATATTTGACAACATTCCTGGCGATTTGGCCTCTACGTCTCCGTGGGGCCTTCATATACATCAATAACGTAATCTAACCTAACCTAACCCAACGTAACATCTCGGCGGTAATATTTGACAACATTCCTGGAGAGTTGGCCTCGACGTGTGCGTCGGACCTTCATATACATCAGTAACGTAATATAACCTAACCTAACCCAACCTATCATCTCGGCAGTAATATTTGACAACATTCCTGTCGAGTTGGCCTCTACGTCTCCGTGGGACTTTTATAAACATCAATACGTAATTTAACCTAACCTAACCCAACCTATCATCTCGGCGGTAATATTTGAAAACATTCCTGGCCAGTTGGCCTCTACGTCTCCGTGGGACCTTCATATACATCAATAACGTAATATAACGTAACCTAAACCAACCTATCACATCGGTGGTAATATTTGACAACATTCCTGGCGATTTGGCCTCTACGTCTCCGTGGGGCCTTCATATACATCAATAACGTAATCTAACCTAACCTAACCCAACCTAACATCTCGGCGGTAATATTTAACAACATTCCTGGCGAGTTGGCCTCTACGCCTCCGTGGGACCTGCACATACATCAATAACGTAATATAACCTAACCCAACCCAACCTAACATCTCGGCGGTAATATTTGACAACATTCCTGGCGAGTTGGCCTCTATGTCTCCGTGGGGCATTCATATACATCAATAACGTAATCTAACCTAACCTAACCCAACCTAACATCTCGGCGGTAATATTTGACAACATTCCTGGCGAGTTGGCCTCTATGTCTCCGTGGGGCATTCATATACATCAATAACGTAGTATTACCTAACCTAATCCAACCTATCAACTCGGCGGTAGTATTTGAAAACATTCCTGGCGAGTTGGCCTCTATGTCTCCGTGGGGCATTCATATACATCAATAACGTAATATAACCTAACCTAACCCAACCTAACATCTCGGCACTAATATTTGACAACATTCCTGTCGAGTTGGCCTCTACGTCTCCGTGGGACTTTTATATACATCAATACGTAATTTAACCTACCTAACCCAACGTAACATCTCGGCGGTAATATTTGACAACATTCCTGGCCAGTTGGCCTCTACGTCTCCGTGGGACCTTCATATACATCAATAACGTAATGCAACGTAACCTAAACCAACCTATCATATCGGTGGTAATATTTGACAACATTCCTGGCGATTTGGCCTCTACGTCTCCGTGGGGCCTTCATATACATCAATAACGTAATCTAACCTAACCTAACCCAACCTAACATCTCGGCGGTAATATTTAACAACATTCCTGGCGAGTTGGCCTCTACGCCTCCGTGGGATCTTCATATACATCAATAACGTAATATTACCTAACCTAACCCAACCTATCATCTCGGCGGTAATATTTAACAACATTCCTGGCGAGTTGGCCTCTACGCCTCCGTGGGACCTGCACATACATCAATAACGTAATATAACCTAACCCAACCCAACCTAACATCTCGGCGGTAATATTTGACAACATTCCTGTCGAATTGGACTCTATGTCTCCGTGTGACCTTCATATACATCAATAACGTAATATAACGTAACCTAAACCAACGTATCATATCGGCGGTAATATTTGAAAACATTCCTGTCGAGTTGGGTTCTACGTCTCCGTGGGTCCTTCATATACATCAATAACGTAATATAACGTAACCTAAACCAACGTATCATATCGGCGGTAATATTTGAAAACATTCCTGTCGATGTTGGCCTCTACGTCTCCGTGGGACCTTCATATACATCAATAACGTAATATAACCTAACCTAAACCAACCTATCACATCGGTGGTAATATTTGACAACATTCCTGGCGATTTGGCATCTACGTCTCCGTGGGGCCTTCATATACATCAATAACGTAATCTAACCTAACCTAACCCAACGTAACATCTCGGCGGTAATATTTGACAACATTCCTGGAGAGTTGGCCTCGACGTGTGCGTCGGACCTTCATATACATCAATAACGTAATATAACCTAACCTAACCCAACCTATCATCTCGGCAGTAATATTTGACAACATTCCTGTCGAGTTGGCCTCTACGTCTCCGTGGGACTTTTATATACATCAATAACGTAATATAACATAACCTAACCCAACCTATCATCTCGGCGGTAATATTTGAAAACATTCCTGGCCAGTTGGCCTCTAGGTCTCCGTGGGACCTTCATATACATCAATAACGTAATATAACGTAACCTAAACCAACCTATCACCTCGATGGTAATATTTGACAACATTCCTGGCGATTTGGCCTCTACGTCTCCGTGGGGCCTTCATATACATCAATAACGTAATCTAACCTAACCTAACCCAACCTAACATCTCGGCGGTAATATTTAACAACATTCCTGGCGAGTTGGCCTCTACGCCTCCGTGGGACCTGCACATACATCAATAACGTAATATAACCTAACCCAACCCAACCTAACATCTCGGCGGTAATATTTGACAACATTCCTGGCGAGTTGGCCTCTATGTCTCCGTGGGGCATTCATATACATCAATAACGTAATATAACCTAACCTAACCCAGTCTAACATCTCGGCGGTAATATTTAACAACATTCCTGGCGAGTTGGCCTCTACGTCTCCGTGGGGCCTTCATATACATCAATAACGTAATATAATCTAACCTAACCCAACCTATCATCTCGGCGGTAATATTTGACAACATTCCTGGCCAGTTGGCCTCTACGTCTCCGTGGGATGTTCATATACATGAATAACGTAATATAACCTAACATAACCCAACCTATCATCTCGGCGGTAATATTTGACAACAGTCCTGGCCAGTTGGCCTCTACGTCTCCGTGGGACCTTCATATACATCAATAACGTAATATAACGTAACCTAAACCAACCTATCATATCGGCGGTAATATTTGAAAACATTCCTGTCGATGTTGGCCTCTACGTCTCCGTGGGACTTTTATATACATCAATACGTAATTTAACCTAACCTAAGCCAACGTAACATCTCGGCGGTAATATTTGACAACATTCCTGGAGAGTTGGCCTCTACGTGTGCGTCGGACCTTCATATACATGAATAACGTAATATAACCTAACCTAACCCAACCTATCATCTCGGCAGTAATATTTGACAACATTCCTGTCGAGTTGGCCTCTACGTCTCCGTGGGACTTTTATATACATCAATAACGTAATATAACCTAACCTAACCCAACCTATCATCTCGGCTTTAATATTTGACAACAGCCTGGCCAGTTGGCCTCTACGTCTCCGTGGGACCTTCATATACATCAATAACGTAATATAACGTAACCTAAACCAACCTATCATATCGGCGGTAATATTTGAAAACATTCCTGTCGATGTTGGCCTCTACGTCTCCGTGGGACTTTTATATACATCAATACGTAATTTAACCTAACCTAACCGAACGTAACATCTCGGCGGTAATATTTGACAACATTCCTGGAGAGTTGGCCTCTACGTGTGCGTCGGAACTTCATATACATCAATAACGTAATATGACCTAACCTAACCCAACCTAACATCTCGGCACTAATATTTGACAACATTCCGGTCGAGTTGGCCTCTACGTCTCCGTGTGACCTTCATATACATCAATAACGTAATATAACGTAACCTAAACCAACGTATCATATCGGCGGTAATATTTGAAAACATTCCTGTCGAGTTGGCCTCTACGTCTCCGTTGGACCTTCATATACATCAATAACGTAATATAACCTAACCTAACCCAACCTAACATCTCGGCGGTAATATTTGACAACATTCCTGGCGAGTTGGCCTCTATGTCTCCGTGGGGCATTCATATACATCAATAACGTAATATTACCTAACCTAATCCAACCTATCAACTCGGCGGTAGTATTTGAAAACATTCCTGGCGAGTTGGCCTCTATGTCTCCGTGGGGCATTCATATACATCAATAACGTAATATAACCTAACCTAACCCAACCTAACATTTCGGCACTAATATTTGACAACATTCCTGGCGAGTTGGCCTCTACCTCTCCGTGCGACCTTCACATACATCAATAACGTAATATAATCTAACCTAACCCAACCTATCATCTCGGCGGCAATATTTGACAAAATTCCTGGCCAGTTGGCCTCTACGTGTCCGTGGGATCTTCATATACATGAATAACGTAATATAACGTAACCTAAACCGACCTATCACATCGGTGGTAATATTTGACAACATTCCTGTCGATGTTGGCCTCTACGTCTCCGTGGGACTTTTATATACATCAATACGTAATTTAACCTAACCTAAGCCAACGTAACATCTCGGCGGTAATATTTGACAACATTCCTGGAGAGTTGGCCTCTACGTGTGCGTCGGACCTTCATATACATGAATAACGTAATATAACCTAACCTAACCCAACCTATCATCTCGGCAGTAATATTTGACAACATTCCTGTCGAGTTGGCCTCTACGTCTCCGTGGGACTTTTATATACATCAATAACGTAATATAACCTAACCTAACCCAACCTATCATCTCGGCTTTAATATTTGACAACAGCCTGGCCAGTTGGCCTCTACGTCTCCGTGGGACCTTCATATACATCAATAACGTAATATAACGTAACCTAAACCAACCTATCATATCGGCGGTAATATTTGAAAACATTCCTGTCGATGTTGGCCTCTACGTCTCCGTGGGACTTTTATATACATCAATACGTAATTTAACCTAACCTAACCGAACGTAACATCTCGGCGGTAATATTTGACAACATTCCTGGAGAGTTGGCCTCTACGTGTGCGTCGGAACTTCATATACATCAATAACGTAATATGACCTAACCTAACCCAACCTAACATCTCGGCACTAATATTTGACAACATTCCGGTCGAGTTGGCCTCTACGTCTCCGTGTGACCTTCATATACATCAATAACGTAATATAACGTAACCTAAACCAACGTATCATATCGGCGGTAATATTTGAAAACATTCCTGTCGAGTTGGCCTCTACGTCTCCGTGGGACCTTCATATACATCAATAACGTAATATAACCTAACCTAACCCAACCTAACATCTCGACGGTAATATTTGACAACATTCCTGGCGAGTTGGCCTCTATGTCTCCGTGGGGCATTCATACACATCAATAACGTAATATTACCTAACCTAATCCAACCTATCAACTCGGCGGTAGTATTTGAAAACATTCCTGGCGAGTTGGCCTCTATGTCTCCGTGGGGCATTCATATACATCAATAACGTAATATAACCTAACCTAACCCAACCTACCATTTCGGCACTAATATTTGACAACATTCCTGGCGAGTTGGCCTCTACCTCTCCGTGCGACCTTCACATACATCAATAACGTAATATAATCTAACCTAACCCAACCTATCATCTCGGCGGCAATATTTGACAAAATTCCTGGCCAGTTGGCCTCTACGTGTCCGTGGGATCTTCATATACATGAATAACGTAATATAACGTAACCTAAACCAACCTATCACATCGGTGGTAATATTTGACAACATTCCTGGCGATTTGGCCTCTACGTCTCCGTGGGGCCTTCATATACATCAATAACGTAATCTAACCTAACCTAACCCAACGTAACATCTCGGCGGTAATATTTGACAACATTCCTGGAGAGTTGGCCTCGACGTGTGCGTCGGACCTTCATATACATCAGTAACGTAATATAACCTAACCTAACCCAACCTATCATCTCGGCAGTAATATTTGACAACATTCCTGTCGAGTTGGCCTCTACGTCTCCGTGGGACTTTTATATACATCAATAACGTAATATAACATAACCTAACCCAACCTATCATCTCGGCGGTAATATTTGAAAACATTCCTGGCCAGTTGGCCTCTACGTCTCCGTGGGACCTTCATATACATCAATAACGTAATATAACGTAACCTAAACCAACCTATCACATCGGTGGTAATATTTGACAACATTCCTGGCGATTTGGCCTCTATGTCTCCGTGGGGCATTCATATACATCAATAACGTAATATAACCTAACCTAACACAACCTAACATCTCGGCGGTAATATTTAACAACATTCCTGGCGAGTTGGCCTCTACCTCGCCGTGCAACCTTCACATACATCAATAACGTAATATAATCTAACCTAACCCAACCTATCATCTCGGCGGTAATATTTGACAACATTCCTGGCCAGTTGGCCTCTACGTCTCCGTGGGATGTTCATATACATGAATAACGTAATATAACCTAACCTAACCCAACCTATCATCTCGGCGGTAATATTTGACAACAGTCCTGGCCAGTTGGCCTCTACGTCTCCGTGGGACCTTCATATACATCAATAACGGAATATAACGTAACCTAAACCAACCTATCATATCGGCGGTAATATTTGAAAACATTCCTGTCGATGTTGGCCTCTACGTCTCCGTGGGACCTTCATATACATCAATAACGTAATATAACCTAACCTAACCCAACCTAACATCTCGGCGGTAATATTTGACAACATTCCTGGCGAGTTGGCCTCTATGTCTCCGTGGGACCTTCATATACATCAATAACGTAATATAACCTAACCTAACCCAACCTAACATCTCGGCGGTAATATTTGACAACATTCCTGGCGAGTTGGCCTCTATGTCTCCGTGGGGCATTCATATACATCAATAACGTAATATTACCTAACCTAATCCAACCTATCAACTCGGCGGTAGTATTTGAAAACATTAGCTGGCGAGTTGGCCTCTATGTCTCCGTGGGGCATTCATATACATCAATACCGTAATATAACCTAACCTAACCCAACCTAACATTTCGGCACTAATATTTGACAACATTCCTGGCGAGTTGGCCTCTACCTCTCCGTGCGACCTTCTCATACATCAATAACGTAATATAATCTAACCTAACCCAACCTATCATCTCGGCGGCAATATTTGACAAAATTCCTGGCCAGTTGGCCTCTACGTGTCCGTGGGATCTTCATATACATGAATAACGTAATATAACGTAACCTAAACCGACCTATCACATCGGTGGTAATATTTGACAACATTCCTGGCGATTTGGCATCTACGTCTCCGTGGGGCCTTCATATACATCAATAACGTAATCTAACCTAACCTAACCCAACGTAACATCTCGGCGGTAATATTTGACAACATTCCTGGAGAGTTGGCCTCGACGTGTGCGTCGGACCTTCATATACATCAGTAACGTAATATAACCTAACCTAACCCAACCTATCATCTCGGCAGTAATATTTGACAACATTCCTGTCGAGTTGGCCTCTACGTCTCCGTGGGACTTTTATATACATCAATAACGTAATATAACATAACCTAACCCAACCTATCATCTCGGCGGTAATATTTGAAAACATTCCTGGCCAGTTGGCCTCTACGTCTCCGTGGGACCTTCATATACATCAGTAACGTAATATAACGTAACCTAAACCAACCTATCACATCGGTGGTAATATTTGACAACATTCCTGGCGATTTGGCCTCTACGTCTCCGTGGGGCCTTCATATACATCAATAACGTAATCTAACCTAACCTAACCCAACCTAACATCTCGGCGGTAATATTTAACAACATTCCTGGCGAGTTGGCCTCTACGCCTCCGTGGGACCTGCACATACATCAATAACGTAATATAACCTAACCCAACCCAACCTAACATCTCGGCGGTAATATTTGACAACATTCCTGGCGAGTTGGCCTCTATGTCTCCGTGGGGCATTCATATACATCAATAACGTAATATAACCTAACCTAACACAACCTAACATCTCGGCGGTAATATTTAACAACATTCCTGGCGAGTTGGCCTCTACCTCGCCGTGCAACCTTCACATACATCAATAACGTAATATAATCTAACCTAACCCAACCTATCATCTCGGCGGTAATATTTGACAACATTCCTGGCCAGTTGGCCTCTACGTCTCCGTGGGATGTTCATATACATGAATAACGTAATATAACCTAACCTAACCCAACCTATCATCTCGGCGGTAATATTTGACAACAGTCCTGGCCAGTTGGCCTCTACGTCTCCGTGGGACCTTCATATACATCAATAACGGAATATAACGTAACCTAAACCAACCTATCATATCGGCGGTAATATTTGAAAACATTCCTGTCGATGTTGGCCTCTACGTCTCCGTGGGACCTTCATATACATCAATAACGTAATATAACCTAACCTAACCCAACCTAACATCTCGGCGGTAATATTTGACAACATTCCTGGCGAGTTGGCCTCTATGTCTCCGTGGGGCCTTCATATACATCAATAACGTAATATAATCTAACCTAACCCAACCTATCATCTCGGCGGTAATATTTGACAACATTCCTGGCCAGTTGGCCTCTACGTCTCCGTGGGATGTTCATATACATGAATAACGTAATATAACCTAACCTAACCCAACCTATCATCTCGGCGGTAATATTTGACAACAGTCCTGGCCAGTTGGCCTCTACGTCTCCGTGGGACCTTCATATACATCAATAACGTAATATAACGTAACCTAAACCAACCTATCATATCGGCGGTAATATTTGAAAACATTCCTGTCGATGTTGGCCTCTACGTCTCCGTGGGACTTTTATATACATCAATACGTAATTTAACCTAACCTAAGCCAACGTAACATCTCGGCGGTAATATTTGACAACATTCCTGGAGAGTTGGCCTCTACGTGTGCGTCGGACCTTCATATACATGAATAACGTAATATAACCTAACCTAACCCAACCTATCATCTCGGCAGTAATATTTGACAACATTCCTGTCGAGTTGGCCTCTACGTCTCCGTGGGACTTTTATATACATCAATAACGTAATATAACCTAACCTAACCCAACCTATCATCTCGGCTTTAATATTTGACAACAGCCTGGCCAGTTGGCCTCTACGTCTCCGTGGGACCTTCATATACATCAATAACGTAATATAACGTAACCTAAACCAACCTATCATATCGGCGGTAATATTTGAAAACATTCCTGTCGATGTTGGCCTCTACGTCTCCGTGGGACTTTTATATACATCAATACGTAATTTAACCTAACCTAACCGAACGTAACATCTCGGCGGTAATATTTGACAACATTCCTGGAGAGTTGGCCTCTACGTGTGCGTCGGAACTTCATATACATCAATAACGTAATATGACCTAACCTAACCCAACCTAACATCTCGGCACTAATATTTGACAACATTCCGGTCGAGTTGGCCTCTACGTCTCCGTGTGACCTTCATATACATCAATAACGTAATATAACGTAACCTAAACCAACGTATCATATCGGCGGTAATATTTGAAAACATTCCTGTCGAGTTGGCCTCTACGTCTCCGTGGGACCTTCATATACATCAATAACGTAATATAACGTAACCTAAACCAACCTATCACATCGGTGGTAATATTTGACAACATTCCTGGCGATTTGGCCTCTACGTCTCCGTGGGGCCTTCATATACATCAATAACGTAATCTAACCTAACCTAACCCAACGTAACATCTCGGCGGTAATATTTGACAACATTCCTGGAGAGTTGGCCTCGACGTGTGCGTCGGACCTTCATATACATCAGTAACGTAATATAACCTAACCTAACCCAACCTATCATCTCGGCAGTAATATTTGACAACATTCCTGTCGAGTTGGCCTCTACGTCTCCGTGGGACTTTTATATACATCAATAACGTAATATAACATAACCTAACCCAACCTATCATCTCGGCGGTAATATTTGAAAACATTCCTGGCCAGTTGGCCTCTACGTCTCCGTGGGACCTTCATATACATCAATAACGGAATATAACGTAACCTAAACCAACCTATCATATCGGCGGTAATATTTGAAAACATTCCTGTCGATGTTGGCCTCTACGTCTCCGTGGGACCTTCATATACATCAATAACGTAATATAACCTAACCTAACCCAACCTAACATCTCGGCGGTAATATTTGACAACATTCCTGGCGAGTTGGCCTCTATGTCTCCGTGGGGCATTCATATACATCAATAACGTAGTATTACCTAACCTAATCCAACCTATCAACTCGGCGGTAGTATTTGAAAACATTCCTGGCGAGTTGGCCTCTATGTCTCCGTGGGGCATTCATATACATCAATAACGTAATATAACCTAACCTAACCCAACCTAACATCTCGGCACTAATATTTGACAACATTCCTGTCGAGTTGGCCTCTACGTCTCCGTGGGACTTTTATATACATCAATACGTAATTTAACCTACCTAACCCAACGTAACATCTCGGCGGTAATATTTGACAACATTCCTGGCCAGTTGGCCTCTACGTCTCCGTGGGACCTTCATATACATCAATAACGTAATGCAACGTAACCTAAACCAACCTATCATATCGGTGGTAATATTTGACAACATTCCTGGCGATTTGGCCTCTACGTCTCCGTGGGGCCTTCATATACATCAATAACGTAATCTAACCTAACCTAACCCAACCTAACATCTCGGCGGTAATATTTAACAACATTCCTGGCGAGTTGGCCTCTACGCCTCCGTGGGATCTTCATATACATCAATAACGTAATATTACCTAACCTAACCCAACCTATCATCTCGGCGGTAATATTTAACAACATTCCTGGCGAGTTGGCCTCTACGCCTCCGTGGGACCTGCACATACATCAATAACGTAATATAACCTAACCCAACCCAACCTAACATCTCGGCGGTAATATTTGACAACATTCCTGACGAATTGGACTCTATGTCTCCGTGGGGCATTCATATACATCAATAACGTAATATAACCTAACCTAACCCAACGTAACATCTCGGCGGTAATATTTGACAACATTCCTGGAGATTTGGCCTCTACGTGTGCGTCGGACCTTCATATACATCAATAACGTAATATAACCTAACCTAACCCAACCTATCAACTCGGCGGTAATATTTGACAACATTCCTGTCGAGTTGGCCTCTACGTCTCCGTGGGACTTTTATATACATCAATAACGTAATATAACCTAACCTAACCCAACATATCATCTCGCGGGTAATATTTGAAAACATTCCTGGCCAGTTGGCCTCTACGTCTCCGTGGGACCTTCATATACATCAATAACGTAATATAACGTAACCTAAACCAACCTATCACATCGGTGGTAATATTTGACAACATTCCTGGCGATTTGGCCTCTACGTCGCCGTGGGGCCTTCATATACATCAATAACGTAATCTAACCTAACCTAACCCAACGTAACATCTCGGCGGTAATATTTGACAACATTCCTGGAGAGTTGGCCTCTACGTGTGCGTCGGACCTTCATATACATCAATAACGTAATATAACCTAACCTAACCCAACCTATCATCTCGGCAGTAATATTTGACAACATTCCTGTCGAGTTGGCCTCTACGTCTCCGTGGGACTTTTATATACATCAATAACGTAATATAACCTAACCTAACCCAACCTATCATCTCGGCGGTAATATTTGAAAACATTCCTGGCCAGTTGGCCTCTACGTCTCCGTGGGACCTTCATATACATCAATAACGTAATATAACGTAACCTAAACCAACCTATCACATCGGTGGTAATATTTGACAACATTCCTGGCGATTTGGCCTCTACGTCTCCGTGGGGCCTTCATATACATCAATAACGTAATCTAACCTAACCTAACCCAACCTAACATCTCGGCGGTAATATTTAACAACATTCCTGGCGATTTGGACTCTACCTCTCCGTGCGACCTTCACATACATCAATAACGTAATATAATCTAACCTAACCCAACCTATCATTTCGGCGGTAATATTTGACAACATTCCTGGCCAGTTGGCCTCTACGTCTCCGTGGGATGTTCATATACATGAATAACGTAATATAACCTAACCTAACCCAACCTATCATCTCGGCGGTAATATTTGACAACATTCCTGGAGAGTTGGCCTCTACGTGTGCGTCGGACCTTCATATACATGAATAACGTAATATAACCTAACCTAACCCAACCTATCATCTCGGCAGTAATATTTGACAACATTCCTGTCGAGTTGGCCTCTACGTCTCCGTGGGACCTTCATATACATCAATAACGTAATATAACGTAACCTAAACCAACGTATCATATCGGCGGTAATATTTGAAAACATTCCTGTCGATGTTGGCCTCTACGTCTCCGTGGGACCTTCATATACATCAATAACGTAATATAACCTAACCTAACCCAACCTAACATCTCGGCGGTAATATTTGACAACTTTCCTGGCGAGTTGGCCTCTATGTCTCCGTGGGGCATTCATATACATCAATAACGTAGTATTACCTAACCTAATCCAACCTATCAACTCGGCGGTAGTATTTGAAAACATTCCTGGCGAGTTGGCCTCTATGTCTCCGTGGGGCATTCATATACATCAATAACGTAATATAACCTAACCTAACCCAACCTAACATCTCGGCACTAATATTTGACAACATTCCTGTCGAGTTGGCCTCTACGTCTCCGTGGGACTTTTATATACATCAATACGTAATTTAACCCACCTAACCCAACGTAACATCTCGGCGGTAATATTTGACAACATTCCTGGCCAGTTGGCCTCTACGTCTCCGTGGGACCTTCATATACATCAATAACGTAATGCAACGTAACCTAAACCAACCTATCATATCGGTGGTAATATTTGACAACATTCCTGGCGATTTGGCCTCTACGTCTCCGTGGGGCCTTCATATACATCAATAACGTAATCTAACCTAACCTAACGCAACTTAACATCTCGGCGGTAATATTTAACAACATTCCTGGCGAGTTGGCCTCTACGCCTCCGTGGGATCTTCATATACATCAATAACGTAATATTACCTAACCTAACCCAACCTATCATCTCGGCGGTAATATTTGACAACATTCCTGGCCAGTTGGCCTCTACGTCTCCGTGGGATCTTCATATACATGAATAACGTAATATAACCTAACCTAACCAACCTATCATCTCGGCGGTAATATTTGACAACAGTCCTGGCCAGTTGGCCTCTACGTCTCCGTGGGACCTTCATATACATCAATAACGTAATATAACGTAACCTAACCCAACCTAACATCTCGGCGGTAATATTTAACAACATTCCTGGCGAGTTGGCCTCTACGCCTCCGTGGGACCTGCACATACATCAATAACGTAATATAACCTAACCCAACCCAACCTAACATCTCGGCGGTAATATTTGACAACATTCCTGGCGAATTGGACTCTATGTCTCCGTGGGGCATTCATATACATCAATAACGTAATATAACCTAACCTAACCCAACGTAACATCTCGGCGGTAATATTTGACAACATTCCTGGAGATTTGGCCTCTACGTGTGTGTCGGACCTTCATATACATCAATAACGTAATATAACCTAACCTAACCCAACCTATCAACTCGGCGGTAATATTTGACAACATTCCTGTCGAGTTGGCCTCTACGTCTCCGTGGGACTTTTATATACATCAATAACGTAATATAACCTAACCTAACCCAACCTATCATCTCGCGGGTAATATTTGAAAACATTCCTGGCCAGTTGGCCTCTACGTCTCCGTGGGACCTTCATATACATCAATAACGTAATATAACGTAACCTAAACCAACCTATCACATCGGTGGTAATATTTGACAACATTCCTGGCGATTTGGCCTCTACGTCGCCGTGGGGCCTTCATATACATCAATAACGTAATCTAACCTAACCTAACCCAACGTAACATCTCGGCGGTAATATTTGACAACATTCCTGGAGAGTTGGCCTCTACGTGTGCGTCGGACCTTCATATACATCAATAACGTAATATAACCTAACCTAACCCAACCTATCATCTCGGCAGTAATATTTGACAACTTTCCTGTCGAGTTGGCCTCTACGTCTCCGTGGGACTTTTATATTCATCAATAACGTAATATAACCTAACCTAACCCAACCTATCATCTCGGCGGTAATATTTGAAAACATTCCTGGCCAGTTGGCCTCTACGTCTCCGTGGGACCTTCATATACATCAATAACGTAATATAACGTAACCTAAACCAACCTATCACATCGGTGGTAATATTTGACAACATTCCTGGCGATTTGGCCTCTACGTCTCCGTGGGGCCTTCATATACATCAATAACGTAATATAACCTAACCTAACCCAACCTAACATCTCGGCGGTAATATTTGACAACATTCCTGGCGAGTTGGCCTCTATATCTCCGTGGGGCATTCATATACATCAATAACGTAATATAACGTAACCTAAACCAACCTATCATATCGGCGGTAATATTTGAAAACATTCCTGTCGATGTTGGCCTCTACGTCTCCGTGGGACTTTTATATACATCAAAACGTAATTTAACCTAACCTAACCCAACGTAATATCTCGGCGGTAATATTTGGCAACATTCCTGGCTTGTTGGCCTCTACGTCTCCGTGGGACCTTCATACACATCAATAACGTAATATAACCTAACCTAACCCAACCTAACATCTCGGCGGTAATATTTGACAACATTCCTGGCGAGTTGGCCTCTATGTCTCCGTGGGGCATTCATATACAGCAATAACGTCTAATAACCTAACCTAACCAAACCTAACATCTCGGCGGTAATATTTAACAACATTCCTGACGAATTGGCCTCTACGCCTCCGTGGGACCTGCATATATATCAATAACGTAATATTACCTAACCCAACCCAACCTAACATCTCGGCACTAATATTTGACAACATTCCTGGCGAGTTGGCCTCTACGTCTCCGTGCGTCCTTCATATACATCAACAACGTAATATAACGTAACCTAACCCAACCAATCATATCGGCGGTAATATTTGACAACATTCCTGGCGAGTTGGCCTCTACGTCTCCGTGGGACATTCATATACATCAATAACGTAGTACAACGTAACCTAACCCAACCTATCATATCGGCGGTAATATTTGAAAACATTCCTGTCGATGTTGGCCTCTACGTCTCCGTGGGGCATTCATATACATCAATAACGTAATATAACCTAACCTAACCCAACCTAACATCTCGGCACTAATATTTGGCAACATTCCTGGCGAGTTGGCCTCTACCTCTCCGTGCGACCTTCACATACATCAATAACGTAATCTAATCTAACCTAACCCAACCTATCATCTCGGCGGTAATATTTGACAACAGTCCTGGCCAGTTGGCCTCTACGTCTCCGTGGGACCTTCATATACATCAATAACGTAATATAACGTAACCTAAACCAACCTATCACATCGGTGGTAATATTTGACAACATTCCTGGCGATTTGGCCTCTACGTCTCCGTGGGGCCTTCATATACATCAATAACGTAATCTAACCTAACCTAACCCAACCTAATATCTCGGCGGTAATATTTAACAACATTCCTGGCGATTTGGACTCTACCTCTCCGTGCGACCTTCACATACATCAATAACGTAATATAATCTAACCTAACCCAACCTATCATCTCGGCGGTAATATTTGACAACATTCCTGGCCAGTTGGCCTCTACGTCTCCGTGGGATGTTCATACACATGAATAACGTAATATAACCTAACCTAACCCAACCTATCATCTCGGCGGTAATATTTGACAACATTCCTGGAGAGTTGGCCTCTACGTGTGCGTCGGACCTTCATATACATGAATAACGTAATATAACCTAACCTAACCCAACCTATCATCTCGGCAGTAATATTTGACAACATTCCTGTCGAGTTGGCCTCTACGTCTCCGTGGGACCTTCATATACATCAATAACGTAATATAACGTAACCTAAACCAACGTATCATATCGGCGGTAATATTTGAAAACATTCCTGTCGATGTTGGCCTCTACGTCTCCGTGGGACCTTCATATACATCAATAACGTAATATAACCTAACCTAACCCAACCTAACATCTCGGCGGTAATATTTGACAACATTCCTGTCGAGTTGGCCTCTACGTCTCCGTGGGACTTTTATATACATCAATACGTAATTTAACCTACCTAACCCAACGTAACATCTCGGCGGTAATATTTTACAATATTCCTGGCCAGTTGGCCTCTACGTCTCCGTGGGACCTTCATATACATCAATAACGTAATGCAACGTAACCTAAACCAACCTATCATATCGGTGGTAATATTTGACAACATTCCTGGCGATTTGGCCTCTACGTCTCCGTGGGGCCTTCATATACATCAATAACGTAATCTAACCTAACCTAACCCAACCTAACATCTCGGCGGTAATATTTAACAACATTCCTGGCGAGTTGGCCTCTACGCCTCCGTGGGATCTTCATATACATCAATAACGTAATGTTACCTAACCTAACCCAACCTATCATCTCGGCGGTAATATTTGACAACATTCCTGGCCAGTTGGCCTCTATGTCTCCGTGGGGCATTCATATACATCAATAACGTAATATAACCTAACCTAACACAACCTAACATCTCGGCACTAATATTTGACAACATTCCTGGCGAGTTGGCCTCTACCTCTCCGTGCGACCTTCACATACATCAATAACGTAATATAATCTAACCTAACCCAACCAATCATATCGGCGGTAATATTTGACAACATTCCTGGCGAGTTGGCCTCTACGTCTCCGTGGGACATTCATATACATCAATAACGTAGTACAACGTAACCTAACCCAACCTATCATATCGGCGGTAATATTTGAAAACATTCCTGTCGATGTTGGCCTCTACGTCTCCGTGGGGCATTCATATACATCAATAACGTAATATAACCTAACCTAACCCAACCTAACATCTCGGCACTAATATTTGGCAACATTCCTGGCGAGTTGGCCTCTACCTCTCCGTGCGACCTTCACATACATCAATAACGTGATCTAATCTAACCTAACCCAACCTATCATCTCGGCGGTAATATTTGACAACATTCCTGGCCAGTTGGCCTCTACGTCTCCGTGGGACCTTCATATACATCAATAACGTAATGCAACGTAACCTAAACCAACCTATCATATCGGTGGTAATATTTGACAACATTCCTGGCGATTTGGCCTCTACGTCTCCGTGGGGCCTTCATATACATCAATAACGTAATCTAACCTAACCTAACGCAACTTAACATCTCGGCGGTAATATTTAACAACATTCCTGGCGAGTTGGCCTCTACGCCTCCGTGGGATCTTCATATACATCAATAACGTAATATTACCTAACCTAACCCAACCTATCATCTCGGCGGTAATATTTGACAACATTCCTGGCCAGTTGGCCTCTACGTCTCCGTGGGATCTTCATATACATGAATAACGTAATATAACCTAACCTAACCAACCTATCATCTCGGCGGTAATATTTGACAACAGTCCTGGCCAGTTGGCCTCTACGTCTCCGTGGGACCTTCATATACATCAATAACGTAATATAACGTAACCTAACCCAACCTAACATCTCGGCGGTAATATTTAACAACATTCCTGGCGAGTTGGCCTCTACGCCTCCGTGGGACCTGCACATACATCAATAACGTAATATAACCTAACCCAACCCAACCTAACATCTCGGCGGTAATATTTGACAACATTCCTGGCGAATTGGACTCTATGTCTCCGTGGGGCATTCATATACATCAATAACGTAATATAACCTAACCTAACCCAACGTAACATCTCGGCGGTAATATTTGACAACATTCCTGGAGATTTGGCCTCTACGTGTGTGTCGGACCTTCATATACATCAATAACGTAATATAACCTAACCTAACCCAACCTATCAACTCGGCGGTAATATTTGACAACATTCCTGTCGAGTTGGCCTCTACGTCTCCGTGGGACTTTTATATACATCAATAACGTAATATAACCTAACCTAACCCAACCTATCATCTCGCGGGTAATATTTGAAAACATTCCTGGCCAGTTGGCCTCTACGTCTCCGTGGGACCTTCATATACATCAATAACGTAATATAACGTAACCTAAACCAACCTATCACATCGGTGGTAATATTTGACAACATTCCTGGCGATTTGGCCTCTACGTCGCCGTGGGGCCTTCATATACATCAATAACGTAATCTAACCTAACCTAACCCAACGTAACATCTCGGCGGTAATATTTGACAACATTCCTGGAGAGTTGGCCTCTACGTGTGCGTCGGACCTTCATATACATCAATAACGTAATATAACCTAACCTAACCCAACCTATCATCTCGGCAGTAATATTTGACAACTTTCCTGTCGAGTTGGCCTCTACGTCTCCGTGGGACTTTTATATTCATCAATAACGTAATATAACCTAACCTAACCCAACCTATCATCTCGGCGGTAATATTTGAAAACATTCCTGGCCAGTTGGCCTCTACGTCTCCGTGGGACCTTCATATACATCAATAACGTAATATAACGTAACCTAAACCAACCTATCACATCGGTGGTAATATTTGACAACATTCCTGGCGATTTGGCCTCTACGTCTCCGTGGGGCCTTCATATACATCAATAACGTAATATAACCTAACCTAACCCAACCTAACATCTCGGCGGTAATATTTGACAACATTCCTGGCGAGTTGGCCTCTATATCTCCGTGGGGCATTCATATACATCAATAACGTAATATAACGTAACCTAAACCAACCTATCATATCGGCGGTAATATTTGAAAACATTCCTGTCGATGTTGGCCTCTACGTCTCCGTGGGACTTTTATATACATCAAAACGTAATTTAACCTAACCTAACCCAACGTAATATCTCGGCGGTAATATTTGGCAACATTCCTGGCTTGTTGGCCTCTACGTCTCCGTGGGACCTTCATACACATCAATAACGTAATATAACCTAACCTAACCCAACCTAACATCTCGGCGGTAATATTTGACAACATTCCTGGCGAGTTGGCCTCTATGTCTCCGTGGGGCATTCATATACAGCAATAACGTCTAATAACCTAACCTAACCAAACCTAACATCTCGGCGGTAATATTTAACAACATTCCTGACGAATTGGCCTCTACGCCTCCGTGGGACCTGCATATATATCAATAACGTAATATTACCTAACCCAACCCAACCTAACATCTCGGCACTAATATTTGACAACATTCCTGGCGAGTTGGCCTCTACGTCTCCGTGCGTCCTTCATATACATCAACAACGTAATATAACGTAACCTAACCCAACCAATCATATCGGCGGTAATATTTGACAACATTCCTGGCGAGTTGGCCTCTACGTCTCCGTGGGACATTCATATACATCAATAACGTAGTACAACGTAACCTAACCCAACCTATCATATCGGCGGTAATATTTGAAAACATTCCTGTCGATGTTGGCCTCTACGTCTCCGTGGGGCATTCATATACATCAATAACGTAATATAACCTAACCTAACCCAACCTAACATCTCGGCACTAATATTTGGCAACATTCCTGGCGAGTTGGCCTCTACCTCTCCGTGCGACCTTCACATACATCAATAACGTAATCTAATCTAACCTAACCCAACCTATCATCTCGGCGGTAATATTTGACAACAGTCCTGGCCAGTTGGCCTCTACGTCTCCGTGGGACCTTCATATACATCAATAACGTAATATAACGTAACCTAAACCAACCTATCACATCGGTGGTAATATTTGACAACATTCCTGGCGATTTGGCCTCTACGTCTCCGTGGGGCCTTCATATACATCAATAACGTAATCTAACCTAACCTAACCCAACCTAATATCTCGGCGGTAATATTTAACAACATTCCTGGCGATTTGGACTCTACCTCTCCGTGCGACCTTCACATACATCAATAACGTAATATAATCTAACCTAACCCAACCTATCATCTCGGCGGTAATATTTGACAACATTCCTGGCCAGTTGGCCTCTACGTCTCCGTGGGATGTTCATACACATGAATAACGTAATATAACCTAACCTAACCCAACCTATCATCTCGGCGGTAATATTTGACAACATTCCTGGAGAGTTGGCCTCTACGTGTGCGTCGGACCTTCATATACATGAATAACGTAATATAACCTAACCTAACCCAACCTATCATCTCGGCAGTAATATTTGACAACATTCCTGTCGAGTTGGCCTCTACGTCTCCGTGGGACCTTCATATACATCAATAACGTAATATAACGTAACCTAAACCAACGTATCATATCGGCGGTAATATTTGAAAACATTCCTGTCGATGTTGGCCTCTACGTCTCCGTGGGACCTTCATATACATCAATAACGTAATATAACCTAACCTAACCCAACCTAACATCTCGGCGGTAATATTTGACAACATTCCTGTCGAGTTGGCCTCTACGTCTCCGTGGGACTTTTATATACATCAATACGTAATTTAACCTACCTAACCCAACGTAACATCTCGGCGGTAATATTTTACAATATTCCTGGCCAGTTGGCCTCTACGTCTCCGTGGGACCTTCATATACATCAATAACGTAATGCAACGTAACCTAAACCAACCTATCATATCGGTGGTAATATTTGACAACATTCCTGGCGATTTGGCCTCTACGTCTCCGTGGGGCCTTCATATACATCAATAACGTAATCTAACCTAACCTAACCCAACCTAACATCTCGGCGGTAATATTTAACAACATTCCTGGCGAGTTGGCCTCTACGCCTCCGTGGGATCTTCATATACATCAATAACGTAATGTTACCTAACCTAACCCAACCTATCATCTCGGCGGTAATATTTGACAACATTCCTGGCCAGTTGGCCTCTATGTCTCCGTGGGGCATTCATATACATCAATAACGTAATATAACCTAACCTAACACAACCTAACATCTCGGCACTAATATTTGACAACATTCCTGGCGAGTTGGCCTCTACCTCTCCGTGCGACCTTCACATACATCAATAACGTAATATAATCTAACCTAACCCAACCAATCATATCGGCGGTAATATTTGACAACATTCCTGGCGAGTTGGCCTCTACGTCTCCGTGGGACATTCATATACATCAATAACGTAGTACAACGTAACCTAACCCAACCTATCATATCGGCGGTAATATTTGAAAACATTCCTGTCGATGTTGGCCTCTACGTCTCCGTGGGGCATTCATATACATCAATAACGTAATATAACCTAACCTAACCCAACCTAACATCTCGGCACTAATATTTGGCAACATTCCTGGCGAGTTGGCCTCTACCTCTCCGTGCGACCTTCACATACATCAATAACGTGATCTAATCTAACCTAACCCAACCTATCATCTCGGCGGTAATATTTGACAACATTCCTGGCCAGTTGGCCTCTACGTCTCCGTGGGACCTTCATATACATCAATAACGTAATGCAACGTAACCTAAACCAACCTATCATATCGGTGGTAATATTTGACAACATTCCTGGCGATTTGGCCTCTACGTCTCCGTGGGGCCTTCATATACATCAATAACGTAATCTAACCTAACCTAACGCAACTTAACATCTCGGCGGTAATATTTAACAACATTCCTGGCGAGTTGGCCTCTACGCCTCCGTGGGATCTTCATATACATCAATAACGTAATATTACCTAACCTAACCCAACCTATCATCTCGGCGGTAATATTTGACAACATTCCTGGCCAGTTGGCCTCTACGTCTCCGTGGGATCTTCATATACATGAATAACGTAATATAACCTAACCTAACCAACCTATCATCTCGGCGGTAATATTTGACAACAGTCCTGGCCAGTTGGCCTCTACGTCTCCGTGGGACCTTCATATACATCAATAACGTAATATAACGTAACCTAACCCAACCTAACATCTCGGCGGTAATATTTAACAACATTCCTGGCGAGTTGGCCTCTACGCCTTCGTGGGACCTGCACATACATCAATAACGTAATATAACCTAACCCAACCCAACCTAACATCTCGGCGGTAATATTTGACAACATTCCTGGCGAATTGGACTCTATGTCTCCGTGGGGCATTCATATACATCAATAACGTAATATAACCTAACCTAACCCAACGTAACATCTCGGCGGTAATATTTGACAACATTCCTGGAGATTTGGCCTCTACGTGTGCGTCGGACCTTCATATACATCAATAACGTAATATAACCTAACCTAACCCAACCTATCAACTCGGCGGTAATATTTAACAACATTCCTGGCGAGTTGGCCTCTACCTCGCCGTGCAACCTTCACATACATCAATAACGTAATATAATCTAACCTAACCCAACCTATCATCTCGGCGGTAATATTTGACAACATTCCTGGCCAGTTGGCCTCTACGTCTCCGTGGGACCTTCATATACATCAATAACGTAATATAACGTAACCTAAACCAACCTATCACATCGGTGGTAATATTTGACAACATTCCTGGCGATTTGGCCTCTACGTCGCCGTGGGGCCTTCATATACATCAATAACGTAATCTAACCTAACCTAACCCAACGTAACATCTCGGCGGTAATATTTGACAACATTCCTGGAGAGTTGGCCTCTACGTGTGCGTCGGACCTTCATATACATCAATAACGTAATATAACCTAACCTAACCCAACCTATCATCTCGGCGGTAATATTTGAAAACATTCCTGGCCAGTTGGCCTCTACGTCTCCGTGGGACCTTCATATACATCAATAACGTAATATAACGTAACCTAAACCAACCTATCACATCGGTGGTAATATTTGACAACATTCCTGGCGATTTGGCCTCTACGTCTCCGTGGGGCCTTCATATACATCAATAACGTAATATAACCTAACCTAACCCAACCTAACATCTCGGCGGTAATATTTGACAACATTCCTGGCGAGTTGGCCTCTATATCTCCGTGGGGCATTCATATACATCAATAACGTAATATAACGTAACCTAAACCAACCTATCATATCGGCGGTAATATTTGAAAACATTCCTGTCGATGTTGGCCTCTACGTCTCCGTGGGACTTTTATATACATCAAAACGTAATTTAACCTAACCTAACCCAACGTAATATCTCGGCGGTAATATTTGGCAACATTCCTGGCTTGTTGGCCTCTACGTCTCCGTGGGACCTTCATACACATCAATAACGTAATATAACCTAACCTAACCCAACCTAACATCTCGGCGGTAATATTTGACAACATTCCTGGCGAGTTGGCCTCTATGTCTCCGTGGGGCATTCATATACAGCAATAACGTCTAATAACCTAACCTAACCAAACCTAACATCTCGGCGGTAATATTTAACAACATTCCTGACGAATTGGCCTCTACGCCTCCGTGGGACCTGCATATATATCAATAACGTAATATAACCTAACCCAACCCAACCTAACATCTCGGCACTAATATTTGACAACATTCCTGGCGAGTTGGCCTCTACGTCTCCGTGCGTCCTTCATATACATCAACAACGTAATATAACGTAACCTAACCCAACCAATCATATCGGCGGTAATATTTGACAACATTCCTGGCGAGTTGGCCTCTACGTCTCCGTGGGACATTCATATACATCAATAACGTAGTACAACGTAACCTAACCCAACCTATCATATCGGCGGTAATATTTGAAAACATTCCTGTCGATGTTGGCCTCTACGTCTCCGTGGGGCATTCATATACATCAATAACGTAATATAACCTAACCTAACCCAACCTAACATCTCGGCACTAATATTTGGCAACATTCCTGGCGAGTTGGCCTCTACCTCTCCGTGCGACCTTCACATACATCAATAACGTAATCTAATCTAACCTAACCCAACCTATCATCTCGGCGGTAATATTTGACAACAGTCCTGGCCAGTTGGCCTCTACGTCTCCGTGGGACCTTCATATACATCAATAACGTAATATAACGTAACCTAAACCAACCTATCACATCGGTGGTAATATTTGACAACATTCCTGGCGATTTGGCCTCTACGTCTCCGTGGGGCCTTCATATACATCAATAACGTAATCTAACCTAACCTAACCCAACCTAATATCTCGGCGGTAATATTTAACAACATTCCCGGCGATTTGGACTCTACCTCTCCGTGCGACCTTCACATACATCAATAACGTAATATAATCTAACCTAACCCAACCTATCATCTCGGCGGTAATATTTGACAACATTCCTGGCCAGTTGGCCTCTACGTCTCCGTGGGATGTTCATACACATGAATAACGTAATATAACATAACCTAACCCAACCTATCATCTCGGCGGTAATATTTGACAACATTCCTGGAGAGTTGGCCTCTACGTGTGCGTCGGACCTTCATATACATGAATAACGTAATATAACCTAACCTAACCCAACCTATCATCTCGGCAGTAATATTTGACAACATTCCTGTCGAGTTGGCCTCTACGTCTCCGTGGGACCTTCATATACATCAATAACGTAATATAACGTAACCTAAACCAACGTATCATATCGGCGGTAATATTTGAAAACATTCCTGTCGATGTTGGCCTCTACGTCTCCGTGGGACCTTCATATACATCAATAACGTAATATAACCTAACCTAACCCAACCTAACATCTCGGCGGTAATATTTGACAACATTCCTGTCGAGTTGGCCTCTACGTCTCCGTGGGACTTTTATATACATCAATACGTAATTTAACCTACCTAACCCAACGTAACATCTCGGCGGTAATATTTTACAATATTCCTGGCCAGTTGGCCTCTACGTCTCCGTGGGACCTTCATATACATCAATAACGTAATGCAACGTAACCTAAACCAACCTATCATATCGGTGGTAATATTTGACAACATTCCTGGCGATTTGGCCTCTACGTCTCCGTGGGGCCTTCATATACATCAATAACGTAATCTAACCTAACCTAACCCAACCTAACATCTCGGCGGTAATATTTAACAACATTCCTGGCGAGTTGGCCTCTACGCCTCCGTGGGATCTTCATATACATCAATAACGTAATGTTACCTAACCTAACCCAACCTATCATCTCGGCGGTAATATTTGACAACATTCCTGGCCAGTTGGCCTCTATGTCTCCGTGGGGCATTCATATACATCAATAACGTAATATAACCTAACCTAACACAACCTAACATCTCGGCACTAATATTTGACAACATTCCTGGCGAGTTGGCCTCTACCTCTCCGTGCGACCTTCACATACATCAATAACGTAATATAATCTAACCTAACCCAACCAATCATATCGGCGGTAATATTTGACAACATTCCTGGCGAGTTGGCCTCTACGTCTCCGTGGGACATTCATATACATCAATAACGTAGTACAACGTAACCTAACCCAACCTATCATATCGGCGGTAATATTTGAAAACATTCCTGTCGATGTTGGCCTCTACGTCTCCGTGGGGCATTCATATACATCAATAACGTAATATAACCTAACCTAACCCAACCTAACATCTCGGCACTAATATTTGGCAACATTCCTGGCGAGTTGGCCTCTACCTCTCCGTGCGACCTTCACATACATCAATAACGTGATCTAATCTAACCTAACCCAACCTATCATCTCGGCGGTAATATTTGACAACAGTCCTGGCCAGTTGACCTCTACGTCTCCGTGGGACCTTCATATACATCAATAACGTAATATAACGTAACCTAAACCAACCTATCATATCGGCGGTAATATTTGAAAACATTCCTGTCGATGTTGGCCTCTACGTCTCCGTGGGACTTTTATATACATCAATACGTAATTTAACCTAACCTAACCCAACGTAACATCTCGGCGGTAATATTTGACAACATTCCTGGCGAGTTGGCCTCTATGTCTCCGTGGGGCATTCATATACATCAATAACGTAATATAACCTAACCTAACCCAACGTAACATCTCGGCGGTAATATTTGACAACATTCCTGGAGATTTGGCCTCTACGTGTGCGTCGGACCTTTATATACATCAATAACGTAATATAACCTAACCTAACCCAACCTATCATCTCGGCAGTAATATTTGACAACATTCCTGTCGAGTTGGCCTCTACGTCTCTGTGGGACCTTCATATACATCAATAACGTAATATAACGTAACCTAAACCAACGTATCATATCGGCGGTAATATTTGAAAACATTCCTGTCGAGTTGGGCTCTACGTCTCCGTGGGACCTTCATATACATCAATAACGTTATATAACGTAACCTAAACCAACGTATCATATCGGCGGTAATATTTGACAACATTCCTGGCGAGTTGCCCTCTATGTCTCCGTGGGGCATTCATATACATCAATAACGTAATATTACCTAACCTAATCCAACCTATCAACTCAGCGGAAGTATTTGAAGACATTCCTGGCGAGTTGGCCTCTATGTCTCCGTGGGGCATTCACATACATCAATAACGTAATATAACCTAACCTAACCCAACCTAACATCTCGGCACTAATATTTGACAACATTCCTGGCGAGTTGGCCTCTACCTCTCCGTGCGACCTTCACATACATCAATAACGTAATATAACCTAACCTAACCCAACCTATCATCTCGGTGGTAATATTTGACAACAGTCCTGGCCAGTTGCCCTCTACGTCTCCGTGGGACCTTCATATACATCAATAACGTAATATAACGTAACCTAAACCAACCTATCATATCGGCGGTAATATTTGAAAACATTCCTGTCGATGTTGGCCTCTACGTCTCCGTGGGACTTTTATATACATCAATACGTAATTTAACCTAACCTAACCCAACGTAACATCTCGGCGGTAATACTTGACAACATTCCTGGAGAGTTGGCCTCTACGTGTGCGTCGGACCTTCATATACATCAATAACGTAATATAACCTAACCTAACCCAACCTATCATCTCGGCAGTAATATTTGACAACATTCCTGACGAATTGGCCTCTACGCCTCCGTGGGACCTGCATATATATCAATAACGTAATATAACCTAACTCAACCCAACCTAACATCTCGGCACTAATATTTGACAACATTCCTGGCGAGTTGGGCTCTACGTCTCCGTGCGTCCTTCATATACATCAACAACGTAATATAACGTAACCTAACCCAACCAATCATATCGGCGGTAATATTTGACAACATTCCTGGCGAGTTGGCCTCTACGTCTCCGTGGGACATTCATATACATCAATAACGTAGTACAACGTAACCTAACCCAACCTATCATATCGGCGGTAATATTTGAAAGCATTCCTGTCGATGTTGGCCTCTACGTCTCCGTGGGGCATTCATATACATCAATAACGTAATATAACCTAACCTAACCCAACCTAACATCTCGGCACAAATATTTGGCAACATTCCTGGCGAGTTGGCCTCTACCTCTCCGTGCGACCTTCACATACATCAATAACGTAATCTAATCTAACCTAACCCAACCTATCATCTCGGCGGTAATATTTGACAACAGTCCTGGCCAGTTGGCCTCTACGTCTCCGTGGGACCTTCATATACATCAATAACGTAATATAACGTAACCTAAACCAACCTATCATATCGGCGGTAATATTTGAAAACATTCCTGTCGATGTTGGCCTCTACGTCTCCGTGGGAACTTTATATACATCAATACGTAATTTAACCTAACCTAACCCAACGTAACATCTCGGCGGTAATATTTGACAACATTCCTGGCGAGTTGGCCTCTACCTCTCCGTGCGACCTTCACATACATCAATAACGTAATCTAATCTAACCTAACCCAACGTAACATCTCGGCGGTAATATTTGACAACATTCCTGGAGATTTGGCCTCTACGTGTTCGTCGGACCTTTATATACATCAATAACGTAATATAACCTAACCTAACCCAACCTATCATCTCGGCAGTAATATTTGACAACATTCCTGTCGAGTTGGCCTCTACGTCTCCGTGGGACCTTCATATACATCAATAACGTAATATAACGTAACCTAAACCAACGTATCATATCGGCGGTAATATTTGAAAACATTCCTGTCGAGTTGGGCTCTACGTCTCCGTGGGACCTTCATATACATCAATAACGTAATATAACGTAACCTAAACCAACGTATCATATCGGCGGTAATATTTGAAAACATTCCTGTCGAGTTGGGCTCTACGTCTCCGTGGGACCTTCATATACATCAATAACGTTATATAACGTAACCTAAACCAACGTATCATATCGGCGGTAATATTTGACAACATGCCTGGCGAGTTGGCCTCTATGCCTCCGTGGGGCATTCATATACATCAATAACGTAATATTACCTAACCTAATCCAACCTATCAACTCGGCGGAAGTATTTGAAAACATTCCTGGCGAGTTGGCCTCTATGTCTCCGTGGGGCATTCATATACATCAATAACGTAATATAACCTAACCTAACCCAACCTAACATCTCGGCACTAATATTTGACAACATTCCTGGCGAGTTGGCCTCTACCTCTCCGTGCGACCTTCACATACATCAATAACGTAATATAACCTAACCTAACCCAACCTATCATCTCGGTGGTAATATTTGACAACAGTCCTGGCCAGTTGCCCTCTACGTCTCCGTGGGACCTTCATATACATCAATAACGTAATATAACGTAACCTAAACCAACCTATCATATCGGCGGTAATATTTGAAAACATTCCTGTCGATGTTGGCCTCTACGTCTCCGTGGGACTTTTATATACATCAATACGTAATTTAGCCTAACCTAACCCAACGTAACATCTCGGCGGTAATACTTGACAACATTCCTGGAGAGTTGGCCTCTACGTGTGCGTCGGACCTTCATATACATCAATAACGTAATATAACCTAACCTAACCCAACCTATCATCTCGGCAGTAATATTTGACAACATTCCTGACGAATTGGCCTCTACGCCTCCGTTGGACCTGCATATATATCAGTAACGTAATATAACCTAACCCAACCCAACCTAACATCTCGGCACTAATATTTGGCAACATTCCTGGCGAGTTGGCCTCTACCTCTCCGTGCGACCTTCACATACATCAATAACGTAATCTAATCTAACCTAACCCAACCTATCATCTCGGCGGTAATATTTGACAACATTCCTGTCGATGTTGGCCTCTACGTCTCCGTGGGACTTTTATATACATCAATACGTAATTTAACCTAACCTAACCCAACGTAACATCTCGGCGGTAATATGTGACAACATTCCTGGCGAGTTGGCCTCTAGGCCTATGTGGGGCATCCATATACATCAATAACGTAATATAACCTAACCTAACCCAACGTAACATCTCGGCGGTAATATTTGACAACATTCCTGGAGATTTGGCCTCTACGTGTGCGTCGGACCTTCATATACATCAATAACGTAATATAACCTAACCTAACCCAACCTATCATCTCGGCAGTAATATTTGACAACATTCCTGTCGAGTTGGCCTCTACGTCTCCGTGGGACCTTCATATACATCAATAACGTAATATAACGTAACCTAAACCAACGTATCATATCGGCGGTAATATTTGAAAACATTCCTGTCGATGTTGGCCTCTACGTCTCCGTGGGACTTTTATATACATCAATACGTAATTTAACCTAACCTAACCCAACGTAACATCTCGGCGGTAATACTTGACAACATTCCTGGAGAGTTGGCCTCTACGTGTGCGTCGGACCTTCATATACATCAATAACGTAATATAACCTAACCTAACCCAACCTATCATCTCGGCAGTAATATTTGACAACATTCCTGACGAATTGGCCTCTACGCCTCCGTGGGACCTGCATATATATCAATAACGTAATATAACCTAACTCAACCCAACCTAACATCTCGGCACTAATATTTGACAACATTCCTGGCGAGTTGGGCTCTACGTCTCCGTGCGTCCTTCATATACATCAACAACGTAATATAACGTAACCTAACCCAACCAATCATATCGGCGGTAATATTTGACAACATTCCTGGCGAGTTGGCCTCTACGTCTCCGTGGGACATTCATATACATCAATAACGTAGTACAACGTAACCTAACCCAACCTATCATATCGGCGGTAATATTTGAAAGCATTCCTGTCGATGTTGGCCTCTACGTCTCCGTGGGGCATTCATATACATCAATAACGTAATATAACCTAACCTAACCCAACCTAACATCTCGGCACAAATATTTGGCAACATTCCTGGCGAGTTGGCCTCTACCTCTCCGTGCGACCTTCACATACATCAATAACGTAATCTAATCTAACCTAACCCAACCTATCATCTCGGCGGTAATATTTGACAACAGTCCTGGCCAGTTGGCCTCTACGTCTCCGTGGGACCTTCATATACATCAATAACGTAATATAACGTAACCTAAACCAACCTATCATATCGGCGGTAATATTTGAAAACATTCCTGTCGATGTTGGCCTCTACGTCTCCGTGGGACCTTTATATACATCAATACGTAATTTAACCTAACCTAACCCAACGTAACATCTCGGCGGTAATATTTGACAACATTCCTGGCGAGTTGGCCTCTATGTCTCCGTGGGGCATTCATATACATCAATAACGTAATATAACCTAACCTAACCCAACCTAACATCTCGGCACTAATATTTGACAACATTCCTGGCGAGTTGGCCTCTACCTCTCCGTGCGACCTTCACATACATCAATAACGTAATATAACCTAACCTAACCCAACCTATCATCTCGGTGGTAATATTTGACAACAGTCCTGGCCAGTTGCCCTCTACGTCTCCGTGGGACCTTCATATACATCAATAACGTAATATAACGTAACCTAAACCAACCTATCATATCGGCGGTAATATTTGAAAACATTCCTGTCGATGTTGGCCTCTACGTCTCCGTGGGACTTTTATATACATCAATACGTAATTTAGCCTAACCTAACCCAACGTAACATCTCGGCGGTAATACTTGACAACATTCCTGGAGAGTTGGCCTCTACGTGTGCGTCGGACCTTCATATACATCAATAACGTAATATAACCTAACCTAACCCAACCTATCATCTCGGCAGTAATATTTGACAACATTCCTGACGAATTGGCCTCTACGCCTCCGTTGGACCTGCATATATATCAATAACGTAATATAACCTAACCCAACCCAACCTAACATCTCGGCACTAATATTTGGCAACATTCCTGGCGAGTTGGCCTCTACCTCTCCGTGCGACCTTCACATACATCAATAACGTAATCTAATCTAACCTAACCCAACCTATCATCTCGGCGGTAATATTTGACAACATTCCTGGCGAGTTGGCCTCTACGTCTCCGTGGGACATTCATATACATCAATAACGTAATATAACGTAACCTAAACCAACCTATCACATCGGTGGTAATATTTGACAACATTCCTGGCGATTTGGCCTCTACGTCTCCGTGGGGCCTTCATATACATCAATAACGTAATATAACCTAACCTAACCCAACCTAACATCTCGGCACTAATATTTGGCAACATTCCTGGCGAGTTGGCCTCTACCTCTCCGTGCGACCTTCACATACATCAATAACGTAATCTAATCTAACCTAACCCAACCTATCATCTCGGCGGTAATATTTGACAACAGTCCTGGCCAGTTGGCCTCTACGTCTCCGTGGGACCTTCATATACATCAATAACGTAATATAACGTAACCTAAACCAACCTATCACATCGGTGGTAATATTTGACAACATTCCTGTCGAGTTGGCCTCTACGTCTCCGTGGGACCTTCATATACATCAATAACGTAATATAACGTAACCTAAACCAACGTATCATATCGGCGGTAATATTTGAAAACATTCCTGTCGATGTTGGCCTCTAAGTCTCCGTGGGACTTTTATATACATCAATACGTAATTTAACCTAACCTAACCCAACGTAACATCTCGGCGGTAATACTTGACAACATTCCTGGAGAGTTGGCCTCTACGTGTGCGTCGGACCTTCATATACATCAATAACGTAATATAACCTAACCTAACCCAACCTATCATCTCGGCAGTAATATTTGACAACATTCCTGACGAATTGGCCTCTACGCCTCCGTGGGACCTGCATATATATCAATAACGTAATATAACCTAACTCAACCCAACCTAACATCTCGGCACTAATATTTGACAACATTCCTGGCGAGTTGGGCTCTACGTCTCCGTGCGTCCTTCATATACATCAACAACGTAATATAACGTAACCTAACCCAACCAATCATATCGGCGGTAATATTTGACAACATTCCTGGCGAGTTGGCCTCTACGTCTCCGTGGGACATTCATATACATCAATAACGTAGTACAACGTAACCTAACCCAACCTATCATATCGGCGGTAATATTTGAAAGCATTCCTGTCGATGTTGGCCTCTACGTCTCCGTGGGGCATTCATATACATCAATAACGTAATATAACCTAACCTAACCCAACCTAACATCTCGGCACAAATATTTGGCAACATTCCTGGCGAGTTGGCCTCTACCTCTCCGTGCGACCTTCACATACATCAATAACGTAATCTAATCTAACCTAACCCAACCTATCATCTCGGCGGTAATATTTGACAACAGTCCTGGCCAGTTGGCCTCTACGTCTCCGTGGGACCTTCATATACATCAATAACGTAATATAACGTAACCTAAACCAACCTATCATATCGGCGGTAATATTTGAAAACATTCCTGTCGATGTTGGCCTCTACGTCTCCGTGGGACCTTTATATACATCAATACGTAATTTAACCTAACCTAACCCAACGTAACATCTCGGCGGTAATATTTGACAACATTCCTGGCGAGTTGGCCTCTATGTCTCCGTGGGGCATTCATATACATCAATAACGTAATATAACCTAACCTAACCCAACGTAACATCTCGGCGGTAATATTTGACAACATTCCTGGAGATTTGGCCTCTACGTGTGCGTCGGACCTTTATATACATCAATAACGTAATATAACCTAACCTAACCCAACCTATCATCTCGGCAGTAATATTTGACAACATTCCTGTCGAGTTGGCCTCTACGTCTCTGTGGGACCTTCATATACATCAATAACGTAATATAACGTAACCTAAACCAACGTATCATATCGGCGGTAATATTTGAAAACATTCCTGTCGAGTTGGGCTCTACGTCTCCGTGGGACCTTCATATACATCAATAACGTTATATAACGTAACCTAAACCAACGTATCATATCGGCGGTAATATTTGACAACATTCCTGGCGAGTTGGCCTCTATGTCTCCGTGGGGCATTCATATACATCAATAACGTAATATTACCTAACCTAATCCAACCTATCAACTCGGCGGAAGTATTTGAAAACATTCCTGGCGAGTTGGCCTCTATGTCTCCGTGGGGCATTCATATACATCAATAACGTAATATAACCTAACCTAACCCAACCTAACATCTCGGTACTAATATTTGACAACATTCCTGGCCAGTTGGCCTCTACCTCTCCGTGCGACCTTCACATACATCAATAACGTAATCTAATCTAACCTAACCCAACCTATCATCTCGGCGGTAATATTTGACAACATTCCTGGCGAGTTGGCCTCTACCTCTCCGTGCGACCTTCACATACATCAATAACGTAGTATAACCTAACCTAACCCAACCTATCATCTCGGTGGTAATATTTGACAACAGTCCTGGCCAGTTGCCCTCTACGTCTCCGTGGGACCTTCATATACATCAATAACGTAATATAACGTAACCTAACCCAACGTAACATCTCGGCGGTAATATTTGACAACATTCCTGGAGATTTGGCCTCTACGTGTGCGTCGGACCTTTATATACATCAATAACGTAATATAACCTAACCTAACCCAACCTATCATCTCGGCAGTAATATTTGACAACATTCCTGTCGAGTTGGCCTCTACGTCTCCGTGGGACCTTCATATACATCAATAACGTAATATAACGTAACCTAAACCAACGTATCATATCGGCGGTAATATTTGAAAACATTCCTGTCGAGTTGGGCTCTACGTCTCCGTGGGACCTTCATATACATCAATAACGTAATATAACGTAACCTAAACCAACGTATCATATCGGCGGTAATATTTGACAACATTCCTGGCGAGTTGGCCTCTATGTCTCCGTGGGGCATTCATATACATCAATAACGTAATATTACCTAACCTAATCCAACCTATCAACTCGGCGGAAGTATTTGAAGACATTCCTGGCGAGTTGGCCTCTACGTCCCCGTGGGGCCTTCATATACATCAATAACGTAATCTAACCTAACCTAACCCAACCTAACATATCGGCGGTAATATTTAACAACATTCCTGGAGAGTTGGCCTCTACGTGTGCGTCGGACCTTCATATACATCAATAACGTAATATAACCTAACCTAACCCAACGTAACATCTCGGCGGTAATATTTGACAACATTCCTGGAGAGTTGGCCTCTACGTGTGCGTCGGACCTTCATATACATCAATAACGTAATATAACCTAACCTAACCCAACCTATCATCTCGGCAGTAATATTTGACAACATTCCTGTCGAGTTGGCCTCTACGTCTCCGCGGGACTTTTATATACATCAATAACGTAATATAACGTAACCTAACCCAACCTATCATCTCGGCGGTAATATTTGACAACATTCCTGGCCAGTTGGCCTCTACGTCTCCGTGGGGCCTTCATATACATCAATAACGTAATCTAACCTAACCTAACCCAACCTAACATCTCGGCGGTAATATTTAACAACATTCCTGGCGAGTTGGCCTCTACGCCTCCGTGGGACCTGCATATACATCAATAACGTAATATAACCTAACCCAAACCAACCTAACATTTCGGCCCTAATATTTAACAACATTCCTGGCGAGTTGGCCTCTACGCCTCCGTGGGACCTGCATATACATCAATAACGTAATATAACCTAACCCAACCCAACCTAACATCTCGGCGGTAATATTTGACAACATTCCTGGCGGGTTTGGCCTCTATGTCTCCGTGGGGCATTCATATACATCAATAACGTAATATAACCTAACCTAACCCAACCTAACATCTCGGCGGTAATATTTAACAACATTCCTGGCGAGTTGGCCTCTACGCCTCCGTGGGACCTGCATATACATCAATAACGTAATATAACCTAACCCAACCCAACCTAACATCTCGGCACTAATATTTGACCACATTCCTGGCGAGTTGGCCTCTACATCTCCGTGCGACCTTCACATACATCAATAACGTAATATAATCTATCCTAACCCAACCTATCATCTCGGCGGTAATATTTGACAACATTCCTGGCGATTTGGCCTCTACGTCTCCGTGGGGACTTCATATACATCAATAACGTAATCTAACCTGACCTAAACCAACCTATCATCTCGGCGGAAATATTTGAGAACATTCCTGGCGAGTTGGCCTCTATGTCTCCGTGGGGTATTCATATACATCAATAACGTAGTATAACCTAACCTAACACAACCTAACATCTCGGCGGTAATATTTGACAACATTCCTGTCGATGTTGGCCTCTACGTCCCCGTGGGGCCTTCATATACATCAATAACGTAATCTAACCTAACCTAACCCAACCTAACATATCGCGGGTAATATTTAACAACATTCCTGGCGAGTTGGCCTCTACGCCTCCGTGGGACCTGCATATACATCAATAACGTAATATAACCTAACCCAACCCAACCTAACATCTCGGCACTAATATTTGACAACATTCCTGGCGAGTTGGCCCCTACGTCTCCGTGCGTCCTTCATATACATCAATAACGTAATATAACGTAACCTAACCCAACCAATCATATCGGCGGTAATATTTGACAACATTCCTGGCGAATTGGCCTCTACGTCTCCGTGGGACCTTCATATACATCAGTAACGTAATATAACGTAACCTAAACCAACCTATCATATCGGTGTTAATATTTGACATCATTCCTGGCGATTTGCACTCTACGTCTCCGTGGGGCCTTCATATACATCAATAACGTAATATAACGTAACCTAAACCAACCTATCATATCGGTGGTAATATTTGACAACATTCCTGGCGAGTTGGCCTCTATGTCTCCGTGGGGCATTCATATACATCAATAACGTAATATAACCTAACCCAAACCAACCTAACATCTCGGCACTAATATTTGACAACATTCCTAGCGAGTTGGCCTCTACGTGTGCGTCGGACCTTCATATACATCAATAACGTAATATAACCTAACCTAACCCAACCTATCATCTCGGCAGTAATATTTGACAACATTCCTGTCGAGTTGGCCTCTACGTCTCCGCGGGACTTTTATATACATCAATAACGTAATATAACGTAACCTAACCCAACCTATCATCTCGGCGGTAATATTTGACAACATTCCTGTCGAGTTGGCCTCTACGTCTCCGCGGGACTTTTATATACATCAATAACATAATATAACGTAACCTAACCCAACCTATCATCTCGGCGGTAATATTTGACAACATTCCTGGCCAGTTGGCCTCTACGTCTCCGTGGGGCCTTCATATACATCAATAACGTAATCTAACCTAACATAACCCAACCTAACATCTCGGCGGTAATATTTAACAACATTCCTGGCGAGTTGGCCTCTACGCCTCCGTGGGACCTGCATATACATCAATAACGTAATATAACCTAACCCAACCCAACCTAACATCTCGGCACTAATATTTGACCACATTCCTGGCGAGTTGGCCTCTACATCTCCGTGCGACCTTCACATACATCAATAACGTAATATAATCTAACCTAACCCAACCTATCATCTAGGCGGTAATATTTGACAACATTGCTGGGCAGTTGGCCTCTACGTCTCCGTGGGATCTTCATATACATGAATAACGTAATATAACCTAACCTAACCCAACCTATCATCTCGGCGGTAATATTTGACAACAGTCCTGGCCAATTGGACTCTACGTCTCCGTGGGACCTTCATATACATCAATAACGTAATATAACGTAACCTAAACCAACCTATCATATCGGCGGTAATATTTGAAAACATTCCTGTCGATGTTGGCCTCTACGTTTCCGTGGGACTTTTATATACATCAATACCCAAGTTATAATCTAACCTAACCCAACCTATCATCTCGGCGGTAATATTTGACAACATTCCTGGCCAGTTGGCCTCTACGTCTCCGTGTGACCTTCATATACATCAATAACGTAATATAACGTAACCTAAACCAACCTATCATATCGGTGGTAATATTTGACAACATTCCTGGCGATTTGGCCTCTACGTCTCCGTGGGGCCTTCATATACATCAATAACGTAATCTAACCTAACCTAACCCAACGTAACGTCTCTGCGGTAATATTTAACAACATTCCTGTCGAGTTGGCCTCTACGCCTCCGTGGGACCTGCATATACATCAATAACGTAATATAACCTAACCCAACCCAACCTAACATCTCGGCACTAATATTTGACAACATTCCTGGCGATTTGGCCTCTACGTCTCCGTGCGTCTTTCATATACATCAATAACGTAATATAACGTAACCTAAACCAACCTATCATATCGGCGATAATATTTGAAAACATTCCTGTCGATGTTGGCCTCTACGTTCCCGTGGGACTTTTATATACATCAATACGTAATATAACCTAACCTAACCCAACCTATCATCTCGGCGGTAATATTTGACAACATTCCTGTCCAGTTGGCCTCTACGTCTCCGTGGGACCTTCATATACATCAATAACGTAATATAACGTAACCTAAACCAACCTATCATATCGGTGGTAATAGTTGACAACATTCCTGGCGATTTGGCCTCTACGTCTCCGTGGGGCCTTCATATACATCAATAACGTAATCTAACCTAACCTAACCCAACCTAACATCTCGGCGGTAATATTTAACATCATTCCTGGCGAGTTGGCCTCTACGCCTCCGTGGGACCTGCATATACATCAATAACGTAATATAACCTAACCCAACCCAACCTAACATCTCGGCACTAATATTTGACATCATTCCTGGCGAGTTGGCCTCTACGTCTCCGTGCGTCCTTCATATACATCAATAACGTAATATAACCTAACCCAACCCAACCTAACATCTCGGCGGTAATATTTGACAACATTCCTGGCGAGTTGGCCTCTACGCCTCCGTGGGACCTGCATATACATCAATAACGTAATATAACCTAACCTAACCCAACCTAACATCTCGGCGGTAGTATTTAACAACATTCCTGGCGAGTTGGCCTCTACGCCTCCGTGGGACCTTCACATACATCAATAACGTAATATAATCTAACCTAACCCAACCTATCATCTCGGCGGAAATATTTGAGAACATTCGTGTCGATGTTGGCCTCTACGTCTCCGTGGGATCTTCATATACATGAATAACGTAATATAACCTAACCTAACCCAACCTATCATCTCGGCGGTAATATTTGACAACATTCCTGGCCAGTTGGCCTCTACGTCTCCGTGGGACCTTCATATACATCAATAACGTAATATAACGTAACCTAAACCAACCTATCATATCGGTGGTAATATTTGACAACATTCCTGGCGATTTGGCCTCTACGTCTCCGTGGGGCCTTCATATACATCAATAACGTAATCTAACCTAACCTAACCCAACGTAACGTCTCGGCGGTAATATTTAACAACATTCCTGGCGAGTTGGCCTCTACGCCTCCGTGGGACCTGCATATACATCAATAACGTAATATAACCTAACCCAACCCAACCTAACATCTCGGCACTAATATTTGACAACATTCCTGGCGATTTGGCCTCTACGTCTCCGTGCGTCTTTCATATACATCAATAACGTAATATAACGTAACCTAAACCAACCTATCATATCGGCGATAATATTTGAAAACATTCCTGTCGATGTTGGCCTCTACGTTCCCGTGGGACTTTTATATACATCAATACGTAATATAACCTAACCTAACCCAACCTATCATCTCGGCGGTAATATTTGACAACATTCCTGTCCAGTTGGCCTCTACGTCTCCGTGGGACCTTCATATACATCAATAACGTAATATAACGTAACCTAAACCAACCTATCATATCGGTGGTAATAGTTGACAACATTCCTGGCGATTTGGCCTCTACGTCTCCGTGGGGCCTTCATATACATCAATAACGTAATCTAACCTAACCTAACCCAACCTAACATCTCGGCGGTAATATTTAACAACATTCCTGGCGAGTTGGCCTCTACGCCTCCGTGGGACCTGCATATACATCAATAACGTAATATAACCTAACCCAACCCAACCTAACATCTCGGCACTAATATTTGACATCATTCCTGGCGAGTTGGCCTCTACGTCTCCGTGCGTCCTTCATATACATCAATAACGTAATATAACCTAACCCAACCCAACCTAACATCTCGGCGGTAATATTTGACAACATTCCTGGCGAGTTGGCCTCTACGCCTCCGTGGGACCTGCATATACATCAATAACGTAATATAACCTAACCTAACCCAACCTAACATCTCGGCGGTAATATTTAACAACATTCCTGGCGAGTTGGCCTCTACGCCTCCGTGGGACCTGCATATACATCAATAACGTAATATAACCTAACCCAACCCAACCTAACATCTCGGCACTAATATTTCACCACATTCCTGGCGAGTTGGCCTCTACATCTCCGTGCGACCTTCACATACATCAATAACGTAATATAATCTAACCTAACCCAACCTATCATCTCGGCGGTAATATTTGACAACATTCCTGTCCAGTTGGCCTCTACGTCTCCGTGGGACCTTCATATACATCAATAACGTAATATAACGTAACCTAAACCAACCTATCATATCGGTGGTAATAGTTGACAACATTCCTGGCGATTTGACCTCTACGTCTCCGTGGGGCCTTCATATACATCAATAACGTAATCTAACCTAACCTAACCCAACCTAACATCTCGGCGGTAATATTTAACAACATTCCTGGCGAGTTGGCCTCTACGCCTCCGTGGGACCTGCATATACATCAATAACGTAATATAACCTAACCCAACCCAACCTAACATCTCGGCACTAATATTTGACATCATTCCTGGCGAGTTGGCCTCTACGTCTCCGTGCGTCCTTCATATACATCAATAACGTAATATAACCTAACCCAACCCAACCTAACATCTCGGGGGTAATATTTGACAACATTCCTGGCGAGTTGGCCTCTACGCCTCCGTGGGACCTGCATATACATCAATAACGTAATATAACCTAACCTAACCCAACCTAACATCTCGGCGGTAGTATTTAACAACATTCCTGGCGAGTTGGCCTCTACGCCTCCGTGGGACCTTCACATACATCAATAACGTAATATAATCTAACCTAACCCAACCTATCATCTCGGCGGAAATATTTGAGAACATTCGTGTCGATGTTGGCCTCTACGTCTCCGTGGGATCTTCATATACATGAATAACGTAATATAACCTAACCTAACCCAACCTATCATCTCGGCGGTAATATTTGACAACATTCCTGTCGATGTTGGCCTCTACGTTCCCGTGGGACTTTTATATACATCAATACGTAATATAACCTAACCTAACCCAACCTATCATCTCGGCGGTAATATTTGACAACATTCCTGTCCAGTTGGCCTCTACGTCTCCGTGGGACCTTCATATACATCAATAACGTAATATAACGTAACCTAAACCAACCTATCATATCGGTGGTAATAGTTGACAACATTCCTGGCGATTTGGCCTCTACGTCTCCGTGGGGCCTTCATATACATCAATAACGTAATCTAACCTAACCTAACCCAACCTAACATCTCGGCGGTAATATTTAACAACATTCCTGGCGAGTTGGCCTCTACGCCTCCGTGGGACCTGCATATACATGAATAACGTAATATAACCTAACCCAACCCAACCTAACATCTCGGCACTAATATTTGACATCATTCCTGGCGAGTTGGCCTCTACGTCTCCGTGCGTCCTTCATATACATCAATAACGTAATATAATCTAACCTAACCCAACCTATCATCTAGGCGGTAATATTTGACAACATTCCTGGGCAGTTGGCCTCTACGTCTCCGTGGGATCTTCATATACATGAATAACGTAATATAACCTAACCTAACCCAACCTATCATCTCGGCGGTAATATTTGACAACAGTCCTGGCCAGTTGGACTCTACGTCTCCGTGGGACCTTCATATACATCAATAACGTAATACAACGTAACCTAAACCAACCTATCATATCGGCGGTAATATTTGAAAACATTCCTGTCGATGTTGGCCTCTACGTTTCCGTGGGACTTTTATATACATCAATACCCAAGTTATAATCTAACCTAACCCAACCTATCATCTCGGCGGTAATATTTGACAACATTCCTGGCCAGTTGGCCTCTACGTCTCCGTGGGACCTTGATATACATCAATAACGTAATATAACGTAACCTAAACCAACCTATCATATCGGTGGTAATATTTGACAACATTCCTGGCGATTTGGCCTCTACGTCTCCGTGGGGCCTTCATATACATCAATAACGTAATCTAACCTAACCTAACCCAACGTAACATCTCGGCGGTAATATTTAACAACATTCCTGGCGAGTTGGCCTCTACGCCTCCGTGGGACCTGCATATACATCAATAACGTAATATAACCTAACCCAACCCAACCTAACATCTCGGCACTAATATTTGACAACATTCCTGGCGATTTGGCCTCTACGTCTCCGTGCGTCTTTCATATACATCAATAACGTAATATAACGTAACCTAAACCAACCTATCATATCGGCGATAATATTTGAAAACATTCCTGTCGATGTTGGCCTCTACGTTCCCGTGGGACTTTTATATACATCAATACGTAATATAACCTAACCTAACCCAACCTATCATCTCGGCGGTAATATTTGACAACATTCCTGTCCAGTTGGCCTCTACGTCTCCGTGGGACCTTCATATACATCAATAACGTAATATAACGTAACCTAAACCAACCTATCATATCGGTGGTAATAGTTGACAACATTCCTGGCGATTTGGCCTCTACGTCTCCGTGGGGCCTTCATATACATCAATAACGTAATCTAACCTAACCTAACCCAACCTAACATCTCGGCGGTAATATTTAACAACATTCCTGGCGAGTTGGCCTCTACGCCTCCGTGGGACCTGCATATACATCAATAACGTAATATAACCTAACCCAACCCAACCTAACATCTCGGCACTAATATTTGACATCATTCCTGGCGAGTTGGCCTCTACGTCTCCGTGCGTCCTTCATATACATCAATAACGTAATATAACCTAACCCAACCCAACCTAACATCTCGGCGGTAATATTTGACAACATTCCTGGCGAGTTGGCCTCTACGCCTCCGTGGGACCTGCATATACATCAATAACGTAATATAACCTAACCTAACCCAATCTAACATCTCGGCGGTAGTATTTAACAACATTCCTGGCGAGTTGGCCTCTACGCCTCCGTGGGACCTGCATATACATCAATAACGTAATATAACCTAACCCAACCCAACCTAACATCTCGGCACTAATATTTGACCACATTCCTGGCGAGTTGGCCTCTACATCTCCGTGCGACCTTCACATACATCAATAACGTAATATAATCTAACCTAACCCAACCTATCATCTAGGCGGTAATATTTGACAACATTCCTGGGCAGTTGGCCTCTACGTCTCCGTGGGATCTTCATATACATGAATAACGTAATATAACCTAACCTAACCCAACCTATCATCTCGGCGGTAATATTTGACAACATTCCTGGCCAGTTGGCCTCTACGTCTCCGTGGGACCTTCATATACATCAATAACGTAATATAACGTAACCTAAACCAACCTATCATATCGGTGGTAATATTTGACAACATTCCTGGCGATTTGGCCTCTACGTCTCCGTGGGGCCTTCATATACATCAATAACGTAATCTAACCTAACCTAACCCAACGTAACATCTCGGCGGTAATATTTAACAACATTCCTGGCGAGTTGGCCTCTACGCCTCCGTGGGACCTGCATATACATCAATAACGTAATATAACCTAACCCAACCCAACCTAACATCTCGGCACTAATATTTGACAACATTCCTGGCGATTTGGCCTCTACGTCTCCGTGCGTCTTTCATATACATCAATAACGTAATATAACGTAACCTAAACCAACCTATCATATCGGCGATAATATTTGAAAACATTCCTGTCGATGTTGGCCTCTACGTTCCCGTGGGACTTTTATATACATCAATACGTAATATAACCTAACCTAACGCAACCTATCATCTTGGCGGTAATATTTGACAACATTCCTGTCCAGTTGGCCTCTACGTCTCCGTGGGACCTTCATATACATCAATAACGTAATATAATCTAACCTAACCCAACCTATCATCTCGGCGGAAATATTTGAGAACATTCGTGTCGATGTTGGCCTCTACGTCTCCGTGGGATCTTCATATACATGAATAACGTAATATAACCTAACCTAACCCAACCTATCATCTCGGCGGTAATATTTGACAACATTCCTGGCGATTTGGCCTCTACGTCTCCGTGGGGACTTCATATACATCAATAACGTAATCTAACCTAACCTAAACCAACCTATCATGTCGGCGGTAATATTTGAAAACATTCCTGTCGATGTTGGCCTCTACGTCTCCGTGGGACATTCATATACATCAATAACGTATTACTACCTAACCTAACCCAACCTATCATCTCGGCGGAAATATTTGAGAACATTCCTGTCGATGTTGGCCTCTACGTCTCCGTGGGACTTTTATATACATCAATAACGTAATTTAACCTAACCTAACCCAACGTAACATCTCGGCGGTAATATGTGGCAACATTCCTGGCTTGTTGGCCTCTACGTCTCCGTGGGACCTTCATACACATCAATAACGTAATATAACCTAACCTAACCCAACCTAACATCTCGGCGGTAATATTTGAGAGCATTCCTGGCTTGTTGGGCTCTACGTCTCCGTGGGACCTTCATACACATCAATAACGTAACATAACATAACCTAACCCAACCTATCATCTCGGCGGTAATATTTGACAACATTCCTGGCCAGTTGGCCTCTACGTCTCCGTGGGGCCTTCATATACATCAATAACGTAATCTAACCTAACCTAACCCAACCTAACATCTCGGCGGTAATATTTAACAACATTCCTGGCGAGTTGGCCTCTACGCCTCCGTGGGACCTGCATATACATCAATAACGTAATATAACCTAACCCAACCCAACCTAACATCTCGGCACTAATACTTGACAACATTTCTGGCGTGTTGGCCTCTACGTCTACGTGCGTCCTTCATATACATCAATAACGTAATATAACGTAACCTAACCCAACCAATCATATCGGCGGTAATATTTGACAACATTCCTGGCGAATTGGCCTCTACGTCTCCGTGGGACCTTCATATACATCAATAACGTAATATAACGTAACCTAAACCAACCTATCATATCGGCGATAATATTTGAAAACATTCCTGTCGATGTTGGCCTCTACGTTCCCGTGGGACTTTTATATACATCAATACGTAATATAACCTAACCTAACCCAACCTATCATCTCGGCGGTAATATTTGACAACATTCCTGTCCAGTTGGCTTCTACGTCTCCGTGGGACCTTCATATACATCAATAACATAATATAACGTAACCTAAACCAACCTATCATATCGGTGGTAATAGTTGACAACATTCCTGGCGAGTTGGCCTCTACGCCTCCGTGGGACCTGCATATACATCAATAACGTAATATAACCTAACCCAACCCAACCTAACATCTCGGCACTAATATTTGACATCATTCCTGGCGAGATGGCCTCTACGTCTCCGTGCGTCCTTCATATACATCAATAACGTAATATAACCTAACCCAAACCAACCTAACATCTCGGCGGTAATATTTGACAACATTCCTGGCGAGTTGGCCTCTACGCCTCCGTGGGACCTGCATATACATCAATAACGTAATATAACCTAACCTAACCCAACCTAACATCTCGGCGGTAGTATTTAACAACATTCCTGGCGAGTTGGCCTCTACGCCTCCGTGGGACCTTCACATACATCAATAACGTAATATAATCTAACCTAACCCAACCTATCATCTCGGCGGAAATATTTGAGAACATTCGTGTCGATGTTGGCCTCTACGTCTCCGTGGGATCTTCATATACATGAATAACGTAATATAACCTAACCTAACCCAACCTATCATCTCGGCGGTAATATTTGACAACATTCCTGGCGATTTGGCCTCTACGTCTCCGTGGGGACTTCATATACATCAATAACGTAATCTAACCTAACCTAAACCAACCTATCATGTCGGCGGTAATATTTGAAAACATTCCTGTCGATGTTGGCCTCTACGTCTCCGTGGGACATTCATATACATCAATAACGTATTACTACCTAACCTAACCCAACCTATCATCTCGGCGGAAATATTTGAGAACATTCCTGTCGATGTTGGCCTCTACGTCTCCGTGGGAGTTTTATATACATCAATAACGTAATTTAACCTAACCTATCCCAACGTAACATCTCGGCGGTAATATTTGGCAACATTCCTGGCTTGTTGGCCTCTACGTCTCCGTGGGACCTTCATACACATCAATAACGTAATATAACCTAACCTAACCCAACCTAACATCTCGGCGGTAATATTTGAGAGCATTCCTGGCTTGTTGGGCTCTACGTCTCCGTGGGACCTTCATACACATCAATAACGTAACATAACATAACCTAACCCAACCTATCATCTCGGCGGTAATATTTGACAACATTCCTGGCCAGTTGGCCTCTACGTCTCCGTGGGACCTTCATATACATCAATAACGTAATATAACGTAACCTAAACTAACCTATCATATCGGTGGTAATATTTGACAACATTCCTGGCGATTTGGCCTCTACGTCTCCGTGGGGCCTTCATATACATCAATAACGTAATCTAACCTAACCTAACCCAACCTAACATCTCGGCGGTAATATTTAACAACATTCCTGGCGAGTTGGCCTCTACGCCTCCGTGGGACCTGCATATACATCAATAACGTAATATAACCTAACCCAACCCAACCTAACATCTCGGCACTAATATTTGACATCATTCCTGGCGAGTTGGCCTCTACGTCTCCGTGCGTCCTTCATATACATCAATAACGTAATATAACCTAACCCAACCCAACCTAACATCTCGGGGGTAATATTTGACAACATTCCTGGCGAGTTGGCCTCTACGCCTCCGTGGGACCTGCATATACATCAATAACGTAATATAACCTAACCTAACCCAACCTAACATCTCGGCGGTAGTATTTAACAACATTCCTGGCGAGTTGGCCTCTACGCCTCCGTGGGACCTTCACATACATCAATAACGTAATATAATCTAACCTAACCCAACCTATCATCTCGGCGGAAATATTTGAGAACATTCGTGTCGATGTTGGCCTCTACGTCTCCGTGGGATCTTCATATACATGAATAACGTAATATAACCTAACCTAACCCAACCTATCATCTCGGCGGTAATATTTGACAACATTCCTGGCGATTTGGCCTCTACGTCTCCGTGGGGACTTCATATACATCAATAACGTAATCTAACCTAACCTAAACCAACCTATAATCTCGGCGGAAATATTTGAGAACATTCCTGGCGAGTTGGCCTCTATGTCTCCGTGGGGTATTCATATACATCAATAACGTAGTATAACCTAACCTAACCCAACCTAACATCTCGGCGGTAATATTTGACAACATTCCTGTCGATGTTGGCCTCTACGTCCCCGTGGGGCCTTCATATACATCAATAACGTAATCTAACCTAACCTAACCCAACCTAACATATCGGCGGTAATATTTAACAACGTTCCTGGCGAGTTGGCCTCTACGCCTCCGTGGGACCTGCATATACATCAATAACGTAATATAACCTAACCCAACCCAACCTAACATCTCGGCACTAATATTTGACAACATTCCTGGCGAGTTGGCCTCTACGTCTCCGTGCGTCCTTCATATACATCAATAACGTAATATAACGTAACCTAACCCAACCAATCATCTCGGCGGTAATATTTGACAACATTCCTGGCCAGTTGGCCTCTACGTCTCCGTGGGACCTTCATATACATCAATAACGTAATATAACGTAACCTAAACCAACCTATCATATCGGTGGTAATATTTGACAACATTCCTGGCGATTTGGCCTCTACGTCTCCGTGGGGCCTTCATATACATCAATAACGTAATCTAACCTAACCTAACCCAACGTAACATCTCGGCGGTAATATTTAACAACATTCCTGGCGAGTTGGCCTCTACGCCTCCGTGGGACCTGCATATACATCAATAACGTAATATAACCTAACCCAACCCAACCTAACATCTCGGCACTAATATTTGACAACATTCCTGGCGATTTGGCCTCTACGTCTCCGTGCGTCTTTCATATACATCAATAACGTAATATAACGTAACCTAAACCAACCTATCATATCGGCGATAATATTTGAAAACATTCCTGTCGATGTTGGCCTCTACGTTCCCGTGGGACTTTTATATACATCAATACGTAATATAACCTAACCTAACCCAACCTATCATCTCGGCGGTAATATTTGACAACATTCCTGTCCAGTTGGCCTCTACGTCTCCGTGGGACCTTCATATACATCAATAACGTAATATAACGTAACCTAAACCAACCTATCATATCGGTGGTAATAGTTGACAACATTCCTGGCGATTTGGCCTCTACGTCTCCGTGGGGCCTTCATATACATCAATAACGTAATCTAACCTAACCTAACCCAACCTAACATCTCGGCGGTAATATTTAACAACATTCCTGGCGAGTTGGCCTCTACGCCTCCGTGGGACCTGCATATACATGAATAACGTAATATAACCTAACCCAACCCAACCTAACATCTCGGCACTAATATTTGACATCATTCCTGGCGAGTTGGCCTCTACGTCTCCGTGCGTCCTTCATATACATCAATAACGTAATATAATCTAACCTAACCCAACCTATCATCTAGGCGGTAATATTTGACAACATTCCTGGGCAGTTGGCCTCTACGTCTCCGTGGGATCTTCATATACATGAATAACGTAATATAACCTAACCTAACCCAACCTATCATCTCGGCGGTAATATTTGACAACAGTCCTGGCCAGTTGGACTCTACGTCTCCGTGGGACCTTCATATACATCAATAACGTAATACAACGTAACCTAAACCAACCTATCATATCGGCGGTAATATTTGAAAACATTCCTGTCGATGTTGGCCTCTACGTTTCCGTGGGACTTTTATATACATCAATACCCAAGTTATAATCTAACCTAACCCAACCTATCATCTCGGCGGTAATATTTGACAACATTCCTGGCCAGTTGGCCTCTACGTCTCCGTGGGACCTTGATATACATCAATAACGTAATATAACGTAACCTAAACCAACCTATCATATCGGTGGTAATATTTGACAACATTCCTGGCGATGTTGGCCTCTACGTTCCCGTGGGACTTTTATATACATCAATACGTAATATAACCTAACCTAACCCAACCTATCATCTCGGCGGTAATATTTGACAACATTCCTGTCCAGTTGGCCTCTACGTCTCCGTGGGACCTTCATATACATCAATAACGTAATATAACGTAACCTAAACCAACCTATCATATCGGTGGTAATAGTTGACAACATTCCTGGCGATTTGGCCTCTACGTCTCCGTGGGGCCTTCATATACATCAATAACGTAATCTAACCTAACCTAACCCAACCTAACATCTCGGCGGTAATATTTAACAACATTCCTGGCGAGTTGGCCTCTACGCCTCCGTGGGACCTGCATATACATCAATAACGTAATATAACCTAACCCAACCCAACCTAACATCTCGGCACTAATATTTGACATCATTCCTGGCGAGTTGGCCTCTACGTCTCCGTGCGTCCTTCATATACATCAATAACGTAATATAACCTAACCCAACCCAACCTAACATCTCGGCGGTAATATTTGACAACATTCCTGGCGAGTTGGCCTCTACGCCTCCGTGGGACCTGCATATACATCAATAACGTAATATAACCTAACCTAACCCAATCTAACATCTCGGCGGTAGTATTTAACAACATTCCTGGCGAGTTGGCCTCTACGCCTCCGTGGGACCTGCATATACATCAATAACGTAATATAACCTAACCCAACCCAACCTAACATCTCGGCACTAATATTTGACCACATTCCTGGCGAGTTGGCCTCTACATCTCCGTGCGACCTTCACATACATCAATAACGTAATATAATCTAACCTAACCCAACCTATCATCTAGGCGGTAATATTTGACAACATTCCTGGGCAGTTGGCCTCTACGTCTCCGTGGGATCTTCATATACATGAATAACGTAATATAACCTAACCTAACCCAACCTATCATCTCGGCGGTAATATTTGACAACATTCCTGGCCAGTTGGCCTCTACGTCTCCGTGGGACCTTCATATACATCAATAACGTAATATAACGTAACCTAAACCAACCTATCATATCGGTGGTAATATTTGACAACATTCCTGGCGATTTGGCCTCTACGTCTCCGTGGGGCCTTCATATACATCAATAACGTAATCTAACCTAACCTAACCCAACGTAACATCTCGGCGGTAATATTTAACAACATTCCTGGCGAGTTGGCCTCTACGCCTCCGTGGGACCTGCATATACATCAATAACGTAATATAACCTAACCCAACCCAACCTAACATCTCGGCACTAATATTTGACAACATTCCTGGCGATTTGGCCTCTACGTCTCCGTGCGTCTTTCATATACATCAATAACGTAATATAACGTAACCTAAACCAACCTATCATATCGGCGATAATATTTGAAAACATTCCTGTCGATGTTGGCCTCTACGTTCCCGTGGGACTTTTATATACATCAATACGTAATATAACCTAACCTAACCCAACCTATCATCTTGGCGGTAATATTTGACAACATTCCTGTCCAGTTGGCCTCTACGTCTCCGTGGGACCTTCATATACATCAATAACGTAATATAATCTAACCTAACCCAACCTAACATCTCGGCGGTAATATTTGAGAGCATTCCTGGCTTGTTGGGCTCTACGTCTCCGTGGGACCTTCATACACATCAATAACGTAACATAACATAACCTAACCCAACCTATCATCTCGGCGGTAATATTTGACAACATTCCTGGCGATTTGGCCTCTACGTCTCCGTGGGGACTTCATATACATCAATAACGTAATCTAACCTAACCTAAACCAACCTATCATGTCGGCGGTAATATTTGAAAACATTCCTGTTGATGTTGGCCTCTACGTCTCCGTGGGACATTCATATACATCAATAACGTATTACTACCTAACCTAACCCAACCTATCATCTCGGCGGAAATATTTGAGAACATTCCTGTCGATGTTGGCCTCTACGTCTCCGTGGGACTTTTATATACATCAATAACGTAATTTAACCTAACCTAACCCAACGTAACATCTCGGCGGTAATATGTGGCAACATTCCTGGCTTGTTGGCCTCTACGTCTCCGTGGGACCTTCATACACATCAATAACGTAATATAACCTAACCTAACCCAACCTAACATCTCGGCGGTAATATTTGAGAGCATTCCTGGCTTGTTGGGCTCTACGTCTCCGTGGGACCTTCATACACATCAATAACGTAACATAACATAACCTAACCCAACCTATCATCTCGGCGGTAATATTTGACAACATTCCTGGCCAGTTGGCCTCTACGTCTCCGTGGGGCCTTCATATACATCAATAACGTAATCTAACCTAACCTAACCCAACCTAACATCTCGGCGGTAATATTTAACAACATTCCTGGCGAGTTGGCCTCTACGCCTCCGTGGGACCTGCATATACATCAATAACGTAATATAACCTAACCCAACCCAACCTAACATCTCGGCACTAATACTTGACAACATTTCTGGCGTGTTGGCCTCTACGTCTACGTGCGTCCTTCATATACATCAATAACGTAATATAACGTAACCTAACCCAACCAATCATATCGGCGGTAATATTTGACAACATTCCTGGCGAATTGGCCTCTACGTCTCCGTGGGACCTTCATATACATCAATAACGTAATATAACGTAACCTAAACCAACCTATCATATCGGCGATAATATTTGAAAACATTCCTGTCGATGTTGGCCTCTACGTTCCCGTGGGACTTTTATATACATCAATACGTAATATAACCTAACCTAACCCAACCTATCATCTCGGCGGTAATATTTGACAACATTCCTGTCCAGTTGGCTTCTACGTCTCCGTGGGACCTTCATATACATCAATAACATAATATAACGTAACCTAAACCAACCTATCATATCGGTGGTAATAGTTGACAACATTCCTGGCGAGTTGGCCTCTACGCCTCCGTGGGACCTGCATATACATCAATAACGTAATATAACCTAACCCAACCCAACCTAACATCTCGGCACTAATATTTGACATCATTCCTGGCGAGATGGCCTCTACGTCTCCGTGCGTCCTTCATATACATCAATAACGTAATATAACCTAACCCAAACCAACCTAACATCTCGGCGGTAATATTTGACAACATTCCTGGCGAGTTGGCCTCTACGCCTCCGTGGGACCTGCATATACATCAATAACGTAATATAACCTAACCTAACCCAACCTAACATCTCGGCGGTAATATTTAACAACATTCCTGGCGAGTTGGCCTCTACGCCTCCGTGGGACCTGCATATACATGAATAACGTAATATAACCTAACCCAACCCAACCTAACATCTCGGCACTAATACTTGACAACATTTCTGGCGAGTTGGCCTCTACGTCTACGTGCGTCCTTCATATACATCAATAACGTAATATAACCTAACCTAACCCAACCAATCATATCGGCGGTAATATTTGACAACATTCCTGGCGAATTGGCCTCTACGTCTCCGTGGGACCTTCATATACATCAATAACGTAATATAACGTAACCTAAACCAACCTATCATATCGGCGGTAATATTTGAAAACATTCCTGTCGATGTTGGACTCTACGTTTCCGTGGGACTTTTATATACATCAATACGTAATTTAACCTAACCTAACCCAACCTATCATCTCGGCGGTAATATTTGACAACATTCCTGGCGAGTTGGCCTCTACGCCTCCGTGGGACCTGCATATACATCAATAACGTAATATAACCTAACCCAACCCAACCTAACATCTCGGCACTAATATTTGACAACATTCCTGGCGATTTGGCCTCTACGTCTCCGTGCGTCTTTCATATACATCAATAACGTAATATAACGTAACCTAAACCAACCTATCATATCGGCGATAATATTTGAAAACATTCCTGTCGATGTTGGCCTCTACGTTCCCGTGGGACTTTTATATACATCAATACGTAATATAACCTAACCTAACCCAACCTAACATCTCGGCGGTAGTATTTAACAACATTCCTGGCGAGTTGGCCTCTACGCCTCCGTGGGACATTCATATACATCAATAACGTATTACTACCTAACCTAACCCAACCTATCATCTCGGCGGAAATATTTGAGAACATTCCTGTCGATGTTGGCCTCTACGTCTCCGTGGGACTTTTATATACATCAATAACGTAATTTAACCTAACCTAACCCAACGTAACATCTCGGCGGTAATATTTGGCAACATTCCTGGCTTGTTGGCCTCTACGTCTCCGTGGGACCTTCAAACACATCAATAACGTAATATAACCTAACCTAACCCAACCTAACATCTCGGCGGTAATATTTGAGAGCATTCCTGGCTTGTTGGGCTCTACGTCTCCGTGGGACCTTCATACACATCAATAACGTAACATAACATAACCTAACCCAACCTATCATCTCGGCGGTAATATTTGACAACATTCCTGGCCAGTTGGCCTCTACGTCTCCGTGGGACCTTCATATACATCAATAACGTAATATAACGTAACCTAAACTAACCTATCATATCGGTGGTAATATTTGACAACATTCCTGGCGATTTGGCCTCTACGTCTCCGTGGGGCCTTCATATACATCAATAACGTAATCTAACCTAACCTAACCCAACCTAACATCTCGGCGGTAATATTTAACAACATTCCTGGCGAGTTGGCCTCTACGCCTCCGTGGGACCTGCATATACATCAATAACGTAATATAACCTAACCCAACCCAACCTAACATCTCGGCACTAATACTTGACAACATTTCTGGCGAGTTGGCCTCTACGTCTACGTGCGTCCTTCATATACATCAATAACGTAATATAACGTAACCTAACCCAACCAATCATATCGGCGGTAATATTTGACAACATTCCTGGCGAATTGGCCTCTACGTCTCCGTGGGACCTTCATATACATCAATAACGTAATATAACGTAACCTAAACCAACCTATCATATCGGCGGTAATAGTTGAAAACATTAATGTCGATGTTGGCCTCTACGTCTCCGTGGGACCTTCATATACATCAATAACGTAATATTACCTAACCTAACCCAACCTATCATCTTGGCGGAAATATTTGAGAACATTCCTGGCGAGTTGGCCTCTATGTCTCCGTGGGGTATTCGTATACATCAATAACGTAGTATAACCTAACCTAACCCAACCTAACATCTCGGCGGTAATATTTGACAACATTCCTGTCGATATTGGCCTCTACGTCCCCGTGGGGCCTTCATATACATCAATAACGTAATCTAACCTAACCTAACCCAACCTAACATATCGGCGGTAATATTTAACAACATTCCTGGCGAGTTGGCCTCTACGCCTCCGTGGGACCTGCATATACATCAATAACGTAATCTAACCTAACCTAAACCAACCTATCATGTCGGCGGTAATATTTGAAAACATTCCTGTCGATGTTGGCCTCTACGTCTCCGTGGGACATTCATATACATCAATAACGTATTACTACCTAACCTAACCCACCCTATCATCTCGGCGGAAATATTTGAGAACATTCCTGTCGATGTTGGCCTCTACGTCTCCATGGGACTTTTATATACATCAATAAAGTAATTTAACCTAACCTAACCCAACGTAACATCTCGGCGGTAATATATGGCAACATTCCTGGCTTGTTGGCATCTACGTCTCCGTGGGACCTTCATACACATCAATAACGTAATATAACCTAACCTAACCCAACCTAACATCTCGGCGGTAATATTTGAGAGCATCCCTGGCTTGTTGGGCTCTACGTCTCCGTGGGACCTTCATACACATCAATAACGTAACATAACATAACCTAACCCAACCTATCATCTCGGCGGTAATATTTGACAACATTCCTGGCCAGTTGGCCTCTACGTCTCCGTGGGGCCTTCATATACATCAATAACGTAATCTAACCTAACCTAACCCAACCTAACATCTCGGCGGTAATATTTAACAACATTCCTGGCGAGTTGGCCTCTACGCCTCCGTGGGACCTGCATATACATCAATAACGTAATATAACCTAACCCAACCCAACCTAACATCTCGGCACTAACACTTGACAACATTCCTGGCGAGTTGGCCTCTACGTCTACGTGCGTCCTTCATATACATCAATAACGTAATATAACGTAACCTAACCCAACCAATCATATTGGCGGTAATATTTGACAACATTCCTGGCGAATTGGCCTCTACGTCTCCGTGGGACCTTCATATACATCAATAACGTAATATAACGTAACCTAAACCAACCTATCATATCGGCGGTAATATTTGAAAACATTCCTGTCGATGTTGGACTCTACGTTTCCGTGGGACTTTTATATACATCAATACGTAATTTAACCTAACCTAACCCAACCTATCATCTCGGCGGTAATATTTGACAACATTCCTGGCCAGTTGGCCTCTACGTCTCCGTGGGACCTTCATATACATCAATAACGTAATATAACGTAACCTAAACCAACCTATCATATCGGTGGTAATATTTGACAACATTCCTGGCGATTTGGCCTCTACGTCTCCGTGGGGCCTTCATATACATCAATAACGTAATCTAACCTAACCTAACCCAACCTAACATCTCGGCGGTAATATTTAACAACATTCCTGGCGAGTTGGCCTCTACGCCTCCGTGGGACCTGCATATACATCAATAACGTAATATAACCTAACCCAACCCAACCTAACATCTCGGCACTAATATTTGACAACATTCCTGGCGATTTGGCCTCTACGTCTCCGTGCGTCTTTCATATACATCAATAACGTAATATAACGTAACCTAAACCAACCTATCATATCGGCGATAATATTTGAAAACATTCCTGTCGATGTTGGCCTCTACGTTCCCGTGGGACTATTATATACATCAATACGTAATATAACCTAACCTAACACAACCTATCATCTCGGCGGTAATATTTGACAACATTCCTGTCCAGTTGGCCTCTACGTCTCCGTGGGACCTTCATATACATCAATAACATAATATAACGTAACCTAAACCAACCTATCATATCGGTGGTAATAGTTGACAACATTCCTGGCGAGTTGGCCTCTACGCCTCCGTGGGACCTGCATATACATCAATAACGTAATATAACCTAACCCAACCCAACCTAACATCTCGGCACTAATATTTGACATCATTCCTGGCGAGATGGCCTCTACGTCTCCGTGCGTCCTTCATATACATCAATAACGTAATATAACCTAACCCAAACCAACCTAACATCTCGGCGGTAATATTTGACAACATTCCTGGCGAGTTGGCCTCTACGCCTCCGTGGGACCTGCATATACATCAATAACGTAATATAACCTAACCTAACCCAACCTAACATCTCGGCGGTAGTATTTAACAACATTCCTGGCGAGTTGGCCTCTACGCCTCCGTGGGACCTTCACATACATCAATAACGTAATATAATCTAACCTAACCCAACCTATCATCTCGGCGGAAATATTTGAGAACATTCGTGTCGATGTTGGCCTCTACGTCTCCGTGGGATCTTCATATACATGAATAACGTAATATAACCTAACCTAACCCAACCTATCATCTCGGCGGTAATATTTGACAACATTCCTGGCGATTTGGCCTCTACGTCTCCGTGGGGACTTCATATACATCAATAACGTAATCTAACCTAACCTAAACCAACCTATCATGTCGGCGGTAATATTTGAAAACATTCCTGTTGATGTTGGCCTCTACGTCTCCGTGGGACATTCATATACATCAATAACGTATTACTACCTAACCTAACCCAACCTATCATCTCGGCGGAAATATTTGAGAACATTCCTGTCGATGTTGGCCTCTACGTCTCCGTGGGACTTTTATATACATCAATAACGTAATTTAACCTAACCTAACCCAACGTAACATCTCGGCGGTAATATTTGGCAACATTCCTGGCTTGTTGGCCTCTACGTCTCCGTGGGACCTTCATACACATCAATAACGTAATATAACCTAACCTAACCCAACCTAACATCTCGGCGGTAATATTTGAGAGCATTCCTGGCTTGTTGGGCTCTACGTCTCCGTGGGACCTTCATACACATCAATAACGTAACATAACATAACCTAACCCAACCTATCATCTCGGCGGTAATATTTGACAACATTCCTGGCCAGTTGGCCTCTACGTCTCCGTGGGACCTTCATATACATCAATAACGTAATATAACGTAACCTAAACTAACCTATCATATCGGTGGTAATATTTGACAACATTCCTGGCGATTTGGCCTCTACTTCTCCGTGGGGCCTTCATATACATCAATAACGTAATCTAACCTAACCTAACCCAACCTAACATCTCGGCGGTAATATTTAACAACATTCCTGGCGAGTTGGCCTCTACGCCTCCGTGGGACCTGCATATACATCAATAACGTAATATAACCTAACCCAACCCAACCTATCATCTCGGCGGAAATATTTGAGAACATTCCTGGCGAGTTGGCCTCTATGTCTCCGTGGGGTATTCATATACATCAATAACGTAGTATAAACTAACCTAACCCAACCTAACATCTCGGCGGTAATATTTGACAACATTCCTGTCGATATTGGCCTCTACGTCCCCGTGGGGCCTTCATATACATCAATAACGTAATCTAACCTAACCTAACCCAACCTAACATATCGGCGGTAATATTTAACAACATTCCTGGCGAGTTGGCCTCTACGCCTCCGTGGGACCTGCATATACATCAATAACGTAATATAACCTAACCCAACCCAACCTAACATCTCGGCACTAATATTTGACAACATTCCTGGCGAGTTGGCCTCTACGTCTCCGTGCGTCCTTCATATACATCAATAACGTAATATAACATAACCTAACCCAACCTAATATCTCGGCGGTAATATTTAACAACATTCCTGGCCAGTTGGCCTCTACGTCTCCGTGCGACCTTCACATACATCAATAACGTAATATAATCTAACCTAACCCAACCTATCATCTCGGCGGTAATATTTGACAACAGTCCTGGCCAGTTGGCCTCTACGTCTCCGTGGGACCTTCATATACATCAATAACGTAATATAACGTAACCTAAGCCAACCTATCATATCGGCGGTAATATTTGAAAACATTGCTGTCGATGTTGGCCTCTACGTCTCCGTGTGACTTTTATATACATCAATACGTAATTTAACGTAACCTTACCCAACGTAACATCTCGGCGGTAATATTTGACAACATTCCTGGAGAGTTGGCCTCTACGTGTGCGTCGGACCTTCATATACATCAATAACGTAATATAACCTAACCTAACCCAACCTATCATCTCGGCAGTAATATTTGACAACATTCCTGTCGAGTTGGCCTCTACGTCTCCGCGGGACTTTTATATACATCAATAACGTAATATAACCTAACCTAACCCAACCTATCATCTCGGCGGTAATATTTGACAACATTCCTGGCCAGTTGGCCTCTACGTCTCCGTGGGACCTTCATATACATCAATAACGTAATATAACGTAACCTAAACTAACCTATCATATCGGTGGTAATATTTGACAACATTCCTGGCGATTTGGCCTCTACGTCTCCGTGGGGCCTTCATATACATCAATAACGTAATCTAACCTAACCTAACCCAACCTAACATCTCGGCGGTAATATTTAACAACATTCCTGGCGAGTTGGCCTCTACGCCTCCGTGGGACCTGCATATACATCAATAACGTAATATAACCTAACCCAACCCAACCCAACATCTCGGCACTAATACTTGACAACATTCCTGGCGAGTTGGCCTCTACGTCTACGTGCGTCCTTCATATACATCAATAACGTAATATTACCTAACCTAACCCAACCTAACATCTCGGCACTAATATTTGACAACATTCCTGGCGTGTTGGCCTCTACCTCTCCGTGCGACCTTCACATACATCAATAGCGTAATATAATCTAACCTAACCCAACCTAACATCTCGGCGGTAATATTTGACAACCGTCCTGGCCAGTTGGCCTCTACGTCCCCGTGGGGCCTTCATATACATCAATAACGTAATCTAACCTAACCTAACCCAACCTAACATATCGGCGGTAATATTTAACAACATTCCTGGCGAGTTGGCCTCTACGCCTCCGTGGGACCTGCATATACATCAATAACGTAATCTAACCTAACCTAAACCAACCTATCATGTCGGCGGTAATATTTGAAAACATTCCTGTCGATGTTGGCCTCTACGTCTCCGTGGGACATTCATATACATCAATAACGTATTACTACCTAACCTAACCCACCCTATCATCTCGGCGGAAATATTTGAGAACATTCCTGTCGATGTTGGCCTCTACGTCTCCGTGGGACTTTTATATACATCAATAACGTAATTTAACCTAACCTAACCCAACGTAACATCTCGGCGGTAATATATGGCAACATTCCTGGCTTGTTGGCATCTACGTCTCCGTGGGACCTTCATACACATCAATAACGTAATATAACCTAACCTAACCCAACCTAACATCTCGGCGGTAATATTTGAGAGCATCCCTGGCTTGTTGGGCTCTACGTCTCCGTGGGACCTTCATACACATCAATAACGTAACATAACATAACCTAACCCAACCTATCATCTCGGCGGTAATATTTGACAACATTCCTGGCCAGTTGGCCTCTACGTCTCCGTGGGGCCTTCATATACATCAATAACGTAATCTAACCTAACCTAACCCAACCTAACATCTCGGCGGTAATATTTAACAACATTCCTGGCGAGTTGGCCTCTACGCCTCCGTGGGACCTGCATATACATCAATAACGTAATATAACCTAACCCAACCCAACCTAACATCTCGGCACTAACACTTGACAACATTCCTGGCGAGTTGGCCTCTACGTCTACGTGCGTCCTTCATATACATCAATAACGTAATATAACGTAACCTAACCCAACCAATCATATCGGCGGTAATATTTGACAACATTCCTGGCGAATTGGCCTCTACGTCTCCGTGGGACCTTCATATACATCAATAACGTAATATAACGTAACCTAAACTAACCTATCATATCGGTGGTAATATTTGACAACATTCCTGGCGATTTGGCCTCTACTTCTCCGTGGGGCCTTCATATACATCAATAACGTAATCTAACCTAACCTAACCCAACCTAACATCTCGGCGGTAATATTTAACAACATTCCTGGCGAGTTGGCCTCTACGCCTCCGTGGGACCTGCATATACATCAATAACGTAATATAACCTAACCCAACCCAACCTATCATCTCGGCGGAAATATTTGAGAACATTCCTGGCGAGTTGGCCTCTATGTCTCCGTGGGGTATTCATATACATCAATAACGTAGTATAACCTAACCTAACCCAACCTAACATCTCGGCGGTAATATTTGACAACATTCCTGTCGATATTGGCCTCTACGTCCCCGTGGGGCCTTCATATACATCAATAACGTAATCTAACCTAACCTAACCCAACCTAACATATCGGCGGTAATATTTAACAACATTCCTGGCGAGTTGGCCTCTACGCCTCCGTGGGACCTGCATATACATCAATAACGTAATATAACCTAACCCAACCCAACCTAACATCTCGGCACTAATATTTGACAACATTCCTGGCGAGTTGGCCTCTACGTCTCCGTGCGTCCTTCATATACATCAATAACGTAATATAACATAACCTAACCCAACCTAATATCTCGGCGGTAATATTTAACAACATTCCTGGCCAGTTGGCCTCTACGTCTCCGTGCGACCTTCACATACATCAATAACGTAATATAATCTAACCTAACCCAACCTATCATCTCGGCGGTAATATTTGACAACAGTCCTGGCCAGTTGGCCTCTACGTCTCCGTGGGACCTTCATATACATCAATAACGTAATATAACGTAACCTAAGCCAACCTATCATATCGGCGGTAATATTTGAAAACATTGCTGTCGATGTTGGCCTCTACGTCTCCGTGTGACTTTTATATACATCAATACGTAATTTAACGTAACCTTACCCAACGTAACATCTCGGCGGTAATATTTGACAACATTCCTGGAGAGTTGGCCTCTACGTGTGCGTCGGACCTTCATATACATCAATAACGTAATATAACCTAACCTAACCCAACCTATCATCTCGGCAGTAATATTTGACAACATTCCTGTCGAGTTGGCCTCTACGTCTCCGCGGGACTTTTATATACATCAATAACGTAATATAACCTAACCTAACCCAACCTATCATCTCGGCGGTAATATTTGACAACATTCCTGGCCAGTTGGCCTCTACGTCTCCGTGGGACCTTCATATACATCAATAACGTAATATAACGTAACCTAAACTAACCTATCATATCGGTGGTAATATTTGACAACATTCCTGGCGATTTGGCCTCTACGTCTCCGTGGGGCCTTCATATACATCAATAACGTAATCTAACCTAACCTAACCCAACCTAACATCTCGGCGGTAATATTTAACAACATTCCTGGCGAGTTGGCCTCTACGCCTCCGTGGGACCTGCATATACATCAATAACGTAATATAACCTAACCCAACCCAACCCAACATCTCGGCACTAATACTTGACAACATTCCTGGCGAGTTGGCCTCTACGTCTACGTGCGTCCTTCATATACATCAATAACGTAATATTACCTAACCTAACCCAACCTAACATCTCGGCACTAATATTTGACAACATTCCTGGCGTGTTGGCCTCTACCTCTCCGTGCGACCTTCACATACATCAATAGCGTAATATAATCTAACCTAACCCAACCTAACATCTCGGCGGTAATATTTGACAACCGTCCTGGCCAGTTGGCCTCTACGTCTCCGTGGGACCTTCATATACATCAATAACGTAATATAACGTAACCTAAACCAACCTATCATATCGGCGATAATATTTGAAAACATTCCTGTCGATGTTGGCCCCTACGTCTCCGTGGGACCGTCATATACATCAATAACGTAATATTACCTAACCTAACCCAACCTATCATCTCGGCGGAAATATTTGAGAACATTCGTGTCGATGTTGGCCTCTACGTCTCCGTGGGACATTCATATACATCAATAACGTATTACTACCTAACCTAACCCAACCTATCATCTCGGCGGAAATATTTGAGAACATTCCTGTCGATGTTGGCCTCTACGTCTCCGTGGGACTTTTATATACATCAATAACGTAATTTAACCTAACCTAACCCAACGTAACATCTCGGCGGTAATATTTGGCAACATTCCTGGCTTGTTGGCCTCTACGTCTCCGTGGGACCTTCATACACATCAATAACGTAATATAACCTAACCTAACCCAACCTAACATCTCGGCGGTAATATTTGAGAGTATTCCTGGCTTGTTGGGCTCTACGTCTCCGTGGGACCTTCATACACATCAATAACGTAACATAACATAACCTAACCCAACCTATCATCTCGGCGGTAATATTTGACAACATTCCTGGCCAGTTGGCCTCTACGTCTCCGTGGGACCTTCATATACATCAATAACGTAATATAACGTAACCTAAACTAACCTATCATATCGGTGGTAATATTTGACAACATTCCTGGCGATTTGGCCTCTACGTCTCCGTGGGGCCTTCATATACATCAATAACGTAATCTAACCTAACCTAACCCAACCTAACATCTCGGCGGTAATATTTAACAACATTCCTGGCGAGTTGGCCTCTACGCCTCCGTGGGACCTGCATATACATCAATAACGCAATATAACCTAACCCAACCCAACCTAACATCTCGGCACTAATACTTGACTACATTCCTGGCGAGTTGGCCTCTACGTCTACGTGCGTCCTTCATATACATCAATAACGTAATATAACGTAACCTAACCCAACCAATCATATCGGCGGTAATATTTGACAACATTCCTGGCGAATTGGCCTCTACGTCTCCGTGGGACCTTCATATACATCAATAACGTAATATAACGTAACCTAAACCAACCTATCATATCGGCGGTAATAGTTGAAAACATTCATGTCGATGTTGGCCTCTACGTCTCCGTGGGACCTTCATATACATCAATAACGTAATATTACCTAACCTAACCCAACCTATCATCTCGGCGGAAATATTTGAGAACATTCCTGGCGAGTTGGCCTCTATGTCTCCGTGGGGTATTCATATACATCAATAACGTAGTATAACCTAACCTAACCCAACCTAACATCTCGGCGGTAATATTTGACAACATTCCTGTCGATGTTGGCCTCTACGTCCCCGTGGGGCCTTCATATACATCAATAACGTAATCTAACCTAACCTAACCCAACCTAACATATCGGCGGTAATATTTAACAACATTCCTGGAGAGTTGGCCTCTACGTGTGCGTCGGACCTTCATATACATCAATAACGTAATATAACCTAACCTAACCCAACGTAACATCTCGGCGGTAATATTTGACAACATTCCGGAGGAGTTGGCCTCTACGTGTGCGTCGGACCTTCATATACATCAATAACGTAATATAACGTAACCTAAACCAACCTATCATATCGGCGATAATATTTGAAAACATTCCTGTCGATGTTGGCCTCTACGTTCCCGTGGGACTTTTATATACATCAATACGTAATATAACCTAACCTAACCCAACCTATCATCTCGGCGGTAATATTTGACAACATTCCTGTCCAGTTGGCCTCTACGTCTCCGTGGGACGTTCATATACATCAATAACGTAATATAACGTAACCTAAACCAACCTATCATATCGGTGGTAATAGTTGACAACATTCCTGGCGATTTGGCCTCTACGTCTCCGTGGGGCCTTCATATACATCAATAACGTAATCTAACCTAACCTAACCCAACCTAACATCTCGGCGGTAATATTTAACAACATTCCTGGCGAGTTGGCCTCTACGCCTCCGTGGGACCTGCATATACATCAATAACGTAATATAACCTAACCCAACCCAACCTAACATCTCGGCACTAATATTTGACATCATTCCTGGCGAGTTGGCCTCTACGTCTCCGTGCGTCCTTCATATACATCAATAACGTAATATAACCTAACCCAACCCAACCTAACATCTCGGCGGTAATATTTGACAACATTCCTGGCGAGTTGGACTCTACGCCTCCGTGGGACCTGCATATACATCAATAACGTAATATAACCTAACCTAACCCAACCTAACATCTCGGCGGTAGTATTTAACAACATTCCTGGCGAGTTGGCCTCTACGCCTCCGTGGGACCTTCACATACATCAATAACGTAATATAATCTATCCTAACCCAACCTATCATCTCGGTGTTAATATTTGACATCATTCCTGGCGATTTGCACTCTACGTCTCCGTGGGGCCTTCATATACATCAATAACGTAATATAACGTAACCTAAACCAACCTATCATATCGGTGGTAATATTTGACAACATTCCTGGCGAGTTGGCCTCTATGTCTCCGTGGGGCATTCATATACATCAATAACGTAATATAACCTAACCCAAACCAACCTAACATCTCGGCACTAATATTTGACAACATTCCTGGCGAGTTGGCCTCTACGTGTGCGTCGGACCTTCATATACATCAATAACGTAATATAACCTAACCCAACCCAACCTAACATCTCGGCACTAATATTTGACATCATTCCTGGCGAGTTGGCCTCTACGTCTCCGTGCGTCCTTCATATACATCAATAACGTAATATAACCTAACCCAACCCAACCTAACATCTCGGCGGTAATATTTGACAACATTCCTGGCGAGTTGGCCTCTACGCCTCCGTGGGACCTGCATATACATCAATAACGTAATATAACCTAACCTAACCCAACCTAACATCTCGGCGGTAATATTTAACAACATTCCTGGCGAGTTGGCCTCTACGCCTCCGTGGGACCTGCATATACATCAATAACGTAATATAACCTAACCCAACCCAACCTAACATCTCGGCACTAATATTTGACCACATTCCTGGCGAGTTGGCCTCTACATCTCCGTGCGACCTTCACATACATCAATAACGTAATATAATCTAACCTAACCCAACCTATCATCTAGGCGGTAATATTTGACAACATTCCTGGGCAGTTGGCCTCTACGTCTCCGTGGGATCTTCATATACATGAATAACGTAATATAACCTAACCTAACCCAACCTATCATCTCGGCGGTAATATTTGACAACATTCCTGGCCAGTTGGCCTCTACGTCTCCGTGGGACCTTCATATACATCAATAACGTAATATAACGTAACCTAAACCAACCTATCATATCGGTGGTAATATTTGACAACATTCCTGGCGATTTGGCCTCTACGTCTCCGTGGGGCCTTCATATACATCAATAACGTAATCTAACCTAACCTAACCCAACGTAACATCTCGGCGGTAATATTTAACAACATTCCTGGCGAGTTGGCCTCTACGCCTCCGTGGGACCTGCATATACATCAATAACGTAATATAACCTAACCCAACCCAACCTAACATCTCGGCACTAATATTTGACAACATTCCTGGCGATTTGGCCTCTACGTCTCCGTGCGTCTTTCATATACATCAATAACGTAATATAACGTAACCTAAACCAACCTATCATATCGGCGATAATATTTGAAAACATTCCTGTCGATGTTGGCCTCTACGTTCCCGTGGGACTTTTATATACATCAATACGTAATATAACCTAACCTAACCCAACCTATCATCTCGGCGGTAATATTTGACAACATTCCTGACCAGTTGGCCTCTACGTCTCCGTGGGACCTTCATATACATCAATAACGTAATATTAGCTAACCTAACCCAACCTATCATCTCGGCGGTAATATTTGACAACATTCCTGGCCAGTTGGCCTCTACGTCTCCGTGGGGCCTTCATATACATCAATAACGTAATCTAACCTAACCTAACCCAACCTAACATCTCGGCGGTAATATTTAACAACATTCCTGGCGAGTTGGCCTCTACGCCTCCGTGGGACTTGCATATACATCAATAACGTAATATAACCTAACCCAAACCAACCTAACATTTCGGCCCTAATATTTAACAACATTCCTGGCGAGTTGGCCTCTACGCCTCCGTGGGACCTGCATATACATCAATAGCGTAATATAATCTAACCTAACCCAACCTAACATCTCGGCGGTAATATTTGACAACCGTCCTGGCCAGTTGGCCTCTACGTCTCCGTGGGACCTTCATATACATCAATAACGTAATATAACGTAACCTAAACCAACCTATCATATCGGCGATAATATTTGAAAACATTCCTGTCGATGTTGGCCCCTACGTCTCCGTGGGACCGTCATATACATCAATAACGTAATATTACCTAACCTAACCCAACCTATCATCTCGGCGGAAATATTTGAGAACATTCGTGTCGATGTTGGCCTCTACGTCTCCGTGGGACATTCATATACATCAATAACGTATTACTACCTAACCTAACCCAACCTATCATCTCGGCGGAAATATTTGAGAACATTCCTGTCGATGTTGGCCTCTACGTCTCCGTGGGACTTTTATATACATCAATAACGTAATTTAACCTAACCTAACCCAACGTAACATCTCGGCGGTAATATTTGGCAACATTCCTGGCCAGTTGGCCTCTACGTCTCCGTGGGACCTTCATATACATCAATAACGTAATATAACGTAACCTAAACTAACCTATCATATCGGTGGTAATATTTGACAACATTCCTGGCGATTTGGCCTCTACGTCTCCGTGGGGCCTTCATATACATCAATAACGTAATCTAACCTAACCTAACCCAACCTAACATCTCGGCGGTAATATTTAACAACATTCCTGGCGAGTTGGCCTCTACGCCTCCGTGGGACCTGCATATACATCAATAACGCAATATAACCTAACCCAACCCAACCTAACATCTCGGCGGTAATATTTGACAACATTCCTGTCGATGTTGGCCTCTACGTCCCCGTGGGGCCTTCATATACATCAATAACGTAATCTAACCTAACCTAACCCAACCTAACATATCGGCGGTAATATTTAACAACATTCCTGGAGAGTTGGCCTCTACGTGTGCGTCGGACCTTCATATACATCAATAACGTAATATAACCTAACCTAACCCAACGTAACATCTCGGCGGTAATATTTGACAACATTCCGGAGGAGTTGGCCTCTACGTGTGCGTCAGACCTTCATATACATCAATAACGTAATATAACGTAACCTAAACCAACCTATCATATCGGCGATAATATTTGAAAACATTCCTGTCGATGTTGGCCTCTACGTTCCCGTGGGACTTTTATATACATCAATACGTAATATAACCTAACCTAACCCAACCTATCATCTCGGCGGTAATATTTGACAACATTCCTGTCCAGTTGGCCTCTACGTCTCCGTGGGACGTTCATATACATCAATAACGTAATATAACGTAACCTAAACCAACCTATCATATCGGTGGTAATAGTTGACAACATTCCTGGCGATTTGGCCTCTACGTCTCCGTGGGGCCTTCATATACATCAATAACGTAATCTAACCTAACCTAACCCAACCTAACATCTCGGCGGTAATATTTAACAACATTCCTGGCGAGTTGGCCTCTACGCCTCCGTGGGACCTGCATATACATCAATAACGTAATATAACCTAACCCAACCCAACCTAACATCTCGGCACTAATATTTGACATCATTCCTGGCGAGTTGGCCTCTACGTCTCCGTGCGTCCTTCATATACATCAATAACGTAATATAACCTAACCCAACCCAACCTAACATCTCGGCGGTAATATTTGACAACATTCCTGGCGAGTTGGCCTCTACGCCTCCGTGGGACCTGCATATACATCAATAACGTAATATAACCTAACCTAACCCAACCTAACATCTCGGCGGTAGTATTTAACAACATTCCTGGCGAGTTGGCCTCTACGCCTCCGTGGGACCTTCACATACATCAATAACGTAATATAATCTAACCTAACCCAACCTATCATCTCGGTGTTAATATTTGACATCATTCCTGGCGATTTGCACTCTACGTCTCCGTGGGGCCTTCATATACATCAATAACGTAATATAACGTAACCTAAACCAACCTATCATATCGGTGGTAATATTTGACAACATTCCTGGCGAGTTGGCCTCTATGTCTCCGTGGGGCATTCATATACATCAATAACGTAATATAACCTAACCCAAACCAACCTAACATCTCGGCACTAATATTTGACAACATTCCTGGCGAGTTGGCCTCTACGTGTGCGTCGGACCTTCATATACATCAATAACGTAATATAACCTAACCCAACCCAACCTAACATCTCGGCACTAATATTTGACATCATTCCTGGCGAGTTGGCCTCTACGTCTCCGTGCGTCCTTCATATACATCAATAACGTAATATAACCTAACCCAACCCAACCTAACATCTCGGCGGTAATATTTGACAACATTCCTGGCGAGTTGGCCTCTACGCCTCCGTGGGACCTGCATATACATCAATAACGTAATATAACCTAACCTAACCCAACCTAACATCTCGGCGGTAATATTTAACAACATTCCTGGCGAGTTGGCCTCTACGCCTCCGTGGGACCTGCATATACATCAATAACGTAATATAACCTAACCCAACCCAACCTAACATCTCGGCACTAATATTTGACCAGATTCCTGGCGAGTTGGCCTCTACATCTCCGTGCGACCTTCACATACATCAATAACGTAATATAATCTAACCTAACCCAACCTATCATCTAGGCGGTAATATTTGACAACATTCCTGGGCAGTTGGCCTCTACGTCTCCGTGGGATCTTCATATACATGAATAACGTAATATAACCTAACCTAACCCAACCTATCATCTCGGCGGTAATATTTGACAACAGTCCTGGCCAGTTGGACTCTACGTCTCCGTGGGACCTTCATATACATCAATAACGTAATATAACGTAACCTAAACCAACCTATCATATCGGCGGTAATATTTGAAAACATTCCTGTCGATGTTGGCCTCTACGTTTCCGTGGGACTTTTATATACATCAATACCCAAGTTATAATCTAACCTAACCCAACCTATCATCTCGGCGGTAATATTTGACAACATTCCTGGCCAGTTGGCCTCTACGTCTCCGTGGGGCCTTCATATACATCAATAACGTAATATAACGTAACCTAACCCAACCTATCATCTCGGCGGTAATATTTGACAACATTCCTGGCCAGTTGGCCTCTACGCCTCCGTGGGACCTGCATATACATCAATAACGTAATATAACCTAACCTAACCCAACCTAACACCTCGGCGGTAATATTTAACAACATTCCTGGCGAGTTGGCCTCTACGCCTCCGTGGGACCTGCATATACATCAATAACGTAATATAACCTAACCAAAACCAACCTAACATTTCGGCCCTAATATTTAACAACATTCCTGGCGAGTTGGCCTCTACGCCTCCGTGGGACCTGCATATACATCAATAACGTAATATAACCTAACCCAACCCAACCTAACATCTCGGCGGTAATATTTGACAACATTCCTGGCGGGTTTGGCCTCTATGTCTCCGTGGGGCATTCATATACATCAATAACGTAATATAACCTAACCTAACCCAACCTAACATCTCGGCGGTAATATTTAACAACATTCCTGGCGAGTTGGCCTCTACGCCTCCGTGGGACCTGCATATACATCAATAACGTAATATAACCTAACCCAACCCAACCTAACATCTCGGCACTAATATTTGACCACATTCCTGGCGAGTTGGCCTCTACATCTCCGTGCGACCTTCACATACATCAATAACGTAATATAATCTAACCTAACCCAACCTATCATCTCGGCGGTAATATTTAACAACATTCCTGGCGAGTTTGCCTCTACGCCTCCGTGGGACCTGCATATACATCAATAACATAATATAACCTAACCCAACCCAACCTAACATCTCGGCACTAATATTTGACAACATTCCTGGCGATTTGGCCTCTACGTCTCCGTGCGTCTTTCATATACATCAATAACGTAATATAACGTAACCTAAACCAACCTATCATATCGGCGATAATATTTGAAAACATTCCTGTCGATGTTGGCCTCTACGTTCCCGTGGGACTTTTATATACATCAATACGTAATATAACCTAACCTAACCCAACCTATCATCTCGGCGGTAATATTTGACAACATTGCTGTCCAGTTGGCCTCTACGTCTCCGTGGGACCTTCATATACATCAATAACGTAATATAACGTAGCCTAAACCAACCTATCATATCGGTGGTAATAGTTGACAACATTCCTGGCGATTTGGCCTCTTCGTCTCCGTGGGGCCTTCATATACATCAATAACGTAATCTAACCTAACCTAACCCAACCTAACATCTCGGCGGTAATATTTAACAACATTCCTGGCGAGTTGGCCTCTACGCCTCCGTGGGACCTGCATATACATCAATAACGTAATATAACCTAACCCAACCCAACCTAACATCTCGGCACTAATATTTGACATCATTCCTGGCGAGTTGGCCTCTACGTCTCCGTGCGTCCTTCATATACATCAATAACGTAATATAACCTAACCCAACCCAACCTAACATCTCGGCGGTAATATTTGACAACATTCCTGGCGAGTTGGCCTCTACGCCTCCGTGGGACCTGCATATACATCAATAACGTAATATAACCTAACCTAACCCAACCTAACATCTCGGCGGTAGTATTTAACAACATTCCTGGCGAGTTGGCCTCTACGCCTCCGTGGGACCTTCTCATACATCAATAACGTAATATAATCTAACCTAACCCAACCTATCATCTCGGCGGAAATATTTGAGAACATTCGTGTCGATGTTGGCCTCTACGTCTCCGTGGGATCTTCATATACATGAATAACGTAATATAACCTAACCTAACCCAACCTATCATCTCGGCGGTAATATTTGACAACATTCCTGGCGATTTGGCCTCTACGTCTCCGTGGGGACTTCATATACATCAATAACGTAATCTAACCTAACCTAAACCAACCTATCATCTCGGCGGAAATATTTGAGAACATTCCTGGCGAGTTGGCCTCTATGTCTCCGTGGGGTATTCATATACATCAATAACGTAGTATAACCTAACCTAACCCAACCTAACATCTCGGCGGTAATATTTGACAACATTCCTGTCGATGTTGGCCTCTACGTCCCCGTGGGGCCTTCATATACATCAATAACGTAATCTAACCTAACCTAACCCAACCTAACATCTCGGCGATAATATTTAACAACATTCCTGGCGAGTTGGCCTCTACGCCTCCGTGGGACCTGCATATACATCAATAACGTAATATAACCTAACCCAACCCAACCTAACATCTCGGCACTAATATTTGACATCATTCCTGGCGAGTTGGCCTCTACGTCTCCGTGCGTCCTTCATATACATCAATAACGTAATCTAACCTAACCTAACCCAACCTAACATATCGGCGGTAATATTTAACAACATTCCTGGCGAGTTGGCCTCTACGCCTCCGTGGGACCTGCATATACATCAATAACGTAATATAACCTAACCCAACCCAACCTAACATCTCGGCACTAATATTTGACAACATTCCTGGCGAGTTGGCCTCTACGTCTCCGTGCGTCCTTCATATACATAAATAACGTAATATAACGTAACCTAACCCAACCAATCATATCGGCGGTAATATTTGACAACATTCCAGGCGAATTGGCCTCTACGTCTCCGTGGGACCTTCATATACATCAATAACGTAATATAACGTAACCTAAACCAACCTATCATATCGGTGTTAATATTTGACATCATTCCTGGCGATTTGCACTCTACGTCTCCGTGGGGCCTTCATATACATCAATAACGTAATATAACGTAACCTAAACCAACCTATCATATCGGTGGTAATATTTGAAAACATTCCTGGCGAGTTGGCCTCTATGTCTCCGTGGGGCATTCATATACATCAATAACGTAATATAACCTAACCCAAACCAACCTAACATCTCGGCACTAATATTTGACAACATTCCTGGCGAGTTGGCCTCTACGTGTGCGTCGGACCTTCATATACATCAATAACGTAATATAACCTAACCCAACCCAACCTAACATCTCGGCACTAATATTTGACATCATTCCTGGCGAGTTGGCCTCTACGTCTCCGTGCGTCCTTCATATACATCAATAACGTAATATAACCTAACCCAACCCAACCTAACATCTCGGCGGTAATATTTGACAACATTCCTGGCGAGTTGGCCTCTACGCCTCCGTGGGACCTGCATATACATCAATAACGTAATATAACCTAACCTAACCCAACCTAACATCTCGGCGGTAATATTTAACAACATTCCTGGCGAGTTGGCCTCTACGCCTCCGTGGGACCTGCATATACATCAATAACGTAATATAACCTAACCCAACCCAACCTAACATCTCGGCACTAATATTTGACCACATTCCTGGCGAGTTGGCCTCTACATCTCCGTGCGACCTTCACATACATCAATAACGTAATATAATCTAACCTAACCCAACCTATCATCTAGGCGGTAATATTTGACAACATTCCTGGGCAGTTGGCCTCTACGTCTCCGTGGGATCTTCATATACATGAATAACGTAATATAACCTAACCTAACCCAACCTATCATCTCGGCGGTAATATTTGACAACAGTCCTGGCCAGTTGGACTCTACGTCTCCGTGGGACCTTCATATACATCAATAACGTAATATAACGTAACCTAAACCAACCTATCATATCGGCGGTAATATTTGAAAACATTCCTGTCGATGTTGGCCTCTACGTTTCCGTGGGACTTTTATATACATCAATACCCAAGTTATAATCTAACCTAACCCAACCTATCATCTCGGCGGTAATATTTGACAACATTCCTGGCCAGTTGGCCTCTACGTCTCCGTGGGACCTTCATATACATCAATAACGTAATATAACGTAACCTAACCCAACCTATCATCTCGGCGGTAATATTTGACAACATTCCTGGCCAGTTGGCCTCTACGCCTCCGTGGGACCTGCATATACATCAATAACGTAATATAACCTAACCTAACCCAACCTAACACCTCGGCGGTAATATTTAACAACATTCCTGGCGAGTTGGCCTCTACGCCTCCGTGGGACCTGCATATACATCAATAACGTAATATAACCTAACCCAAACCAACCTAACATTTCGGCCCTAATATTTAACAACATTCCTGGCGAGTTGGCCTCTACGCCTCCGTGGGACCTGCATATACATCAATAACGTAATATAACCTAACCCAACCCAACCTAACATCTCGGCGGTAATATTTGACAACATTCCTGGCGAGTTGGCCTCTACGCCTCCGTGGGACCTGCATATACATCAATAACGTAATATAACCTAACCCAACCCAACCTAACATCTCGGCACTAATATTTGACATCATTCCTGGCGAGTTGGCCTCTACGTCTCCGTGCGTCCTTCATATACATCAATAACGTAATATAACCTAACCCAACCCAACCTAACATCTCGGCGGTAATATTTGACAACATTCCTGGCGAGTTGGCCTCTACGCCTCCGTGGGACCTGCATATACATCAATAACGTAATATAACCTAACCTAACCCAACCTAACATCTCGGCGGTAGTATTTAACAACATTCCTGGCGAGTTGGCCTCTACGCCTCCGTGGGACCTTCACATACATCAATAACGTAATATAATCTAACCTAACCCAACCTATCATCTCGGTGTTAATATTTGACATCATTCCTGGCGATTTGCACTCTACGTCTCCGTGGGGCATTCATATACATCAATAACGTAATATAACGTAACCTAAACCAACCTATCATATCGGTGGTAATATTTGACAACATTCCTGGCGAGTTGGCCTCTATGTCTCCGTGGGGCATTCATATACATCAATAACGTAATATAACCTAACCCAAACCAACCTAACATCTCGGCACTAATATTTGACAACATTCCTGGCGAGTTGGCCTCTACGTGTGCGTCGGACCTTCATATACATCAATAACGTAATATAACCTAACCCAACCCAACCTAACATCTCGGCACTAATATTTGACATCATTCCTGGCGAGTTGGCCTCTACGTCTCCGTGCGTCCTTCATATACATCAATAACGTAATATAACCTAACCCAACCCAACCTAACATCTCGGCGGTAATATTTGACAACATTCCTGGCGAGTTGGCCTCTACGCCTCCGTGGGACCTGCATATACATCAATAACGTAATATAACCTAACCTAACCCAACCTAACATCTCGGCGGTAATATTTAACAACATTCCTGGCGAGTTGGCCTCTACGCCTCCGTGGGACCTGCATATACATCAATAACGTAATACAACCTAACCCAACCCAACCTAACATCTCGGCACTAATATTTGACCAGATTCCTGGCGAGTTGGCCTCTACATCTCCGTGCGACCTTCACATACATCAATAACGTAATATAATCTAACCTAACCCAACCTATCATCTAGGCGGTAATATTTGACAACATTCCTGGGCAGTTGGCCTCTACGTCTCCGTGGGATCTTCATATACATGAATAACGTAATATAACCTAACCTAACCCAACCTATCATCTCGGCGGTAATATTTGACAACAGTCCTGGCCAGTTGGACTCTACGTCTCCGTGGGACCTTCATATACATCAATAACGTAATATAACGTAACCTAAACCAACCTATCATATCGGCGGTAATATTTGAAAACATTCCTGTCGATGTTGGCCTCTACGTTTCCGTGGGACTTTTATATACATCAATACCCAAGTTATAATCTAACCTAACCCAACCTATCATCTCGGCGGTAATATTTGACAACATTCCTGGCGAGTTGGCCTCTACGCCTCCGTGGGACCTGCATATACATCAATAACGTAATATAACCTAACCCAACCCAACCTAACATCTCGGCACTAATATTTGACATCATTCCTGGCGAGTTGGCCTCTACGTCTCCGTGCGTCCTTCATATACATCAATAACGTAATATAACCTAACCCAACCCAACCTAACATCTCGGCGGTAATATTTGACAACATTCCTGGCGAGTTGGCCTCTACGCCTCCGTGGGACCTGCATATACATCAATAACGTAATATAACCTAACCTAACCCAACCTAACATCTCGGCGGTAGTATTTAACAACATTCCTGGCGAGTTGGCCTCTACGCCTCCGTGGGACCTTCTCATACATCAATAACGTAATATAATCTAACCTAACCCAACCTATCATCTCGGCGGAAATATTTGAGAACATTCGTGTCGATGTTGGCCTCTACGTCTCCGTGGGATCTTCATATACATGAATAACGTAATATAACCTAACCTAACCCAACCTATCATCTCGGCGGTAATATTTGACAACATTCCTGGCGATTTGGACTCTACGTCTCCGTGGGGACTTCATATACATCAATAACGTAATCTAACCTAACCTAAACCAACCTATCATCTCGGCGGAAATATTTGAGAACATTCCTGGCGAGTTGGCCTCTATGTCTCCGTGGGGTATTCATATACATCAATAACGTAGTATAACCTAACCTAACCCAACCTAACATCTCGGCGGTAATATTTGACAACATTCCTGTCGATGTTGGCCTCTACGTCCCCGTGGGGCCTTCATATACATCAATAACGTAATCTAACCTAACCTAACCCAACCTAACATCTCGGCGATAATATTTAACAACATTCCTGGCGAGTTGGCCTCTACGCCTCCGTGGGACCTGCATATACATCAATAACGTAATATAACCTAACCCAACCCAACCTAACATCTCGGCACTAATATTTGACATCATTCCTGGCGAGTTGGCCTCTACGTCTCCGTGCGTCCTTCATATACATCAATAACGTAATCTAACCTAACCTAACCCAACCTAACATATCGGCGGTAATATTTAACAACATTCCTGGCGAGTTGGCCTCTACGCCTCCGTGGGACCTGCATATACATCAATAACGTAATATAACCTAACCCAACCCAACCTAACATCTCGGCACTAATATTTGACAACATTCCTGGCGAGTTGGCCTCTACGTCTCCGTGCGTCCTTCATATACATAAATAACGTAATATAACGTAACCTTACCCAACCAATCATATCGGCGGTAATATTTGACAACATTCCAGGCGAATTGGCCTCTACGTCTCCGTGGGACCTTCATATACATCAATAACGTAATATAACGTAACCTAAACCAACCTATCATATCGGTGTTAATATTTGACATCATTCCTGGCGATTTGCACTCTACGTCTCCGTGGGGCCTTCATATACATCAATAACGTAATATAACGTAACCTAAACCAACCTATCATATCGGTGGTAATATTTGAAAACATTCCTGGCGAGTTGGCCTCTATGTCTCCGTGGGGCATTCATATACATCAATAACGTAATATAACCTAACCCAAACCAACCTAACATCTCGGCGGTAATATTTAACAACATTCCTGGCGAGTTGGCCTCTACGCCTCCGTGGGACCTGCATATACATCAATAACGTAATATAACCTAACCCAACCCAACCTAACATCTCGGCACTAATATTTGACCACATTCCTGGCGAGTTGGCCTCTACATCTCCGTGCGACCTTCACATACATCAATAACGTAATATAATCTAACCTAACCCAACCTATCATCTAGGCGGTAATATTTGACAACATTCCTGGGCAGTTGGCCTCTACGTCTCCGTGGGATCTTCATATACATGAATAACGTAATATAACCTAACCTAACCCAACCTATCATCTCGGCGGTAATATTTGACAACAGTCCTGGCCAGTTGGACTCTACGTCTCCGTGGGACCTTCATATACATCAATAACGTAATATAACGTAACCTAAACCAACCTATCATATCGGCGGTAATATTTGAAAACATTCCTGTCGATGTTGGCCTCTACGTTTCCGTGGGACTTTTATATACATCAATACCCAAGTTATAATCTAACCTAACCCAACCTATCATCTCGGCGGTAATATTTGACAACATTCCTGGCCAGTTGGCCTCTACGTCTCCGTGGGACCTTCATATACATCAATAACGTAATATAACGTAACCTAACCCAACCTATCATCTCGGCGGTAATATTTGACAACATTCCTGGCCAGTTGGCCTCTACGCCTCCGTGGGACCTGCATATACATCAATAACGTAATATAACCTAACCTAACCCAACCTAACACCTCGGCGGTAATATTTAACAACATTCCTGGCGAGTTGGCCTCTACGCCTCCGTGGGACCTGCATATACATCAATAACGTAATATAACCTAACCCAAACCAACCTAACATTTCGGCCCTAATATTTAACAACATTCCTGGCGAGTTGGCCTCTACGCCTCCGTGGGACCTGCATATACATCAATAACGTAATATAACCTAACCCAACCCAACCTAACATCTCGGCGGTAATATTTGACAACATTCCTGGCGGGTTTGGCCTCTATGTCTCCGTGGGGCATTCACATACATCAATAACGTAATATAACCTAACCTAACCCAACCTAACATCTCGGCGGTAATATTTAACAACATTCCTGGCGAGTTGGCCTCTACGCCTCCGTGGGACCTGCATATACATCAATAACGTAATATAACCTAACCCAACCCAACCTAACATCTCGGCACTAATATTTGACATCATTCCTGGCGAGTTGGCCTCTACGTCTCCGTGCGTCCTTCATATACATCAATAACGTAATATAACCTAACCCAACCCAACCTAACATCTCGGCGGTAATATTTGACAACATTCCTGGCGAGTTGGCCTCTACGCCTCCGTGGGACCTGCATATACATCAATAACGTAATATAACCTAACCTAACCCAACCTAACATCTCGGCGGTAGTATTTAACAACATTCCTGGCGAGTTGGCCTCTACGCCTCCGTGGGACCTTCTCATACATCAATAACGTAATATAATCTAACCTAACCCAACCTATCATCTCGGCGGAAATATTTGAGAACATTCGTGTCGATGTTGGCCTCTACGTCTCCGTGGGATCTTCATATACATGAATAACGTAATATAACCTAACCTAACCCAACCTATCATCTCGGCGGTAATATTTGACAACATTCCTGGCGATTTGGCCTCTACGTCTCCGTGGGGACTTCATATACATCAATAACGTAATCTAACCTAACCTAAACCAACCTATCATCTCGGCGGAAATATTTGAGAACATTCCTGGCGAGTTGGCCTCTATGTCTCCGTGGGGTATTCATATACATCAATAACGTAGTATAACCTAACCTAACCCAACCTAACATCTCGGCGGTAATATTTGACAACATTCCTGTCGATGTTGGCCTCTACGTCCCCGTGGGGCCTTCATATACATCAATAACGTAATCTAACCTAACCTAACCCAACCTAACATATCGGCGGTAATATTTAACAACATTCCTGACGAGTTGGCCTCTACGCCTCCGTGGGACCTGCATATACATCAATAACGTAATATAACCTAACCCAACCCAACCTAACATCTCGGCACTAATATTTGACATCATTCCTGGCGAGTTGGCCTCTACGTCTCCGTGCGTCCTTCATATACATCAATAACGTAATATAACCTAACCCAACCCAACCTAACATCTCGGCGGTAATATTTGACAACATTCCTGGCGAGTTGGCCTCTACGCCTCCGTGGGACCTGCATATACATCAATAACGTAATATAACCTAACCTAACCCAACCTAACATCTCGGCGGTAATATTTAACAACATTCCTGGCGAGTTGGCCTCTACGCCTCCGTGGGACCTGCATATACATCAATAACGTAATATAACCTAACCCAACCCAACCTAACATCTCGGCACTAATATTTGACCACATTCCTGGCGAGTTGGCCTCTACATCTCCGTGCGACCTTCACATACATCAATAACGTAATATAATCTAACCTAACCCAACCTATCATCTAGGCGGTAATATTTGACAACATTCCTGGGCAGTTGGCCTCTACGTCTCCGTGGGATCTTCATATACATGAATAACGTAATATAACCTAACCTAACCCAACCTATCATCTCGGCGGTAATATTTGACAACAGTCCTGGCCAGTTGGACTCTACGTCTCCGTGGGACCTTCATATACATCAATAACGTAATATAACGTAACCTAAACCAACCTATCATATCGGCGGTAATATTTGAAAACATTCCTGTCGATGTTGGCCTCTACGTTTCCGTGGGACTTTTATATACATCAATACCCAAGTTATAATCTAACCTAACCCAACCTATCATCTCGGCGGTAATATTTGACAACATTCCTGGCCAGTTGGCCTCTACGTCTCCGTGGGACCTTCATATACATCAATAACGTAATATAACGTAACCTAACCCAACCTATCATCTCGGCGGTAATATTTGACAACATTCCTGGCCAGTTGGCCTCTACGCCTCCGTGGGACCTGCATATACATCAATAACGTAATATAACCTAACCTAACCCAACCTAACACCTCGGCGGTAATATTTAACAACATTCCTGGCGAGTTGGCCTCTACGCCTCCGTGGGACCTGCATATACATCAATAACGTAATATAACCTAACCCAAACCAACCTAACATTTCGGCCCTAATATTTAACAACATTCCTGGCGAGTTGGCCTCTACGCCTCCGTGGGACCTGCATATACATCAATAACGTAATATAACCTAACCCAACCCAACCTAACATCTCGGCGGTAATATTTGACAACATTCCTGGCGGGTTTGGCCTCTATGTCTCCGTGGGGCATTCATATACATCAATAACGTAATATAACCTAACCTAACCCAACCTAACATCTCGGCGGTAATATTTAACAACATTCCTGGCGAGTTGGCCTCTACGCCTCCGTGGGACCTGCATATACATCAATAACGTAATATAACCTAACCCAACCCAACCTAACATCTCGGCACTAATATTTGACCACATTCCTGGCGAGTTGGCCTCTACATCTCCGTGCGACCTTCGCATACATCAATAACGTAATATAATCTAACCTAACCCAACCTATCATCTCGGCGGTAATATTTAACAACATTCCTGGCGAGTTTGCCTCTACGCCTCCGTGGGACCTGCATATACATCAATAACATAATATAACCTAACCCAACCCAACCTAACATCTCGGCACTAATATTTGACAACATTCCTGGCGATTTGGCCTCTACGTCTCCGTGCGTCTTTCATATACATCAATAACGTAATATAACGTAACCTAAACCAACCTATCATATCGGCGATAATATTTGAAAACATTCCTGTCGATGTTGGCCTCTACGTTCCCGTGGGACTTTTATATACATCAATACGTAATATAACCTAACCTAACCCAACCTATCATCTCGGCGGTAATATTTGACAACATTGCTGTCCAGTTGGCCTCTACGTCTCCGTGGGACCTTCATATACATCAATAACGTAATATAACGTAACCTAAGCCAACCTATCATATCGGTGGTAATAGTTGACAACATTCCTGGCGATTTGGCCTCTTCGTCTCCGTGGGGCCTTCATATACATCAATAACGTAATCTAACCTAACCTAACCCAACCTAACATCTCGGCGGTAATATTTAACAACATTCCTGGCGAGTTGGCCTCTACGCCTCCGTGGGACCTGCATATACATCAATAACGTAATATAACCTAACCCAACCCAACCTAACATCTCGGCACTAATATTTGACATCATTCCTGGCGAGTTGGCCTCTACGTCTCCGTGCGTCCTTCATATACATCAATAACGTAATATAACCTAACCCAACCCAACCTAACATCTCGGCGGTAATATTTGACAACATTCCTGGCGAGTTGGCCTCTACGCCTCCGTGGGACCTGCATATACATCAATAACGTAATATAACCTAACCTAACCCAACCTAACATCTCGGCGGTAGTATTTAACAACATTCCTGGCGAGTTGGCCTCTACGCCTCCGTGGGACCTTCTCATACATCAATAACGTAATATAATCTAACCTAACCCAACCTATCATCTCGGCGGAAATATTTGAGAACATTCGTGTCGATGTTGGCCTCTACGTCTCCGTGGGATCTTCATATACATGAATAACGTAATATAACCTAACCTAACCCAACCTATCATCTCGGCGGTAATATTTGACAACATTCCTGGCGATTTGGCCTCTACGTCTCCGTGGGGACTTCATATACATCAATAACGTAATCTAACCTAACCAAAACCAACCTATCATCTCGGCGGAAATATTTGAGAACATTCCTGGCGAGTTGGCCTCTATGTCTCCGTGGGGTATTCATATACATCAATAACGTAGTATAACCTAACCTAACCCAACCTAACATCTCGGCGGTAATATTTGACAACATTCCTGTCGATGTTGGCCTCTACGTCCCCGTGGGGCCTTCATATACATCAATAACGTAATCTAACCTAACCTAACCCAACCTAACATATCGGCGGTAATATTTAACAACATTCCTGGCGAGTTGGCCTCTACGCCTCCGTGGGACCTGCATATACATCAATAACGTAATATAACCTAACCCAACCCAACCTAACATCTCGGCACTAATATTTGACATCATTCCTGGCGAGTTGGCCTCTACGTCTCCGTGCGTCCTTCATATACATCAATAACGTAATATAACCTAACCCAACCCAACTTAACATCTCGGCGGTAATATTTGACAACATTCCTGGCGAGTTGGCCTCTACGCCTGCGTGGGACCTGCATATACATCAATAACGTAATATAACCTAACCCAACCAAACCTAACATCTCGGCACTAATATTTGACCACATTCCTGGCGAGTTGGCCTCTACATCTCCGTGCGACCTTCACATACATCAATAACGTAATATAATCTAACCTAACCCAACCTATCATCTAGGCGGTAATATTTGACAACATTCCTGGGCAGTTGGCCTCTACGTCTCCGTGGGATCTTCATATACATGAATAACGTAATATAACCTAACCTAACCCAACTTATCATCTCGGCGGTAATATTTGACAACAGTCCTGGCCAGTTGGACTCTACGTCTCCGTGGGACCTTCATATACATCAATAACGTAATATAACGTAACCTAAACCAACCTATCATATCGGCGGTAATATTTGAAAACATTCCTGTCGATGTTGGCCTCTACGTTTCCGTGGGACTTTTATATACATCAATACCCAAGTTATAATCTAACCTAACCCAACCTATCATCTCGGCGGTAATATTTGACAACATTCCTGGCCAGTTGGCCTCTACGTCTCCGTGGGACCTTCATATACATCAATAACGTAATATAACGTAACCTAACCCAACCTATCATCTCGGCGGTAATATTTGACAACATTCCTGGCCAGTTGGCCTCTACGCCTCCGTGGGACCTGCATATACATCAATAACGTAATATAACCTAACCTAACCCAACCTAACACCTCGGCGGTAATATTTAACAACATTCCTGGCGAGTTGGCCTCTACGCCTCCGTGGGACCTGCATATACATCAATAACGTAATATAACCTAACCCAAACCAACCTAACATTTCGGCCCTAATATTTAACAACATTCCTGGCGAATTGGCCTCTACGTCTCCGTGGGACCTTCATATACATCAATAACGTAATATAACGTAACCTAAACCAATCTATCATATCGGCATTAATAGTTGAAAACATTAATGTCGATGTTGGCCTCTACGTTCCCGTGGGACTTTTATATACATCAATACGTAATATAACCTAACCTAACCCAACCTATCATCTCGGCGGTAATATTTGACAACATTCCTGGCGATTTGGCCTCTACGTCTCCGTGGGGACTTCATATACATCAATAACGTAATCTAACCTAACCTAAACCAACCTATCATCTCGGCGGAAATATTTGAGAACATTCCTGGCGAGTTGGCCTCTATGTCTCCGTGGGGTATTCATATACATCAATAACGTAGTATAACCTAACCTAACCCAACCTAACATCTCGGCGGTAATATTTGACAACATTCCTGTCGATGTTGGCCTCTACGTCCCCGTGGGGCCTTCATATACATCAATAACGTAATCTAACCTAACCTAACCCAACCTAACATATCGGCGGTAATATTTAACAACATTCCTGGCGAGTTGGCCTCTACGCCTCCGTGGGACCTGCATATACATCAATAACGTAATATAACCTAACCCAACCCAACCTAACATCTCGGCACTAATATTTGACATCATTCCTGGCGAGTTGGCCTCTACGTCTCCGTGCGTCCTTCATATACATCAATAACGTAATATAACCTAACCCATCCCAACTTAACATCTCGGCGGTAATATTTGACAACATTCCTGGCGAGTTGGCCTCTACGCCTCCGTGGGACCTGCATATACATCAATAACGTAATATAACCTAACCTAACCCAACCTAACATCTCGGCGGTAATATTTAACAACATTCCTGGCGAGTTGGCCTCTACGCCTGCGTGGGACCTGCATATACATCAATAACGTAATATAACCTAACCCAACCCAACCTAACATCTCGGCACTAATATTTGACCACATTCCTGGCGAGTTGGCCTCTACATCTCCGTGCGACCTTCACATACATCAATAACGTAATATAATCTAACCTAACCCAACCTATCATCTAGGCGGTAATATTTGACAACATTCCTGGGCAGTTGGCCTCTACGTCTCCGTGGGATCTTCATATACATGAATAACGTAATATAACCTAACCTAACCCAACCTATCATCTCGGCGGTAATATTTGACAACAGTCCTGGCCAGTTGGACTCTACGTCTCCGTGGGACCTTCATATACATCAATAACGTAATATAACGTAACCTAAACCAACCTATCATATCGGCGGTAATATTTGAAAACATTCATGTCGATGTTGGCCTCTACGTTTCCGTGGGACTTTTATATACATCAATACCCAAGTTATAATCTAACCTAACCCAACCTATCATCTCGGCGGTAATATTTGACAACATTCCTGGCCAGTTGGCCTCTACGTCTCCGTGGGACCTTCATATACATCAATAACGTAATATAACGTAACCTAAACCAACCTATCATATCGGTGGTAATAGTTGACAACATTCCTGGCGATTTGGCCTCTACGTCTCCGTGGGGCCTTCATATACATCAATAACGTAATCTAACCTAACCTAACCCAACCTAACATCTCGGCGGTAATATTTAACAACATTCCTGTCGAGTTGGCCTCTACGCCTCCGTGGGACCTGCATATACATCAATAACGTAATATAACATAACCCAACCCAACCTAACATCTCGGCACTAATATTTGACATCATTCCTGGCGAGTTGGCCTCTACGTCTCCGTGCGTCCTTCATATACATCAATAACGTAATATAACCTAACCCAACCCAACCTAACATCTCGGCGGTAATATTTGACAACATTCCTGGCGAGTTGGCCTCTACGCCTCCGTGGGACCTGCATATACATCAATAACGTAATATAACCTAACCTAACCCAACCTAACATCTCGGCGGTAGTATTTAACAACATTCCTGGCGAGTTGGCCTCTACGCCTCCGTGGGACCTTCACATACATCAATAACGTAATATAATCTAACCTAACCCAACCTATCATCTCGGCGGAAATATTTGAGAACATTCGTGTCGATGTTGGCCTCTACGTCTCCGTGGGATCTTCATATACATGAATAACGTAATATAACCTAACCTAACCCAACCTATCATCTCGGCGGTAATATTTGACAACATTCCTGGCGATTTGGCCTCTACGTCTCCGCGGGGACTTCATATACATCAATAACGTAATCTAACCTAACCTAAACCAACCTATCATGTCGGCGGTAATATTTGAAAACATTCCTGTCGATGTTGGCCTCTACGTCTCCGTGGGACATTCATATACATCAATAACGTATTACTACCTAACCTAACCCAACCTATCATCTCGGCGGAAATATTTGAGAACATTCCTGTCGATGTTGGCCTCTACGTCTCCGTGGGACTTTTATATACATCAATAACGTAATTTAACCTAACCTAACCCAACGTAACATCTCGGCGGTAATATATGGCAACATTCCTGGCTTGTTGGCCTCTACGTCTCCGTGGGACCTTCATACACATCAATAACGTAATATAACCTAACCTAACCCAACCTAACATCTCGGCGGTAATATTTGAGAGCATTGCTGGCTTGTTGGGCTCTACGTCTCCGTGGGACCTTCATACACATCAATAACGTAATATAATCTAACCTAACCCAACCTATCATCTAGGCGGTAATATTTGACAACATTCCTGGGCAGTTGGCCTCTACGTCTCCGTGGGATCTTCATATACATGAATAACGTAATATAACCTAACCTAACCCAACCTATCATCTCGGCGGTAATATTTGACAACAGTCCTGGCCAGTTGGACTCTACGTCTCCGTGGGACCTTCATATACATCAATAACGTAATATAACGTAACCTAAACCAACCTATCATATCGGCGGTAATATTTGAAAACATTCATGTCGATGTTGGCCTCTACGTTTCCGTGGGACTTTTATATACATCAATACCCAAGTTATAATCTAACCTAACCCAACCTATCATCTCGGCGGTAATATTTGACAACATTCCTGGCCAGTTGGCCTCTACGTCTCCGTGGGACCTTCATATACATCAATAACGTAATATAACGTAACCTAAACCAACCTATCATATCGGTGGTAATAGTTGACAACATTCCTGGCGATTTGGCCTCTACGTCTCCGTGGGGCCTTCATATACATCAATAACGTAATCTAACCTAACCTAACCCAACCTAACATCTCGGCGGTAATATTTAACAACATTCCTGTCGAGTTGGCCTCTACGCCTCCGTGGGACCTGCATATACATCAATAACGTAATATAACATAACCCAACCCAACCTAACATCTCGGCACTAATATTTGACATCATTCCTGGCGAGTTGGCCTCTACGTCTCCGTGCGTCCTTCATATACATCAATAACGTAATATAACCTAACCCAACCCAACCTAACATCTCGGCGGTAATATTTGACAACATTCCTGGCGAGTTGGCCTCTACGCCTCCGTGGGACCTGCATATACATCAATAACGTAATATAACCTAACCTAACCCAACCTAACATCTCGGCGGTAGTATTTAACAACATTCCTGGCGAGTTGGCCTCTACGCCTCCGTGGGACCTTCTCATACATCAATAACGTAATATAATCTAACCTAACCCAACCTATCATCTCGGCGGAAATATTTGAGAACATTCGTGTCGATGTTGGCCTCTACGTCTCCGTGGGATCTTCATATACATGAATAACGTAATATAACCTAACCTAACCCAACCTATCATCTCGGCGGTAATATTTGACAACATTCCTGGCGATTTGGCCTCTACGTCTCCGTGGGGACTTCATATACATCAATAACGTAATCTAACCTAACCAAAACCAACCTATCATCTCGGCGGAAATATTTGAGAACATTCCTGGCGAGTTGGCCTCTATGTCTCCGTGGGGTATTCATATACATCAATAACGTAGTATAACCTAACCTAACCCAACCTAACATCTCGGCGGTAATATTTGACAACATTCCTGTCGATGTTGGCCTCTACGTCCCCGTGGGGCCTTCATATACATCAATAACGTAATCTAACCTAACCTAACCCAACCTAACATATCGGCGGTAATATTTAACAACATTCCTGGCGAGTTGGCCTCTACGCCTCCGTGGGACCTGCATATACATCAATAACGTAATATAACCTAACCCAACCCAACCTAACATCTCGGCACTAATATTTGACATCATTCCTGGCGAGTTGGCCTCTACGTCTCCGTGCGTCCTTCATATACATCAATAACGTAATATAACCTAACCCAACCCAACTTAACATCTCGGCGGTAATATTTGACAACATTCCTGGCGAGTTGGCCTCTACGTCTCCGTGGGACCTTCATATACATCAATAACGTAATATAACGTAACCTAAACTAACCTATCATATCGGTGGTAATATTTGACAACAGTCCTGGCCAGTTGGACTCTACGTCTCCGTGGGACCTTCATATACATCAATAACGTAATATAACGTAACCTAAACCAACCTATCATATCGGCGGTAATATTTGAAAACATTCATGTCGATGTTGGCCTCTACGTTTCCGTGGGACTTTTATATACATCAATACCCAAGTTATAATCTAACCTAACCCAACCTATCATCTCGGCGGTAATATTTGACAACATTCCTGGCCAGTTGGCCTCTACGTCTCCGTGGGACCTTCATATACATCAATAACGTAATATAACGTAACCTAAACCAACCTATCATATCGGTGGTAATAGTTGACAACATTCCTGGCGATTTGGCCTCTACGTCTCCGTGGGGCCTTCATATACATCAATAACGTAATCTAACCTAACCTAACCCAACCTAACATCTCGGCGGTAATATTTAACAACATTCCTGTCGAGTTGGCCTCTACGCCTCCGTGGGACCTGCATATACATCAATAACGTAATATAACATAACCCAACCCAACCTAACATCTCGGCACTAATATTTGACATCATTCCTGGCGAGTTGGCCTCTACGTCTCCGTGCGTCCTTCATATACATCAATAACGTAATATAACCTAACCCAACCCAACCTAACATCTCGGCGGTAATATTTGACAACATTCCTGGCGAGTTGGCCTCTACGCCTCCGTGGGACCTGCATATACATCAATAACGTAATATAACCTAACCTAACCCAACCTAACATCTCGGCGGTAGTATTTAACAACATTCCTGGCGAGTTGGCCTCTACGCCTCCGTGGGACCTTCACATACATCAATAACGTAATATAATCTAACCTAACCCAACCTATCATCTCGGCGGAAATATTTGAGAACATTCGTGTCGATGTTGGCCTCTACGTCTCCGTGGGATCTTCATATACATGAATAACGTAATATAACCTAACCTAACCCAACCTATCATCTCGGCGGTAATATTTGACAACATTCCTGGCGATTTGGCCTCTACGTCTCCGTGGGGACTTCATATACATCAATAACGTAATCTAACCTAACCTAAACCAACCTATCATGTCGGCGGTAATATTTGAAAACATTCCTGTCGATGTTGGCCTCTACGTCTCCGTGGGACATTCATATACATCAATAACGTATTACTACCTAACCTAACCCAACCTATCATCTCGGCGGAAATATTTGAGAACATTCCTGTCGATGTTGGCCTCTACGTCTCCGTGGGACTTTTATATACATCAATAACGTAATTTAACCTAACCTAACCCAACGTAACATCTCGGCGGTAATATATGGCAACATTCCTGGCTTGTTGGCCTCTACGTCTCCGTGGGACCTTCATACACATCAATAACGTAATATAACCTAACCTAACCCAACCTAACATCTCGGCGGTAATATTTGAGAGCATTGCTGGCTTGTTGGGCTCTACGTCTCCGTGGGACCTTCATACACATCAATAACGTAACATAACATAACCTAACCCAACCTATCATCTCGGCGGTAATATTTGACAACATTCCTGGCCAGTTGGCCTCTACGTCTCCGTGGGACCTTCATATACATCAATAACGTAATATAACGTAACCTAAACTAACCTATCATATCGGTGGTAATATTTGACAACATTCCTGGCGATTTGGCCCCTACGTCTCCGTGGGGCCTTCATATACATCAATAACGTAATCTAACCTAACCTAACCCAACCTAACATCTCGGCGGTGATATTTAACAACATTCCTGGCGAGTTGGCCTCTACGCCTCCGTGGGACCTGCATATACATCAATAACGTAATATAACCTAACCCAACCCAACCTAACATCTCGGCACTAATACTTGACAACATTTCTGGCGAGTTGGCCTCTACGTCTACGTGCGTCCTTCATATACATCAATAACGTAATATAACGTAACCTAACCCAACCATTCATATCGGCGGTAATATTTGACAACATTCCTGGCGAATTGGCCTCTACGTCTCCGTGGGACCTTCATATACATCAATAACGTAATATAACGTAACCTAACCCTACCAATCATATCGGCGGTAATATTTGACAACATTCCTGGCGAATTGGCCTCTACGTCTCCGTGGGACCTTCATATACATCAATAACGTAATATAACGTAACCTAAACCAACCTATCATATCGGTGTTAATATTTGACATCATTCCTGGCGATTTGCACTCTACGTCTCCGTGGGGCCTTCATATACATCAATAACGTAATATAACGTAACCTAACCCAACCAATCATATCGGCGGTAATATTTGACAACATTCCTGGCGAATTGGCCTCTACGTCTCCGTGGGACCTTCATATACATCAATAACGTAATATAACGTAACCTAAACCAACCTATCATATCGGCGGTAATAGTTGAAAACATTAATGTCGATGTTGGCCTCTACGTCTCCGTGGGACCTTCATATACATCAATAACGTAATATTACCTAACCTAACCCAACCTATCATCTCGGCGGATATATTTGAGAACATTCCTGGCGAGTTGGCCTCTATGTCTCCGTGGGGTATTCATATACATCAATAACGTAGTATAACCTAACCTAACCCAACCTAACATCTCGGCGGTAATATTTGACAACATTCCTGTCGATATTGGCCTCTACGTCCCCGTGGGGCCTTCATATACATCAATAACGTAATCTAACCTAACCTAACCCAACCTAACATATCGGCGGTAATATTTAACAACATTCCTGGCGAGTTGGCCTCTACGCCTCCGTGGGACATGCATATACATCAATAACGTAATATAACCTAACCCAACCCAACCTAACATCTCGGCACTAATATTTGACAACATTCCTGGCGAGTTGGCCTCTACGTCTCCGTGCGTCCTTCATATACATCAATAACGTAATATAACGTAACCTAACCCAACCAATCATATCGGCGGTAATATTTGACAACATTCCTGGCGAATTGGCCTCTACGTCTCCGTGGGACCTTCATATACATCAATAACGTAATATAAGGTAACCTAAACCAACCTATCATATCGGTGTTAATATTTGACATCATTCCTGGCGATTTGCACTCTACGTCTCCGTGGGGCCTTCATATACATCAATAACGTAATATAACGTAACCTAAACCAACCTATCATATCGGTGGTAATATTTGACAACATTCCTGGCGAGTTGGCCTCTATGTCTCCGTGGGGCATTCATATACATCAATAACGTAATATAACCTAACCTAACCCAACCTAATATCTCGGCGGTAATATTTAACAACATTCCTGGCCAGTTGGCCTCTACGTCTCCGTGGGACCTTCATATACACCAATAACGTAATATAACGTAACCTAAACCAACCTATCATATCGGCGGTAATATTTGAAAACATTGCTGTCGATGTTGGCCTCTACGTCTCCGTGTGACTTTTATATACATCAATACGTAATTTAACCTAACCTTACCCAACGTAACATCTCGGCGGTAATATTTGATAACATTCCTGGAGAGTTGGCCTCTACGTGTGCGTCGGACCTTCATATACATCAATAACGTAATATAACCTAACCTAACCCAACCTATCATCTAGGCAGTAATATTTGACAACATTCCTGTCGAGTTGGCCTCTACGTCTCCGCGGGACTTTTATATACATCAATAACGTAATATAACGTAACCTAACCCAACCTATCATCTCGGCGGTAATATTTGACAACATTCCTGGCCAGTTGGCCTCTACGTCTCCGTGGGGCCTTCATATACATCAATAACGTAATCTAACCTAACCTAACCCAACCTAACATCTCGGCGGTAATATTTAACAACATTCCTGGCGAGTTGGCCTCTACGCCTCCGTGGGACCTGCATATACATCAATAACGTAATATAACCTAACCCAACCCAAACTAACATCTCGGCACTAATACTTGACAACATTCCTGGCGAGTTGGCCTCTACGTCTCCGTGCGTCCTTCATATACATCAATAACGTAATATAACGTAACCTAACCCAACCAATCATATCGGCGGTAATATTTGACAACATTCCTGGCGAATTGGCCTCTACGTCTCCGTGGGACCTTCATATACATCAATAACGTAATATAACGTAACCTAAACCAACCTATCATATCGGCGGTAATAGTTGAAAACATTCATGTCGATGTTGGCCTCTACGTCTCCGTGGGACCTTCATATACATCAATAACGTAATATTACCTAACCTAACACAACCTATCATCTCGGCGGAAATATTTGAGAACATTCCTGGCGAGTTGGCCTCTATGTCTCCGTGGGGCATTCATATACATCAATAACGTAGTATAACCTAACCTAACCCAACCTAACCTTTCGGCGCTATTATTTGACAGCATTCCTGTTGAGTTGGCCTCTACGTCTCCGAGGGAATTTTATATACATCAATAGCGTAATATAACTTAACCTACCCCAAACTAACATCTCGGCGCTATTATTTGATAACATTCCTGTCGAGTTGGCCTCTACGTCTCCGTGGGGCCTTCATATACATCAATAACGTAATATAACGTAACCTAAACCAACCTATCATATCGGTGGTAATATTTGACAACATTCCTGGCGAGTTGGCCTCTATGTCTCCGTGGGGCATTCATATACATCAATAACGTAATATAACCTAACCTAACCCAACCTAATATCTCGGCGGTAATATTTAACAACATTCCTGGCCAGTTGGCCTCTACGTCTCCGTGGGACCTTCATATACACCAATAACGTAATATAACGTAACCTAAACCAACCTATCATATCGGCGGTAATATTTGAAAACATTCCTGGCGATTTGGCCTCTACGTCTCCGTGGGGCCTTCATATACATCAATACGTAATTTAACCTAACCTTACCCAACGTAACATCTCGGTGGTAGTAGTTGACAACATTCCTGGCGATTTGGCCTCTACGTCTCCGTGGGGCCTTCATATACATCAATAACGTAATCTAACCTAACCTAACCCAACCTAACATCTCGGCGGTAATATTTAACAACATTCCTGGCGAGTTGGCCTCTACGCCTCCGTGGGACCTGCATATACATCAATAACGTAATATAACCTAACCCAACCCAACCTAACATCTCGGCACTAATATTTGACATCATTCCTGGCGAGTTGGCCTCTACGTCTCCGTGCGTCCTTCATATACATCAATAACGTAATATAACCTAACCCAACCCAACCTAACATCTCGGCGGTAATATTTGACAACATTCCTGGCGAGTTGGCCTCTACGCCTCCGTGGGACCTGCATATACATCAATAACGTAATATAACCTAACCTAACCCAACCTAACATCTCAGCGGTAGTATTTAACAACATTCCTGGCGAGTTGGCCTCTACGCCTCCGTGGGACCTTCACATACATCAATAACGTAATATAATCTAACCTAACCCAACCTATCATCTCGGCGGAAATATTTGAGAACATTCGTGTCGATGTTGGCCTCTACGTCTCCGTGGGATCTTCATATACATGAATAACGTAATATAACCAAACCTAACCCAACCTATCATCTCGGCGGTAATATTTGAAAACATTCCTGTCGATGTTGGACTCTACGTTTCCGTGGGACTTTTATATACATCAATACGTAATTTAACCTAACCTAACCCAACCTATCATCTCGGCGGTAATATTTGAGAACATTTCTGGCGAGTTGGCCTCTATGTCTCCGTGGGGTATTCATATACATCAATAACGTAGTATAACCTAACCTAACCCAACCTAACATCTCGGCGGTAATATTTGACAACATTCCTGTCGATATTGGCCTCTACGTCCCCGTGGGGCCTTCATATACATCAATAACGTAATCTAACCTAACCTAACCCAACCTAACATATCGGCGGTAATATTTAACAACATTCCTGGCGAGTTGGCCTCTACGCCTCCGTTGGACCTGCATATACATCAATAACGTAATATAACCTAACCCAACCCAACCTAACATCTCGGCACTAATATTTGACAACATTCCTGGCGAGTTGGCCTCTACGTCTCCGTGCGTCCTTCATATACATCAATAACGTAATATAACATAACCTAACCCAACCAATCATATCGGCGGTAATATTTGACAACATTCCTGGCGAATTGGCCTCTACGTCTCCGTGGGACCTTCATATACATCAATAACGTAATATAACGTAACCTAAACCAACCTATCATATCGGTGTTAATATTTGACATCATTCCTGGCGATTTGCACTCTACGTCTCCGTGGGGCCTTCATATACATCAATAACGTAATATAACGTAACCTAAACCAACCTATCATATCGATGGTAATATTTGACAACATTCCTGGCGAGTTGGCCTCTATGTCTCCGTGGGGCATTCATATACATCAATAACGTAATGTAACCTAACCTAACCCAACCTAATATCTCGGCGGTAATATTTAACAACATTCCTGGCCAGTTGGCCTCTACGTCTCCGTGGGACCTTCATATACACCAATAACGTAATATAACGTAACCTAAACCAACCTATCATATCGGCGGTAATATTTGAAAACATTGCTGTCGATGTTGGCCTCTACGTCTCCGTGTGACTTTTATATACATCAATACGTAATTTAACCTAACCTTACCCAACGTAACATCTCGGCGGTAATATTTGATAACATTCCTGGAGAGTTGGCCTCTACGTGTGCGTCGGACCTTCATATACATCAATAACGTAATATAACCTAACCTAACCCAACCTATCATCTAGGCAGTAATATTTGACAACATTCCTGTCGAGTTGGCCTCTACGTCTCCGCGGGACTTTTATATACATCAATAACGTAATATAACGTAACCTAACCCAACCTATCATCTCGGCGGTAATATTTGACAACATTCCTGGCCAGTTGGCCTCTACGTCTCCGTGGGGCCTTCATATACATCAATAACGTAATCTAACCTAACCTAACCCAACCTAACATCTCGGCGGTAATATTTAACAACATTCCTGGCGAGTTGGCCTCTACGCCTCCGTGGGACCTGCATATACATCAATAACGTAATATAACCTAACCCAACCCAAACTAACATCTCGGCACTAATACTTGACAACATTCCTGGCGAGTTGGCCTCTACGTCTCCGTGCGTCCTTCATATACATCAATAACGTAATATAACGTAACCTAACCCAACCAATCATATCGGCGGTAATATTTGACAACATTCCTGGCGAATTGGCCTCTACGTCTCCGTGGGACCTTCATATACATCAATAACGTAATATAACGTAACCTAAACCAACCTATCATATCGGCGGTAATAGTTGAAAACATTCATGTCGATGTTGGCCTCTACGTCTCCGTGGGACCTTCATATACATCAATAACGTAATATTACCTAACCTAACACAACCTATCATCTCGGCGGAAATATTTGAGAACATTCCTGGCGAGTTGGCCTCTATGTCTCCGTGGGGCATTCATATACATCAATAACGTAGTATAACCTAACCTAACCCAACCTAACCTTTCGGCGCTATTATTTGACAGCATTCCTGTTGAGTTGGCCTCTACGTCTCCGAGGGAATTTTATATACATCAATAGCGTAATATAACTTAACCTACCCCAAACTAACATCTCGGCGCTATTATTTGATAACATTCCTGTCGAGTTGGCCTCTACGTCTCCGTGGGGCCTTCATATACATCAATAACGTAATATAACGTAACCTAAACCAACCTATCATATCGGTGGTAATATTTGACAACATTCCTGGCGAGTTGGCCTCTATGTCTCCGTGGGGCATTCATATACATCAATAACGTAATATAACCTAACCTAACCCAACCTAATATCTCGGCGGTAATATTTAACAACATTCCTGGCCAGTTGGCCTCTACGTCTCCGTGGGACCTTCATATACACCAATAACGTAATATAACGTAACCTAAACCAACCTATCATATCGGCGGTAATATTTGAAAACATTGCTGTCGATGTTGGCCTCTACGTCTCCGTGTGACTTTTATATACATCAATACGTAATTTAACCTAACCTTACCCAACGTAACATCTCGGTGGTAGTAGTTGACAACATTCCTGGCGATTTGGCCTCTACGTCTCCGTGGGGCCTTCATATACATCAATAACGTAATCTAACCTAACCTAACCCAACCTAACATCTCGGCGGTAATATTTAACAACATTCCTGGCGAGTTGGCCTCTACGCCTCCGTGGGACCTGCATATACATCAACAACGTAATATAACCTAACCCAACCCAACCTAACATCTCGGCACTAATATTTGACATCATTCCTGGCGAGTTGGCCTCTACGTCTCCGTGCGTCCTTCATATACATCAATAACGTAATATAACCTAACCCAACCCAACCTAACATCTCGGCGGTAATATTTGACAACATTCCTGGCGAGTTGGCCTCTACGCCTCCGTGGGACCTGCATATACATCAATAACGTAATATAACCTAACCTAACCCAACCTAACATCTCGGCGGTAGTATTTAACAACATTCCTGGCGAGTTGGCCTCTACGCCTCCGTGGGACCTTCACATACATCAATAACGTAATATAATCTAACCTAACCCAACCTATCATCTCGGCGGAAATATTTGAGAACATTCGTGTCGATGTTGGCCTCTACGTCTCCGTGGGATCTTCATATACATGAATAACGTAATATAACCTAACCTAACCCAACCTATCATCTCGGCGGTAATATTTGAAAACATTCCTGTCGATGTTGGACTCTACGTTTCCGTGGGACTTTTATATACATCAATACGTAATTTAACCTAACCTAACCCAACCTATCATCTCGGCGGTAATATTTGAGAACATTTCTGGCGAGTTGGCCTCTATGTCTCCGTGGGGTATTCATATACATCAATAACGTAGTATAACCTAACCTAACCCAACCTAACATCTCGGCGGTAATATTTGACAACATTCCTGTCGATATTGGCCTCTACGTCCCCGTGGGGCCTTCATATACATCAATAACGTAATCTAACCTAACCTAACCCAACCTAACATATCGGCGGTAATATTTAACAACATTCCTGGCGAGTTGGCCTCTACGCCTCCGTGGGACCTGCATATACATCAATAACGTAATATAACCTAACCCAACCCAACCTAACATCTCGGCACTAATATTTGACAACATTCCTGGCGAGTTGGCCTCTACGTCTCCGTGCGTCCTTCATATACATCAATAACGTAATATAACATAACCTAACCCAACCAATCATATCGGCGGTAATATTTGACAACATTCCTGGCGAATTGGCCTCTACGTCTCCGTGGGACCTTCATATACATCAATAACGTAATATAACGTAACCTAAACCAACCTATCATATCGGTGTTAATATTTGACATCATTCCTGGCGATTTGCACTCTACGTCTCCGTGGGGCCTTCATATACATCAATAACGTAATATAACGTAACCTAAACCAACCTATCATATCGGTGGTAATATTTGACAACATTCCTGGCGAGTTGGCCTCTATGTCTCCGTGGGGCATTCATATACATCAATAACGTAATATAACCTAACCTAACCCAACCTAATATCTCGGCGGTAATATTTAACAACATTCCTGGCCAGTTGGCCTCTACGTCTCCGTGGGACCTTCATATACACCAATAACGTAATATAACGTAACCTAAACCAACCTATCATATCGGCGGTAATATTTGAAAACATTGCTGTCGATGTTGGCCTCTACGTCTCCGTGTGACTTTTATATACATCAATACGTAATTTAACCTAACCTTACCCAACGTAACATCTCGGCGGTAATATTTGTCAACATTCCTGGCGAGTTGGCCTCTATGTCTCCGTGGGGCATTCATATACATCAATAACGTAGTATAACCTAACCTAACCCAACCTAACCTTTCGGCGCTATTATTTGACAGCATTCCTGTTGAGTTGGCCTCTACGTCTCCGAGGGAATTTTATATACATCAATAGCGTAATATAACTTAACCTACCCCAAACTAACATCTCGGCGCTATTATTTGATAACATTCCTGTCGAGTTGGCCTCTACGTCTCCGTGGGGCCTTCATATACATCAATAACGTAATATAACGTAACCTAAACCAACCTATCATATCGGTGGTAATATTTGACAACATTCCTGGCGAGTTGGCCTCTATGTCTCCGTGGGGCATTCATATACATCAATAACGTAATATAACCTAACCTAACCCAACCTAATATCTCGGCGGTAATATTTAACAACATTCCTGGCCAGTTGGCCTCTACGTCTCCGTGGGACCTTCATATACACCAATAACGTAATATAACGTAACCTAAACCAACCTATCATATCGGCGGTAATATTTGAAAACATTGCTGTCGATGTTGGCCTCTACGTCTCCGTGTGACTTTTATATACATCAATACGTAATTTAACCTAACCTTACCCAACGTAACATCTCGGTGGTAGTAGTTGACAACATTCCTGGCGATTTGGCCTCTACGTCTCCGTGGGGCATTCATATACATCAATAACGTAATCTAACCTAACCTAACCCAACCTAACATCTCGGCGGTAATATTTAACAACATTCCTGGCGAGTTGGCCTCTACGCCTCCGTGGGACCTGCATATACATCAATAACGTAATATAACCTAACCCAACCCAACCTAACATCTCGGCACTAATATTTGACATCATTCCTGGCGAGTTGGCCTCTACGTCTCCGTGCGTCCTTCATATACATCAATAACGTAATATAACCTAACCCAACCCAACCTAACATCTCGGCGGTAATATTTGACAACATTCCTGGCGAGTTGGCCTCTACGCCTCCGTGGGACCTGCATATACATCAATAACGTAATATAACCTAACCTAACCCAACCTAACATCTCGGCGGTAGTATTTAACAACATTCCTGGCGAGTTGGCCTCTACGCCTCCGTGGGACCTTCACATACATCAATAACGTAATATAACCTAACCTAACCCAACCTAATATCTCGGCGGTAATATTTAACAACATTCCTGGCCAGTTGGCCTCTACGTCTCCGTGGGACCTTCATATACACCAATAACGTAATATAACGTAACCTAAACCAACCTATCATATCGGCGGTAATATTTGAAAACATTGCTGTCGATGTTGGCCTCTACGTCTCCGTGTGACTTTTATATACATCAATACGTAATTTAACCTAACCTTACCCAACGTAACATCTCGGCGGTAATATTTGATAACATTCCTGGAGAGTTGGCCTCTACGTGTGCGTCGGACCTTCATATACATCAATAACGTAATATAACCTAACCTAACCCAACCTATCATCTAGGCAGTAATATTTGACAACATGCCTGTCGAGTTGGCCTCTACGTCTCCGCGGGACTTTTATATACATCAATAACGTAATATAACGTAACCTAACCCAACCTATCATCTCGGCGGTAATATTTGACAACATTCCTGGCCAGTTGGCCTCTACGTCTCCGTGGGGCCTTCATATACATCAATAACGTAATCTAGCCTAACCTAACCCAACCTAACATCTCGGCGGTAATATTTAACAACATTCCTGGCGAGTTGGCCTCTACGCCTCCGTGGGACCTGCATATACATCAATAACGTAATATAACCTAACCCAACCCAAACTAACATCTCGGCACTAATACTTGACAACATTCCTGGCGAGTTGGCCTCTACGTCTCCGTGCGTCCTTCATATACATCAATAACGTAATATAACGTAACCTAACCCAACCAATCATATCGGCGGTAATATTTGACAACATTCCTGGCGAATTGGCCTCTACGTCTCCGTGGGACCTTCATATACATCAATAACGTAATATAACGTAACCTAAACCAACCTATCATATCGGCGGTAATAGTTGAAAACATTCATGTCGATGTTGGCCTCTACGTCTCCGTGGGACCTTCATATACATCAATAACGTAATATTACCTAACCTAACACAACCTATCATCTCGGCGGAAATATTTGAGAACATTCCTGGCGAGTTGGCCTCTATGTCTCCGTGGGGCATTCATATACATCAATAACGTAGTATAACCTAACCTAACCCAACCTAACCTTTCGGCGCTATTATTTGACAGCATTCCTGTTGAGTTGGCCTCTACGTCTCCGAGGGAATTTTATATACATCAATAGCGTAATATAACTTAACCTACCCCAAACTAACATCTCGGCGCTATTATTTGATAACATTCCTGTCGAGTTGGCCTCTACGTCTCCGTGGGGCCTTCATATACATCAATAACGTAATATAACGTAACCTAAACCAACCTATCATATCGGTGGTAATATTTGACAACATTCCTGGCGAGTTGGCCTCTACGCCTCCGTGGGACCTTCACATACATCAATAACGTAATATAATCTAACCTAACCCAACCTATCATCTCGGCGGAAATATTTGAGAACATTCGTGTCGATGTTGGCCTCTACGTCTCCGTGGGACATTCATATACATCAATAACGTATTACTACCTAACCTAACCCAACCTATCATCTCGGCGGAAATATTTGAGAACATTCCTGTCGATGTTGGCCTCTACGTCTCCGTGGGACTTTTATATACATCAATAACGTAATTTAACCTAACCTAACCCAACGTAACATCTCGGCGGTAATATTTGGCAACATTCCTGGCTTGTTGGCCTCTACGTCTCCGTGGGACCTTCATACACATCAATAACGTAATATAACCTAAACTAACCCAACCTAACATCTCGGCGGTAATATTTGAGAGCATTCCTGGCTTGTTGGGCTCTACGTCTCCGTGGGACCTTCATACACATCAATAACGTAACATAACATAACCTAACCCAACCAATCATATCGGCGGTAATATTTGACAACATTCCTGGCGAATTGGCCTCTACGTCTCCGTGGGACCTTCATATACATCAATAACGTAATATAACGTAACCTAAACCAACCTATCATATCGGCGGTAATATTTGAAAACATTCCTGTCGATGTTGGCCTCTACGTTTCCGTGGGACTTTTATATACATCAATACGTAATTTAACCTAACCTAACCCAACCTATCATCTCGGCGGTAATATTTGACAACATTCCTGGCCAGTTGGCCTCTACGTCTCCGTGGGACCTTCATATACATCAATAACGTAATATAACGTAACCTAAACCAACCTATCATATCGGTGGTAATATTTGACAACATTCCTGGCGATTTGGCCTCTACGTCTCCGTGGGGCCTTCATATACATCAATAACGTAATCTAACCTAACCTAACCCAACCTAACATCTCGGCGGTAATATTTAACAACATTCCTGGCGAGTTGGCCTCTACGCCTCCGTGGGACCTGCATATACATCAATAACATAATATAACCTAACCCAACCCAAACTAACATCTCGGCACTAATACTTGACAACATTCCTGGCGAGTTGGCCTCTACGTCTACGTGCGTCCTTCATATACATCAATAACGTAATATAACGTAACCTAACCCAACCAATCATATCGGCGGTAATATTTGACAACATTCCTGGCGAATTGGCCTCTACGTCTCCGTGGGACCTTCATATACATCAATAACGTAATATAACGTAACCTAAACCAACCTATCATATCGGCGGTAATATTTGAAAACATTCCTGTCGATGTTGGCCTCTACGTTTCCGTGGGACTTTTATATACATCAATACGTAATTTAACCTAACCTAACCCAACCTATCATCTCGGCGGTAATATTTGACAACATTCCTGGCCAGTTGGCCTCTACGTCTCCGTGGGACCCTCATATACATCAATAACGTAATATAACGTAACATAAACCAACCTATCATATCGGTGGTAATAGTTGACAACATTCCTGGCGATTTGGCCTCTACGTCTCCGTGGGGCCTTCATATACATCAATAACGTAATCTAACCCAACCTAACCCAACCTAACATCTCGGCGGTAATATTTAACAACATTCCTGGCGAGTTGGCCTCTACGCCTCCGTGGGACCTGCATATACATCAATAACGTAATATAACCTAACCCAACCCAACCTAACATCTCGGCACTAATATTTGACATCATTCCTGGCGAGTTGGCCTCTACGTCTCCGTGCGTCCTTCATATACATCAATAACGTAATATAACCTAACCCAACCCAACCTAACATCTCGGCGGTAATATTTGACAACATTCTTGGCGAGTTGGCCCCTACGCCTCCGTGGGACCTGCATATACATCAATAACGTAATATAACCTAACCTAACCCAACCTAACATCTCGGCGGTAGTATTTAACAACATTCCTGGCGAGTTGGCCTCTACGCCTCCGTGGGACCTTCACATACATCAATAACGTAATATAATCTAACCTAACCCAACCTAACATCTCGGCGGTAATATTTGAGAGCATTCCTGGCTTGTTGGGCTCTACGTCTCCGTGGGACCTTCATACACATCAATAACGTAACATAACATAACCTAACCCAACCTATCATCTCGGCGGTAATATTTGACAACATTCCTGGCCAGTTGGCCTCTACGTCTCCGTGGGACCTTCATACACATCAATAACGTAATATAACCTAACCTAACCCAACCTAACATCTCGGCGGTAATATTTGAGAGCATTCCTGGCTTGTTGGGCTCTACGTCTACGTGGGACCTTCATACACATCAATAACGTAACATAACATAACCTAACCCAACCTATCATCTCGGCGGTAATATTTGACAACATTCCTGGCCAGTTGGCCTCTACGTCTCCGTGGGACCTTCATATACATCAATAACGTAATATAACGTAACCTAAACTAACCTATCATATCGGTGGTAATATTTGACAACATTCCTGGCGATTCGGCCTCTACGTCTCCGTGGGGCCTTCATATACATCAATAACGTAATCTAACCTAACCTAACCCAACCTAACATCTCGGCGGTAATATTTAACAACATTCCTGGCGAGTTGGCCTCTACGCCTCCGTGGGACCTGCATATACATCAATAACGTAATATAACCTAACCCAACCCAACCTAACATCTCGGCACTAATACTTGACAACATTCCTGGCGAGTTGGCCTCTACGTCTACGTGCGTCCTTCATATACATCAATAACGTAATATAACGTAACCTAACCCAACCAGTCATATCGGCGGTAATATTTGACAACATTCCTGGCGAAGTGGCCTCTACGTCTCCGTGGGACCTTCATATACATCAATAACGTAATATAACGTAACCTAAACCAACCTATCATATCGGCGGTAATATTTGAAAACATTCCTGTCGATGTTGGCCTCTACGTTTCCGTGGGACTTTTATATACATCAATACGTAATTTAACCTAACCTAACCCAACCTATCATCTCGGCGGTAATATTTGACAACATTCCTGGCCAGTTGGCCTCTACGTCTCCGTGGGACCCTCATATACATCAATAACGTAATATAACGTAACATAAACCAACCTATCATATCGGTGGTAATAGTTGACAACATTCCTGGCGATTTGGCCTCTACGTCTCCGTGGGGCCTTCATATACATCAATAACGTAATCCAACCCAACCTAACCCAACCTAACATCTCGGCGGTAATATTTAACAACATTCCTGGCGAGTTGGCCTCTACGCCTCCGTGGGACCTGCATATACATCAATAACGTAATATAACCTAACCCAACCCAACCTAACATCTCGGCACTAATATTTGACATCATTCCTGGCGAGTTGGCCTCTACGTCTCCGTGCGTCCTTCATATACATCAATAACGTAATATAACCTAACCCAACCCAACCTAACATCTCGGCGGTAATATTTGACAACATTCCTGGCGAGTTGGCCTCTACGCCTCCGTGGTACCTGCATATACATCAATAACGTAATATAACCTAACCTAACCCAACCTAACATCTCGGCGGTAGTATTTAACAACATTCCTGGCGAGTTGGCCTCTACGCCTCCGTGGGACCTTCACATACATCAATAACGTAATATAATCTAACCTAACCCAACCTATCATCTCGGCGGAAATATTTGAGAACATTCGTGTCGATGTTGGCCTCTACGTCTCCGTGGGATCTTCATATACATGAATAACGTAATATAACCTAACCTAACCCAACCTATCATCTCGGCGGTAATATTTGACAACATTCCTGGCGATTTGGCCTCTACGTCTCCGTGGGGCCTTCATATACATCAATAACGTAATCTAACCCAACCTAACCCAACCTATCATCTCGGCGGTAATATTTGACAACATTCCTGGCCAGTTGGCCTCTACGTCTCCGTGGGACCTGCATATACATCAATAACGTAATATAACCTAACCTAACCCAACCTAACATCTCGGCGCTAGTATTTAACAACATTCCTGGCGAGTTGGCCTCTACGCCTCCGTGGGACCTTCACATACATCAATAACGTAATATAATCTAACCTAACCCAACCTATCATCTCGGCGGAAATATTTGAGAACATTCGTGTCGATGTTGGCCTCTACGTCTCCGTGGGACATTCATATACATCAATAACGTATTACTACCTAACCTAACCCAACCTATCATCTCGGCGGAAATATTTGAGAACATTCCTGTCGATGTTGGCCTCTACGTCTCCGTGGGACTTTTATATACATCAATAACGTAATTTAACCTAACCTAACCCAACGTAACATCTCGGCGGTAATATTTGGCAACATTCCTGGCTTGTTGGCCTCTACGTCTCCGTGGGACCTTCATACACATCAATAACGTAATATAACCTAACCTAACCCAACCTAACATCTCGGCGGTAATATTTGAGAGCATTCCTGGCTTCTTGGGCTCTACGTCTCCGTGGGACCTTCATACACATCAATAACGTAACATAACATAACCTAACCCAACCTATCATCTCGGCGGTAATATTTGACAACATTCCTGGCCAGTTGGCCTCTACGTCTCCGTGGGACCTTCATATACATCAATAACGTAATATAACGTAACCTAAACTAACCTATCATATCGGTGGTAATATTTGACAACATTCCTGGCGATTCGGCCTCTACGTCTCCGTGGGGCCTTCATATACATCAATAACGTAATCTAACCTAACCTAACCCAACCTAACATCTCGGCGGTAATATTTAACAACATTCCTGGCGAGTTGGCCTCTACGCCTCCGTGGGACCTGCATATACATCAATAACGTAATATAACCTAACCCAACCCAACCTAACATCTCGGCACTAATACTTGACAACATTCCTGGCGAGTTGGCCTCTACGTCTACGTGCGTCCTTCATATACATCAATAACGTAATATAACGTAACCTAACCCAACCAATCATATCGGCGGTAATATTTGACAACATTCCTGGCGAAGTGGCCTCTACGTCTCCGTGGGACCTTCATATACATCAATAACGTAATATAACGTAACCTAAACCAACCTATCATATCGGCGGTAATATTTGAAAACATTCCTGTCGATGTTGGCCTCTACGTTTCCGTGGGACTTTTATATACATCAATACGTAATTTAACCTAACCTAACCCAACCTATCATCTCGGCGGTAATATTTGACAACATTCCTGGCCAGTTGGCCTCTACGTCTCCGTGGGACCCTCATATACATCAATAACGTAATATAACGTAACATAAACCAACCTATCATATCGGTGGTAATAGTTGACAACATTCCTGGCGATTTGGCCTCTACGTCTCCGTGGGGCCTTCATATACATCAATAACGTAATCTAACCCAACCTAACCCAACCTAACATCTCGGCGGTAATATTTAACAACATTCCTGGCGAGTTGGCCTCTACGCCTCCGTGGGACCTGCATATACATCAATAACGTAATATAACCTAACCCAACCCAACCTAACATCTCGGCACTAATATTTGACATCATTCCTGGCGAGTTGGCCTCTACGTCTCCGTGCGTCCTTCATATACATCAATAACGTAATATAACCTAACCCAACCCAACCTAACATCTCGGCGGTAATATTTGACAACATTCTTGGCGAGTTGGCCCCTACGCCTCCGTGGGACCTGCATATACATCAATAACGTAATATAACCTAACCTAACCCAACCTAACATCTCGGCGGTAGTATTTAACAACATTCCTGGCGAGTTGGCCTCTACGCCTCCGTGGGACCTTCACATACATCAATAACGTAATATAATCTAACCTAACCCAACCTAACATCTCGGCGGTAATATTTGAGAGCATTCCTGGCTTGTTGGGCTCTACGTCTCCGTGGGACCTTCATACACATCAATAACGTAACATAACATAACCTAACCCAACCTATCATCTCGGCGGTAATATTTGACAACATTCCTGGCCAGTTGGCCTCTACGTCTCCGTGGGACCTTCATACACATCAATAACGTAATATAACCTAACCTAACCCAACCTAACATCTCGGCGGTAATATTTGAGAGCATTCCTGGCTTGTTGGGCTCTACGTCTACGTGGGACCTTCATACACATCAATAACGTAACATAACATAACCTAACCCAACCTATCATCTCGGCGGTAATATTTGACAACATTCCTGGCCAGTTGGCCTCTACGTCTCCGTGGGACCTTCATATACATCAATAACGTAATATAACGTAACCTAAACTAACCTATCATATCGGTGGTAATATTTGACAACATTCCTGGCGATTCGGCCTCTACGTCTCCGTGGGGCCTTCATATACATCAATAACGTAATCTAACCTAACCTAACCCAACCTAACATCTCGGCGGTAATATTTAACAACATTCCTGGCGAGTTGGCCTCTACGCCTCCGTGGGACCTGCATATACATCAATAACGTAATATAACCTAACCCAACCCAACCTAACATCTCGGCACTAATACTTGACAACATTCCTGGCGAGTTGGCCTCTACGTCTACGTGCGTCCTTCATATACATCAATAACGTAATATAACGTAACCTAACCCAACCAGTCATATCGGCGGTAATATTTGACAACATTCCTGGCGAAGTGGCCTCTACGTCTCCGTGGGACCTTCATATACATCAATAACGTAATATAACGTAACCTAAACCAACCTATCATATCGGCGGTAATATTTGAAAACATTCCTGTCGATGTTGGCCTCTACGTTTCCGTGGGACTTTTATATACATCAATACGTAATTTAACCTAACCTAACCCAACCTATCATCTCGGCGGTAATATTTGACAACATTCCTGGCCAGTTGGCCTCTACGTCTCCGTGGGACCCTCATATACATCAATAACGTAATATAACGTAACATAAACCAACCTATCATATCGGTGGTAATAGTTGACAACATTCCTGGCGATTTGGCCTCTACGTCTCCGTGGGGCCTTCATATACATCAATAACGTAATCCAACCCAACCTAACCCAACCTAACATCTCGGCGGTAATATTTAACAACATTCCTGGCGAGTTGGCCTCTACGCCTCCGTGGGACCTGCATATACATCAATAACGTAATATAACCTAACCCAACCCAACCTAACATCTCGGCACTAATATTTGACATCATTCCTGGCGAGTTGGCCTCTACGTCTCCGTGCGTCCTTCATATACATCAATAACGTAATATAACCTAACCCAACCCAACCTAACATCTCGGCGGTAATATTTGACAACATTCCTGGCGAGTTGGCCTCTACGCCTCCGTGGTACCTGCATATACATCAATAACGTAATATAACCTAACCTAACCCAACCTAACATCTCGGCGGTAGTATTTAACAACATTCCTGGCGAGTTGGCCTCTACGCCTCCGTGGGACCTTCACATACATCAATAACGTAATATAATCTAACCTAACCCAACCTATCATCTCGGCGGAAATATTTGAGAACATTCGTGTCGATGTTGGCCTCTACGTCTCCGTGGGATCTTCATATACATGAATAACGTAATATAACCTAACCTAACCCAACCTATCATCTCGGCGGTAATATTTGACAACATTCCTGGCGATTTGGCCTCTACGTCTCCGTGGGGCCTTCATATACATCAATAACGTAATCTAACCCAACCTAACCCAACCTATCATCTCGGCGGTAATATTTGACAACATTCCTGGCCAGTTGGCCTCTACGTCTCCGTGGGACCTGCATATACATCAATAACGTAATATAACCTAACCTAACCCAACCTAACATCTCGGCGCTAGTATTTAACAACATTCCTGGCGAGTTGGCCTCTACGCCTCCGTGGGACCTTCACATACATCAATAACGTAATATAATCTAACCTAACCCAACCTATCATCTCGGCGGAAATATTTGAGAACATTCGTGTCGATGTTGGCCTCTACGTCTCCGTGGGACATTCATATACATCAATAACGTATTACTACCTAACCTAACCCAACCTATCATCTCGGCGGAAATATTTGAGAACATTCCTGTCGATGTTGGCCTCTACGTCTCCGTGGGACTTTTATATACATCAATAACGTAATTTAACCTAACCTAACCCAACGTAACATCTCGGCGGTAATATTTGGCAACATTCCTGGCTTGTTGGCCTCTACGTCTCCGTGGGACCTTCATACACATCAATAACGTAATATAACCTAACCTAACCCAACCTAACATCTCGGCGGTAATATTTGAGAGCATTCCTGGCTTCTTGGGCTCTACGTCTCCGTGGGACCTTCATACACATCAATAACGTAACATAACATAACCTAACCCAACCTATCATCTCGGCGGTAATATTTGACAACATTCCTGGCCAGTTGGCCTCTACGTCTCCGTGGGACCTTCATATACATCAATAACGTAATATAACGTAACCTAAACTAACCTATCATATCGGTGGTAATATTTGACAACATTCCTGGCGATTCGGCCTCTACGTCTCCGTGGGGCCTTCATATACATCAATAACGTAATCTAACCTAACCTAACCCAACCTAACATCTCGGCGGTAATATTTAACAACATTCCTGGCGAGTTGGCCTCTACGCCTCCGTGGGACCTGCATATACATCAATAACGTAATATAACCTAACCCAACCCAACCTAACATCTCGGCACTAATACTTGACAACATTCCTGGCGAGTTGGCCTCTACGTCTACGTGCGTCCTTCATATACATCAATAACGTAATATAACGTAACCTAACCCAACCAATCATATCGGCGGTAATATTTGACAACATTCCTGGCGAAGTGGCCTCTACGTCTCCGTGGGACCTTCATATACATCAATAACGTAATATAACGTAACCTAAACCAACCTATCATATCGGCGGTAATATTTGAAAACATTCCTGTCGATGTTGGCCTCTACGTTTCCGTGGGACTTTTATATACATCAATACGTAATTTAACCTAACCTAACCCAACCTATCATCTCGGCGGTAATATTTGACAACATTCCTGGCCAGTTGGCCTCTACGTCTCCGTGGGACCCTCATATACATCAATAACGTAATATAACGTAACATAAACCAACCTATCATATCGGTGGTAATAGTTGACAACATTCCTGGCGATTTGGCCTCTACGTCTCCGTGGGGCCTTCATATACATCAATAACGTAATCTAACCCAACCTAACCCAACCTAACATCTCGGCGGTAATATTTAACAACATTCCTGGCGAGTTGGCCTCTACGCCTCCGTGGGACCTGCATATACATCAATAACGTAATATAACCTAACCCAACCCAACCTAACATCTCGGCACTAATATTTGACATCATTCCTGGCGAGTTGGCCTCTACGTCTCCGTGCGTCCTTCATATACATCAATAACGTAATATAACCTAACCCAACCCAACCTAACATCTCGGCGGTAATATTTGACAACATTCCTGGCGAGTTGGCCTCTACGCCTCCGTGGGACCTGCATATACATCAATAACGTAATATAACCTAACCTAACCCAACCTAACATCTCGGCGGTAGTATTTAACAACATTCCTGGCGAGTTGGCCTCTACGCCTCCGTGGGACCTTCACATACATCAATAACGTAATATAATCTAACCTAACCCAACCTATCATCTCGGCGGAAATATTTGAGAACATTCGTGTCGATGTTGGCCTCTACGTCTCTGTGGGATCCTCATATACATGAATAACGTAATATAACCTAACCTAACCCAACCTATCATCTCGGCGGTAATATTTGACAACATTCCTGGCGATTTGGCCTCTACGTCTCCGTGGGGACTTCATATACATCAATAACGTAATCTAACCTAACCTAAACCAACCTATCATGTCGGCGGTAATATTTGAAAACATTCCTGTCGATGTTGGCCTCTACGTCTCCGTGGGACATTCATATACATCAATAACGTATTACTACCTAACCTAACCCAACCTATCATCTCGGCGGAAATATTTGAGAACATTCCTGTCGATGTTGGCCTCTACGTCTCCGTGGGACTTTTATATACATCAATAACGTAATTTAACCTAACCTAACCCAACGTAACATCTCGGCGGTAATATTTGGCAACATTCCTGGCTTGTTGGCCTCTACGTCTCCGTGGGACCTTCATACACATCAATAACGTAATATAACCTAACCTAACCCAACCTATCATCTCGGCGGAAATATTTGAGAACATTCCTGTCGATGTTGGCCTCTACGTCTCCGTGGGACTTTTATATACATCAATAACGTAATTTAACCTAACCTAACCCAACGTAACATCTCGGCGGTAATATTTGGCAACATTCCTGGCTTGTTAGCCTCTACGTCTCCGTGGGACCTTCATACACATCAATAACGTAATATAACCTAACCTAACCCAACCTAACATCTCGGCGGTAATATTTGAGAGCATTCCTGGCTTGTTGGGCTCTACGTCTCCGTGGGACCTTCATACACATCAATAACGTAATCTAACCTAACCTAACCCAACCTAACATCTCGGCGGTAATATTTAACAACATTCCTGGCGAGTTGGCCTCTACGCCTCCGTGGGACCTGCATATACATCAATAACGTAATATAACCTAACCCAACCCAACCTAACATCTCGGCACTAATACTTGACAACATTCCTGGCGAGTTGGCCTCTACGTCTACGTGCGTCCTTCATATACATCAATAACGTAATATAACGTAACCTAACCCAACCAATCATATCGGCGGTAATATTTGACAACATTCCTGGCGAAGTGGCCTCTACGTCTCCGTGGGACCTTCATATACATCAATAACGTAATATAACGTAACCTAAACCAACCTATCATATCGGCGGTAATATTTGAAAACATTCCTGTCGATGTTGGCCTCTACGTTTCCGTGGGACTTTTATATACATCAATACGTAATTTAACCTAACCTAACCCAACCTATCATCTCGGCGGTAATATTTGACAACATTCCTGGCCAGTTGGCCTCTACGTCTCCGTGGGACCCTCATATACATCAATAACGTAATATAACGTAACCTAAACCAACCTATCATATCGGTGGTAATAGTTGACAACATTCCTGGCGATTTGGCCTCTACGTGTCCGTGGGGCCTTCATATACATCAATAACGTAATCTAACCCAACCTAACCCAACCTAACATCTCGGCGGTAATATTTGGCAACATTCCTGGCTTGTTGGCCTCTACGTCTCCGTGGGACCTTCATACACATCAATAACGTAATATAACGTAACCTAAACCAACCTATCATATCGGTGGTAATAGTTGACAACATTCCTGGCGATTTGGCCTCTACGTCTCCGTGGGGCCTTCATATACATCAATAACGTAATCTAACCTAACCTAACCCAACCTAACATATCGGCGGTAATATTTAACAACATTCCTGGCGAGTTGGCCTCTACGCCTCCGTTGGACCTGCATATACATCAATAACGTAATATAACCTAACCCAACCCAACCTAACATCTCGGCACTAATATTTGACAACATTCCTGGCGAGTTGGCCTCTACGTCTCCGTGCGTCCTTCATATACATCAATAACGTAATATAACGTAACCTAACCCAACCAATCATATCGGCGGTAATATTTGACAACATTCCTGGCGAATTGGACTCTACGTCTCCGTGGGACCTTCATATACATCAATAACGTAATATAACCTAACCCAACCCAACCTAACATCTCGGCGGTAATATTTTACATCATTCCTGGCGAGTTGGCCTCTACGCCTCCGTGGGACCTGCATATACATCAATAACGTAATATAACCTAACCTAACCCAACCTAACATCTCGGCGGTAGTATTTAACAACATTCCTGGCGAGTTGGCCTCTACGCCTCCGTGGGACCTTCACATACATCAATAACGTAATATAATCTAACCTAACCCAACCTATCATCTCGGCGGAAATATTTGAGAACATTCGTGTCGATGTTGGCCTCTACGTCTCCGTGGGACATTCATATACATCAATAACGTATTACTACCTAACCTAACCCAACCTATCATCTCGGCGGAAATATTTGAGAACATTCCTGTCGATGTTGGCCTCTACGTCTCCGTGGGACTTTTATATACATCAATAACGTAATTTAACCTAACCTAACCCAACGTAACATCTCGGCGGTAATATTTGGCAACATTCCTGGCTTGTTGGCCTCTACGTCTCCGTGGGACCTTCATACACATCAATAACGTAATATAACCTAACCTAACCCAACCTAACATCTCGGCGGTAATATTTGAGAGCATTCCTGGCTTGTTGGGCTCTACGTCTCCGTGGGGCCTTCATACACATCAATAACGTAACATAACATAACCTAACCCAACCTATCATCTCGGCGGTAATATTTGACAACATTCCTGGCCAGTTGGCCTCTACGTCTCCGTGGGACCTTCATATACATCAATAACGTAATATAACGTAACCTAAACCAACCTATCATATCGGTGGTAATATTTGACAACATTCCTGGCGATTTGGCCTCTACGTCTCCGTGGGGCCTTCATATACATCAATAACGTAATCTAACCTAACCTAACCCAACCTAACATCTCGGCGGTAATATTTAACAACATTCCTGGCGAGTTGGCCTCGACGCCTCCGTGGGACCTGCATATACATCAATAACGTAATATAACCTAACCCAACCCAACCTAACATCTCGGCACTAATATTTGACAACATTCCTGGCGATTTGGCCTCTACGTCTCCGTGCGTCTTTCATATACATCAATAACGTAATATAACGTAACCTAAACCAACCTATCATATCGGCGATAATATTTGAAAACATTCCTGTCGATGTTGGCCTCTATGTTCCCGTGGGACTTTTATATACATCAATACGTAATATAACCTAACCTAACCCAACCTATCATCTCGGCGGTAATATTTGACAACATTCCTGTCCAGTTGGCCTCTACGTCTCCGTGAGACCTTCATATACATCAATAACGTAATATAACGTAACCTAAACCAACCTATCATATCGGTGGTAATAGTTGACAACATTCCTGGCGATTTGGACTCTACGTCTCCGTGGGGCCTTCATATACATCAATAACGTAATCTAACCTAACCTCACCCAACCTAACATCTCGGCGGTAATATTTAACAACATTCCTGGCGAGTTGGCCTCTACGCCTCCGTGGGACCTGCATATACATCAATAACGTAATATAACCTAACCCAACCCAACCTAACATCTCGGCACTAATATTTGACATCATTCCTGGCGAGTTGGCCTCTACGTCTCCGTGCGTCCTTCATATACATCAATAACGTAATATAACCTAACCCAACCCAACCTAACATCTCGGCGGTAATATTTGACAACATTCCTGGCGAGTTGGCCTCTACGCCTCCGTGGGACCTGCATATACATCAATAACGTAATATAACCTAACCTAACCCAACCTAACATCTCGGCGGTAGTATTTAACAACATTCCTGGCGAGTTGGCCTCTACGCCTCCGTGGGACCTTCACATACATCAATAACGTAATATAATCTAACCTAACCCAACCTATCATCTCGGCGGAAATATTTGAGAACATTCGTGTCGATGTTGGCCTCTACGTCTCCGTGGGATCTTCATATACATGAATAACGTAATATAACCTAACCTAACCCAACCTATCATCTCGGCGGTAATATTTGACAACATTCCTGGCGATTTGGCCTCTACGTCTCCGTGGGGACTTCATATACATCAATAACGTATTACTACCTAACCTAACCCAACCTATAATCTCGGCGGAAATATTTGAGAACATTCCTGTCGATGTTGGCCTCTACGTCTCCGTGGGACTTTTATATACATCAATAACGTAATTTAACCTAACCTAACCCAACGTAACATCTCGGCGGTAATATTTGGCAACATTCCTGGCTTGTTGGCCTCTACGTCTCCGTGGGACCTTCATACACATCAATAACGTAATATAACCTAACCTAACCCAACCTAACATCTCGGCGGTAATATTTGAGAGCATTCCTGGCTTGTTGGGCTCTACGTCTCCGTGGGGCCTTCATACACATCAATAACGTAACATAACATAACCTAACCCAACCTAACATCTCGGCACTAATACTTGACAACATTACTGGCGAGTTGGCCTCTACGTCTACGTGCGTCCTTCATACACATCAATAACGTAATATAACGTAACCTAACCCAACCAATCATATCGGCGGTAATATTTGACAACATTCCTGGCGAATTGGCCTCTACGTCTCCGTGGGACCTTCATATACATCAATAACGTAATATAACGTAACCTAAACCAACCTATCATATCGGCGGTAATATTTGAAAACATTCCTGTCGATGTTGGCCTCTACGTTTCCGTGGGACTTTTATATACATCAATACGTAATTTAACCTAACCTAACCCAACCTATCATCTCGGCGGTAATATTTGACAACATTCCTGGCCAGTTGGCCTCTACGTCTCCGTGGGACCTTCATATACATCAATAACGTAATATAACGTAACCTAAACCAACCTATCATATCGGTGGTAATATTTGACAACATTCCTGGCGATTTGGCCTCTACGTCTCCGTGGGGCCTTCATATACATCAATAACGTAATCTAACCTAACCTAACCCAACCTAACATCTCGGCGGTAATATTTAACAACATTCCTGGCGAGTTGGCCTCGACGCCTCCGTGGGACCTGCATATACATCAATAACGTAATATAACCTAACCCAACCCAACCTAACATCTCGGCACTAATATTTGACAACATTCCTGGCGATTTGGCCTCTACGTCTCCGTGCGTCTTTCATATACATCAATAACGTAATATAACGTAACCTAAACCAACCTATCATATCGGCGATAATATTTGAAAACATTCCTGTCGATGTTGGCCTCTACGTTCCCGTGGGACTTTTATATACATCAATACGTAATATAACCTAACCTAACCCAACCTATCATCTCGGCGGTAATATTTGACAACATTCCTGTCCAGTTGGCCTCTACGTCTCCGTGAGACCTTCATATACATCAATAACGTAATATAACGTAACCTAAACCAACCTATCATATCGGTGGTAATAGTTGACAACATTCCTGGCGATTTGGCCTCTACGTCTCCGTGGGGCCTTCATATACATCAATAACGTAATCTAACCTAACCTCACCCAACCTAACATCTCGGCGGTAATATTTAACAACATTCCTGGCGAGTTGGCCTCTACGCCTCCGTGGGACCTGCATATACATCAATAACGTAATATAACCTAACCCAACCCAACCTAACATCTCGGCACTAATATTTGACATCATTCCTGGCGAGTTGGCCTCTACGTCTCCGTGCGTCCTTCATATACATCAATAACGTAATATAACCTAACCCAACCCAACCTAACATCTCGGCGGTAATATTTGACAACATTCCTGGCGAGTTGGCCTCTACGCCTCCGTGGGACCTGCATATACATCAATAACGTAATATAACCTAACCTAACCCAACCTAACATCTCGGCGGTAGTATTTAACAACATTCCTGGCGAGTTGGCCTCTACGCCTCCGTGGGACCTTCACATACATCAATAACGTAATATAATCTAACCTAACCCAACCTATCATCTCGGCGGAAATATTTGAGAACATTCGTGTCGATGTTGGCCTCTACGTCTCCGTGGGATCTTCATATACATGAATAACGTAATATAACCTAACCTAACCCAACCTATCATCTCGGCGGTAATATTTGACAACATTCCTGGCGATTTGGCCTCTACGTCTCCGTGGGGACTTCATATACATCAATAACGTAATCTAACCTAACCTAAACCAACCTATCATGTCGGCGGTAATATTTGAAAACATTCCTGTCGATGTTGGCCTCTACGTCTCCGTGGGACATTCATATACATCAATAACGTATTACTACCTAACCTAACCCAACCTATCATCTCGGCGGAAATATTTGAGAACATTCCTGTCGATGTTGGCCTCTACGTCTCCGTGGGACTTTTATATACATCAATAACGTAATTTAACCTAACCTAACCCAACGTAACATCTCGGCGGTAATATTTGGCAACATTCCTGGCTTGTTGGCCTCTACGTCTCCGTGGGACCTTCATACACATCAATAACGTAATATAACCTAACCTAACCCAACCTAACATCTCGGCGGTAATATTTGAGAGCATTCCTGGCTTGTTGGGCTCTACGTCTCCGTGGGACCTTCATACACATCAATAACGTAACATAACATAACCTAACCCAACCTATCATCTCGGCGGTAATATTTGACAACATTCCTGTCGATGTTGGCCTCTACGTTTCCGTGGGACTTTTATATACATCAATACGTAATTTATCCTAACCTAACCCAAACTATCATCTCGGCGGTAATATTTGACAACATTCCTGGCCAGTTGGCCTCTACGTCTCCGTGGGACCTTCATATACATCAATAACGTAATATAACGTAACCTAAACCAACCTATCATATCGGTGGTAATATTTGACAACATTCCTGGCGATTTGGCCTCTACGTCTCCGTGGGGCCTTCATATACATCAATAACGTAATCTAACCTAACCTAACCCAACCTAACATCTCGTCGGTAATATTTAACAACATTCCTGGCGAGTTGGCCTCTACGCCTCCGTGGGACCTGCATATACATCAATAACGTAATATAACCTAACCCAACCCAACCTAACATCTCGGCACTAATATTTGACAACATTCCTGGCGATTTGGCCTCTACGTCTCCGTGCGTCTTTCATATACATCAATAACGTAATATAACGTAACCTAAACCAACCTATCATATCGGCGATAATATTTGAAAACATTCCTGTCGATGTTGGCCTCTACGTTCCCGTGGGACTTTTATATACATCAATACGTAATATAACCTAACCTAACCCAACCTATCATCTCGGCGGTAATATTTGACAACATTCCTGTCCAGTTGGCCACTACGTCTCCGTGGGACCTTCATATACATCAATAACGTAATATAACGTAACCTAAACCAACCTATCATATCGGTGGTAATAGTTGACAACATTCCTGGCGATTTGGCCTCTACGTCTCCGTGGGGACTTCATATACATCAATAACGTAATCTAACCTAACCTAAACCAACCTATCATGTCGGCGGTAATATTTGAAAACATTCCTGTCGATGTTGGCCTCTACGTCTCCGTGGGACATTCATATACATCAATAACGTATTACTACCTAACCTAACCCAACCTATCATCTCGGCGGAAAGATTTGAGAACATTCCTGTCGATGTTGGCCTCTACGTCTCCGTGGGACTTTTATATACATCAATAACGTAATTTAACCTAACCTAACCCAACGTAACATCTCGGCGGTAATATTTGGCAACATTCCTGGCTTGTTGGCCTCTACGTCTCCGTGGGACCTTCATACACATCAATAACGTAATATAACCTAACCTAACCCAACCTAACATCTCGGCGGTAATATTTGAGAGCATTCCTGGCTTGTTGGGCTCTACGTCTCCGTGGGGCCTTCATACACATCAATAACGTAACATAACATAACCTAACCCAACCTATCATCTCGGCGGTAATATTTGACAACATTCCTGGCCAGTTGGCCTCTACGTCTCCGTGGGACCTTCATATACATCAATAACGTAATATAACGTAACCTAAACCAACCTATCATATCGGTGGTAATATTTGACAACATTCCTGGCGATTTGGCCTCTACGTCTCCGTGGGGCCTTCATATACATCAATAACGTAATCTAACCTAACCTAACCCAACCTAACATCTCGGCGGTAATATTTAACAACATTCCTGGCGAGTTGGCCTCGACGCCTCCGTGGGACCTGCATATACATCAATAACGTAATATAACCTAACCCAACCCAACCTAACATCTCGGCACTAATATTTGACAACATTCCTGGCGATTTGGCCTCTACGTCTCCGTGCGTCTTTCATATACATCAATAACGTAATATAACGTAACCTAAACCAACCTATCATATCGGCGATAATATTTGAAAACATTCCTGTCGATGTTGGCCTCTATGTTCCCGTGGGACTTTTATATACATCAATACGTAATATAACCTAACCTAACCCAACCTATCATCTCGGCGGTAATATTTGACAACATTCCTGTCCAGTTGGCCTCTACGTCTCCGTGAGACCTTCATATACATCAATAACGTAATATAACGTAACCTAAACCAACCTATCATATCGGTGGTAATAGTTGACAACATTCCTGGCGATTTGGACTCTACGTCTCCGTGGGGCCTTCATATACATCAATAACGTAATCTAACCTAACCTCACCCAACCTAACATCTCGGCGGTAATATTTAACAACATTCCTGGCGAGTTGGCCTCTACGCCTCCGTGGGACCTGCATATACATCAATAACGTAATATAACCTAACCCAACCCAACCTAACATCTCGGCACTAATATTTGACATCATTCCTGGCGAGTTGGCCTCTACGTCTCCGTGCGTCCTTCATATACATCAATAACGTAATATAACCTAACCCAACCCAACCTAACATCTCGGCGGTAATATTTGACAACATTCCTGGCGAGTTGGCCTCTACGCCTCCGTGGGACCTGCATATACATCAATAACGTAATATAACCTAACCTAACCCAACCTAACATCTCGGCGGTAGTATTTAACAACATTCCTGGCGAGTTGGCCTCTACGCCTCCGTGGGACCTTCACATACATCAATAACGTAATATAATCTAACCTAACCCAACCTATCATCTCGGCGGAAATATTTGAGAACATTCGTGTCGATGTTGGCCTCTACGTCTCCGTGGGATCTTCATATACATGAATAACGTAATATAACCTAACCTAACCCAACCTATCATCTCGGCGGTAATATTTGACAACATTCCTGGCGATTTGGCCTCTACGTCTCCGTGGGGACTTCATATACATCAATAACGTATTACTACCTAACCTAACCCAACCTATAATCTCGGCGGAAATATTTGAGAACATTCCTGTCGATGTTGGCCTCTACGTCTCCGTGGGACTTTTATATACATCAATAACGTAATTTAACCTAACCTAACCCAACGTAACATCTCGGCGGTAATATTTGGCAACATTCCTGGCTTGTTGGCCTCTACGTCTCCGTGGGACCTTCATACACATCAATAACGTAATATAACCTAACCTAACCCAACCTAACATCTCGGCGGTAATATTTGAGAGCATTCCTGGCTTGTTGGGCTCTACGTCTCCGTGGGGCCTTCATACACATCAATAACGTAACATAACATAACCTAACCCAACCTAACATCTCGGCACTAATACTTGACAACATTACTGGCGAGTTGGCCTCTACGTCTACGTGCGTCCTTCATACACATCAATAACGTAATATAACGTAACCTAACCCAACCAATCATATCGGCGGTAATATTTGACAACATTCCTGGCGAATTGGCCTCTACGTCTCCGTGGGACCTTCATATACATCAATAACGTAATATAACGTAACCTAAACCAACCTATCATATCGGCGGTAATATTTGAAAACATTCCTGTCGATGTTGGCCTCTACGTTTCCGTGGGACTTTTATATACATCAATACGTAATTTAACCTAACCTAACCCAACCTATCATCTCGGCGGTAATATTTGACAACATTCCTGGCCAGTTGGCCTCTACGTCTCCGTGGGACCTTCATATACATCAATAACGTAATATAACGTAACCTAAACCAACCTATCATATCGGTGGTAATATTTGACAACATTCCTGGCGATTTGGCCTCTACGTCTCCGTGGGGCCTTCATATACATCAATAACGTAATCTAACCTAACCTAACCCAACCTAACATCTCGGCGGTAATATTTAACAACATTCCTGGCGAGTTGGCCTCGACGCCTCCGTGGGACCTGCATATACATCAATAACGTAATATAACCTAACCCAACCCAACCTAACATCTCGGCACTAATATTTGACAACATTCCTGGCGATTTGGCCTCTACGTCTCCGTGCGTCTTTCATATACATCAATAACGTAATATAACGTAACCTAAACCAACCTATCATATCGGCGATAATATTTGAAAACATTCCTGTCGATGTTGGCCTCTACGTTCCCGTGGGACTTTTATATACATCAATACGTAATATAACCTAACCTAACCCAACCTATCATCTCGGCGGTAATATTTGACAACATTCCTGTCCAGTTGGCCTCTACGTCTCCGTGAGACCTTCATATACATCAATAACGTAATATAACGTAACCTAAACCAACCTATCATATCGGTGGTAATAGTTGACAACATTCCTGGCGATTTGGCCTCTACGTCTCCGTGGGGCCTTCATATACATCAATAACGTAATCTAACCTAACCTCACCCAACCTAACATCTCGGCGGTAATATTTAACAACATTCCTGGCGAGTTGGCCTCTACGCCTCCGTGGGACCTGCATATACATCAATAACGTAATATAACCTAACCCAACCCAACCTAACATCTCGGCACTAATATTTGACATCATTCCTGGCGAGTTGGCCTCTACGTCTCCGTGCGTCCTTCATATACATCAATAACGTAATATAACCTAACCCAACCCAACCTAACATCTCGGCGGTAATATTTGACAACATTCCTGGCGAGTTGGCCTCTACGCCTCCGTGGGACCTGCATATACATCAATAACGTAATATAACCTAACCTAACCCAACCTAACATCTCGGCGGTAGTATTTAACAACATTCCTGGCGAGTTGGCCTCTACGCCTCCGTGGGACCTTCACATACATCAATAACGTAATATAATCTAACCTAACCCAACCTATCATCTCGGCGGAAATATTTGAGAACATTCGTGTCGATGTTGGCCTCTACGTCTCCGTGGGATCTTCATATACATGAATAACGTAATATAACCTAACCTAACCCAACCTATCATCTCGGCGGTAATATTTGACAACATTCCTGGCGATTTGGCCTCTACGTCTCCGTGGGGACTTCATATACATCAATAACGTAATCTAACCTAACCTAAACCAACCTATCATGTCGGCGGTAATATTTGAAAACATTCCTGTCGATGTTGGCCTCTACGTCTCCGTGGGACATTCATATACATCAATAACGTATTACTACCTAACCTAACCCAACCTATCATCTCGGCGGAAATATTTGAGAACATTCCTGTCGATGTTGGCCTCTACGTCTCCGTGGGACTTTTATATACATCAATAACGTAATTTAACCTAACCTAACCCAACGTAACATCTCGGCGGTAATATTTGGCAACATTCCTGGCTTGTTGGCCTCTACGTCTCCGTGGGACCTTCATACACATCAATAACGTAATATAACCTAACCTAACCCAACCTAACATCTCGGCGGTAATATTTGAGAGCATTCCTGGCTTGTTGGGCTCTACGTCTCCGTGGGACCTTCATACACATCAATAACGTAACATAACATAACCTAACCCAACCTATCATCTCGGCGGTAATATTTGACAACATTCCTGTCGATGTTGGCCTCTACGTTTCCGTGGGACTTTTATATACATCAATACGTAATTTATCCTAACCTAACCCAAACTATCATCTCGGCGGTAATATTTGACAACATTCCTGGCCAGTTGGCCTCTACGTCTCCGTGGGACCTTCATATACATCAATAACGTAATATAACGTAACCTAAACCAACCTATCATATCGGTGGTAATATTTGACAACATTCCTGGCGATTTGGCCTCTACGTCTCCGTGGGGCCTTCATATACATCAATAACGTAATCTAACCTAACCTAACCCAACCTAACATCTCGTCGGTAATATTTAACAACATTCCTGGCGAGTTGGCCTCTACGCCTCCGTGGGACCTGCATATACATCAATAACGTAATATAACCTAACCCAACCCAACCTAACATCTCGGCACTAATATTTGACAACATTCCTGGCGATTTGGCCTCTACGTCTCCGTGCGTCTTTCATATACATCAATAACGTAATATAACGTAACCTAAACCAACCTATCATATCGGCGATAATATTTGAAAACATTCCTGTCGATGTTGGCCTCTACGTTCCCGTGGGACTTTTATATACATCAATACGTAATATAACCTAACCTAACCCAACCTATCATCTCGGCGGTAATATTTGACAACATTCCTGTCCAGTTGGCCACTACGTCTCCGTGGGACCTTCATATACATCAATAACGTAATATAACGTAACCTAAACCAACCTATCATATCGGTGGTAATAGTTGACAACATTCCTGGCGATTTGGCCTCTACGTCTCCGTGGGGACTTCATATACATCAATAACGTAATCTAACCTAACCTAAACCAACCTATCATGTCGGCGGTAATATTTGAAAACATTCCTGTCGATGTTGGCCTCTACGTCTCCGTGGGACATTCATATACATCAATAACGTATTACTACCTAACCTAACCCAACCTATCATCTCGGCGGAAAGATTTGAGAACATTCCTGTCGATGTTGGCCTCTACGTCTCCGTGGGACTTTTATATACATCAATAACGTAATTTAACCTAACCTAACCCAACGTAACATCTCGGCGGTAATATTTGGCAACATTCCTGGCTTGTTGGCCTCTACGTCTCCGTGGGACCTTCATACACATCAATAACGTAATATAACCTAACCTAACCCAACCTAACATCTCGGCGGTAATATTTGAGAGCATTCCTGACTTGTTGGGCTCTACGTCTCCGTGGGACCTTCATACACATCAATAACGTAACATAACATAACCTAACCCAACCTATCATCTCGGCGGTAATATTTGACAACATTCCTGGCCAGTTGGCCTCTACGTCTCCGTGGGACCTTCATATACATCAATAACGTAATATAACGTAACCTAAACTAACCTATCATATCGGTGTTAATATTTGACAACATTCCTGGCGATTTGGCCTCTACGTCTCCGTGGGGCCTTCATATACATCAATAACGTAATCTAACCTAACCTAACCCAACCTAACATCTCGGCGGTAATATTTAACAGCATTCCTGGCGAGTTGGCCTCTACGCCTCCGTGGGACCTGCATATACATCAATAACGTAATATAACCTAACCCAACCCAACCTAACATCTCGGCGGTAATATTTGACAACATTCCTGTCGATGTTGGCCTCTACGTCCCCGTGGGGCCTTCATATACATCAATAACGTAATCTAACCTAACCTAACCCAACCTAACATATCGGCGGTAATATTTAACAACATTCCTGGCGAGTTGGCCTCTACGCCTCCGTGGGACCTGCATATACATCAATAACGTAATATAACCTAACCTAACCCAACCTAACATCTCGGCGGTAGTATTTAACAACATTCCTGGCGAGTTGGCCTCTACGCCTCCGTGGGACCTGCATATACATCAATAACGTAATATAACCTAACCCAACCCAACCTAACATCTCGGCACTAATATTTGACATCATTCCTGGCGAGTTGGCCTCTACGTCTCCGTGCGTCCTTCATATACATCAATAACGTAATATAACCTAACCCAACCCAACCTAACATCTCGGCGGTAATATTTGACAACATTCCTGGCGAGTTGGCCTCTACGCCTCCGTGGGACCTGCATATACATCAATAACGTAATATAACCTAACCTAACCCAACCTAACATCTCGGCGGTAGTATTTAACAACATTCCTGGCGAGTTGGCCTCTACGCCTCCGTGGGACCTTCACATACATCAATAACGTAATATAATCTAACCTAACCCAACCTATCATCTCGGCGGAAATATTTGAGAACATTCGTGTCGATGTTGGCCTCTACGTCTCCGTGGGATCTTCATATACATGAATAACGTAATATAACCTAACCTAACCCAACCTATCATCTCGGCGGTAATATTTGACAACATTCCTGGCGATTTGGCCTCTACGTCTCCGTGGGGACTTCATATACATCAATAACGTAATCTAACCTAACCTAAACCAACCTATCATGTCGGCGGTAATATTTGAAAACATTCCTGTCGATGTTGGCCTCTACGTCTCCGTGGGACATTCATATACATCAATAACGTATTACTACCTAACCTAACCCAACCTATCATCTCGGCGGAAATATTTGAGAACATTCCTGTCGATGTTGGCCTCTACGTCTCCGTGGGACTTTTATATACATCAATAACGTAATTTAACCTAACCTAACCCAACGTAACATCTCGGCGGTAATATTTGGCAACATTCCTGGCTTGTTGGCCTCTACGTCTCCGTGGGACCTTCATACACATCAATAACGTAATATAACCTAACCTAACCCAACCTAACATCTCGGCGGTAATATTTGAGAGCATTCCTGGCTTGTTGGGCTCTACGTCTCCGTGGGGCCTTCATACACATCAATAACGTAACATAACATAACCTAACCCAACCTATCATCTCGGCGGTAATATTTGACAACATTCCTGGCCAGTTGGCCTCTACGTCTCCGTGGGACCTTCATATACATCAATAACGTAATATAACGTAACCTAAACTAACCTATCATATCGGTGGTAATATTTGACAACATTCCTGGCGATTCGGCCTCTACGTCTCCGTGGGGCCTTCATATACATCAATAACGTAATCTAACCTAACCTAACCCAACCTAACATCTCGGCGGTAATATTTAACAACATTCCTGGCGAGTTGGGCTCTACGCCTCTGTGGGACCTGCATATACATCAATAACGTAATATAACCTAACCCAACCCAACCTAACATCTCGGCACTAATACTTGACAACATTACTGGCGAGTTGGCCTCTACGTCTACGTGCGTCCTTCATATACATCAATAACGTAATATAACGTAACCTAACCCAACCAATCATATCGGCGGTAATATTTGACAACATTCCTGGCGAATTGGCCTCTACGTCTCCGTGGGACCTTCATATACATCAATAACGTAATATAACGTAACCTAAACCAACCTATCATATCGGCGGTAATATTTGAAAACATTCCTGTCGATGTTGGCCTCTACGTTTCCGTGGGACTTTTATATACATCAATACGTAATTTAACCTAACCTAACCCAACCTATCATCTCGGCGGTAATATTTGACAACATTCCTGGCCAGTTGGCCTCTACGTCTCCGTGGGACCTTCATATACATCAATAACGTAATATAACGTAACCTAAACCAACCTATCATATCGGTGGTAATATTTGACAACATTCCTGGCGATTTGGCCTCTACGTCTCCGTGGGGCCTTCATATACATCAATAACGTAATCTAACCTAACCTAACCCAACCTAACATCTCGGCGGTAATATTTAACAACATTCCTGGCGAGTTGGCCTCGACGCCTCCGTGGGACCTGCATATACATCAATAACGTAATATAACCTAACCCAACCCAACCTAACATCTCGGCACTAATATTTGACAACATTCCTGGCGATTTGGCCTCTACGTCTCCGTGCGTCTTTCATATACATCAATAACGTAATATAACGTAACCTAAACCAACCTATCATATCGGCGATAATATTTGAAAACATTCCTGTCGATGTTGGCCTCTACGTTCCCGTGGGACTTTTATATACATCAATACGTAATATAACCTAACCTAACCCAACCTATCATCTCGGCGGTAATATTTGACAACATTCCTGTCCAGTTGGCCTCTACGTCTCCGTGAGACCTTCATATACATCAATAACGTAATATAACGTAACCTAAACCAACCTATCATATCGGTGGTTATAGTTGACAACATTCCTGGCGATTTGGCCTCTACGTCTCCGTGGGGCCTTCATATACATCAATAACGTAATCTAACCTAACCTCACCCAACCTAACATCTCGGCGGTAATATTTAACAACATTCCTGGCGAGTTGGCCTCTACGCCTCCGTGGGACCTGCATATACATCAATAACGTAATATAACCTAACCCAACCCAACCTAACATCTCGGCACTAATATTTGACATCATTCCTGGCGAGTTGGCCTCTACGTCTCCGTGCGTCCTTCATATACATCAATAACGTAATATAACCTAACCCAACCCAACCTAACATCTCGGCGGTAATATTTGACAACATTCCTGGCGAGTTGGCCTCTACGCCTCCGTGGGACCTGCATATACATCAATAACGTAATATAACCTAACCTAACCCAACCTAACATCTCGGCGGTAGTATTTAACAACATTCCTGGCGAGTTGGCCTCTACGCCTCCGTGGGACCTTCACATACATCAATAACGTAATATAATCTAACCTAACCCAACCTATCATCTCGGCGGAAATATTTGAGAACATTCGTGTCGATGTTGGCCTCTACGTCTCCGTGGGATCTTCATATACATGAATAACGTAATATAACCTAACCTAACCCAACCTATCATCTCGGCGGTAATATTTGACAACATTCCTGGCGATTTGGCCTCTACGTCTCCGTGGGGACTTCATATACATCAATAACGTAATCTAACCTAACCTAAACCAACCTATCATGTCGGCGGTAATATTTGAAAACATTCCTGTCGATGTTGGCCTCTACGTCTCCGTGGGACATTCATATACATCAATAACGTATTACTACCTAACCTAACCCAACCTATCATCTCGGCGGAAATATTTGAGAACATTCCTGTCGATGTTGGCCTCTACGTCTCCGTGGGACTTTTATATACATCAATAACGTAATTTAACCTAACCTAACCCAACGTAACATCTCGGCGGTAATATTTGGCAACATTCCTGGCTTGTTGGCCTCTACGTCTCCGTGGGACCTTCATACACATCAATAACGTAATATAACCTAACCTAACCCAACCTAACATCTCGGCGGTAATATTTGAGAGCATTCCTGGCTTGTTGGGCTCTACGTCTCCGTGGGACCTTCATACACATCAATAACGTAACATAACATAACCTAACCCAACCTATCATCTCGGCGGTAATATTTGACAACATTCCTGGCCAGTTGGCCTCTACGTCTCCGTGGGACCTTCATATACATCAATAACGTAATATAACGTAACCTAAACTAACCTATCATATCGGTGGTAATATTTGACAACATTCCTGGCGATTCGGCCTCTACGTCTCCGTGGGGCCTTCATATACATCAATAACGTAATCTAACCTAACCTAACCCAACCTAACATCTCGGCGGTAATATTTAACAACATTCCTGGCGAGTTGGCCTCTACGCCTCCGTGGGACCTGCATATACATCAATAACGTAATTTAACCTAACCCAACCCAACCTAACATCTCGGCACTAATACTTGACAACATTCCTGGCGAGTTGGCCTCTACGTCTACGTGCGTCCTTCATATACATCAATAACGTAATATAACGTAACCTAACCCAACCAATCATATCGGCGGTAATATTTGACAACATTCCTGGCGAATTGGCCTCTACGTCTCCGTGGGACCTTCATATACATCAATAACGTAATATAACGTAACCTAAACCAACCTATCATATCGGCGGTAATATTTGAAAACATTCCTGTCGATGTTGGCCTCTACGTTTCCGTGGGACTTTTATATACATCAATACGTAATTTAACCTAACCTAACCCAAACTATCATCTCGGCGGTAATATTTGACAACATTCCTGGCCAGTTGGCCTCTACGTCTCCGTGGGACCTTCATATACATCAATAACGTAATATAACGTAACCTAAACCAACCTATCATATCGGTGGTAATATTTGACAACATTCCTGGCGATTTGGCCCCTACGTCTCCGTGGGGCCTTCATATACATCAATAACGTAATCTAACCTAACCTAACCCAACCTAACATCTCGTCGGTAATATTTAACAACATTCCTGGCGAGTTGGCCTCTACGCCTTCGTGGGACCTGCATATACATCAATAACGTAATATAACCTAACCCAACCCAACCTAACATCTCGGCACTAATATTTGACAACATTCCTGGCGATTTGGCCTCTACGTCTCCGTGCGTCTTTCATATACATCAATAACGTAATATAACGTAACCTAAACCAACCTATCATATCGGCGATAATATTTGAAAACATTCCTGTCGATGTTGGCCTCTACGTTCCCGTGGGACTTTTATATACATCAATACGTAATATAACCTAACCTAACCCAACCTATCATCTCGGCGGTAATATTTGACAACATTCCTGTCCAGTTGGCCACTACGTCTCCGTGGGACCTTCATATACATCAATAACGTAATATAACGTAACCTAAACCAACCTATCATATCGGTGGTAATAGTTGACAACATTCCTGGCGATTTGGCCTCTACGTCTCCGTGGGGCCTTCATATACATCAATAACGTAATCTAACCTAACCTCACCCAACCTAACATCTCGGCGGTAATATTTAACAACATTCCTGGCGAGTTGGCCTCTACGCCTCCGTGGGACCTGCATATACATCAATAACGTAATATAACCTAACCCAACCCAACCTAACATCTCGGCACTAATATTTGACATCATTCCTGGCGAGTTGGCCTCTACGTCTCCGTGCGTCCTTCATATACATCAATAACGTAATATAACCTAACCCAACCCAACCTAACATCTCGGCGGTAATATTTGACAACATTCCTGGCGAGTTGGCCTCTACGCCTCCGTGGGACCTGCATATACATCAATAACGTAATATAACCTAACCTAACCCAACCTAACATCTCGGCGGTAGTATTTAACAACATTCCTGGCGAGTTGGCCTCTACGCCTCCGTGGGACCTTCACATACATCAATAACGTAATATAATCTAACCTAACCCAACCTATCATCTCGGCGGAAATATTTGAGAACATTCGTGTGGATGTTGGCCTCTACGTCTCCGTGGGATCTTCATATACATGAATAACGCAATATAACCTAACCTAACCCAACCTATCATCTCGGCGGTAATATTTGACAACATTCCTGGCGATTTGGCCTCTACGTCTCCGTGGGGACTTCATATACATCAATAACGTAATCTAACCTAACCTAAACCAACCTATCATGTCGGCGGTAATATTTGAAAACATTCCTGTCGATGTTGGCCTCTACGTCTCCGTGGGACATTCATATACATCAATAACGTATTACTACCTAACCTAACCCAACCTATCATCTCGGCGGAAATATTTGAGAACATTCCTGTCGATGTTGGCCTCTACGTCTCCGTGGGACTTTTATATACATCAATAACGTAATTTAACCTAACCTAACCCAACGTAACATCTCGGCGGTAATATTTGGCAACATTCCTGGCTTGTTGGCCTCTACGTCTCCGTGGGACCTTCATACACATCAATAACGTAATATAACCTAACCTAACCCAACCTAACATCTCGGCGGTAATATTTGAGAGCATTCCTGACTTGTTGGGCTCTACGTCTCCGTGGGACCTTCATACACATCAATAACGTAACATAACATAACCTAACCCAACCTAACATCTCGGCGGTAATATTTGACAACATTCCTGGCGAATTGGCCTCTACGTCTCCGTGGGACCTTCATATACATCAATAACGTAATATAACGTAACCTAAACCAACCAATCATATCGGTGTTAATATTTGACATCATTCCTGGCGATTTGCACTCTACGTCTCCGTGGGGCCTTCATATACATCAATAGCGTAATATAACGTAACCTAAACCAACCTATCATATCGGTGGTAATATTTGACAACATTCCTGGCGAGTTGGCCTCTATGTCTCCGTGGGGCATTCATATACATCAATAACGTAATATAACCTAACCTAACCCAACCTATCATCTCGGCAGTAATATTTGACAACATTCCTGTCGAGTTGGCCTCTACGTCTCCGCGGGACTTTTATATACATCAATAACGTAATATAACGTAACCTAACCCAACCTATCATCTCGGCGGTAATATTTGACAACATTCCTGGCCAGTTGGCCTCTACGTCTCCGTGGGGCCTTCATATACATCAATAACGTAATCTAACCTAACCTAACCCAACCTAACATCTCGGCGGTAACATTTAACAACATTCCTGGCGAGTTGGCCTCTACGCCTCCGTGGGACCTGCATATACATCAATAACGTAATATAACCTAACCCAACCCAAACTAACATCTCGGCACTAATACTTGACAACATTCCTGGCGAGTTGGCCTCTACGTCTCCGTGCGTCCTTCATATACATCAATAACGTAATATAACGTAACCTAACCCAACCAATCATATCGGCGGTAATATTTGACAACATTCCTGGCGAATTGGCCTCTACGTCTCCGTGGGACCTTCATATACATCAATAACGTAATATAACGTAACCTAAACCAACCTATCATATCGGCGGTAATAGTTGAAAACATTCATGTCGATGTTGGCCTCTACGTCTCCGTGGGACCTTCATATACATCAATAACGTAAATTAACGTAACCTAAACCAACCTATCATATCGGCGGTAATAGTTGAAAACATTTATGTCGATGTTGGCCTCTACGTCTCCGTGGGACCTTCATATACATCAATAACGTAATATAACCTAACCTAACCCAACCTAATATATCGGCGGTAATATTTAACAACATTCCTGGCCAGTTGGCCTCTACGTCTCCGTGGGACCTTCATATACACCAATAACGTAATATAACGTAACCTAAACCAACCTATCATATCGGCGGTAATATTTGAAAACATTGCTGTCGATGTTGGCCTCTACGTCTCCGTGTGACTTTTATATACATCAATACGTAATTTAACCTAACCTTACCCAACGTAACATCTCGGCGGTAATATTTGATAACATTCCTGGAGAGTTGGCCTCTACGTGTGCGTCGGACCTTCATATACATCAATAACGTAATATAACCTAACCTAACTCAACCTATCATCTCGGCAGTAATATTTGACAACATTCCTGTCGAGTTGGCCTCTACGTCTCCGCGGGACTTTTATATACATCAATAACGTAATATAACGTAACCTAACCCAACCTATCATCTCGGCGGTAATATTTGACAACATTCCTGTCCAGTTGGCCTCTACGTCTCCGTGGGGCCTTCATATACATCAATAACGTAATCTAACCTAACCTAAACCAACCTATCATATCGGTGGTAATATTTGACAACATTCCTGCCGAGTTGGCCTCTATGTCTCCGTGGGGCATTCATATACATCAATAACGTAATATAACCTAACCTAACCCAACCTAATATCTCGGCGGTAATATTTAACAACATTCCTGGCCAGTTGGCCTCTACGTCTCCGTGGGACCTTCATATACACCAATAACGTAATATAACGTAACCAAAACCAACCTATCATATCGGCGGTAATATTTGAAAACATTGCTGTCGATGTTGGCCTCTACGTCTCCGTGTGACTTTTATATACATCAATACGTAATTTAACCTAACCTTACCCAACCTATCATCTCGGCGGTAATATTTGACAACATTCCTGGCCAGTTGGCCTCTACGTCTCCGTGGGACCTTCATATACATCAATAACGTAATATAACGTAACCTAAACCAACCTATCATATCGGTGGTAATATTTGACAACATTCCTGGCGATTTGGCCTCTACGTCTCCGTGGGGCCTTCATATACATCAATAACGTAATCTAACCTAACCTAACCCAACCTAACATCTCGGCGGTAATATTTAACAACATTCCTGGCGAGTTGGCCTCTACGCCTCCGTGGGACCTGCATATACATCAATAACATAATATAACCTAACCCAACCCAACCTAACATCTCGGAACTAATACTTGACAACATTCCTGGCGAGTTGGCCTCTACGTCTACGTGCGTCCTTCATATACATCAATAACGTAATATAACGTAACCTAACCCAACCAATCATCTCGGCGGTAATATTTGACAACATTCCTGGCCAGTTGGCCTCTACGTCTCCGTGGGACCTTCATATACATCAATAACGTAATATAACGTAACCTAAACCAACCTATCATATCGGTGGTAATATTTGACAACATTCCTGGCGATTTGGCCTCTACGTCTCCGTGGGGCCTTCATATACATCAATAACGTAATCTAACCTAACCTAACCCAACCTAACATCTCGGCGGTAATATTTAACAACATTCCTGGCGAGTTGGCCTCTACGCCTCCGTGGGACCTGCATATACATCAATAACGTAATATAACCTAACCCAACCCAACCTAACATCTCGGCACTAATACTTGACAACATTTCTGGCGAGTTGGCCTCTACGTCTACGTGCGTCCTTCATATACATCAATAACGTAATATAACGTAACCTAACCCAACCAATCATATCGGCGGTAATATTTGACAACATTCCTGGCGAATTGGCCTCTACGTCTCCGTGGGGCATTCATATACATCAATAACGTAATATAACCTAACCTAACCCAACCTAATATCTCGGCGGTAATATTTAACAACATTCCTGGCCAGTTGGCCTCTACGTCTCCGTGGGACCTTCATATACACCAATAACGTAATATAACGTAACCTAAACCAACCTATCATATCGGCGGTAATATTTGAAAACATTGCTGTCGATGTTGGCCTCTACGTCTCCGTGTGACTTTTATATACATCAATACGTAATTTAACCTAACCTTACCCAACGTAACATCTCGGTGGTAGTAGTTGACAACATTCCTGGCGAGTTGGCCTCTACGTCTCCGTGCGTCCTTCATATACATCAATAACGTAATATAACCTAACCCAACCCAACCTAACATCTCGGCGGTAATATTTCACAACATTCCTGGCGAGTTGGCCTCTACGCCTCCGTGGGACCTGCATATACATCAATAACGTAATATAACGTAACCTAACCCAACCTAACATCTCGGCGGTAGTATTTAACAACATTCCTGGCGAGTTGGCCTCTACGCCTCCGTGGGACCTTCACATACATCAATAACGTAATATAATCTAACCTAACCCAACCTATCATCTCGGCGGAAATATTTGAGAACATTCGTGTCGATGTTGGCCTCTACGTCTCCGTGGGACATTCATATACATCAATAACGTATTACTACCTAACCTAACACAACCTATCATCTCGGCGGAAATATTTGAGAACATTCCTGTCGATGTTGGCCTCTACGTCTCCGTGGGACTTTTATATACATCAATAACGTAATTTAACCTAACCTAACCCAACGTAACATCTCGGCGGTAATATTTGGCAACATTCCTGGCTTGTTGGCCTCTACGTCTCCGTGGGACCTTCATACACATCAATAACGTAATATAACCTAACCTAACCCAACCTAACATCTCGGCGGTAATATTTGAGAGCATTCCTGGCTTGTTGGGCTCTACGTCTCCGTGGGACCTTCATACACATCAATAACGTAACATAACATAACCTAACCCAACCTATCATCTCGGCGGTAATATTTGACAACATTCCTGGCCAGTTGGCCTCTACGTCTCCGTGGGACCTTCATATACATCAATAACGTAATATAACGTAACCTAAACTAACCTATCATATCGGTGGTAATATTTGACAACATTCCTGGCGATTCGGCCTCTACGTCTCCGTGGGGCCTTCATATACATCAATAACGTAATCTAACCTAACCTAACCCAACCTATCATCTCGGCGGTAATATTTAACAACATTCCTGGCGAGTTGGCCTCTACGCCTCCGTGGGACCTGCATATACATCAATAACGTAATATAACCTAACCCAACCCAACCTAACATCTCGGCACTAATACTTGACAACATTCCTGGCGAGTTGGCCTCTTCGTCTACGTGCGTCCTTCATATACATCAATAACGTAATATAACGTAACCTAACCCAACCAATCATATCGGCGGTAATATTTGACAACATTCCTGGCGAAGTGGCCTCTACGTCTCCGTGGGACCTTCATATACATCAATAACGTAATATAACGTAACCTAAACCAACCTATCATATCGGCGGTAATATTTGAAAACATTGCTGTCGATGTTGGCCTCTACGTCTCCGTGTGACTTTTATATACATCAATACGTAATTTAACCTAACCTTACCCAACGTAACATCTCGGCGGTAATATTTGATAACATTCCTGGAGAGTTGGCCTCTACGTGTGCGTCGGACCTTCATATACATCAATAACGTAATATAACCTAACCTAACTCAACCTATCATCTCGGCAGTAATATTTGACAACATTCCTGTCGAGTTGGCCTCTACGTCTCCGCGGGACTTTTATATACATCAATAACGTAATATAACGTAACCTAACCCAACCTATCATCTCGGCGGTAATATTTGACAACATTCCTGGCCAGTTGGCCTCTACGTCTCCGTGGGGCCTTCATATACATCAATAACGTAATCTAACCTAACCTAACCCAACCTAACATCTCGGCGGTAATATTTAACAACATTCCTGGCGAGTTGGCCTCTACGCCTCCGTGGGACCTGCATATACATCAATAACGTAATATAACCTAACCCAACCCAAACTAACATCTCGGCACTAATATTTAACAACATTCCTGGCCAGTTGGCCTCTACGTCTCCGTGGGACCTTCATATACATCAATAACGTAATATACCGTAACCTAAACCAACCTATCATATCGGTGGTAATATTTGACAACATTCCTGGCGAGTTGGCCTCTATGTCTCCGTGGGGCATTCATATACATCAATAACGTAATATAACCTAACCTAACCCAACCTAATATCTCGGCGGTAATATTTAACAACATTCCTGGCCAGTTGGCCTCTACGTCTCCGTGGGACCTTCATATACACCAATAACGTAATATAACGTAACCAAAACCAACCTATCATATCGGCGGTAATATTTGAAAACATTGCTGTCGATGTTGGCCTCTACGTCTCCGTGTGACTTTTATATACATCAATACGTAATTTAACCTAACCTTACCCAACCTATCATCTCGGCGGTAATATTTGACAACATTCCTGGCCAGTTGGCCTCTACGTCTCCGTGGGACCTTCATATACATCAATAACGTAATATAACGTAACCTAAACCAACCTATCATATCGGTGGTAATATTTGACAACATTCCTGGCGATTTGGCCTCTACGTCACCGTGGGGCCTTCATATACATCAATAACGTAATCTAACCTAACCTAACCCAACCTAACATCTCGGCGGTAATATTTAACAACATTCCTGGCGAGTTGGCCTCTACGCCTCCGTGGGACCTGCATATACATCAATAACATAATATAACCTAACCCAACCCAACCTAACATCTCGGCACTAATACTTGACAACATTCCTGGCGAGTTGGCCTCTACGTCTACGTGCGTCCTTCATATACATCAATAACGTAATATAACGTAACCTAACCCAACCAATCATATCGGCGGTAATATTTGACAACATTCCTGGCGAATTGGCCTCTACGTCTCCGTGGGACCTTCATATACATCAATAACGTAATATAACGTAACCTAAACCAACCTATCATATCGGCGGTAATATTTGAAAACATTCCTGTCGATGTTGGCCTCTACTTTTCCGTGGGACTTTTATATACATCAATACGTAATTTAACCTAACCTAACCCAACCTATCACCTCGGCGGTAATATTTGACAACATTCCTGGCCAGTTGGCCTCTACGTCTCCGTGGGACCTTCATATACATCAATAACGTAATATAACGTAACCTAAACCAACCTATCATATCGGTGGTAATATTTGACAACATTCCTGGCGATTTGGCCTCTACGTCTCCGTGGGGCCTTCATATACATCAATAACGTAATCTAACCTAACCTAACCCAACCTAACATCTCGGCGGTAATATTTAACAACATTCCTGGCGAGTTGGCCTCTACGCCTCCGTGGGACCTGCATATACATCAATAACGTAATATAACCTAACCCAACCCAACCTAACATCTCGGCACTAATACTTGACAACATTTCTGGCGAGTTGGCCTCTACGTCTACGTGCGTCCTTCATATACATCAATAACGTAATATAACGTAACCTAACCCAACCAATCATATCGGCGGTAATATTTGACAACATTCCTGGCGAATTGGCCTCTACGTCTCCGTGGGACCTTCATATACATCAATAACGTAATATAACGTAACCTAAACCAACCTATCATATCGGCGGTAATAGTTGAAAACATTAATGTCGATGTTGGCCTCTACGTCTCCGTGGAACCTTCATATACATCAATAACGTAATATTACCTAACCTAACCCAACCTATCATCTCGGCGGAAATATTTGAGAACATTCCTGGCGAGTTGGCCTCTATGTCTCCGTGGGGTATTCATATACATCAATAACGTAATCTAACCTAACCTAACCCAACCTAACATCTCGGCGGTAATATTTAACAACATTCCTGGCGAGTTGGCCTCTACGTCTCCGTGGGACCTTCATATACACCAATAACGTAATATAACGTAACCTAAACCAACCTATCATATCGGCGGTAATATTTGAAAACATTGTTGTCGATGTTGGCCTCTACGTCTCCGTGTGACTTTTATATACATCAATACGTAATTTAACCTAACCTTACCCAACGTAACATCTCGGCGGTAATATTTGATAACATTCCTGGAGAGTTGGCCTCTACGTGTGCGTCGGACCTTCATATACATCAATAACGTAATATAACCTAACCTAACCCAACCTATCATCTAGGCAGTAATATTTGACAACATTCCTGTCGAGTTGGCCTCTACGTCTCCGCGGGACTTTTATATACATCAATAACGTAATATAACCTAACCCAACCCAACCTAACATCTCGGCGGTAATATTTCACAACATTCCTGGCGAGTTGGCCTCTACGCCTCCGTGGGACCTGCATATACATCAATAACGTAATATAACGTAACCTAACCCAACCTAACATCTCGGCGGTAGTATTTAACAACATTCCTGGCGAGTTGGCCTCTACGCCTCCGTGGGACCTTCACATACATCAATAACGTAATATAATCTAACCTAACCCAACCTATCATCTCGGCGGAAATATTTGAGAACATTCGTGTCGATGTTGGCCTCTACGTCTCCGTGGGACATTCATATACATCAATAACGTATTACTACCTAACCTAACCCAACCTATCATCTCGGCGGAAATATTCGAGAACATTCCTGTCGATGTTGGCCTCTACGTCTCCGTGGGACTTTTATATACATCAATAACGTAATTTAACCTAACCTAACCCAACGTAACATCTCGGCGGTAATATTTGGCAACATTCCTGGCTTGTTGGCCTCTACGTCTCCGTGGGACCTTCATACACATCAATAACGTAATATAACCTAACCTAACCCAACCTAACATCTCGGCGGTAATATTTGAGAGCATTCCTGGCTTGTTGGGCTCTACGTCTCCGTGGGACCTTCATACACATCAATAACGTAACATAACATAACCTAACCCAACCTATCATCTCGGCGGTAATATTTGACAACATTCCTGGCCAGTTGGCCTCTACGTCTCCGTGGGACCTTCATATACATCAATAACGTAATATAACGTAACCTAAACTAACCTATCATATCGGTGGTAATATTTGACAACATTCCTGGCGATTCGGCCTCTACGTCTCCGTGGGGCCTTCATATACATCAATAACGTAATCTAACCTAACCTAACCCAACCTATCATCTCGGCGGTAATATTTAACAACATTCCTGGCGAGTTGGCCTCTACGCCTCCGTGGGACCTGCATATACATCAATAACGTAATATAACCTAACCCAACCCAACCTAACATCTCGGCACTAATACTTGACAACATTCCTGGCGAGTTGGCCTCTTCGTCTACGTGCGTCCTTCATATACATCAATAACGTAATATAACGTAACCTAACCCAACCAATCATATCGGTGGTAATATTTGACAACATTCCTGGCGAAGTGGCCTCTACGTCTCTGTGGGACCTTCATATACATCAATAACGTAATATAACGTAACCTAAACCAACCTATCATATCGGCGGTAATATTTGAAAACATTGCTGTCGATGTTGGCCTCTACGTCTCCGTGTGACTTTTATATACATCAATACGTAATTTAACCTAACCTTACCCAACGTAACATCTCGGCGGTAATATTTGATAACATTCCTGGAGAGTTGGCCTCTACGTGTGCGTCGGACCTTCATATACATCAATAACGTAATATAACCTAACCTAACTCAACCTATCATCTCGGCAGTAATATTTGACAACATTCCTGTCGAGTTGGCCTCTACGTCTCCGCGGGACTTTTATATACATCAATAACGTAATATAACGTAACCTAACCCAACCTATCATCTCGGCGGTAATATTTGACAACATTCCTGGCCAGTTGGCCTCTACGTCTCCGTGGGGCCTTCATATACATCAATAACGTAATCTAACCTAACCTAACCCAACCTAACATCTCGGCGGTAATATTTAACAACATTCCTGGCGAGTTGGCCTCTACGCCTCCGTGGGACCTGCATATACATCAATAACGTAATATAACCTAACCCAACCCAAACTAACATCTCGGCACTAATATTTAACAACATTCCTGGCCAGTTGGCCTCTACGTCTCCGTGGGACCTTCATATACATCAATAACGTAATATACCGTAACCTAAACCAACCTATCATATCGGTGGTAATATTTGACAACATTCCTGGCGAGTTGGCCTCTATGTCTCCGTGGGGCATTCATATACATCAATAACGTAATATAACCTAACCTAACCCAACCTAATATCTCGGCGGTAATATTTAACAACATTCCTGGCCAGTTGGCCTCTACGTCTCCGTGGGACCTTCATATACACCAATAACGTAATATAACGTAACCAAAACCAACCTATCATATCGGCGGTAATATTTGAAAACATTGCTGTCGATGTTGGCCTCTACGTCTCCGTGTGACTTTTATATACATCAATACGTAATTTAACCTAACCTTACCCAACCTATCATCTCGGCGGTAATATTTGACAACATTCCTGGCCAGTTGGCCTCTACGTCTCCGTGGGACCTTCATATACATCAATAACGTAATATAACGTAACCTAAACCAACCTATCATATCGGTGGTAATATTTGACAACATTCCTGGCGATTTGGCCTCTACGTCTCCGTGGGGCCTTCATATACATCAATAACGTAATCTAACCTAACCTAACCCAACCTAACATCTCGGCGGTAATATTTAACAACATTCCTGGCGAGTTGGCCTCTACGCCTCCGTGGGACCTGCATATACATCAATAACATAATATAACCTAACCCAACCCAACCTAACATCTCGGCACTAATACTTGACAACATTCCTGGCGAGTTGGCCTCTACGTCTACGTGCGTCCTTCATATACATCAATAACGTAATATAACGTAACCTAACCCATCCAATCATATCGGCGGTAATATTTGACAACATTCCTGGCGAATTGGCCTCTACGTCTCCGTGGGACCTTCATATACATCAATAACGTAATATAACGTAACCTAAACCAACCTATCATATCGGCGGTAATATTTGAAAACATTCCTGTCGATGTTGGCCTCTACTTTTCCGTGGGACTTTTATATACATCAATACGTAATTTAACCTAACCTAACCCAACCTATCACCTCGGCGGTAATATTTGACAACATTCCTGGCCAGTTGGCCTCTACGTCTCCGTGGGACCTTCATATACATCAATAACGTAATATAACGTAACCTAAACCAACCTATCATATCGGTGGTAATATTTGACAACATTCCTGGCGATTTGGCCTCTACGTCTCCGTGGGGCCTTCATATACATCAATAACGTAATCTAACCTAACCTAACCCAACCTAACATCTCGGCGGTAATATTTAACAACATTCCTGGCGAGTTGGCCTCTACGCCTCCGTGGGACCTGCATATACATCAATAACGTAATATAACCTAACCCAACCCAACCTAACATCTCGGCACTAATACTTGACAACATTTCTGGCGAGTTGGCCTCTACGTCTACGTGCGTCCTTCATATACATCAATAACGTAATATAACGTAACCTAACCCAACCAATCATATCGGCGGTAATATTTGACAACATTCCTGGCGAATTGGCCTCTACGTCTCCGTGGGACCTTCATATACATCAATAACGTAATATAACGTAACCTAAACCAACCTATCATATCGGCGGTAATAGTTGAAAACATTAATGTCGATGTTGGCCTCTACGTCTCCGTGGAACCTTCATATACATCAATAACGTAATATTACCTAACCTAACCCAACCTATCATCTCGGCGGAAATATTTGAGAACATTCCTGGCGAGTTGGCCTCTATGTCTCCGTGGGGTATTCATATACATCAATAACGTAATCTAACCTAACCTAACCCAACCTAACATCTCGGCGGTAATATTTAACAACATTCCTGGCGAGTTGGCCTCTACGTCTCCGTGGGACCTTCATATACACCAATAACGTAATATAACGTAACCTAAACCAACCTATCATATCGGCGGTAATATTTGAAAACATTGTTGTCGATGTTGGCCTCTACGTCTCCGTGTGACTTTTATATACATCAATACGTAATTTAACCTAACCTTACCCAACGTAACATCTCGGCGGTAATATTTGATAACATTCCTGGAGAGTTGGCCTCTACGTGTGCGTCGGACCTTCATATACATCAATAACGTAATATAACCTAACCTAACCCAACCTATCATCTAGGCAGTAATATTTGACAACATTCCTGTCGAGTTGGCCTCTACGTCTCCGCGGGACTTTTATATACATCAATAACGTAATATAACCTAACCCAACCCAACCTAACATCTCGGCGGTAATATTTCACAACATTCCTGGCGAGTTGGCCTCTACGCCTCCGTGGGACCTGCATATACATCAATAACGTAATATAACGTAACCTAACCCAACCTAACATCTCGGCGGTAGTATTTAACAACATTCCTGGCGAGTTGGCCTCTACGCCTCCGTGGGACCTTCACATACATCAATAACGTAATATAATCTAACCTAACCCAACCTATCATCTCGGCGGAAATATTTGAGAACATTCGTGTCGATGTTGGCCTCTACGTCTCCGTGGGACATTCATATACATCAATAACGTATTACTACCTAACCTAACCCAACCTATCATCTCGGCGGAAATATTTGAGAACATTCCTGTCGATGTTGGCCTCTACGTCTCCGTGGGACTTTTATATACATCAATAACGTAATTTAACCTAACCTAACCCAACGTAACATCTCGGCGGTAATATTTGGCAACATTCCTGGCTTGTTGGCCTCTACGTCTCCGTGGGACCTTCATACACATCAATAACGTAATATAACCTAACCTAACCCAACCTAACATCTCGGCGGTAATATTTGAGAGCATTCCTGGCTTGTTGGGCTCTACGTCTCCGTGGGACCTTCATACACATCAATAACGTAACATAACATAACCTAACCCAACCTATCATCTCGGCGGTAATATTTGACAACATTCCTGGCCAGTTGGCCTCTACGTCTCCGTGGGACCTTCATATACATCAATAACGTAATATAACGTAACCTAAACTAACCTATCATATCGGTGGTAATATTTGACAACATTCCTGGCGATTCGGCCTCTACGTCTCCGTGGGGCCTTCATATACATCAATAACGTAATCTAACCTAACCTAACCCAACCTATCATCTCGGCGGTAATATTTAACAACATTCCTGGCGAGTTGGCCTCTACGCCTCCGTGGGACCTGCATATACATCAATAACGTAATATAACCTAACCCAACCCAACCTAACATCTCGGCACTAATACTTGACAACATTCCTGGCGAGTTGGCCTCTTCGTCTACGTGCGTCCTTCATATACATCAATAACGTAATATAACGTAACCTAACCCAACCAATCATATCGGCGGTAATATTTGACAACATTCCTGGCGAAGTGGCCTCTACGTCTCCGTGGGACCTTCATATACATCAATAACGTAATATAACGTAACCTAAACCAACCTATCATATCGGCGGTAATATTTGAAAACATTGCTGTCGATGTTGGCCTCTACGTCTCCGTGTGACTTTTATATACATCAATACGTAATTTAACCTAACCTTACCCAACGTAACATCTCGGCGGTAATATTTGATAACATTCCTGGAGAGTTGGCCTCTACGTGTGCGTCGGACCTTCATATACATCAATAACGTAATATAACCTAACCTAACTCAACCTATCATCTCGGCAGTAATATTTGACAACATTCCTGTCGAGTTGGCCTCTACGTCTCCGCGGGACTTTTATATACATCAATAACGTAATATAACGTAACCTAACCCAACCTATCATCTCGGCGGTAATATTTGACAACATTCCTGGCCAGTTGGCCTCTACGTCTCCGTGGGGCCTTCATATACATCAATAACGTAATCTAACCTAACCTAACCCAACCTAACATCTCGGCGGTAATATTTAACAACATTCCTGGCGAGTTGGCCTCTACGCCTCCGTGGGACCTGCATATACATCAATAACGTAATATAACCTAACCCAACCCAAACTAACATCTCGGCACTAATATTTAACAACATTCCTGGCCAGTTGGCCTCTACGTCTCCGTGGGACCTTCATATACATCAATAACGTAATATACCGTAACCTAAACCAACCTATCATATCGGTGGTAATATTTGACAACATTCCTGGCGAGTTGGCCTCTATGTCTCCGTGGGGCATTCATATACATCAATAACGTAATATAACCTAACCTAACCCAACCTAATATCTCGGCGGTAATATTTAACAACATTCCTGGCCAGTTGGCCTCTACGTCTCCGTGGGACCTTCATATACACCAATAACGTAATATAACGTAACCAAAACCAACCTATCATATCGGCGGTAATATTTGAAAACATTGCTGTCGATGTTGGCCTCTACGTCTCCGTGTGACTTTTATATACATCAATACGTAATTTAACCTAACCTTACCCAACCTATCATCTCGGCGGTAATATTTGACAACATTCCTGGCCAGTTGGCCTCTACGTCTCCGTGGGACCTTCATATACATCAATAACGTAATATAACGTAACCTAACCCAACCAATCATATCGGCGGTAATATTTGACAACATTCCTGGCGAATTGGCCTCTACGTCTCCGTGGGACCTTCATATACATCAATAACGTAATATAACGTAACCTAAACCAACCTATCATATCGGCGGTAATAGTTGAAAACATTAATGTCGATGTTGGCCTCTACGTCTCCGTGGAACCTTCATATACATCAATAACGTAATATTACCTAACCTAACCCAACCTATCATCTCGGCGGAAATATTTGAGAACATTCCTGGCGAGTTGGCCTCTATGTCTCCGTGGGGTATTCATATACATCAATAACGTAATCTAACCTAACCTAACCCAACCTAACATCTCGGCGGTAATATTTAACAACATTCCTGGCGAGTTGGCCTCTACGTCTCCGTGGGACCTTCATATACACCAATAACGTAATATAACGTAACCTAAACCAACCTATCATATCGGCGGTAATATTTGAAAACATTGTTGTCGATGTTGGCCTCTACGTCTCCGTGTGACTTTTATATACATCAATACGTAATTTAACCTAACCTTACCCAACGTAACATCTCGGTGGTAGTAGTTGACAACATTCCTGGCGAGTTGGCCTCTACGTCTCCGTGCGTCCTTCATATACATCAATAACGTAATATAACCTAACCCAACCCAACCTAACATCTCGGCGGTAATATTTGACAACATTCCTGGCGAGTTGGCCTCTACGCCTCCGTGGGACCTGCATATACATCAATAACGTAATATAACCTAACCTAACCCAACCTAACATCTCGGCGGTAGTATTTAACAACATTCCTGGCGAGTTGGCCTCTACGCCTCCGTGGGACCTTCACATACATCAATAACGTAATATAATCTAACCTAACCCAACCTATCATCTCGGCGGAAATATTTGAGAACATTCGTGTCGATGTTGGCCTCTACGTCTCCGTGGGACATTCATATACATCAATAACGTATTACTACCTAACCTAACCCAACCTATCATCTCGGCGGAAATATTTGAGAACATTCCTGTCGATGTTGGCCTCTACGTCTCCGTGGGACTTTTATATACATCAATAACGTAATTTAACCTAACCTAACCCAACGTAACATCCCGGCGGTAATATTTGGCAACATTCCTGGCTTGTTGGCCTCTACGTCTCCGTGGGACCTTCATACACATCAATAACGTAATATAACCTAACCTAACCCAACCTAACATCTCGGCGGTAATATTTGAGAGCATTCCTGGCTTGTTGGGCTCTACGTCTCCGTGGGACCTTCATACACATCAATAACGTAACATAACATAACCTAACCCAACCTATCATCTCGGCGGTAATATTTGACAACATTCCTGGCCAGTTGGCCTCTACGTCTCCGTGGGACCTTCATATACATCAATAACGTAATATAACGTAACCTAAACTAACCTATCATATCGGTGGTAATATTTGACAACATTCCTGGCGATTCGGCCTCTACGTCTCCGTGGGGCCTTCATATACATCAATAACGTAATCTAACCTAACCTAACCCAACCTAACATCTCGGCGGTAATATTTAACAACATTCCTGGCGAGTTGGCCTCTACGCCTCCGTGGGACCTGCATATACATCAATAACGTAATATAACCTAACCCAACCCAACCTAACATCTCGGCACTAATACTTGACAACATTCCTGGCGAGTTGGCCTCTTCGTCTACGTGCGTCCTTCATATACATCAATAACGTAATATAACGTAACCTAACCCAACCAATCATATCGGCGGTAATATTTGACAACATTCCTGGCGAAGTGGCCTCTACGTCTCCGTGGGACCTTCATATACATCAATAACGTAATATAACGTAACCTAAACCAACCTATCATATCGGCGGTAATATTTGAAAACATTGCTGTCGATGTTGGCCTCTACGTCTCCGTGTGACTTTTATATACAACAATACGTAATTTAACCTAACCTTACCCAACGTAACATCTCGGCGGTAATATTTGATAACATTCCTGGAGAGTTGGCCTCTACGTGTGCGTCGGACCTTCATATACATCAATAACGTAATATAACCTAACCTAACTCAACCTATCATCTCGGCAGTAATATTTGACAACATTCCTGTCGAGTTGGCCTCTACGTCTCCGCGGGACTTTTATATACATCAATAACGTAATATAACGTAACCTAACCCAACCTATCATCTCGGCGGTAATATTTGACAACATTCCTGGCCAGTTGGCCTCTACGTCTCCGTGGGGCCTTCATATACATCAATAACGTAATCTAACCTAACCTAACCCAACCTAACATCTCGGCGGTAATATTTAACAACATTCCTGGCGAGTTGGCCTCTACGCCTCCGTGGGACCTGCATATACATCAATAACGTAATATAACCTAACCCAACCCAAACTAACATCTCGGCACTAATATTTAACAACATTCCTGGCCAGTTGGCCTCTACGTCTCCGTGGGACCTTCATATACATCAATAACGTAATATACCGTAACCTAAACCAACCTATCATATCGGTGGTAATATTTGACAACATTCCTGGCGAGTTGGCCTCTATGTCTCCGTGGGGCATTCATATACATCAATAACGTAATATAACCTAACCTAACCCAACCTAATATCTCGGCGGTAATATTTAACAACATTCCTGGCCAGTTGGCCTCTACGTCTCCGTGGGACCTTCATATACACCAATAACGTAATATAACGTAACCAAAACCAACCTATCATATCGGCGGTAATATTTGAAAACATTGCTGTCGATGTTGGCCTCTACGTCTCCGTGTGACTTTTATATACATCAATACGTAATTTAACCTAACCTTACCCAACCTATCATCTCGGCGGTAATATTTGACAACATTCCTGGCCAGTTGGCCTCTACGTCTCCGTGGGACCTTCATATACATCAATAACGTAATATAACGTAACCTAAACCAACCTATCATATCGGTGGTAATATTTGACAACATTCCTGGCGATTTGGCCTCTACGTCTCCGTGGGGCCTTCATATACATCAATAACGTAATCTAACCTAACCTAACCCAACCTAACATCTCGGCGGTAATATTTAACAACATTCCTGGCGAGTTGGCCTCTACGCCTCCGTGGGACCTGCATATACATCAATAACATAATATAACCTAACCCAACCCAACCTAACATCTCGGCACTAATACTTGACAACATTCCTGGCGAGTTGGCCTCTACGTCTACGTGCGTCCTTCATATACATCAATAACGTAATATAACGTAACCTAACCCAACCAATCATATCGGCGGTAATATTTGACAACATTCCTGGCGAATTGGCCTCTACGTCTCCGTGGGACCTTCATATACATCAATAACGTAATATAACGTAACCTAAACCAACCTATCATATCGGCGGTAATATTTGAAAACATTCCTGTCGATGTTGGCCTCTACGTTTCCGTGGGACTTTTATATACATCAATACGTAATTTAACCTAACCTAACCCAACCTATCATCTCGGCGGTAATATTTGACAACATTCCTGGCCAGTTGGCCTCTACGTCTCCGTGGGACCTTCATATACATCAATAACGTAATATAACGTAACCTAAACCAACCTATCATATCGGTGGTAATATTTGACAACATTCCTGGCGATTTGGGCTCTACGTCTCCGTGGGGCCTTCATATTCATCAATAACGTAATCTAACCTAACCTAACCCAACCTAACATCTCGGCGGTAATATTTAACAACATTCCTGGCGAGTTGGCCTCTACGGCTCCGTGGGACCTGCATATACATCAATAACGTAATATAACCTAACCCAACCCAACCTAACATCTCGGCAATAATACTTGACAACATTTCTGGCGAGTTGGCCTCTACGTCTACGTGCGTCCTTCATATACATCAATAACGTAATATAACGTAACCTAACCCAACCAATCATATCGGCGGTAATATTTGACAACATTCCTGGCGAATTGGCCTCTACGTCTCCGTGGGACCTTCATATACATCAATAACGTAATATAACGTAACCTAAACCAACCTATCATATCGGCGGTAATATTTGAAAACATTCCTGTCGATGTTGGCCTCTACGTTTCCGTGGGACTTTTATATACATCAATACGTAATTTAACCTAACCTAACCCAACCTATCATCTCGGCGGTAATATTTGACAACATTCCTGGCCAGTTGGCCTCTACGTCTCCGTGGGACCTTCATATACATCAATAACGTAATATAACGTAACCTAAACCAACCTATCATATCGGTGGTAATATTTGACAACATTCCTGGCGATTTGGCCTCTACGTCTCCGTGGGGCCTTCATATACATCAATAACGTAATCTAACCTAACCTAACCCAACCTAACATCTCGGCGGTAATATTTAACAACATTCCTGGCGAGTTGGCCTCTACGCCTCCGTGGGACCTGCATATACATCAATAACGTAATATAACCTAACCCAACCCAACCTAACATCTCGGCAATAATACTTGACAACATTTCTGGCGAGTTGGCCTCTACGTCTACGTGCGTCCTTCATATACATCAATAACGTAATATAACGTAACCTAACCCAACCAATCATATCGGCGGTAATATTTGACAACGTTTCTGGCGAATTGGCCTCTACGTCTCCGTGGGACCTTCATATACATCAATAACGTAATATAACGTAACCTAAACCAACCTATCATATCGGCGGTAATAGTTGAAAACATTAATGTCGATGTTGGCCTCTACGTCTCCGTGGAACCTTCATATACATCAATAACGTAATATTACCTAACCTAACCCAACCTATCATCTCGGCGGAAATATTTGAGAACATTCCTGGCGAGTTGGCCTCTATGTCTCCGTGGGGTATTCATATACATCAATAACGTAATATAACCTAACCCAACCCAACCTAACATCTCGGCGGTAATATTTGACAACATTCCTGGCGAGTTGGCCTCTACGCCTCCGTGGGACCTGCATATACATCAATAACGTAATATAACCTAACCTAACCCAACCTAACATCTCGGCGGTAGTATTTAACAACATTCCTGGCGAGTTGGCCTCTACGCCTCCGTGGGACCTTCACATACATCAATAACGTAATATAATCTAACCTAACCCAACCTATCATCTCGGCGGAAATATTTGAGAACATTCGTGTCGATGTTGGCCTCTACGTCTCCGTGGGACATTCATATACATCAATAACGTATTACTACCTAACCTAACCCAACCTATCATCTCGGCGGAAATATTTGAGAACATTCCTGTCGATGTTGGCCTCTACGTCTCCGTGGGACTTTTATATACATCAATAACGTAATATAACGTAACCAAAACCAACCTATCATATCGGCGGTAATATTTGAAAACATTGCTGTCGATGTTGGCCTCTACGTCTCCGTGTGACTTTTATATACATCAATACGTAATTTAACCTAACCTTACCCAACCTATCATCTCGGCGGTAATATTTGACAACATTCCTGGCCAGTTGGCCTCTACGTCTCCGTGGGACCTTCATATACATCAATAACGTAATATAACGTAACCTAAACCAACCTATCATATCGGTGGTAATATTTGACAACATTCCTGGCGATTTGGCCTCTACGTCTCCGTGGGGCCTTCATATACATCAATAACGTAATCTAACCTAACCTAACCCAACCTAACATCTCGGCGGTAATATTTAACAACATTCCTGGCGAGTTGGCCTCTACGCCTCCGTGGGACCTGCATATACATCAATAACATAATATAACCTAACCCAACCCAACCTAACATCTCGGCACTAATACTTGACAACATTCCTGGCGAGTTGGCCTCTACGTCTACGTGCGTCCTTCATATACATCAATAACGTAATATAACGTAACCTAACCCAACCAATCATATCGGCGGTAATATTTGACAACATTCCTGGCGAATTGGCCTCTACGTCTCCGTGGGACCTTCATATACATCAATAACGTAATATAACGTAACCTAAACCAACCTATCATATCGGCGGTAATATTTGAAAACATTCCTGTCGATGTTGGCCTCTACGTTTCCGTGGGACTTTTATATACATCAATACGTAATTTAACCTAACCTAACCCAACCTATCATCTCGGCGGTAATATTTGACAACATTCCTGGCCAGTTGGCCTCTACGTCTCCGTGGGACCTTCATATACATCAATAACGTAATATAACGTAACCTAAACCAACCTATCATATCGGTGGTAATATTTGACAACATTCCTGGCGATTTGGGCTCTACGTCTCCGTGGGGCCTTCATATTCATCAATAACGTAATCTAACCTAACCTAACCCAACCTAACATCTCGGCGGTAATATTTAACAACATTCCTGGCGAGTTGGCCTCTACGGCTCCGTGGGACCTGCATATACATCAATAACGTAATATAACCTAACCCAACCCAACCTAACATCTCGGCAATAATACTTGACAACATTTCTGGCGAGTTGGCCTCTACGTCTACGTGCGTCCTTCATATACATCAATAACGTAATATAACGTAACCTAACCCAACCAATCATATCGGCGGTAATATTTGACAACATTCCTGGCGAATTGGCCTCTACGTCTCCGTGGGACCTTCATATACATCAATAACGTAATATAACGTAACCTAAACCAACCTATCATATCGGCGGTAATATTTGAAAACATTCCTGTCGATGTTGGCCTCTACGTTTCCGTGGGACTTTTATATACATCAATACGTAATTTAACCTAACCTAACCCAACCTATCATCTCGGCGGTAATATTTGACAACATTCCTGGCCAGTTGGCCTCTACGTCTCCGTGGGACCTTCATATACATCAATAACGTAATATAACGTAACCTAAACCAACCTATCATATCGGTGGTAATATTTGACAACATTCCTGGCGATTTGGCCTCTACGTCTCCGTGGGGCCTTCATATACATCAATAACGTAATCTAACCTAACCTAACCCAACCTAACATCTCGGCGGTAATATTTAACAACATTCCTGGCGAGTTGGCCTCTACGCCTCCGTGGGACCTGCATATACATCAATAACGTAATATAACCTAACCCAACCCAACCTAACATCTCGGCAATAATACTTGACAACATTTCTGGCGAGTTGGCCTCTACGTCTACGTGCGTCCTTCATATACATCAATAACGTAATATAACGTAACCTAACCCAACCAATCATATCGGCGGTAATATTTGACAACGTTTCTGGCGAATTGGCCTCTACGTCTCCGTGGGACCTTCATATACATCAATAACGTAATATAACGTAACCTAAACCAACCTATCATATCGGCGGTAATAGTTGAAAACATTAATGTCGATGTTGGCCTCTACGTCTCCGTGGAACCTTCATATACATCAATAACGTAATATTACCTAACCTAACCCAACCTATCATCTCGGCGGAAATATTTGAGAACATTCCTGGCGAGTTGGCCTCTATGTCTCCGTGGGGTATTCATATACATCAATAACGTAATATAACCTAACCCAACCCAACCTAACATCTCGGCGGTAATATTTGACAACATTCCTGGCGAGTTGGCCTCTACGCCTCCGTGGGACCTGCATATACATCAATAACGTAATATAACCTAACCTAACCCAACCTAACATCTCGGCGGTAGTATTTAACAACATTCCTGGCGAGTTGGCCTCTACGCCTCCGTGGGACCTTCACATACATCAATAACGTAATATAATCTAACCTAACCCAACCTATCATCTCGGCGGAAATATTTGAGAACATTCGTGTCGATGTTGGCCTCTACGTCTCCGTGGGACATTCATATACATCAATAACGTATTACTACCTAACCTAACCCAACCTATCATCTCGGCGGAAATATTTGAGAACATTCCTGTCGATGTTGGCCTCTACGTCTCCGTGGGACTTTTATATACATCAATAACGTAATTTAACCTAACCTAACCCAACGTAACATCTCGGCGGTAATATTTGGCAACATTCCTGGCTTGTTGGCCTCTACGTCTCCGTGGGACCTTCATACACATCAATAACGTAATATAACCTAACCTAACCCAACCTAACATCTCGGCGGTAATATTTGAGAGCATTCCTGGCTTGTTGGGCTCTACGTCTCCGTGGGACCTTCATACACATCAATAACGTAACATAACATAACCTAACCCAACCTATCATCTCGGCGGTAATATTTGACAACATTCCTGGCCAGTCGGCCTCTACGTCTCCGTGGGACCTTCATATACATCAATAACGTAATATAACGTAACCTAAACTAACCTATCATATCGGTGGTAATATTTGACAACATTCCTGGCGATTCGGCCTCTACGTCTCCGTGGGGCCTTCATATACATCAATAACGTAATCTAACCTAACCTAACCCAACCTAACATCTCGGCGGTAATATTTAACAACATTCCTGGCGAGTTGGCCTCTACGCCTCCGTGGGACCTGCATATACATCAATAACGTAATCTAACCTAACCTAACCCAACCTAACATCTCGGCGGTAATATTTAACAACATTCCTGGCGAGTTGGCCTCTACGCCTCCGTGGGACCTGCATATACATCAATAACGTAATATAACCTAACCCAACCCAAACTAACATCTCGGCACTAATATTTAACAACATTCCTGGCCAGTTGGCCTCTACGTCTCCGTGGGACCTTCATATACATCAATAACGTAATATACCGTAACCTAACCCAACCAATCATATCGGCGGTAATATTTGACAACATTCCTGGCGAATTGGCCTCTACGTCTCCGTGGGACCTTCATATACATCAATAACGTAATATAACGTAACCTAAACCAACCTATCATATCGGCGGTAATAGTTGAAAACTTTCATGTCGATGTTGGCCTCTACGTCTCCGTGGGACCTTCATATACATCAATAACGTAATATTACCTAACCTAACACAACCTATCATCTCGGCGGAAATATTTGAGAACATTCCTGGCGAGTTGGCCTCTATGTCTCCGTGGGGCATTCATATACATCAATAACGTAGTATAACCTAACCTAACCCAACCTAACCTTTCGGCGCTATTATTTGACAGCATTCCTGTTGAGTTGGCCTCTACGTCTCCGAGGGAATTTTATATACATCAATAGCGTAATATAACTTAACCTACCCCAAACTAACATCTCGGCGCTATTATTTGATAACATTCCTGTCGAGTTGGCCTCTACGTCTCCGTGGGGCCTTCATATACATCAATAACGTAATATAACGTAACCTAAACCAACCTATCATATCGGTGGTAATATTTGACAACATTCCTGGCGAGTTGGCCTCTATGTCTCCGTGGGGCATTCATATACATCAATAACGTAATATAACCTAACCTAACCCAACCTAATATCTCGGCGGTAATATTTAACAACATTCCTGACCAGTTGGCCTCTACGTCTCCGTGGGACCTTCATATACACCAATAACGTAATATAACGTAACCTAAACCAACCTATCATATCGGCGGTAATATTTGAAAACATTGCTGTCGATGTTGGCCTCTACGTCTCCGTGTGACTTTTATATACATCAATACGTAATTTAACCTAACCTTACCCAACGTAACATCTCGGTGGTAGTAGTTGACAACATTCCTGGCGAGTTGGCCTCTACGTCTCCGTGCGTCCTTCATATACATCAATAACGTAATATAACCTAACCCAACCCAACCTAACATCTCGGCGGTAATATTTGACAACATTCCTGGCGAGTTGGCCTCTACGCCTCCGTGGGACCTGCATATACATCAATAACGTAATATAACCTAACCTAACCCAACCTAACATCTCGGCGGTAGTATTTAACAACATTCCTGGCGAGTTGGCCTCTACGCCTCCGTGGGACCTTCACATACATCAATAACGTAATATAATCTAACCTAACCCAACCTATCATCTCGGCGGAAATATTTGAGAACATTCGTGTCGATGTTGGCCTCTACGTCTCCGTGGGACATTCATATACATCAATAACGTATTACTACCTAACCTAACCCAACCTATCATCTCGGCGGAAATATTTGAGAACATTCCTGTCGATGTTGGCCTCTACGTCTCCGTGGGACTTTTATATACATCAATAACGTAATTTAACCTAACCTAACCCAACGTAACATCTCGGCGGTAATATTTGGCAACATTCCTGGCTTGTTGGCCTCTACGTCTCCGTGGGACCTTCATACACATCAATAACGTAATATAACCTAACCTAACCCAACCTAACATCTCGGCGGTAATATTTGAGAGCATTCCTGGCTTGTTGGGCTCTACGTCTCCGTGGGACCTTCATACACATCAATAACGTAACATAACATAACCTAACCCAACCTATCATCTCGGCGGTAATATTTGACAACATTCCTGGCCAGTTGGCCTCTACGTCTCCGTGGGACCTTCATATACATCAATAACGTAATATAACGTAACCTAAACTAACCTATCATATCGGTGGTAATATTTGACAACATTCCTGGCGATTCGGCCTCTACGTCTCCGTGGGGCCTTCATATACATCAATAACGTAATCTAACCTAACCTAACCCAACCTAACATCTCGGCGGTAATATTTAACAACATTCCTGGCGAGTTGGCCTCTACGCCTCCGTGGGACCTGCATATACATCAATAACGTAATATAACCTAACCCAACCCAACCTAACATCTCGGCACTAATACTTGACAACATTCCTGGCGAGTTGGCCTCTACGTCTACGTGCGTCCTTCATATACATCAATAACGTAATATAACGTAACCTAACCCAACCAATCATATCGGCGGTAATATTTGACAACATTCCTGGCGAAGTGGCCTCTACGTCTCCGTGGGACCTTCATATACATCAATAACGTAATATAACGTAACCTAAACCAACCTATCATATCGGCGGTAATATTTGAAAACATTCCTGTCGATGTTGGCCTCTACGTTTCCGTGGGACTTTTATATACATCAATACGTAATTTAACCTAACCTAACCCAACCTATCATCTCGGCGGTAATATTTGACAACATTCCTGGCCAGTTGGCCTCTACGTCTCCGTGGGACCTTCATATACATCAATAACGTAATATATCGTAACCTAAACTAACCTATCATATCGGTGGTAATATTTGACAACATTCCTGGCGATTCGGCCTCTACGTCTCCGTGGGGCCTTCATATACATCAATAACGTAATCTAACCTAACCTAACCCAACCTAACATCTCGGCGGTAATATTTAACAACATTCCTGGCGAGTTGGCCTCTACGCCTCCGTGGGACCTGCATATACATCAATAACGTAATATAACCTAACCCAACCCAACCTAACATCTCGGCACTAATACTTGACAACATTCCTGGCGAGTTGGCCTCTACGTCTACGTGCGTCCTTCATATACATCAATAACGTAATATAACGTAACCTAACCCAACCAATCATATCGGCGGTAATATTTGACAACATTCCTGGCGAAGTGGCCTCTACGTCTCCGTGGGACCTTCATATACATCAATAACGTAATATAACGTAACCTAAACCAACCTATCATATCGGTGGTAATAGTTGACAACATTCCTGGCGATTTGGCCTCTACGTCTCCGTGGGGCCTTCATATACATCAATAACGTAATCTAACCCAACCTAACCCAACCTAACATCTCGGCGGTAATATTTAACAACATTCCTGGCGAGTTGGCCTCTACGCCTCCGTGGGACCTGCATATACATCAATAACGTAATATAACATAACCCAACCCAACCTAACATCTCGGCACTAATATTTGACATCATTCCTGGCGAGTTGGCCTCTACGTCTCCGTGCGTCCTTCATATACATCAATAACGTAATATAACCTAACCCAACCCAACCTAACATCTCGGCGGTAATATTTGACAACATTCCTGGCGAGTTGGCCTCTACGCCTCCGTGGGACCTGCATATACATCAATAACGTAATATAACCTAACCTAACCCAACCTAACATCTCGGCGGTAGTATTTAACAACATTCCTGGCGAGTTGGCCTCTACGCCTCCGTGGGACCTTCACATACATCAATAACGTAATATAATCTAACCTAAGCCAACCTATCATCTCGGCGGAAATATTTGAGAACATTCGTGTCGATGTTGGCCTCTACGTCTCCGTGGGATCTTCATATACATGAATAACGTAATATAACCTAACCTAACCCAACCTATCATCTCGGCGGTAATATTTGACAACATTCCTGGCGATTTGGCCTCTACGTCTCCGTGGGGACTTCATATACATCAATAACGTATTACTACCTAACCTAACCCAACCTATCATCTCGGCGGAAATATTTGAGAACATTCCTGTCGATGTTGGCCTCTACGTCTCCGTGGGACTTTTATATACATCAATAACGTAATTTAACCTAACCTAACCCAACGTAACATCTCGGCGGTAATATTTGGCAACATTCCTGGCTTGTTGGCCTCTACGTCTCCGTGGGACCTTCATACACATCAATAACGTAATATAACCTAACCTAACCCAACCTAACATCTCGGCGGTAATATTTGAGAGCATTCCTGGCTTGTTGGGCTCTACGTCTCCGTGGGAGCTTCATACACATCAATAACGTAACATAACATAACCTAACCCAACCTATCATCTCGGCGGTAATATTTGACAACATTCCTGGCCAGTTGGCCTCTACGTCTCCGTGGGACCTTCATATACATCAATAACGTAATATAACGTAACCTAAACTAACCTATCATATCGGTGGTAATATTTGACAACATTCCTGGCGATTCGGCCTCTACGTCTCCGTGGGGCCTTCATATACATCAATAACGTAATCTAACCTAACCTAACCCAACCTAACATCTCGGCGGTAATATTTAACAACATTCCTGGCGAGTTGGCCTCTACGCCTCCGTGGGACCTGCATATACATCAATAACGTAATATAACCTAACCCAACCCAACCTAACATCTCGGCACTAATACTTGACAACATTCCTGGCGAGTTGGCCTCTACGTCTACGTGCGTCCTTCATATACATCAATAACGTAATATAACGTAACCTAACCCAACCAATCATATCGGCGGTAATATTTGACAACATTCCTGGCGAAGTGGCCTCTACGTCTCCGTGGGACCTTCATATACATCAATAACGTAATATAACGTAACCTAAACCAACCTATCATATCGGTGGTAATAGTTGACAACATTCCTGGCGATTTGGCCTCTACGTCTCCGTGGGGCCTTCATATACATCAATAACGTAATCTAACCTAACCTAACCCAACCTAACATCTCGGCGGTAATATTTGAGAGCATTCCTGGCTTGTTGGGCTCTACGTCTCCGTGGGACCTTCATACACATCAATAACGTAACATAACATAACCTAACCCAACCTATCATCTCGGCGGTAATATTTGACAACATTCCTGGCCAGTTGGCCTCTACGTCTCCGTGGGACCTTCATATACATCAATAACGTAATATAACGTAACCTAAACTAACCTATCATATCGGTGGTAATATTTGACAACATTCCTGGCGATTCGGCCTCTACGTCTCCGTGGGGCCTTCATATACATCAATAACGTAATCTAACCTAACCTAACCCAACCTAACATCTCGGCGGTAATATTTAACAACATTCCTGGCGAGTTGGCCTCTACGCCTCCGTGGGACCTGCATATACATCAATAACGTAATATAACCTAACCCAACCCAACCTAACATCTCGGCACTAATACTTGACAACATTCCTGGCGAGTTGGCCTCTACGTCTACGTGCGTCCTTCATATACATCAATAACGTAATATAACGTAACCTAACCCAACCAATCATATCGGCGGTAATATTTGACAACATTCCTGGCGAAGTGGCCTCTACGTCTCCGTGGGACCTTCATATACATCAATAACGTAATATAACGTAACCTAAACCAACCTATCATATCGGTGGTAATAGTTGACAACATTCCTGGCGATTTGGCCTCTACGTCTCCGTGGGGCCTTCATATACATCAATAACGTAATCTAACCCAACCTAACCCAACCTAACATCTCGGCGGTAATATTTAACAACATTCCTGGCGAGTTGGCCTCTACGCCTCCGTGGGACCTGCATATACATCAATAACGTAATATAACATAACCCAACCCAACCTAACATCTCGGCACTAATATTTGACATCATTCCTGGCGAGTTGGCCTCTACGTCTCCGTGCGTCCTTCATATACATCAATAACGTAATATAACCTAACCCAACCCAACCTAACATCTCGGCGGTAATATTTGACAACATTCCTGGCGAGTTGGCCTCTACGCCTCCGTGGGACCTGCATATACATCAATAACGTAATATAACCTAACCTAACCCAACCTAACATCTCGGCGGTAGTATTTAACAACATTCCTGGCGAGTTGGCCTCTACGCCTCCGTGGGACCTTCACATACATCAATAACGTAATATAATCTAACCTAACCCAACCTATCATCTCGGCGGAAATATTTGAGAACATTCGTGTCGATGTTGGCCTCTACGTCTCCGTGGGATCTTCATATACATGAATAACGTAATATAACCTAACCTAACCCAACCTATCATCTCGGCGGTAATATTTGACAACATTCCTGGCGATTTGGCCTCTACGTCTCCGTGGGGACTTCATATACATCAATAACGTAATCTAACCTAACCTAAACCAACCTATCATGTCGGCGGTAATATTTGAAAACATTCCTGTCGATGTTGGCCTCTACGTCTCCGTGGGACATTCATATACATCAATAACGTATTACTACCTAACCTAACCCAACCTATCATCTCGGCGGAAATATTTGAGAACATTCCTGTCGATGTTGGCCTCTACGTCTCCGTGGGACTTTTATATACATCAATAACGTAATTTAACCTAACCTAACCCAACGTAACATCTCGGCGGTAATATTTGGCAACATTCCTGGCTTGTTGGCCTCTACGTCTCCGTGGGACCTTCATACACATCAATAACGTAATATAACCTAACCTAACCCAACCTAACATCTCGGCGGTAATATTTGAGAGCATTCCTGGCTTGTTGGGCTCTACGTCTCCGTGGGACCTTCATACACATCAATAACGTAACATAACATAACCTAACCCAACCTATCATCTCGGCGGTAATATTTGACAACATTCCTGGCCAGTTGGCCTCTACGTCTCCGTGGGACCTTCATATACATCAATAACGTAATATAACGTAACCTAAACTAACCTATCATATCGGTGGTAATATTTGACAACATTCCTGGCGATTCGGCCTCTACGTCTCCGTGGGGCCTTCATATACATCAATAACGTAATCTAACCTAACCTAACCCAACCTAACATCTCGGCGGTAATATTTAACAACATTCCTGGCGAGTTGGCCTCTACGCCTCCGTGGGACCTGCATATACATCAATAACGTAATATAACCTAACCCAACCCAACCTAACATCTCGGCACTAATACTTGACAACATTCCTGGCGAGTTGGCCTCTACGTCTACGTGCGTCCTTCATATACATCAATAACGTAATATAACGTAACCTAACCCAACCAATCATATCGGCGGTAATATTTGACAACATTCCTGGCGAAGTGGCCTCTACGTCTCCGTGGGACCTTCATATACATCAATAACGTAATATAACGTAACCTAAACCAACCTATCATATCGGCGGTAATATTTGAAAACATTCCTGCCGATGTTGGCCTCTACGTTTCCGTGGGACTTTTATATACATCAATACGTAATTTAACCTAACCTAACCCAACCTATCATCTCGGCGGTAATATTTGACAACATTCCTGGCCAGTTGGCCTCTACGTCTCCGTGGGACCCTCATATACATCAATAACGTAATATAACGTAACCTAAACCAACCTATCATATCGGTGGTAATAGTTGACAACATTCCTGGCGATTTGGCCTCTACGTCTCCGTGGGGCCTTCATATACATCAATAACGTAATCTAACCCAACCTAACCCAACCTAACATATCGGCGGTAATATTTAACAACATTCCTGGCGAGTTGGCCTCTACGCCTCCGTGGGACCTGCATATACATCAATAACGTAATATAACCTAACCCAACCCAACCTAACATCTCGGCACTAATATTTGACATCATTTCTGGCGAGTTGGCCTCTACGTCTCCGTGCGTCCTTCATATACATCAATAACGTAATATAACCTAACCCAACCCAACCTAACATCTCGGCGGTAATATTTGACAACATTCCTGGCGAGTTGGCCTCTACGCCTCCGTGGGACCTCTATATACATCAATAACGTAATATAACCTAACCTAACCCAACCTAACATCTCGGCGGTAGTATTTAACAACATTCCTGGCGAGTTGGCCTCTACGCTTCCGTAGGACCTTCACATACATCAATAACGTAATATAATCTAACCTAACCCAACCTATCATCTCGGCGGAAATATTTGAGAACATTCGTGTCGATGTTGGCCTCTACGTCTCCGTGGGATCTTCATATACATGAATAACGTAATATAACCTAACCTAACCCAACCTAACATCTCGGCGGTAGTATTTAACAACATTCCTGGCGAGTTGGCCACTACGCCTCCGTGGGACCTTCACATACATCAATAACGTAATATAATCTAACCTAACCCAACCTATCATCTCGGCGGAAATATTTGAGAACATTCGTGTCGATGTTGGCCTCTACGTCTCCGTGGGACATTCATATACATCAATAACGTATTACTACCTAACCTAACCCAACCTATCATCTCGGCGGAAATATTTGAGAACATTCCTGTCGATGTTGGCCTCTACGTCTCCGTGGGACTTTTATATACATCAATAACGTAATTTAACCTAACCTAACTCAACGTAACATCTCGGCGGTAATATTTAACAACATTCCTGGCGAGTTGGCCTCTACGTCTCCGTGGGACCTTCATACACATCAATAACGTAATATAACGTAACCTAACCCAACCAATCATATCGGCGGTAATATTTGACAACATTCCTGGCGAAGTGGCCTCTACGTCTCCGTGGGACCTTCATATACATCAATAACGTAATATAACGTAACCTAAACCAACCTATCATATCGGCGGTAATAGTTGAAAACATTCATGTCGATGTTGGCCTCTACGTCTCCGTGGGACCTTCATATACATCAATAACGTAATATTACCTAACCTAACACAACCTATCATCTCGGCGGAAATATTTGAGAACATTCCTGGCGAGTTGGCCTCTATGTCTCCGTGGGGCATTCATATACATCAATAACGTAGTATAACCTAACCTAACCCAACCTAATATCTCGGCGGTAATATTTAACAACATTCCTGGCCAGTTGGCCTCTACGTCTCCGTGGGACCTTCATATACACCAATAACGTAATATAACGTAACCTAAACCAACCTATCATATCGGCGGTAATATTTGAAAACATTGCTGTCGATGTTGGCCTCTACGTCTCCGTGTGACTTTTATATACATCAATACGTAATTTAACCTAACCTTACCCAACGTAACATCTCGGTGGTAGTAGTTGACAACATTCCTGGCGAGTTGGCCTCTACGTCTCCGTGCGTCCTTCATATACATCAATAACGTAATATAACCTAACCCAACCCAACCTAACATCTCGGCGGTAATATTTGACAACATTCCTGGCGAGTTGGCCTCTACGCCTCCGTGGGACCAGCATATACATCAATAACGTAATATAACCTAACCTAACCCAACCTAACATCTCGGCGGTAATATTTAACAACATTCCTGGCGAGTTGGCCTCTACGCCTCCGTGGGACCTGCATATACATCAATAACGTAATATAACCTAACCCAACCCAACCTAACATCTCGGCACTAATATTTGACATCATTTCTGGCGAGTTGGCCTCTACGTCTCCGTGCGTCCTTCATATACATCAATAACGTAATATAACCTAACCCAACCCAACCTAACATCTCGGCGGTAATATTTGACAACATTCCTGGCGAGTTGGCCTCTACGCCTCCGTGGGACCTGCATATACATCAATAACGTAATATAACCTAACCTAACCCAACCTAACATCTCGGCGGTAGTATTTAACAACATTCCTGGCGAGTTGGCCTCTACGCTTCCGTGGGACCTTCACATACATCAATAACGTAATATAATCTAACCTAACCCAACCTATCATCTCGGCGGAAATATTTGAGAACATTCGTGTCGATGTTGGCCTCTACGTCTCCGTGGGATCTTCATATACATGAATAACGTAATATAACCTAACCTAACCCAACCTAACATCTCGGTGGTAATAGTTGACAACATTCCTGGCGAGTTGGCCACTACGCCTCCGTGGGACCTTCACATACATCAATAACGTAATATAATCTAACCTAACCCAACCTATCATCTCGGCGGAAATATTTGAGAACATTCGTGTCGATGTTGGCCTCTACGTCTCCGTGGGACATTCATATACATCAATAACGTATTACTACCTAACCTAACCCAACCTATCATCTCGGCGGAAATATTTGAGAACATTCCTGTCGATGTTGGCCTCTACGTCTCCGTGGGACTTTTATATACATCAATAACGTAATTTAACCTAACCTAACTCAACGTAACATCTCGGCGGTAATATTTAACAACATTCCTGGCGAGTTGGCCTCTACGTCTCCGTGGGACCTTCATACACATCAATAACGTAATATAACCTAACCTAACCCAACCTAACATCTCGGCGGTTATATTTGAGAGCATTCCTGGCTTGTTGGGCTCTACGTCTCCGTGGGACCTTCATACACATCAATAACGTAACATAACATAACCTAACCCAACCTATCATCTCGGCGGTAATATTTGACAACATTCCTGGCCAGTTGGCCTCTACGTCTCCGTGGGACCTTCATATACATCAATAACGTAATATAACGTAACCTAAACTAACCTATCATATCGGTGGTAATATTTGACAACATTCCTGGCGATTCGGCCTCTACGTCTCCGTGGGGCCTTCATATACATCAATAACGTAATCTAACCTAACCTAACCCAACCTAACATCTCGGCGGTAATATTTAACAACATTCCTGGCGAGTTGGCCTCTACGCCTCCGTGGGACCTGCATATACATCAATAACGTAACATAACCTAACCCAACCCAACCTAACATCTCGGCACTAATACTTGACAACATTCCTGGCGAGTTGGCCTCTACGTCTACGTGCGTCCTTCATATACATCAATAACGTAATATAACGTAACCTAACCCAACCAATCATATCGGCGGTAATATTTGACAACATTCCTGGCGAAGTGGCCTCTACGTCTCCGTGGGACCTTCATATACATCAATAACGTAATATAACGTAACCTAAACCAACCTATCATATCGGCGGTAATAGTTGAAAACATTCATGTCGATGTTGGCCTCTACGTCTCCGTGGGACCTTCATATACATCAATAACGTAATATTACCTAACCTAACACAACCTATCATCTCGGCGGAAATATTTGAGAACATTCCTGGCGAGTTGGCCTCTATGTCTCCGTGGGGCATTCATATACATCAATAACGTAGTATAACCTAACCTAACCCAACCTAATATCTCGGCGGTAATATTTAACAACATTCCTGGCCAGTTGGCCTCTACGTCTCCGTGGGACCTTCATATACACCAATAACGTAATATAACGTAACCTAAACCAACCTATCATATCGGCGGTAATATTTGAAAACATTGCTGTCGATGTTGGCCTCTACGTCTCCGTGTGACTTTTATATACATCAATACGTAATTTAACCTAACCTTACCCAACGTAACATCTCGGTGGTAGTAGTTGACAACATTCCTGGCGAGTTGGCCTCTACGTCTCCGTGCGTCCTTCATATACATCAATAACGTAATATAACCTAACCCAACCCAACCTAACATCTCGGCGGTAATATTTGACAACATTCCTGGCGAGTTGGCCTCTACGCCTCCGTGGGACCAGCATATACATCAATAACGTAATATAACCTAACCTAACCCAACCTAACATCTCGGCGGTAATATTTAACAACATTCCTGGCGAGTTGGCCTCTACGCCTCCGTGGGACCTTCACATACATCAATAACGTAATATAATCTAACCTAACCCAACCTATCATCTCGGCGGAAATATTTGAGAACATTCGTGTCGATGTTGGCCTCTACGTCTCCGTGGGACATTCATATACATCAATAACGTATTACTACCTAACCTAACCCAACCTATCATCTCGGCGGAAATATTTGAGAACATTCCTGTCGATGTTGGCCTCTACGTCTCCGTGGGACTTTTATATACATCAATAACGTAATTTAACCTAACCTAACTCAACGTAACATCTCGGCGGTAATATTTAACAACATTCCTGGCGAGTTGGCCTCTACGTCTCCGTGGGACCTTCATACACATCAATAACGTAATATAACCTAACCTAACCCAACCTAACATCTCGGCGGTTATATTTGAGAGCATTCCTGGCTTGTTGGGCTCTACGTCTCCGTGGGACCTTCATACACATCAATAACGTAACATAACATAACCTAACCCAACCTATCATCTCGGCGGTAATATTTGACAACATTCCTGGCCAGTTGGCCTCTACGTCTCCGTGGGACCTTCATATACATCAATAACGTAATATAACGTAACCTAAACTAACCTATCATATCGGTGGTAATATTTGACAACATTCCTGGCGATTCGGCCTCTACGTCTCCGTGGGGCCTTCATATACATCAATAACGTAATCTAACCTAACCTAACCCAACCTAACATCTCGGCGGTAATATTTAACAACATTCCTGGCGAGTTGGCCTCTACGCCTCCGTGGGACCTGCATATACATCAATAACGTAACATAACCTAACCCAACCCAACCTAACATCTCGGCACTAATACTTGACAACATTCCTGGCGAGTTGGCCTCTACGTCTACGTGCGTCCTTCATATACATCAATAACGTAATATAACGTAACCTAACCCAACCAATCATATCGGCGGTAATATTTGACAACATTCCTGGCGAAGTGGCCTCTACGTCTCCGTGGGACCTTCATATACATCAATAACGTAATATAACGTAACCTAAACCAACCTATCATATCGGCGGTAATAGTTGAAAACATTCATGTCGATGTTGGCCTCTACGTCTCCGTGGGACCTTCATATACATCAATAACGTAATATTACCTAACCTAACACAACCTATCATCTCGGCGGAAATATTTGAGAACATTCCTGGCGAGTTGGCCTCTATGTCTCCGTGGGGCATTCATATACATCAATAACGTAGTATAACCTAACCTAACCCAACCTAATATCTCGGCGGTAATATTTAACAACATTCCTGGCCAGTTGGCCTCTACGTCTCCGTGGGACCTTCATATACACCAATAACGTAATATAACGTAACCTAAACCAACCTATCATATCGGCGGTAATATTTGAAAACATTGCTGTCGATGTTGGCCTCTACGTCTCCGTGTGACTTTTATATACATCAATACGTAATTTAACCTAACCTTACCCAACGTAACATCTCGGTGGTAGTAGTTGACAACATTCCTGGCGAGTTGGCCTCTACGTCTCCGTGCGTCCTTCATATACATCAATAACGTAATATAACCTAACCCAACCCAACCTAACATCTCGGCGGTAATATTTGACAACATTCCTGGCGAGTTGGCCTCTACGCCTCCGTGGGACCAGCATACACATCAATAACGTAATATAACCTAACCTAACCCAACCTAACATCTCGGCGGTAATATTTAACAACATTCCTGGCGAGTTGGCCTCTACGCCTCCGTGGGACCTTCACATACATCAATAACGTAATATAATCTAACCTAACCCAACCTATCATCTCGGCGGAAATATTTGAGAACATTCGTGTCGATGTTGGCCTCTACGTCTCCGTGGGACATTCATATACATCAATAACGTATTACTACCTAACCTAACCCAACCTATCATCTCGGCGGAAATATTTGAGTACATTCCTGTCGATGTTGGCCTCTACGTCTCCGTGGGACTTTTATATACATCAATAACGTAATTTAACCTAACCTAACCCAACGTAACATCTCGGCGGTAATATTTGGCAACATTCCTGGCTTGTTGGCCTCTACGTCTCCGTGGGACCTTCATACACATCAATAACGTAATATAACCTAACCTAACCCAACCTAACATCTCGGCGGTAATATTTGAGAGCATTCCTGGCTTGTTGGGCTCTACGTCTCCGTGGGACCTTCATACACATCAATAACGTAACATAACATAACCTAACCCAACCTATCATCTCGGCGGTAATATTTGACAACATTCCTGGCCAGTTGGCCTCTACGTCTCCGTGGGACCTTCATATACATCAATAACGTAATATAACGTAACCTAAACTAACCTATCATATCGGTGGTAATATTTGACAACATTCCTGGCGATTCGGCCTCTACGTCTCCGTGGGGCCTTCATATACATCAATAACGTAATCTAACCTAACCTAACCCAACCTAACATCTCGGCGGTAATATTTAACAACATTCCTGGCGAGTTGGCCTCTACGCCTCCGTGGGACCTGCATATACATCAATAACGTAATATAACCTAACCCAACCCAACCTAACATCTCGGCACTAATACTTGACAACATTCCTGGCGAGTTGGCCTCTACGTCTACGTGCGTCCTTCATATACATCAATAACGTAATATAACGTAACCTAACCCAACCAATCATATCGGCGGTAATATTTGACAACATTCCTGGCGAAGTGGCCTCTACGTCTCCGTGGGACCTTCATATACATCAATAACGTAATATAACGTAACCTAAACCAACCTATCATATCGGCGGTAATATTTGAAAACATTCCTGTCGATGTTGGCCTCTACGTTTCCGTGGGACTTTTATATACATCAATACGTAATTTAACCTAACCTAACCCAACCTATCATCTCGGCGGTAATATTTGACAACATTCCTGGCCAGTTGGCCTCTACGTCTCCGTGGGACCCTCATATACATCAATAACGTAATATAACGTAACCTAAACCAACCTATCATATCGGTGGTAATAGTTGACAACATTCCTGGCGATTTGGCCTCTACGTCTCCGTGGGGCCTTCATATACATCAATAACGTAATCTAACCCAACCTAACCCAACGTAACATCTCGGCGGTAATATTTAACAACATTCCTGGCGAGTTGGCCTCTACGCCTCCGTGGGACCTGCATATACATCAATAACGTAATATAACCTAACCCAACCCAACCTAACATCTCGGCACTAATATTTGACATCATTCCTGGCGAGTTGGCCTCTACGTCTCCGTGCGTCCTTCATATACATCAATAACGTAATATAACCTAACCCAACCCAACCTAACATCTCGGCGGTAATATTTGACAACATTCCTGGCGAGTTGGCCTCTACGCCTCCGTGGGACCTGCATATACATCAATAACGTAATATAACCTAACCTAACCCAACCTAACATCTCGGCGGTAGTATTTAACAACATTCCTGGCGAGTTGGCCTCTACGCCTCCGTGGGACCTTCACATACATCAATAACGTAATATAACCTAACCCAACCCAACCTAACATCTCGGCACTAATACTTGACAACATTCCTGGCGAGTTGGCCTCTACGTCTACGTGCGTCCTTCATATACATCAATAACGTAATATAACGTAACCTAACCCAACCAATCATATCGGCGGTAATATTTGACAACATTCCTGGCGAGTTGGCCTCTACGCTTCCGTGGGACCTTCACATACATCAATAACGTAATGTAATCTAACCTAACCCAACCTATCATCTCGGCGGAAATATTTGAGAACATTCGTGTCGATGTTGGCCTCTACGTCTCCGTGGGATCTTCATATACATGAATAACGTAATATAACCTAACCTAACCCAACCTAACATCTCGGCGGTAGTATTTAACAACATTCCTGGCGAGTTGGCCTCTACGCCTCCGTGGGACCTTCACATACATCAATAACGTAATATAATCTAACCTAACCCAACCTATCATCTCGGCGGAAATATTTGAGAACATTCGTGTCGATGTTGGCCTCTACGTCTCCGTGGGACATTCATATACATCAATAACGTATTACTACCTAACCTAACCCAACCTATCATCTCGGCGGAAATATTTGAGAACATTCCTGTCGATGTTGGCCTCTACGTCTCCGTGGGACTTTTATATACATCAATAACGTAATTTAACCTAACCTAACCCAACGTAACATCTCGGCGGTAATATTTAACAACATTCCTGGCGAGTTGGCCTCTACGTCTCCGTGGGACCTTCATACACATCAATAACGTAATATAACCTAACCTAACCCAACCTAACATCTCGGCGGTAATATTTGAGAGCATTCCTGGCTTGTTGGGCTCTACGTCTCCGTGGGACCTTCATACACATCAATAACGTAACATAACATAACCTAACCCAACCTATCATCTCGGCGGTAATATTTGACAACATTCCTGGCCAGTTGGCCTCTACGTCTCCGTGGGACCTTCATATACATCAATAACGTAATATAACGTAACCTAAACTAACCTATCATATCGGTGGTAATATTTGACAACATTCCTGGCGATTCGGCCTCTACGTCTCCGTGGGGCCTTCATATACATCAATAACGTAATCTAACCTAACCTAACCCAACCTAACATCTCGGCCGTAATATTTAACAACATTCCTGGCGAGTTGGCCTCTACGCCTCCGTGGGACCTGCATATACATCAATAACGTAATATAACCTAACCCAACCCAACCTAACATCTCGGCACTAATACTTGACAACATTCCTGGCGAGTTGGCCTCTACGTCTACGTGCGTCCTTCATATACATCAATAACGTAATATAACGTAACCTAACCCAACCAATCATATCGGCGGTAATATTTGACAACATTCCTGGCGAATTGGCCTCTACGTCTCCGTGGGACCTTCATATACATCAATAACGTAATATAACGTAACCTAAACCAACCTATCATATCGGCGGTAATATTTGAAAACATTCCTGTCGATGTTGGCCTCTACGTTTCCGTGGGACTTTTATATACATCAATACGTAATTTAACCTAACCTAACCCAACCTATCATCTCGGCGGTAATATTTGACAACATTCCTGGCCAGTTGGCCTCTACGTCTCCGTGGGACCTTCATATACATCAATAACGTAATATAACGTAACCTAAACCAACCTATCATATCGGTGGTAATATTTGACAACATTCCTGGCGATTTGGCCTTTACGTCTCCGTGGGGCCTTCATATACATCAATAACGTAATCTAACCTAACCTAACCCAACCTAACATCTCGGCGGTAATATTTAACAACATTCCTGGCGAGTTGGCCTCGACGCCTCCGTGGGACCTGCATATACATCAACAACGTAATATAACCTAACCCAACCCAACCTAACATCTCGGCACTAATATTTGACAACATTCCTGGCGAGTTGGCCTCTACGCCTCCGTGGGACCTGCATATACATCAATAACGTAATATAACCTAACCTAACCCAACCTAACATCTAGGCGGTAGTATTTAACAACATTCCTGGCGAGTTGGCCTCTACGCTTCCGTGGGACCTTCACATACATCAATAACGTAATATAATCTAACCTAACCCAACCTATCATCTCGGCGGAAATATTTGAGAACATTCGTGTCGATGTTGGCCTCTACGTCTCCGTGGGATCTTCATATACATGAATAACGTAATATAACCTAACCTAACCCAACCTATCATCTCGGCGGTAATATTTGACAACATTCCTGGCGATTTGACTTCTACGTCTCCGTGGGGACTTCATATACATCAATAACGTAATCTAACCTAACCTAAACCAACCTATCATGTCGGCGGTAATATTTGAAAACATTCCTGTCGATGTTGGCCTCTACGTCTCCGTGGGACATTCATATACATCAATAACGTATTACTACCTAACCTAACCCAACCTATCATCTCGGCGGAAATATTTGAGAACATTCCTGTCGATGTTGGCCTCTACGTCTCCGTGGGACTTTTATATACATCAATAACGTAATTTAACCTAACCTAACCCAACGTAACATCTCGGCGGTAATATTTGGCAACATTCCTGGCTTGTTGGCCTCTACGTCTCCGTGGGACCTTCATACACATCAATAACGTAATATAACCTAACCTAACCCAACCTAACATCTCGGCGGTAATATTTGAGAGCATTCCTGACTTGTTGGGCTCTACGTCTCCGTGGGACCTTCATACACATCAATAACGTAACATAACATAACCTAACCCAACCTATCATCTCGGCGGTAATATTTGACAACATTCCTGGCCAGTTGGCCTCTACGTCTCCGTGGGACCTTCATATACATCAATAACGTAATATAACGTAACCTAAACTAACCTATCATATCGGTGGTAATATTTGACAACATTCCTGGCGATTCGGCCTCTACGTCTCCGTGGGGCCTTCATATACATCAATAACGTAATCTAACCTAACCTAACCCAACCTAACATCTCGGCGGTAATATTTAACAACATTCCTGGCGAGTTGGCCTCTACGCCTCCGTGGGACCTGCATATACATCAATAACGTAATATAACCTAACCCAACCCAACCTAACATCTCGGCACTAATACTTGACAACATTCCTGGCGAGTTGGCCTCTACGTCTACGTGCGTCCTTCATATACATCAATAACGTAATATAACGTAACCTAACCCAACCAATCATATCGGCGGTAATATTTGACAACATTCCTGGCGAATTGGCCTCTACGTCTCCGTGGGACCTTCATATACATCAATAACGTAATATAACGTAACCTAAACCAACCTATCATATCGGCGGTAATATTTGAAAACATTCCTGTCGATGTTGGCCTCTACGTTTCCGTGGGACTTTTATATACATCAATACGTAATTTAACCTAACCTAACCCAACCTATCATCTCGGCGGTAATATTTGACAACATTCCTGGCCAGTTGGCCTCTACGTCTCCGTGGGACCTTCATATACATCAATAACGTAATATAACGTAACCTAAACCAACCTAACATCTCGGCGGTAATATTTGACAACATTCCTGGCGAGTTGGCCTCTACGCCTCCGTGGGACCTGCATATACATCAATAACGTAATATAACCTAACCTAACCCAACCTAACATCTCGGCGGTAGTATTTAACAACATTCCTGGCGAGTTGGCCTCTACGCTTCCGTGGGACCTTCACATACATCAATAACGTAATATAATCTAACCTAACCCAACCTATCATCTCGGCGGAAATATTTGAGAACATTCGTGTCGATGTTGGCCTCTACGTCTCCGTGGGATCTTCATATACATGAATAACGTAATATAACCTAACCTAACCCAACCTATCATCTCGGCGGTAATATTTGACAACATTCCTGGCGATTTGACCTCTACGTCTCCGTGGGGACTTCATATACATCAATAACGTAATCTAACCTAACCTAAACCAACCTATCATGTCGGCGGTAATATTTGAAAACATTCCTGTCGATGTTGGCCTCTACGTCTCCGTGGGACATTCATATACATCAATAACGTATTACTACCTAACCTAACCCAACCTATCATCTCGGCGGAAATATTTGGGAACATTCCTGTCGATGTTGGCCTCTACGTCTCCGTGGGACTTTTATATACATCAATAACGTAATTTAACCTAACCTAACCCAACGTAACATCTCGGCGGTAATATTTGGCAACATTCCTGGCTTGTTGGCCTCTACGTCTCCGTGGGACCTTCATACACATCAATAACGTAATATAACCTAACCTAACCCAACCTAACATCTCGGCGGTAATATTTGAGAGCATTCCTGACTTGTTGGGCTCTACGTCTCCGTGGGACCTTCATACACATCAATAACGTAACATAACATAACCTAACCCAACCTATCATCTCGGCGGTAATATTTGACAACATTCCTGGCCAGTTGGCCTCTACGTCTCCGTGGGACCTTCATATACATCAATAACGTAATATAACGTAACCTAAACTAACCTATCATATCGGTGGTAATATTTGACAACATTCCTGGCGATTCGGCCTCTACGTCTCCGTGGGGCCTTCATATACATCAATAACGTAATCTAACCTAACCTAACCCAACCTAACATCTCGGCGGTAATATTTAACAACATTCCTGGCGAGTTGGCCTCTACGCCTCCGTGGGACCTGCATATACATCAATAACGTAATATAACCTAACCCAACCCAACCTAACATCTCGGCACTAATACTTGACAACATTCCTGGCGAGTTGGCCTCTACGTCTACGTGCGTCCTTCATATACATCAATAACGTAATATAACGTAACCTAACCCAACCAATCATATCGCCGGTAATATTTGACAACATTCCTGGCGAATTGGCCTCTACGTCTCCGTGGGACCTTCATATACATCAATAACGTAATATAACGTAACCTAAACCAACCTATCATATCGGCGGTAATATTTGAAAACATTCCTGTCGATGTTGGCCTCTACGTTTCCGTGGGACTTTTATATACATCAATACGTAATTTAACCTAACCTAACCCAACCTATCATCTCGGCGGTAATATTTGACAACATTCCTGGCCAGTTGGCCTCTACGTCTCCGTGGGACCTTCATATACATCAATAACGTAATATAACGTAACCTAAACCAACCTAACATCTCGGCGGTAATATTTGACAACATTCCTGGCGAGTTGGCCTCTACGCCTCCGTGGGACCTGCATATACATCAATAACGTAATATAACCTAACCTAACCCAACCTAACATCTCGGCGGTAGTATTTAACAACATTCCTGGCGAGTTGGCCTCTACGCTTCCGTGGGACCTTCACATACATCAATAACGTAATATAATCTAACCTAACCCAACCTATCATCTCGGCGGAAATATTTGAGAACATTCGTGTCGATGTTGGCCTCTACGTCTCCGTGGGATCTTCATATACATGAATAACGTAATATAACCTAACCTAACCCAACCTATCATCTCGGCGGTAATATTTGACAACATTCCTGGCGATTTGGCCTCTACGTCTCCGTGGGGACTTCATATACATCAATAACGTAATCTAACCTAACCTAAACCAACCTATCATGTCGGCGGTAATATTTGAAAACATTCCTGTCGATGTTGGCCTCTACGTCTCCGTGGGACATTCATATACATCAATAACGTATTACTACCTAACCTAACCCAACCTATCATCTCGGCGGAAATATTTGAGAACATTCCTGTCGATGTTGGCCTCTACGTCTCCGTGGGACTTTTATATACATCAATAACGTAATTTAACCTAACCTAACCCAACGTAACATCTCGGCGGTAATATTTGGCAACATTCCTGGCTTGTTGGCCTCTACGTCTCCGTGGGACCTTCATACACATCAATAGCGTAATATAACCTAACCTAACCCAAGCTAACATCTCGGCGGTAATATTTGAGAGCATTCCTGGCTTGTTGGGCTCTACGTCTCATTGGGACCTTCATACACATCAATAACGTAACATAACATAACCTAACCCAACCTATCATCTCGGCGGTAATATTTGACAACATTCCTGGCCAGTTGGCCTCTACGTCTCCGTGGGACCTTCATATACATCAATAACGTAATATAACGTAACCTAAACTAACCTATCATATCGGTGGTAATATTTGACAACATTCCTGGCGATTCGGCCTCTACGTCTCCGTGGGGCCTTCATATACATCAATAACGTAATCTAACCTAACCTAACCCAACCTAACATCTCGGCGGTAATATTTAACAACATTCCTGGCGAGTTGGCCTCTACGCCTCCGTGGGACCTGCATATACATCAATAACGTAATATAACCTAACCCAACCCAACCTAACATCTCGGCACTAATACTTGACAACATTCCTGGCGAGTTGGCCTCTACGTCTACGTGCGTCCTTCATATACATCAATAACGTAATATAACGTAACCTAACCCAACCAATCATATCGGCGGTAATATTTGACAACATTCCTGGCGAATTGGCCTCTACGTCTCCGTGGGACCTTCATATACATCAATAACGTAATATAACGTAACCTAAACCAACCTATCATATCGGCGGTAATATTTGAAAACATTCCTGTCGATGTTGGCCTCTACGTTTCCGTGGGACTTTTATATACATCAATACGTAATTTAACCTAACCTAACCCAACCTATCATCTCGGCGGTAATATTTGACAACATTCCTGGCCAGTTGGCCTCTACGTCTCCGTGGGATCTTCATATACATGAATAACGTAATATAACCTAACCTAACCCAACCTATCATCTCGGCGGTAATATTTGACAACATTCCTGGCGATTTGGCCTCTACGTCTCCGTGGGGACTTCATATACATCAATAACGTAATCTAACCTAACCTAAACCAACCTATCATGTCGGCGGTAATATTTGAAAACATTCCTGTCGATGTTGGCCTCTACGTCTCCGTGGGACATTCATATACATCAATAACGTATTACTACCTAACCTAACCCAACCTATCATCTCGGCGGAAATATTTGAGAACATTCCTGTCGATGTTGGCCTCTACGTCTCCGTGGGACTTTTATATACATCAATAACGTAATTTAACCTAACCTAACCCAACGTAACATCTCGGCGGTAATATTTGGCAACATTCCTGGCTTGTTGGCCTCTACGTCTCCGTGGGACCTTCATACACATCAATAGCGTAATATAACCTAACCTAACCCAACCTAACATCTCGGCGGTAATATTTGAGAGCATTCCTGGCTTGTTGGGCTCTACGTCTCATTGGGACCTTCATACACATCAATAACGTAACATAACATAACCTAACCCAACCTATCATCTCGGCGGTAATATTTGACAACATTCCTGGCCAGTTGGCCTCTACGTCTCCGTGGGACCTTCATATACATCAATAACGTAATATAACGTAACCTAAACTAACCTATCATATCGGTGGTAATATTTGACAACATTCCTGGCGATTCGGCCTCTACGTCTCCGTGGGGCCTTCATATACATCAATAACGTAATCTAACCTAACCTAACCCAACCTAACATCTCGGCGGTAATATTTAACAACATTCCTGGCGAGTTGGCCTCTACGCCTCCGTGGGACCTGCATATACATCAATAACGTAATATAACCTAACCCAACCCAACCTAACATCTCGGCACTAATACTTGACAACATTCCTGGCGAGTTGGCCTCTACGTCTACGTGCGTCCTTCATATACATCAATAACGTAATATAACGTAACCTAACCCAACCAATCATATCGGCGGTAATATTTGACAACATTCCTGGCGAATTGGCCTCTACGTCTCCGTGGGATCTTCATATACATCAATAACGTAATATAACGTAACCTAAACCAACCTATCATATCGGCGGTAATATTTGAAAACATTCCTGTCGATGTTGGCCTCTACGTTTCCGTGGGACTTTTATATACATCAATACGTAATTTAACCTAACCTAACCCAACCTATCATCTCGGCGGTAATATTTGACAACATTCCTGGCCAGTTGGCCTCTACGTCTCCGTGGGACCTTCATATACATCAATAACGTAATATAACGTAACCTAAACCAACCTATCATATCGGTGGTAATATTTGACAACATTCCTGGCGATTTGGCCTCTACGTCTCCGTGGGGCCTTCATATACATCAATAACGTAATCTAACCTAACCTAACCCAACCTAACATCTCGGCGGTAATATTTAACAACATTCCTGGCGAGTTGGCCTCGACGCCTCCGTGGGACCTGCATATACATCAATAACGTAATATAACCTAACCCAACCCAACCTAACATCTCGGCACTAATATTTGACAACATTCCTGGCGATTTGGCCTCTACGTCTCCGTGCGTCTTTCATATACATCAATAACGTAATATAACGTAACCTAAACCAACCTATCATATCGGCGATAATATTTGAAAACATTCCTGTCGATGTTGGCCTCTACGTTCCCGTGGGACTTTTATATACATCAATACGTAATATAACCTAACCTAACCCAACCTATCATCTCGGCGGTAATATTTGACAACATTCCTGTCCAGTTGGCCACTACGTCTCCGTGGGACCTTCATATACATCAATAACGTAATATAACGTAACCTAAACCAACCTATCATATCGGTGGTAATAGTTGACAACATTCCTGGCGATTTGGCCTCTACGTCTCCGTGGGGCCTTCATATACATCAATAACGTAATCTAACCTAACCTCACCCAACCTAACATCTCGGCGGTAATATTTAACAACATTCCTGGCGAGTTGGCCTCTACGCCTCCGTGGGACCTGCATATACATCAATAACGTAATATAACCTAACCCAACCCAACCTAACATCTCGGCACTAATATTTGACATCATTCCTGGCGAGTTGGCCTCTACGTCTCCGTGCGTCCTTCATATACATCAATAACGTAATATAACCTAACCCAACCCAACCTAACATCTCGGCGGTAATATTTGACAACATTCCTGGCGAGTTGGCCTCTACGCCTCCGTGGGACCTGCATATACATCAATAACGTAATATAACCTAACCTAACCCAACCTAACATCTCGGCGGTAATATTTAACAACATTCCTGGCGAGTTGGCCTCGACGCCTCCGTGGGACCTGCATATACATCAATAACGTAATATAACCTAACCCAACCCAACCTAACATCTCGGCACTAATATTTGACAACATTCCTGGCGATTTGGCCTCTACGTCTCCGTGCGTCTTTCATATACATCAATAACGTAATATAACGTAACCTAAACCAACCTATCATATCGGCGATAATATTTGAAAACATTCCTGTCGATGTTGGCCTCTACGTTCCCGCGGGACTTTTATATACATCAATACGTAATATAACCTAACCTAACCCAACCTATCATCTCGGCGGTAATATTTGACAACATTCCTGTCCAGTTGGCCTCTACGTCTCCGTGGGACCTTCATATACATCAATAACGTAATATAACGTAACCTAAACCAACCTATCATATCGGTGGTAATAGTTGACAACATTCCTGGCGATTTGGCCTCTACGTCTCCGTGGGGCCTTCATATACATCAATAACGTAATCTAACCTAACCTCACCCAACCTAACATCTCGGCGGTAATATTTAACAACATTCCTGGCGAGTTGGCCTCTACGCCTCCGTGGGACCTGCATATACATCAATAACGTAATATAACCTAACCCAACCCAACCTAACATCTCGGCACTAATATTTGACATCATTCCTGGCGAGTTGGCCTCTACGTCACCGTGGGACCTTTATATACATCAATAAAGTAATATAAACTAACCTAACCCAACCTAACATTTCGGCGGTAATATTAGACAACATTCCTGGCGAGTTGGCTTCTCCGTCTCCGTGGGACACTTATATACATCAATAACGTAATATAACCTAACCTAACCCAACCTAACATCTCGGCGGTAATATTTGACAACATACCTGGCGAGTTGGCCTCTGCGTCTCCGTGGAACCTTCATATACATCAATAACGAAATATAACCTAACCTAACCCAACGTAACATCTCGGCGGTAATATTTGAAAACATTCCTGGCGAGTTGGCTTCTCCGTCTCCGTGGGATCTTTTTATACATAAATAACGAAATATAACCTAACCTAACCCAACGTAACATCTCGGCGGTAATATTTGAAAACATTCTTGGCGAGTTGGCTTCTCCGTCTCCGTGGGATCTTTTTATACATAAATAACGTAATATAACCTAACCTAACCCAACCTAACATCTCGGCGGTAATATTTGAGAGCACTCCTGGCTTGTTGGGCTCTACGTCTCCGTGGGACCTTCATACACATCAATAACGTAACATAACATAACCTAACCCAACCTATCATCTCGGCGGTAATATTTGACAACATTCCTGGCCAGTTGGCCTCTACGTCTCCGTGGGACCTTCATATACATCAATAACGTAATATAACGTAACCTAAACTAACCTATCATATCGGTGGTAATATTTGACAACATTCCTGGCGATTCGGCCTCTACGTCTGCGTGGGGCCTTCATATACGTCAATAACGTAATCTAACCTAACCTAACCCAACCTAACATCTCGGCGGTAGTATTTAACAACATTCCTGGCGAGTTGGCCTCTACGCCTCCGTGGGACCTTCACATACATCAATAACGTAATATAACCTAACCCAACCCAACCTAACATCTCGGCGGTAATATTTGACAACATTCCTGGCGAGTTGGCCTCTACGCCTCCGTGGGACCTGCATATACATCAATAACGTAATATAACCTAACCTAACCCAACCTAACATCTCGGCGGTAGTATTTAACAACATTCCTGGCGAGTTGGCCTCTACGCCTCCGTGGGACCTTCACATACATCAATAACGTAATATAATCTAACCTAACCCAACCTATCATCTCGGCGGAAATATTTGAGAACATTCGTGTCGATGTTGGCCTCTACGTCTCCGTGGGATCTTCATATACATGAATAACGTAATATAACCTAACCTAACCCAACCTATCATCTCGGCGGTAATATTTGACAACATTCCTGGCGATTTGGCCTCTACGTCTCCGTGGGGACTTCATATACATCAATAACGTAATCTAACCTAACCTAAACCAACCTATCATGTCGGCGGTAATATTTGAAAGCATTCCTGTCGATGTTGGCCTCTACGTCTCCGTGGGACATTCATATACATCAATAACGTATTACTACCTAACCTAACCCAACCTATCATCTCGGCGGAAATATTTGAGAACATTCCTGTCGATGTTGGCCTCTACGTCTCCGTGGGACTTTTATATACATCAATAACGTAATTTAACCTAACCTAACCCAACGTAACATCTCGGCGGTAATATTTGGCAACATTCCTGGCTTGTTGGCCTCTACGTCTCCGTGGGACCTTCATACACATCAATAACGTAATATAACCTAACCTAACCCAACCTAACATCTCGGCGGTAATATTTGAGAGCATTCCTGGCTTGTTGGGCTCTACGTCTCCGTGGGACCTTCATACACATCAATAACGTAACATAACATAACCTAACCCAACCTATCATCTCGGCGGTAATATTTGACAACATTCCTGGCCAGTTGGCCTCTACGTCTCCGTGGGACCTTCATATACATCAATAACGTAATATAACGTAACCTAAACTAACCTATCATATCGGTGGTAATATTTGACAACATTCCTGGCGATTCGGCCTCTACGTCTCCGTGGGGCCTTCATATACATCAATAACGTAATCTAACCTAACCTAACCCAACCTAACATCTCGGCGGTAATATTTAACAACATTCCTGGCGAGTTGGCCTCTACGCCTCCGTGGGACCTGCATATACATCAATAACGTAATATAACCTAACCCAACCCAACCTAACATCTCGGCACTAATACTTGACAACATTCCTGGCGAGTTGGCCTCTACGTCTACGTGCGTCCTTCATATACATCAATAACGTAATATAACGTAACCTAACCCAACCAATCATATCGGCGGTAATATTTGACAACATTCCTGGCGAATTGGCCTCTACGTCTCCGTGGGACCTTCATATACATCAATAACGTAATATAACGTAACCTAAACCAACCTATCATATCGGCGGTAATATTTGAAAACATTCCTGTCGATGTTGGCCTCTACGTTTCCGTGGGACTTTTATATACATCAATACGTAATTTAACCTAACCTAACCCAAACTATCATCTCGGCGGTAATATTTGACAACATTCCTGGCCAGTTGGCCTCTACGTCTCCGTGGGACCTTCATATACATCAATAACGTAATATAACGTAACCTAAACCAACCTATCATATCGGTGGTAATATTTGACAACATTCCTGGCGATTTGGCCTCTACGTCTCCGTGGGGCCTTCATATACATCAATAACGTAATCTAACCTAACCTAACCCAACCTAACATCTCGGCGGTAATATTTAACAACATTCCTGGCGAGTTGGCCTCTACGCCTGCGTGGGACCTGCATATACATCAATAACGTAATATAACCTAACCCAACCCAACCTAACATCTCGGCACTAATATTTGACAACATTCCTGGCGATTTGGCCTCTACGTCTCCGTGCGTCTTTCATATACATCAATAACGTAATATAACGTAACCTAAAACAACCTATCATATCGGCGATAATATTTGAAAACATTCCTGTCGATGTTGGCCTCTACGTTCCCGTGGGACTTTTATATACATCAATACGTAATATAACCTAACCTAACCCAACCTATCATCTCGGCGGTAATATTTAACAACATTCCTGGCGAGTTGGCCTCTACGCCTCCGTGGGACCTGCATATACATCAATAACGTAATATAACCTAACCCAACCCAACCTAACATCTCGGAACTAATATTTGACATCATTCCTGGCGAGTTGGCCTCTACGTCTCCGTGCGTCCTTCATATACATCAATAACGTAATTTAACCTAACCTAACCCAACGTAACATCTCGGCGGTAATATTTGGCAACATTCCTGGCTTGTTGGCCTCTACGTCTCCGTGGGACCTTCATACACATCAATAACGTAATATAACCTAACCTAACCCAACCTAACATCTCGGCGGTAATATTTGAGAGCATTCCTGGCTTGTTGGGCTCTACGTCTCCGTGGGACCTTCATACACATCAATAACGTAACATAACATAACCTAACCCAACCTATCATCTCGGCGGTAATATTTGACAACATTCCTGGCCAGTTGGCCTCTACGTCTCCGTGGGACCTTCATATACATCAATAACGTAATATAACGTAACCTAAACTAACCTATCATATCGGTGGTAATATTTGACAACATTCCTGGCGATTCGGCCTCTACGTCTGCGTGGGGCCTTCATATACATCAATAACGTAATCTAACCTAACCTAACCCAACCTAACATCTCGGCGGTAGTATTTAACAACATTCCTGGCGAGTTGGCCTCTACGCCTCCGTGGGACCTTCACATACATCAATAACGTAATATAACCTAACCCAACCCAACCTAACATCTCGGCGGTAATATTTGACAACATTCCTGGCGAGTTGGCCTCTACGCCTCCGTGGGACCTGCATATACATCAATAACGTAATATAACCTAACCTAACCCAACCTAACATCTCGGCGGTAGTATTTAACAACATTCCTGGCGAGTTGGCCTCTACGCCTCCGTGGGACCTTCACATACATCAATAACGTAATATAATCTAACCTAACCCAACCTATCATCTCGGCGGAAATATTTGAGAACATTCGTGTCGATGTTGGCCTCTACGTCTCCGTGGGATCTTCATATACATGAATAACGTAATATAACCTAACCTAACCCAACCTATCATCTCGGCGGTAATATTTGACAACATTCCTGGCGATTTGGCCTCTACGTCTCCGTGGGGACTTCATATACATCAATAACGTAATCTAACCTAACCTAAACCAACCTATCATGTCGGCGGTAATATTTGAAAGCATTCCTGTCGATGTTGGCCTCTACGTCTCCGTGGGACATTCATATACATCAATAACGTATTACTACCTAACCTAACCCAACCTATCATCTCGGCGGAAATATTTGAGAACATTCCTGTCGATGTTGGCCTCTACGTCTCCGTGGGACTTTTATATACATCAATAACGTAATTTAACCTAACCTAACCCAACGTAACATCTCGGCGGTAATATTTGGCAACATTCCTGGCTTGTTGGCCTCTACGTCTCCGTGGGACCTTCATACACATCAATAACGTAATATAACCTAACCTAACCCAACCTAACATCTCGGCGGTAATATTTGAGAGCATTCCTGGCTTGTTGGGCTCTACGTCTCCGTGGGACCTTCATACACATCAATAACGTAACATAACATAACCTAACCCAACCTATCATCTCGGCGGTAATATTTGACAACATTCCTGGCCAGTTGGCCTCTACGTCTCCGTGGGACCTTCATATACATCAATAACGTAATATAACGTAACCTAAACTAACCTATCATATCGGTGGTAATATTTGACAACATTCCTGGCGATTCGGCCTCTACGTCTCCGTGGGGCCTTCATATACATCAATAACGTAATCTAACCTAACCTAACCCAACCTAACATCTCGGCGGTAATATTTAACAACATTCCTGGCGAGTTGGCCTCTACGCCTCCGTGGGACCTGCATATACATCAATAACGTAATATAACCTAACCCAACCCAACCTAACATCTCGGCACTAATACTTGACAACATTCCTGGCGAGTTGGCCTCTACGTCTACGTGCGTCCTTCATATACATCAATAACGTAATATAACGTAACCTAACCCAACCAATCATATCGGCGGTAATATTTGACAACATTCCTGGCGAATTGGCCTCTACGTCTCCGTGGGACCTTCATATACATCAATAACGTAATATAACGTAACCTAAACCAACCTATCATATCGGCGGTAATATTTGAAAACATTCCTGTCGATGTTGGCCTCTACGTTTCCGTGGGACTTTTATATACATCAATACGTAATTTAACCTAACCTAACCCAAACTATCATCTCGGCGGTAATATTTGACAACATTCCTGGCCAGTTGGCCTCTACGTCTCCGTGGGACCTTCATATACATCAATAACGTAATATAACGTAACCTAAACCAACCTATCATATCGGTGGTAATATTTGACAACATTCCTGGCGATTTGGCCTCTACGTCTCCGTGGGGCCTTCATATACATCAATAACGTAATCTAACCTAACCTAACCCAACCTAACATCTCGGCGGTAATATTTAACAACATTCCTGGCGAGTTGGCCTCTACGCCTGCGTGGGACCTGCATATACATCAATAACGTAATATAACCTAACCCAACCCAACCTAACATCTCGGCACTAATATTTGACAACATTCCTGGCGATTTGGCCTCTACGTCTCCGTGCGTCTTTCATATACATCAATAACGTAATATAACGTAACCTAAACCAACCTATCATATCGGCGATAATATTTGAAAACATTCCTGTCGATGTTGGCCTCTACGTTCCCGTGGGACTTTTATATACATCAATACGTAATATAACCTAACCTAACCCAACCTATCATCTCGGCGGTAATATTTGACAACATTCCTGTCCAGTTGGCCACTACGTCTCCGTGGGACCTTCATATACATCAATAACGTAATATAACGTAACCTAAACCAACCTATCATATCGGTGGTAATAGTTGACAACATTCCTGGCGATTTGGCCTCTACGTCTCCGTGGGGCCTTCATATACATCAATAACGTAATCTAACCTAACCTCACCCAACCTAACATCTCGGCGGTAATATTTAACAACATTCCTGGCGAGTTGGCCTCTACGCCTCCGTGGGACCTGCATATACATCAATAACGTAATATAACCTAACCCAACCCAACCTAACATCTCGGAACTAATATTTGACATCATTCCTGGCGAGTTGGCCTCTACGTCTCCGTGCGTCCTTCATATACATCAATAACGTAATATAACCTAACCCAACCCAACCTAACATCTCGGCGGTAATATTTGACAACATTCCTGGCGAGTTGGCATCTACGCCTCCGTGGGACCTGCATATACATCAATAACGTAATATAACCTAACCTAACCCAACCTAACATCTCGGCGGTAGTATTTAACAACATTCCTGGCGAGTTGGCCTCTACGCCTCCGTGGGACCTTCACATACATCAATAACGTAATATAATCTAACCTAACCCAACCTATCATCTCGGCGGAAATATTTGAGAACATTCGTGTCGATGTTGGCCTCTACGTCTCCGTGGGATCTTCATATACATGAATAACGTAATATAACCTAACCTAACCCAACCTATCATCTCGGAGGTAATATTTGACAACATTCCTGGCGATTTGGCCTCTACGTCTCCGTGGGGACTTCATATACATCAATAACGTAATCTAACCTAACCTAAACCAACCTATCATGTCGGCGGTAATATTTGAAAACATTCCTGTCGATGTTGGCCTCTACGTCTCCGTGGGACATTCATATACATCAATAACGTATTACTACCTAACCTAACCCAACCTATCATCTCGGCGGAAATATTTGAGAACATTCCTGTCGATGTTGGCCTCTACGTCTCCGTGGGACTTTTATATACATCAATAACGTAATTTAACCTAACCTAACCCAACGTAACATCTCGGCGGTAATATTTGGCAACATTCCTGGCTTGTTGGCCTCTACGTCTCCGTGGGACCTTCATACACATCAACAACGTAATATAACCTAACCTAACCCAACCTAACATCTCGGCGGTAATATTTGAGAGCATTCCTGGCTTGTTGGGCTCTACGTCTCCGTGGGACCTTCATACACATCAATAACGTAACATAACATAACCTAACCCAACCTATCATCTCGGCGGTAATATTTGACAACATTCCTGGCCAGTTGGCCTCTACGTCTCCGTGGGACCTTCATATACATCAATAACGTAACATAACGTAACCTAAACTAACCTATCATATCGGTGGTAATATTTGACAACATTCCTGGCGATTCGGCCTCTACGTCTCCGTGGGGCCTTCATATACATCAATAACGTAATCTAACCTAACCTAACCCAACCTAACATCTCGGCGGTAATATTTAACAACATTCCTGGCGAGTTGGCCTCTACGCCTCCGTGGGACCTGCATATACATCGATAACGTAATATAACCTAACCCAACCCTACCTAACATTTCGGCGGTAGTATTTGACAACATTCCTGGCGATTTGGCCTCTACGTCTCCGTGGGGACTTCATATACATCAATAACGTAATCTAACCTAACCTAAACCAACCTATCATGTCGGCGGTAATATTTGAAAACATTCCTGTCGATGTTGGCCTCTACGTCTCCGTGGGACATTCATATACATCAATAACGTATTACTACCTAACCTAACCCAACCTATCATCTCGGCTGAAATATTTGAGAACATTCCTGTCGATGTTGGCCTCTACGTCTCCGTGGGACTTTTATATACATCAATAACGTAATTTAACCTAACCTAACCCAACGTAACATCTCGGCGGTAATATTTGGCAACATTCCTGGCTTGTTGGCCTCTACGTCTCCGTGGGACCTTCATACACATCAATAACGTAATATAACCTAACCTAACCCAACCTAACATCTCGGCGGTAATATTTGAGAGCATTCCTGGCTTGTTGGGCTCTACGTCTCCGTGGGACCTTCATACACATCAATAACGTAACATAACATAACCTAACCCAACCTATCATCTCGGCGGTAATATTTGACAACATTCCTGGCCAGTTGGCCTCTACGTCTCCGTGGGACCTTCATATACATCAATAACGTAATATAACGTAACCTAAACTAACCTATCATATCGGTGGTAATATTTGACAACATTCCTGGCGATTCGGCCTCTACGTCTCCGTGGGGCCTTCATATACATCAATAACGTAATCTAACCTAACCTAACCCAACCTAACATCTCGGCGGTAATATTTAACAACATTCCTGGCGAGTTGGCCTCTACGCCTCCGTGGGACCTGCATATACATCAATAACGTAATATAACCTAACCCAACCCAACCTAACATCTCGGCACTAATACTTGACAACATTCCTGGCGAGTTGGCCTCTACGTCTACGTGCGTCCTTCATATACATCAATAACGTAATATAACGTAACCTAACCCAACCAATCATATCGGCGGTAATATTTGACAACATTCCTGGCGAATTGGCCTCTACGTCTCCGTGGGACCTTCATATACATCAATAACGTAATATAACGTAACCTAAACCAACCTATCATATCGGCGGTAATATTTGAAAACATTCCTGTCGATGTTGGCCTCTACGTTTCCGTGGGACTTTTATATACATCAATACGTAATTTAACCTAACCTAACCCAAACTATCATCTCGGCGGTAATATTTGACAACATTCCTGGCCAGTTGGCCTCTACGTCTCCGTGGGACCTTCATATACATCAATAACGTAATATAACGTAACCTAAACCAACCTATCATATCGGTGGTAATATTTGACAACATTCCTGGCGATTTGGCCTCTACGTCTCCGTGGGGCCTTCATATACATCAATAACGTAATCTAACCTAACCTAACCCAACCTAACATCTCGGCGGTAATATTTAACAACATTCCTGGCGAGTTGGCCTCTACGCCTCCGTGGGACCTGCATATACATCAATAACGTAATATAACCTAACCCAACCCAACCTAACATCTCGGCACAAATATTTGACAACATTCCTGGCGATTTGGCCTCTACGTCTCCGTGCGTCTTTCATATACATCAATAACGTAATATAACGTAACCTAAACCAACCTATCATATCGGCGATAATATTTGAAAACATTCCTGTCGATGTTGGCCTCTACGTTCCCGTGGGACTTTTATATACATCAATACGTAATATAACCTAACCTAACCCAACCTATCATCTCGGCGGTAATATTTGACAACATTCCTGTCCAGTTGGCCACTACGTCTCCGTGGGACCTTCATATACATCAATAACGTAATATAACGTAACCTAAACCAACCTATCATATCGGTGGTAATAGTTGACAACATTCCTGGCGATTTGGCCTCTACGTCTCCGTGGGGCCTTCATATACATCAATAACGTAATCTAACCTAACCTCACCCAACCTAACATCTCGGCGGTAATATTTAACAACATTCCTGGCGAGTTGGCCTCTACGCCTCCGTGGGACCTTCACATACATCAATAACGTAATATAATCTAACCTAACCCAACCTATCATCTCGGCGGTAATATTTGAGAACATTCGTGTCGATGTTGGCCTCTACGTCTCCGTGGGTTCTTCATATACATGAATAACGTAATATAACCTAACCTAACCCAACCTATCATCTCGGCGGTAATATTTGACAACATTCCTGGCGATTTGGCCTCTACGTCTACGTGGGGACTTCATATACATCAATAACGTAATCTAACCTAACCTAAACCAACCTATCATGTCGGCGGTAATATTTGAAAACATTCCTGTCGATGTTGGCCTCTACGTCTCCGTGGGACATTCATATACATCAATAACGTATTACTACCTAACCTAACCCAACCTATCATGTCGGCGGAAATATTTGAGAACATTCCTGTCGATGTTGGCCTCTACGTCTCCGTGGGACTTTTATATACATCAATAACGTAATTTAACCTAACCTAACCCAACGTAACATCTCGGCGGTAATATTTGGCAACATTCCTGGCTTGTTGGCCTCTACGTCTCCGTGGGACCTTCATACACATCAACAACGTAATATAACCTAACCTAACCCAACCTAACATCTCGGCGGTAATATTTGAGAGCATTCCTGGCTTGTTGGGCTCTACGTCTCCGTGGGACCTTCATACACATCAATAACGTAACATAACATAACCTAACCCAACCTATCATCTCGGCGGTAATATTTGACAACATTCCTGGCCAGTTGGCCTCTACGTCTCCGTGGGACCTTCATATACATCAATAACGTAATATAACGTAACCTAAACTAACCTATCATATCGGTGGTAATATTTGACAACATTCCTGGCGATTCGGCCTCTACGTCTCCGTGGGGCCTTCATATACATCAATAACGTAATCTAACCTAACCTAACCCAACCTAACATCTCGGCGGTAATATTTAACAACATTCCTGGCGAGTTGGCCTCTACGCCTCCGTGGGACCTGCATATACATCGATAACGTAATATAACCTAACCCAACCCAACCTAACATCTCGGCACTAATACTTGACAACATTTCTGGCGAGTTGGCCTCTACGTCTACGTGCGTCCTTCATATACATCAATAACGTAATATAACGTAACCTAACCCAACCAATCATATCGGCGGTAATATTTGACAACATTCCTGGCGAATTGGCCTCTACGTCTCCGTGGGACCTTCATATACATCAATAACGTAATATAACGTAACCTAAACCAACCTATCATATCGGCGGTAATAGTTGAAAACATTAATGTCGATGTTGGCCTCTACGTCTCCGTGGGACCTTCATATACATCAATAACGTAATATTACCTAACCTAACCCAACCTATCATCTCGGCGGAAATATTTGAGAACATTCCTGGCGAGTTGGCCTCTATGTCTCCGTGGGGTATTCATATACATCAATAACGTAGTATAACCTAACCTAACCCAACCTAACATCTCGGCGGTAATATTTGACAACATTCCTGTCGATGTTGGCCCCTACGTCCCCTTGGGGCCTTCATATACATCAATAACGTAATCTAACCTAACCTAACCCAACCTAACATATCGGCGGTAATATTTAACAACATTCCTGGCGAGTTGGCCTCTACGCCTCCGTGGGACCTGCATATACATCAATAACGTAATATAACCTAACCCAACCCAACCTAACATCTCGGCACTAATATTTGACAACATTCCTGGCGAGTTGGCCTCTACGTCTCCGTGCGTCCTTCATATACATCAATAACGTAATATAACGTAACCTAACCCAACCAATCATATCGGCGGTAATATTTGACAACATTCCTGGCGAATTGGCCTCTACGTCTCCGTGGGACCTTCATATACATCAATAACGTAATATAACGTAACCTAAACCAACCTATCATATCGGTGTTAATATTTGACATCATTCCTGGCGATTTGCACTCTACGTCTCCGTGGGGCCTTCATATACATCAATAACGTAATATAACGTAACCTAAACCAACCTATCATATCGGTGGTAATATTTGACAACATTCCTGGCGAGTTGGCCTCTATGTCTCCGTGGGGCATTCATATACATCAATAACGTAATATAACCTAACCTAACCCAACCTATCATCTCGGCAGTAATATTTGACAACATTCCTGTCGAGTTGGCCTCTACGTCTCCGCGGGACTTTTATATACATCAATAACGTAATATAACGTAACCTAACCCAACCTATCATCTCGGCGGTAATATTTGACAACATTCCTGGCCAGTTGGCCTCTACGTCTCCGTGGGGCCTTCATATACATCAATAACGTAATATAACGTAACCTAACCCAACCAATCATATCGGCGGTAATATTTGACAACATTCCTGGCGAATTGGCCTCTACGTCTCCGTGGGACCTTCATATACATCAATAATGTAATATAACGTAACCTAAACCAACCTATCATATCGGCGGTAATAGTTGAAAACATTCATGTCGATGTTGGCCTCTACGTCTCCGTGGGACCTTCATATACATCAATAACGTAATATTACCTAACCTAACACAACCTATCATCTCGGCGGAAATATTTGAGAACATTCCTGGCGAGTTGGCCTCTATGTCTCCGTGGGGCATTCATATACATCAATAACGTAGTATAACCTAACCTAACCCAACCTAACATCTCGGCGGTAATATTTGACAACATTCCTGGCGAGTTGGCCTCTACGCCTCCGTGGGACCTGCATATACATCAATAACGTAATATAACCTAACCCAAACCAACCTAACATTTCGGCCCTAATATTTAACAACATTCCTGGCGAGTTGGCCTCTACGCCTCCGTGGGACCTGCATATACATCAATAACGTAATATAACCTAACCCAACCCAACCTAACATCTCGGCGGTAATATTTGACAACATTCCTGGCGGGTTTGGCCTCTATGTCTCCGTGGGGCATTCATATACATCAATAACGTAATATAACCTAACCTAACCCAACCTAACATCTCGGCGGTAATATTTAACAACATTCCTGGCGAGTTGGCCTCTACGCCTCCGTGGGACCTGCATATACATCAATAACGTAATATAACCTAACCCAACCCAACCTAACATCTCGGCACTAATATTTGACCACATTCCTGGCGAGTTGGCCTCTACATCTCCGTGCGACCTTCACATACATCAATAACGTAATATAATCTAACCTAACCCAACCTATCATCTAGGCGGTAATATTTGACAACATTCCTGGCCAGTTGGCCTCTACGTCTCCGTGGGATCTTCATATACATGAATAACGTAATATAACCTAACCTAACCCAACCTATCATCTCGGCGGTAATATTTGACAACAGTCCTGGCCAGTTGGACTCTACGTCTCCGTGGGACCTTCATATACATCAATAACGTAATATAACGTAACCTAAACCAACCTATCATATCGGCGGTAATATTTGAAAACATTCCTGTCGATGTTGGCCTCTACGTTTCCGTGGGACTTTTATATACATCAATACGTAATTTAACCTAACCTAACCCAACCTATCATCTCGGCGGTAATATTTGACAACATTCCTGGCCAGTTGGCCTCTACGTCTCCGTGCGTCCTTCATATACATCAATAACGTAATATAACGTAACCTAACCCAACCAATCATATCGGTGGTAATAGTTGACAACATTCCTGGCGATTTGGCCTCTACGTCTCCGTGGGGCCTTCATATACATCAATAACGTAATCTAACCTAACCTAACCCAACCTAACATCTCGGCGGTAATATTTAACAACATTCCTGGCGAGTTGGCCTCTACGCCTCCGTGGGACCTGCATATACATGAATAACGTAATATAACCTAACCCAACCCAACCTAACATCTCGGCACTAATATTTGACATCATTCCTGGCGAGTTGGCCTCTACGTCTCCGTGCGTCCTTCATATACATCAATAACGTAATATAACCTAACCCAACCCAACCTAACATCTCGGCGGTAATATTTGACAACATTCCTGGCGAGTTGGCCTCTACGCCTCCGTGGGACCTGCATATACATCAATAACGTAATATAACCTAACCTAACCCAACCTAACATCTTGGCGGTAGTATTTAACAACATTCCTGACGATTTGGCCTCCACGCCACCGTGGGACCTTCACATACATCAATAACGTAATATAATCTAACCTAACCCAACCTATCATCTCGGCGGTAATATTTGACAACATTCCTGGCCAGTTGGCCTCTACGTCTCCGTGGGATCTTCATATACATGAATAACGTAATATAACCTAACCTAAGCCAACCTATCATCTCGGCGGGAATATTTGACAACAGTCCTGGCCAGTTGGACTCTACGTCTCCGTGGGACCTTCATATACATCAATAACGTAATATAACGTAACCTAAACCAACCTATCATATCGGCGGTAATATTTGAAAACATTCCTGTCGATGTTGGCCTCTACGTTTCCGTGGGACTTTTATATACATCAATACGTAATTTAACCTAACCTAACCCAACCTATCATCTCGGCGGTAATATTTGACAACATTCCTGACCAGTTGGCCTCTACGTCTCCGTTGGACCTTCATATACATCAATAACGTAATATAACGTAACCTAAACCAACCTATCATATCGGTGGTAATATTTGACAACATTCCTGGCGAGTTGGCCTCTACGCCTCCGTGGGACCTGCATATACATCAATAACGTAATATAACCTAACCCAACCCAACCTAACATCTCGGCGGTAATATTTGACAACATTCCTGGCGAGTTGGCCTCCATGTCTCCGTGGGACCTTCATATACATCAATAACGTAATATTACTTAACCTAACCCAACCTATCATCTCGGCGGAAATATTTGAGAACATTCCTGGCGAGTTGGCCTCTATGTCTCCGTGGGGTATTCATATACATCAATAACGTAGTATAACCTAACCTAAACCAACCTATCATATCGGCGGTAATATTTGAAAACATTCCTGTCGATGTTGGCCTCTACGTTTCCGTGGGACTTTTATATACATCAATACGTAATTTAACCTAACCTAACCCAACATATCATCTCGGCGGTAATATTTGACAACATTCCTGGCCAGTTGGCCTCTACGTCTCCGTGGGACCTTCATATACATCAATAACGTAATATAACCTAACCTAACCCAACCTAACATCTCGGCGGTAATATTTGACAACATTCCTGGCGAGTTGGCCTCTATGTCTCCGTGGGGCATTCATATACATCAATAACGTAATTTAACCTAACCAAACCCAACATATCATCTCGGCGGTAATATTTGACAACATTCCTGGCCAGTTGGCCTCTACGTCTCCTTGGGACCTTCATATACATCAATAACGTAATATAACCTAACCCAACCCAACCTAACATCTCGGCGGTAATATTTAACAACATTCCTGGCGAGTTGGCCTCTACGCCTCCGTGGGACCTGCATATACATCAATAACGTAATATAACCTAACCCAACCCAACCTAACATCTCGGCACTAATACTTGACAACATTCCTGGCGAGTTGGCCTCTACGTCTACGTGCGTCCTTCATATACATCAATAACGTAATATAACGTAACCTAACCCAACCAATCATATCGGCGGTAATATTTGACAACAGTCCTGGCCATTTGGACTCTACGTCTCCGTGGGACCTTCATATACATCAATAACGTAATAATACCTAACCTAACCCAACCTAACATCTCGGCGGTAATATTTAACAACATTCCTGGCGAGTTGGCCTCTACGCCTCCGTGGGACCTGCATATACATCAATAACGTAATATAACCTAACCCAACCCAACCTAACATCTCGGCACTAATATTTGACAACATTCCTGGCGAGTTGGCCTCTACCTCTCCGTGCGACCTTCACATACATCAATAACGTAATATAATCTAACCTAACCCAACCTATCATCTCGGCGGTAATATTTGACAACATTCCTGGCCAGTTGGCCTCTACGTCTCCGTGGGATCTTCATGTACATGAATAACGTAATATAACCTAACCTAACCCAACCTATCATCTCGGCGGTAATATTTGACAACAGTCCTGGCCAGTTGGACTCTACGTCTCCGTGCGACCTTCATATACATCAATAACGTAATATAACGTAACCTAAATCAACTTATCATATCGGCGGTAATATTTTAAAACATTCCTGTCGATGTTGGCCTCTACGTCTCCGTGGGACTTTTATATACATCAATACGTGATTTAACCTAACCTAACCCAACCTATCATCTCGGCGGTAATATTTGACAACATTCTTGGCCAGTTGACCTCTACGTCTCCGTGGGACCTTCATATACATCAATAACGTAATATAACGTATCCTAAACCAACCTATCATATCGGTGGTAATATTTGACATCATTCCTGGCGATTTGCACTCTACGTCTCCGTGGGGCCTTCATATACATCAATAACGTAATATAACGTAACCTAAACCAACCTATCATATCGGTGGTAATATTTGACAACATTTCTGGCGAGTTGGCCTCTATGTCTCCGTGGGGCATTCATATACATCAATAACGTAGTATAACCTAACCTAACCCAACCTAACATCTCGGCGGTAATATTTAACAACATTCCTGGCCAGTTGGCCTCTACGTCTCCGTGGGACCTTCATATACATCAATAACGTAATATAACGTAACCTAAACCAACCTATCATAACGGCGGTAATATTTGAAAACATTGCTGTCGATGTTGGCCTCTACGTCTCCGTGTGACTTTTATATACATCGATACGTAATTTAACCTAACCTTACCCAACGTAACATCTCGGCGGTAATATTTGACAACATTCCTGGAGAGTCGGCCTCTACGTGTGAGTCGGACCTTCATATACATCAATAACGTAATATAACCTAACCTAACCCAACCTATCATCTCGGCAGTAATATTTGACAACATTCCTGTCGAGTTGGCCTCTACGTCTCCGCGGGACTTTTATATACATGAATAACGTAATATAACCTATCCTAACCCAACCTATCATCTCGGCGGTAATATTTGACAACAGTCCTGGCCAGTTGGACTCTACGTCTCCGTGCGACCTTCATATACATCAATAACGTAATATAACGTAACCTAAACCAACTTATCATATCGGCGGTAATATTTTAAAACATTCCTGGCGAGTTGGCCTCTATGTCTCCGTGGGGAATTCATATACATCAATAACGTAGTATAACCTAACCTAACCCAACCTAACATCTCGGCGGTAATATTTGATAACATTCCTGGCGAGTTGGCCTCTATGTCTCCGTGGGGCGTTCATATACATCAATAACGTAATATAACCTAACCTAACCCAACCTAACATCTCGGCGGTAATATTTAACAACATTCCTGGCGAGTTGGCCTCTACGCCTCCGTGGGACCTTCACATACATCAATAACGTAATATAATCTAACCTAACCCAACCTATCATCTCGGCGGTAATATTTGACAACATTCCTGGCCAGTTGGCCTCTACGTCTCCGTGGGATCTTCATATACATGAATAACGTAATATAACCTAACCTAACCCAACCTATCATCTCGGCGGTAATATTTGACAACAGTCCTGGCCAGTTGGACTCTACGTCTCCGTGGGACCTTCATATACATCAATAACGTAATATAACGTAACCTAAACCAACCTATCATATCGGCGGTAATATTTGAAAACATTCCTGTCGATGTTGGCCTCTACGTTTCCGTGGGACTTTTATATGCATCAATACGTAATTTAACATAACCTAACCCAACATATCATCTCGGCGGTAATATTTGACAACATTCCTGGCCAGTTGGCCTCTACGTCTCCGTGGGACCTTCATATACATCAATAACGTAATATAACCTAACCTAACCCAACCTAACATCTCGGCGGTAATATTTGACAACATTCCTGGCGAGTTGGCCTCTATGTCTCCGTGGGGCATTCATATACATCAATAACGTAATAATACCTAACCTAACCCAACCTAACATCTCGGCGGTAATATTTGACAACATTCCTGACCAGTTTGCCTCTACGTCTCCGTGGGACCTTCATATACATCAATAACGTAATATAACGTAACCTAAACCAACCTATCATATCGGTGGTAATATTTGACAACATTCCTGGCGAGTTGGCCTCTACGCCTCCGTGGGACCTGCATACACATCAATAACGTAATATAACCTAACCCAAACCAACCTAACATCTCGGCACTAATATTTAACAACATTCCTGGCGAGTTGGCCTCTACGCCTCCGTGGGACCTGCATATACATCAATAACGTAATATAACCTAACCCAACCCAACCTAACATCTCGGCGGTAATATTTGACAACATTCCTGGCGAGTTGGACTCTATGTGTCCGTGGGGCATTCATATACATCAATAACGTAATATAACCTAACCTAAACCAACCTAACATCTCGGCGGTAATATTTAACAACATTCCTGGCAAGTTGGCCTCTACGCCTCCGTGGGACCTGCATATACATCAATAACGTAATATAACCTAACCCAAACCAACCTAACATCTCGGCCCTAATATTTAACAACATTCCTGGCGAGTTGGCCTCTACCTCTCCGTGCGACCTTCACATACATCAATAACGTAATATAATCTAACCTAACCCAACCTATCATCTCGGCGGTAATATTTGACAACATTCCTGGCCAGTTGGCCTCTACGTCTCCGTGGGATCTTCATATACATGAATAACGTAATATAACCTAACCTAACCCAACCTATCATCTCGGCGGTAATATTTGACAACAGTCCTGGCCAGTTGGACTCTACGTCTCCGTGCGACCTTCATATACATCAATAACGTAATATAACGTAACCTAAACCAACTTATCATATCGGCGGTAATATTTGAAAACATTGCTGTCGATGTTGGCCTCTACGTCTCCGTGTGACTTTTATATACATCGATACGTAATTTAACCTAACCTAACCCAACATATCATCTCGGCGGTAATATTTGACAACATTCCTGGCCAGTTGGCCTCTACGGCTCCGTGGGACCTTCATATACATCAATAACGTAATATAACCTAACCTAAACCAACCTAACATCTCGGCGGTAATATTTGACAACATTCCTGGCGAGTTGGCCTCTATGTCTCCGTGGGGCATTCATATACATCAATAACGTAATAATACCTAACCTAACCCAACCTATCATCTCGGCGGTAATATTTGACAACAGTCCTGGCCAGTTGGACTCTACGTCTCCGTGGGACCTTCATATACATCAATAACGTAGTATAACCTAACCTAACCCAACCTAACATCTCGGCGGTCATAGTTGACAACATTCCTGGCGAGTTGGCCTCTACGCCTCCGTGGGACCTGCATATACATCCATAACGTAATATAACCTAACCCAAACCAACCTAACATCTCGGCCCTAATATTTAACAACATTCCTGGCGAGTTGGCCTCTACGCCTGCGTGGGACCTGCATATACATCAATAACGTAATATAACCTAACCCAACCCAACCTAACATCTCGGCGGTAATATTTGACAACATTCCTGGCGAGTTGGCCTCTATGTCTCCGTGGGGCATTCATATACATCAATAACGTAATATAACCTAACCTAACCCAACCTAACATCTCGGCGGTAATATTTAACAACATTCCTGGCGAGTTGGCCTCTACGCCTCCGTGGGACCTTCACATACATCAATAACGTAATATAATCTAACCTAACCCAACCTATCATCTCGGCGGTAATATATGACAACATTCCTGGCCAGTTGGCCTCTACGTCTCCGTGGGATCTTCATATACATGAATAACGTAATATAACCTAACCTAACCCAACATATCATCTCGGCGGTAATATTTGACAACATTCCTGGCCAGTTGGCCTCTACGTCTCCGTGGGACCTTCATATACATCAATAACGTAATATAACCTAACCCAACCCAACCTAACATCTCGGCGGTAATATTTGACAACATTCCTGGCGAGTTGGACTCTATGTGTCCGTGGGGCATTCATATACATCAATAACGTAATATAACCTAACCTAAACCAACCTAACATCTCGGCGGTAATATTTAACAACATTCCTGGCAAGTTGGCCTCTACGCCTCCGTGGGACCTGCATATACATCAATAACGTAATATAACCTAACCCAAACCAACCTAACATCTCGGCCCTAATATTTAACAACATTCCTGGCGAGTTGGCCTCTACCTCTCCGTGCGACCTTCACATACATCAATAACGTAATATAATCTAACCTAACCCAACCTATCATCTCGGCGGTAATATTTGACAACATTCCTGGCCAGTTGGCCTCTACGTCTCCGTGGGATCTTCATATACATGAATAACGTAATATAACCTAACCTAACCCAACCTATCATCTCGGCGGTAATATTTGACAACAGTCCTGGCCAGTTGGACTCTACGTCTCCGTGCGACCTTCATATACATCAATAACGTAATATAACGTAACCTAAACCAACTTATCATATCGGCGGTAATATTTGAAAACATTGCTGTCGATGTTGGCCTCTACGTCTCCGTGTGACTTTTATATACATCGATACGTAATTTAACCTAACCTAACCCAACATATCATCTCGGCGGTAATATTTGACAACATTCCTGGCCAGTTGGCCTCTACGGCTCCGTGGGACCTTCATATACATCAATAACGTAATATAACCTAACCTAAACCAACCTAACATCTCGGCGGTAATATTTGACAACATTCCTGGCGAGTTGGCCTCTATGTCTCCGTGGGGCATTCATATACATCAATAACGTAATAATACCTAACCTAACCCAACCTATCATCTCGGCGGTAATATTTGACAACAGTCCTGGCCAGTTGGACTCTACGTCTCCGTGGGACCTTCATATACATCAATAACGTAGTATAACCTAACCTAACCCAACCTAACATCTCGGCGGTCATAGTTGACAACATTCCTGGCGAGTTGGCCTCTACGCCTCCGTGGGACCTGCATATACATCCATAACGTAATATAACCTAACCCAAACCAACCTAACATCTCGGCCCTAATATTTAACAACATTCCTGGCGAGTTGGCCTCTACGCCTCCGTGGGACCTGCATATACATCAATAACGTAATATAACCTAACCCAACCCAACCTAACATCTCGGCGGTAATATTTGACAAATTCCTGGCGAGTTGGCCTCTATGTCTCCGTGGGGCATTCATATACATCAATAACGTTATATAACCTAACCTAACCCAACCTAACATCTCGGCGGTAATATTTAACAACATTCCTGGCGAGTTGGCCTCTACGCCTCCGTGGGACCTTCACATACATCAATAACGTAATATAACCTAACCTAAACCAACCTAACATCTCGGCGGTAATATTTAACAACATTCCTGGCAAGTTGGCCTCTACGCCTCCGTGGGACCTGCATATACATCAATAACGTAATATAACCTAACCCAAACCAACCTAACATCTCGGCCCTAATATTTAACAACATTCCTGGCGAGTTGGCCTCTACGCCTCCGTGGGACCTGCATATACATCAGTAACGTAATATAACCTAACCCAACCCAACCTAACATCTCGGCGGTAATATTTGAGAACATTCCTGGCGAGTTGGCCTCTATGTCTCCGTGGGGCATTCATATACATCAATAACGTAATATAACCTAACCTAACCCAACCTAACATCTCGGCGGTAATATTTAACAACATTCCTGGCGAGTTGGCCTCAACGCCTCCGTGGGACCTTCACATACATCAATAACGTAATATAATCTAACCTAACCCAACCTATCATCTCGGCGGTAATATTTGACAACATTCCTGGCCAGTTGGCCTCTACGTCTCCGTGGGATCTTCATATACATGAATAACGTAATATAACCTAACCTAACCCAACATATCATCTCGGCGGTAATATTTGACAACATTCCTGGCCAGTTGGCCTCTACGTCTCCGTGGGACCTTCATATACATCAATAACGTAATATAACCTAACCTAACCCAACCTAACATCTCGGCGGTAATATTTGACAACATTCCTGGCGAGTTGGCCTCTATGTCTCCGTGGGGCATTCATATACATCAATAACGTAATAATACCTAACCTAACCCAACCTAACATCTCGGCGGTAATATTTAACAACATTCCTGGCGAGTTGGCCTCTACGCCTCCGTGGAACCTGCACATACATCAATAACGTAATATAACCTAACCCAACCCAACCTAACATCTCGGCACTAATATTTGACAACATTCCAGGCAAGTTGGCCTCTACCTCTCCGCGCGACCTTCACATACATCAATAACGTAATATAATCTAACCTAACCCAACCTATCATCTCGGCGGTAATATTTTACAACATTCCTGACCAGTTGGCCTCTACGTCTCCGTGGGATCTTCATATACATGAATAACGTAATATAACCTAACCTAACCCAACCTATCATCTCGGCGGTAATATTTGACAACAGTCCTGGCCAGTTGGACTCTACGTCTCCGTGGGACCTTCATATACATCAATAACGTAATATAACGTAACCTAAACCAACCTATCATATCGGCGGTAATATTTGAAAACATTCCTGTCGATGTTGGCCTCTACGTTTCCGTGGGACTTTTATAAGCATCAATACGTAATTTAACCTAACCTAACCCAACATATCATCTCGGCGGTAATATTTGACAACATTCCTGGCCAGTTGGCCTCTACGTCTCCGTGGGACCTTCATATACATCAATAACGTAATATAACCTAACCTAACCCAACCTAACATCTCGGCGGTAATATTTGACAACATTCCTGGCGAGTTGGCCTCTATGTCTCCGTGGGGCATTCATATACACCAATAACGTAATAATACCTAACCTAACCCAACCTAACATCTCGGCGGTAATATTTAACAACATTCCTGGCGAGTTGGCCTCTACGCCTCCGTGGGACCTGCATATACATCAATAACGTAATATAACCTAACCCAACCCAACCTAACATCTCGGCACTAATATTTGACAACATTCCTGGCGAGTTGGCCTCTACCTCTCCGTGCGACCTTCACATACATCAATAACGTAATATAATCTAACCTAACCCAACCTATCATCTCGGCGGTAATATTTGACAACATTCCTGGCCAGTTGGCCTCTACGTCTCCGTGGGATCTTCATATACATGAATAACGTAATATAACCTAACCTAACCCAACCTATCATCTCGGCGGTAATATTTGACAACAGTCCTGGCCAGTTGGACTCTACGTCTCCGTGGGACCTTCATATACATCAATAACGTAATATAACGTAACCTAAACCAACCTATCATATCGGCGGTAATATTTGAAAACATTCCTGTCGATGTTGGCCTCTACGTTTCCGTGGGACTTTTATATGCATCAATACGTAATTTAACATAACCTAACCCAACATATCATCTCGGCGGTAATATTTGACAACATTCCTGGCGAGTTGGCCTCTACGCCTCCGTGGGACCTGCATATACATCAATAACGTAATATAACCTAACCCAAACCAACCTAACATCTCGGCACTAATATTTAACAACATTCCTGGCGAGTTGGCCTCTACGCCTCCGTGGGACCTGCATATACATCAATAACGTAATATAACCTAACCCAACCCAACCTAACATCTCGGCGGTAATATTTGACAACATTCCTGGCGAGTTGGACTCTATGTGTCCGTGGGGCATTCATATACATCAATAACGTAATATAACCTAACCTAACCCAACCTAACATCTCGGCGGTAATATTTAACAACATTCCTGGCGAGTTGGCCTCAACGCCTCCGTGGGACCTTCACATACATCAATAACGTAATATAATCTAACCTAACCCAACCTATCATTTCGGCGGTAATATTTGACAACATTCCTGGCCAGTTGGCCTCTACGTCTCCGTGGGATCTTCATATACATGAATAACGTAATATAACCTAACCTAACCCAACATATCATCTCGGCGGTAATATTTGACAACATTCCTGGCCAGTTGGCCTCTACGTCTCCGTGGGACCTTCATATACATCAATAACGTAATATAACCTAACCTAACCCAACCTAACATCTCGGCGGTAATATTTGACAACATTCCTGGCGAGTTGGCCTCTATGTCTCCGTGGGGCATTCATATACATCAATAACGTAATAATACCTAACCTAACCCAACCTAACATCTCGGCGGTAATATTTAACAACATTCCTGGCGAGTTGGCCTCTACGCCTCCGTGGAACCTGCATATACATCAATAACGTAATATAACCTAACCCAACCCAACCTAACATCTCGGCACTAATATTTGACAACATTCCAGGCAAGTTGGCCTCTACCTCTCCGCGCGACCTTCACATACATCAATAACGTAATATAATCTAACCTAACCCAACCTATCATCTCGGCGGTAATATTTTACAACATTCCTGACCAGTTGGCCTCTACGTCTCCGTGGGATCTTCATATACATGAATAACGTAATATAACCTAACCTAACCCAACCTATCATCTCGGCGGTAATATTTGACAACAGTCCTGGCCAGTTGGACTCTACGTCTCCGTGGGACCTTCATATACATCAATAACGTAATATAACGTAACCTAAACCAACCTATCATATCGGCGGTAATATTTGAAAACATTCCTGTCGATGTTGGCCTCTACGTTTCCGTGGGACTTTTATAAGCATCAATACGTAATTTAACCTAACCTAACCCAACATATCATCTCGGCGGTAATATTTGACAACATTCCTGGCCAGTTGGCCTCTACGTCTCCGTGGGACCTTCATATACATCAATAACGTAATATAACCTAACCTAACCCAACCTAACATCTCGGCGGTAATATTTGACAACATTCCTGGCGAGTTGGCCTCTATGTCTCCGTGGGGCATTCATATACACCAATAACGTAATAATACCTAACCTAACCCAACCTAACATCTCGGCGGTAATATTTAACAACATTCCTGGCGAGTTGGCCTCTACGCCTCCGTGGGACCTGCATATACATCAATAACGTAATATAACCTAACCCAACCCAACCTAACATCTCGGCACTAATATTTGACAACATTCCTGGCGAGTTGGCCTCTACCTCTCCGTGCGACCTTCACATACATCAATAACGTAATATAATCTAACCTAACCCAACCTATCATCTCGGCGGTAATATTTGAGAACATTCCTGGCCAGTTGGCCTCTACGTCTCCGTGGGATCTTCATATACATGAATAACGTAATATAACCTAACCTAACCCAACCTATCATCTCGGCGGTAATATTTGACAACAGTCCTGGCCAGTTGGACTCTACGTCTCCGTGGGACCTTCATATACATCAATAACGTAATATAACGTAACCTAAACCAACCTATCATATCGGCGGTAATATTTGAAAACATTCCTGTCGATGTTGGCCTCTACGTTTCCGTGGGACTTTTATATGCATCAATACGTAATTTAACATAACCTAACCCAACATATCATCTCGGCGGTAATATTTGACAACATTCCTGGCGAGTTGGCCTCTACGCCTCCGTGGGACCTGCATATACATCAATAACGTAATATAACCTAACCCAAACCAACCTAACATCTCGGCACTAATATTTAACAACATTCCTGGCGAGTTGGCCTCTACGCCTCCGTGGGACCTGCATATACATCAATAACGTAATATAACCTAACCCAACCCAACCTAACATCTCGGCGGTAATATTTGACAACATTCCTGGCGAGTTGGACTCTATGTGTCCGTGGGGCATTCATATACATCAATAACGTAATATAACCTAACCTAAACCAACCTAACATCTCGGCGGTAATATTTAACAACATTCCTGGCAAGTTGGCCTCTACGCCTCCGTGGGACCTGCATATACATCAATAACGTAATATAACCTAACCCAAACCAACCTAACATCTCGGCCCTAATATTTAACAACATTCCTGGCGAGTTGGCCTCTACGCCTCCGTGGGACCTGCATATACATCAGTAACGTAATATAACCTAACCCAACCCAACCTAACATCTCGGCGGTAATATTTGAGAACATTCCTGGCGAGTTGGCCTCTATGTCTCCGTGGGGCATTCATATACATCAATAACGTAATATAACCTAACCTAACCCAACCTAACATCTCGGCGGTAATATTTAACAACATTCCTGGCGAGTTGGCCTCTACGCCTCCGTGGGACCTTCACATACATCAATAACGTAATATAATCTAACCTAACCCAACCTATCATCTCGGCGGTAATATTTGACAACATTCCTGGCCAGTTGGCCTCTACGTCTCCGTGGGATCTTCATATACATGAATAACGTAATATAACCTAACCTAATCCAACCTATCATCTCGGCGGTAATATTTGAAAACAGTCCTGGCCAGTTGGACTCTACGTCTCCGTGGGACCATCATATACATCAATAACGTAATATAACGTAACCTAAACCAACCTATCATATCGGCGGTAATATTTGAAAACATTCCTGTCGATGTTGGCCTCTACGTTTCCGTGGGACTTTTATATACATCAATACGTAATTTAACCTAACCTAACCCAACATATCATCTCGGCGGTAATATTTGACAACATTCCTGGCCAGTTGGCCTCTACGTCTCCGTGGGACCTTCATATACATCAATAACGTAATATAACCTAACCTAACCCAACCTAACATCTCGGCGGTAATATTTGACAACATTCCTGGCGAGTTGGCCTCTATGTCTCCGTGGGGCATTCATATACATCAATAACGTAATAATACCTAACCTAACCCAACCTAACATCTCGGCGGTAATATTTAACAACATTCCTGGCGAGTTGGCCTCTACGCCTCCGTGGAACCTGCATATATATCAATAACGTAATATAACCTAACCCAACCCAACCTAACATCTCGGCACTAATATTTGACAACATTCCAGGCAAGTTGGCCTCTACCTCTCCGTGCGACCTTCACATACATCAATAACGTAATATAATCTAACCTAACCCAACCTATCATCTCGGCGGTAATATTTGACAACATTCCTGGCCAGTTGGCCTCTACGTCTCCGTGGGATCTTCATATACATGAATAACGTAATATAACCAAACCTAACCCAACCTATCATCTCGGCGGTAATATTTGACAACAGTCCTGGCCAGTTGGACTCTACGTCTCCGTGGGACCTTCATATACATCAATAACGTAATATAACGTAACCTAAACCAACCTATCATATCGGCGGTAATATTTGAAAACATTCCTGTCGATGTTGGCCTCTACGTTTCCGTGGGACTTTTATATACATCAATACGTAATTTAACCTAACCTAACCCAACATATCATCTCGGCGGTAATATTTGACAACATTCCTGGCCAGTTGGCCTCTACGTCTCCGTGGGACCTTCATATACATCAATAACGTAATATAACCTAACCTAACCCAACCTAACATCTCGGCGGTAATATTTGACAACATTCCTGGCGAGTTGGCCTCTATGTCTCCGTGGGGCATTCATATACACCAATAACGTAATAATACCTAACCTAACCCAACCTAACATCTCGGCGGTAATATTTAACAACATTCCTGGCGAGTTGGCCTCTACGCCTCCGTGGGACCTGCATATACATCAATAACGTAATATAACCTAACCCAACCCAACCTAACATCTCGGCACTAATATTTGACAACATTCCTGGCGAGTTGGCCTCTACCTCTCCGTGCGACCTTCACATACATCAATAACGTAATATAATCTAACCTAACCCAACCTATCATCTCGGCGGTAATATTTGACAACATTCCTGGCCAGTTGGCCTCTACGTCTCCGTGGGATCTTCATATACATGAATAACGTAATATAACCTAACCTAACCCAACCTATCATCTCGGCGGTAATATTTGACAACAGTCCTGGCCAGTTGGACTCTACGTCTCCGTGCGACCTTCATATACATCAATAACGTAATATAACGTAACCTAAACCAACTTATCATATCGGCGGTAATATTTTAAAACATTCCTGTCGATGTTGGCCTCTACGTCTCCGTGGGACTTTTATATACATCAATACGTGATTTAACCTAACCTAACCCAACCTATCATCTCGGCGGTAATATTTGACAACATTCCTGGCCAGTTGGCCTCTACGTCTCCGTGGGACCTTCATATACATCAATAACGTAATATAACGTAACCTAAACCAACCTATCATATCGGCGGTAATATTTGAAAACATTGCTGTCGATGTTGGCCTCTACGTCTCCGTGTGACTTTTATATACATCGATACGTAATTTAACCTAACCTAACCCAACATATCATCTCGGCGGTAATATTTGACAACATTCCTGGCCAGTTGGCCTCTACGGCTCCGTGGGACCTTCATATACATCAATAACGTAATATAACCTAACCTAAACCAACCTAACATCTCGGCGGTAATATTTGACAACATTCCTGGCGAGTTGGCCTCTATGTCTCCGTGGGGCATTCATATACATCAATAACGTAATAATACCTAACCTAACCCAACCTATCATCTCGGCGGTAATATTTGACAACAGTCCTGGCCAGTTGGACTCTACGTCTCCGTGGGACCTTCATATACATCAATAACGTAGTATAACCTAACCTAACCCAACCTAACATCTCGGCGGTAATAGTTGACAACATTCCTGGCGAGTTGGCCTCTACGCCTCCGTGGGACCTGCATATACATCAATAACGTAATATAACCTAACCCAAACCAACCTAACATCTCGGCCCTAATATTTAACAACATTCCTGGCGAGTTGGCCTCTACGCCTCCGTGGGACCTGCATATACATCAATAACGTAATATAACCTAACCCAACCCAACCTAACATCTCGGCGGTAATATTTGACAACATTCCTGGCGAGTTGGCCTCTATGTCTCCGTGGGGCATTCATATACATCAATAACGTAATATAATCTAACCTAACCCAACCTATCATCTCGGCGGTAATATTTGACAACATTCCTGGCCAGTTGGCCTCTACGTCTCCGTGGGATCTTCATATACATGAATAACGTAATATAACCTAACCTAACCCAACATATCATCTCGGCGGTAATATTTGACAACATTCCTGGCCAGTTGGCCTCTACGTCTCCGTGGGACCTTCATATACATCAATAACGTAATATACCCTAACCTAACCCAACCTAACATCTCGGCGGTAATATTTGACAACATTCCTGGCGAGTTGGCCTCTATGTCTCCGTGGGGCATTCATATACATCAATAACGTAATAATACCTAACCTAACCCAACCTAACATCTCGGCGGTAATATTTAACAACATTCCTGGCGAGTTGGCCTCTACGCCTCCGTGGAACCTGCATATACATCAATAACGTAATATAACCTAACCCAACCCAACCTAACATCTCGGCACTAATATTTGACAACATTCCAGGCAAGTTGGCCTCTACCTCTCCGTGCGTCCTTCACATACATCAATAACGTAATATAATCTAACCTAACCCAACCTATCATCTCGGCGGTAATATTTGACAACATTCCTGACCAGTTGGCCTCTACGTCTCCGTGGGATCTTCATATACATGAATAACGTAATATAACCTAACCTAACCCAACCTATCATCTCGGCGGTAATATTTGACAACAGTCCTGGCCAGTTGGACTCTACGTCTCCGTGCGACGTTCATATACATCAATAACGTAATATAACGTAACCTAAACCAACTTATCATATCGGCGGTAATATTTTAAAACATTCCTGTCGATGTTGGCCTCTACGTCTCCGTGGGACTTTTATATACATCAATACGTGATTTAACCTAACCTAACCCAACCTATCATCTCGGCGGTAATATTTGACAACATTCCTGGCCAGTTGGCCTCTACGTCTCCGTGGGACCTTCATATACATCAATAACGTAATATAACGTAACCTAAACCAACCTATCATATCGGCGGTAATATTTGAAAACATTGCTGTCGATGTTGGCCTCTACGTCTCCGTGTGACTTTTATATACATCGATACGTAATTTAACCTAACCTAACCCAACATATCATCTCGGCGGTAATATTTGACAACATTCCTGGCCAGTTGGCCTCTACGGCTCCGTGGGACCTTCATATACATCAATAACGTAATATAACCTAACCTAACCCAACCTAACATCTCGGCGGTAATATTTGACAACATTCCTGGCGAGTTGGCCTCTATGTCTCCGTGGGGCATTCATATACATCAATAACGTAATAATACCTAACCTAACCCAACCTATCATCTCGGCGGTAATATTTGACAACAGTCCTGGCCAGTTGGACTCTACGTCTCCGTGGGACCTTCATATACATCAATAACGTAGTATAACCTAACCTAACCCAACCTAACATCTCGGCGGTAATAGTTGACAACATTCCTGGCGAGTTGGCCTCTACGCCTCCGTGGGACCTGCATATACATCAATAACGTAATATAACCTAACCCAAACCAACCTAACATCTCGGCCCTAATATTTAACAACATTCCTGGCGAGTTGGTCTCTACGCCTCCGTGGGACCTGCATATACATCAATAACGTAATATAACCTAACCCAACCCAACCTAACATCTCGGCAGTAATATTTGACAACATTCCTGGCGAGTTGGCCTCTATGTCTCCGTGGGGCATTCATATACATCAATAACGTAATATAACCTAACCTAACCCAACCTAACATCTCGGCGGTAATATTTAACAACATTCCTGGCGAGTTGGCCTCTACGCCTCCGTGGGACCTTCACATACATCAATAACGTAATATAATCTAACCTAACCCAACCTATCATCTCGGCGGTAATATTTGACAACATTCCTGGCCAGTTGGCCTCTACGTCTCCGTGGGATCTTCATATACATGAATAACGTAATATAACCTAACCTAACCCAACCTATCATCTCGGCGGTAATATTTGACAACAGTCCTGGCCAGTTGGACTCTACGTCTCCGTGGGACCTTCATATACATCAATAACGTAATATAACGTAACCTAAACCAACCTATCACATCGGCGGTAATATTTGAAAACATTCCTGTCGATGTTGGCCTCTACGATTCCGTGGGACTTTTATATGCATCAATACGTAATTTAACATAACCTAACCCAACATATCATCTCGGCGGTAATATTGGACAACATTCCTGGCCAGTTGGCCTCTACGTCTCCGTGGGACCTTCATATACATCAATAACGTAATATAACCTAACCTAACCCAACCTAACATCTCGGCGGTAATATTTGACAACATTCCTGGCGACTTGGCCTCTATGTCTCCGTGGGGCATTCATATACATCAATAACGTAATAATACCTAACCTAACCCAACCTAACATCTCGGCGGTAATATTTAACAACATTCCTGGCGAGTTGGCCTCTACGCCTCCGTGGGACCTGCATATACATCAATAACGTAATATAACCTAACCCAACCCAACCTAACATCTCGGCACTAATATTTGACAACATTCCTGGCGAGTTGGCCTCTACCTCTCCGTGCGACCTTCACATACATCAATAACGTAATATAATCTAACCTAACCCAACCTATCATCTCGGCGGTAATATTTGACAACATTCCTGGCCAGTTGGCCTCTACGTCTCCGTGGGATCTTCATATACATGAATAACGTAATATAACCTAACCTAACCCAACCTATCATCTCGGCGGTAATATTTGACAACAGTCCTGGCCAGTTGGACTCTACGTCTCCGTGGGACCTTCATATACATCAATAACGTAATATAACGTAACCTAAACCAACTTATCGGCGGTAATATTTTAAAACATTCCTGTCGATGTTGGCCTCTACGTCTCCGTGGGACTTTTATATACATCAATACGTGATTTAACCTAACCTAACCCAACCTAACATCTCGGCGGTAATATTTAACAACATTCCTGGCGAGTTGGCCTCTACGCCTCCGTGGAACCTGCATATACATCAATAACGTAATATAACCTAACCCAACCCAACCTAACATCTCGGCACTAATATTTGACAACATTCCAGGCAAGTTGGCCTCTACCTCTCCGCGCGACCTTCACATACATCAATAACGTAATATAACGTAACCTAAACCAACCTATCATATCGGTGGTAATATTTGACAACATTTCTGGCGAGTTGGCCTCTATGTCTCCGTGGGGCATTCATATACATCAATAACGTAGTATAACCTAACCTAACCCAACCTAACATCTCGGCGGTAATATTTAACAACATTCCTGGCCAGTTGGCCTCTACGTCTCCGTGGGACCTTCATATACATCAATAACGTAATATAACGTAACCTAAACCAACCTATCATATCGGCGGTAATATTTGAAAACATTGCTGTCGATGTTGGCCTCTACGTCTCCGTGTGACTTTTATATACATCAATACGTAATTTAACCTAACCTTACCCAACGTAACATCTCGGCGGTAATATTTGACAACATTCCTGGAGAGTTGGCCTCTACGTGTGAGTCGGACCTTCATATACATCAATAACGTAATATAACCTAACCTAACCCAACCTATCATCTCGGCAGTAATATTTGACAACATTCCTGTCGAGTTGGCCTCTACGTCTCCGCGGGACTTTTATATACATCAATAACGTAATATAACCTAACCTAACCCAACCTATCATCTCGGCGGTAATATTTGACAACATTCCTGGCCAGTTGGCCTCTACGTCTCCTTGGGACCTTCATATACATCAATAACGTAATATAACGTAACCTAAACCAACCTATCATATCGGTGGTAATATTTGACAACATTCCTGGCGATTTGGCCTCTACGTCCCCGTGGGGCCTTCATATACATCAATAACGTAATCTAACCTAACCTAACCCAACCTAACATCTCGGCGGTAATATTTGACAACATTCCTGGCGAGTTGGCCTCTACGCCTCCGTGGGACCTGCATATACATAAATAACGTAATATAACCTAACCCAACCCAACCTAACATCTCGGCACTAATATTTGACAACATTCCTGGCGAGTTGGCCTCTACCTCTCCGTGCGACCTTCACATACATCAATAACGTAATATAATCTAACCTAACCCAACCTATCATCTCGGCGGTAATATTTGACAACATTCCTGGCCAGTTGGCCTCTACGTCTCCGTGGGATCCTCATATACATGAATAACGTAATATAACCTAACCTAACCCAACCCATCATCTCGGCGGTAATATTTGACAACAGTCCTGGCCAGTTGGACTCTACGTCTCCGTGGGACCTTCATATACGTCAATAACGTCATATAACGTAACCTAAACCAACCTATCATATCGGCGGTAATATTTGAAAACATTCCTGTCGATGTTGGCCTCTACGTTTCCGTGGGACTTTTATATACATCAATACGTAATTTAACCTAACCTAACCCAACATATCATCTCGGCGGTAATATTTGACAACATTCCTGGCCAGTTGGCCTCTACGGCTCCGTGGGACCTTCATATACATCAATAACGTAATATAACCTAACCTAACCCAACCTAACATCTCGGCGGTAATATTTGACAACATTCCTGGCGAGTTGGCCTCTATGTCTCCGTGGGGCATTCATATACATCAATAACGTAATAATACCTAACCTAACCCAACATATCATCTCGGCGGTAATATTTGACAACAGTCCTGGCCAGTTGGACTCTACGTCTCCGTGGGACCTTCATATACATCAATAACGTAGTATAACCTAACCTAACCCAACCTAACATCTCGGCGGTAATAGTTGACAACATTCCTGGCGAGTTGGCCTCTACGCCTCCGTGGGACCTGCATATACATCAATAACGTAATATAACCTAACCCAAACCAACCTAACATCTCGGCCCTAATATTTAACAACATTCCTGGCGAGTTGGCCTCTACGCCTCCGTGGGACCTGCATATACATCAATAACGTAATATAACCTAACCCAACCCAACCTAACATCTCGGCGGTAATATTTGACAACAGTCTTGGCCAGTTGGACTCTACGTCTCCGTGGGACCTTCATATACATCAATAACGTAATATGACGTAACCTAAACCAACCTATCATATCGGCGGTAATATTTTAAAACATTCCTGTCGATGTTGGCCTCTACGTCTCCGTGGGACCTTCACATACATCAATAACGTAATATAATCTAACCTAACCCAACCTATCATCTCGGCGGTAATATTTGACAACATTCCTGGCCAGTTGGCCTCTACGTCTCCGTGGGATCTTCATATACATGAATAACGTAATATAACCTAACCTAACCCAACCTATCATCTCGGCGGTAATATTTGACAACAGTCCTGGCCAGTTGGACTCTACGTCTCCGTGGGACCTTCATATACATCAATAACGTAATATAACGTAACCTAAACCAACCTATCACATCGGCGGTAATATTTGAAAACATTCCTGTCGATGTTGGCCTCTACGATTCCGTGGGACTTTTATATGCATCAATACGTAATTTAACATAACCTAACCCAACATATCATCTCGGCGGTAATATTGGACAACATTCCTGGCCAGTTGGCCTCTACGTCTCCGTGGGACCTTCATATACATCAATAACGTAATATAACCTAACCTAACCCAACCTAACATCTCGGCGGTAATATTTGACAACATTCCTGGCGACTTGGCCTCTATGTCTCCGTGGGGCATTCATATACATCAATAACGTAATAATACCTAACCTAACCCAACCTAACATCTCGGCGGTAATATTTAACAACATTCCTGGCGAGTTGGCCTCTACGCCTCCGTGGGACCTGCATATACATCAATAACGTAATATAACCTAACCCAACCCAACCTAACATCTCGGCACTAATATTTGACAACATTCCTGGCGAGTTGGCCTCTACCTCTCCGTGCGACCTTCACATACATCAATAACGTAATATAATCTAACCTAACCCAACCTATCATCTCGGCGGTAATATTTGACAACATTCCTGGCCAGTTGGCCTCTACGTCTCCGTGGGATCTTCATATACATGAATAACGTAATATAACCTAACCTAACCCAACCTATCATCTCGGCGGTAATATTTGACAACAGTCCTGGCCAGTTGGACTCTACGTCTCCGTGGGACCTTCATATACATCAATAACGTAATATAACGTAACCTAAACCAACTTATCGGCGGTAATATTTTAAAACATTCCTGTCGATGTTGGCCTCTACGTCTCCGTGGGACTTTTATATACATCAATACGTGATTTAACCTAACCTAACCCAACCTAACATCTCGGCGGTAATATTTAACAACATTCCTGGCGAGTTGGCCTCTACGCCTCCGTGGAACCTGCATATACATCAATAACGTAATATAACCTAACCCAACCCAACCTAACATCTCGGCACTAATATTTGACAACATTCCAGGCAAGTTGGCCTCTACCTCTCCGCGCGACCTTCACATACATCAATAACGTAATATAACGTAACCTAAACCAACCTATCATATCGGTGGTAATATTTGACAACATTTCTGGCGAGTTGGCCTCTATGTCTCCGTGGGGCATTCATATACATCAATAACGTAGTATAACCTAACCTAACCCAACCTAACATCTCGGCGGTAATATTTAACAACATTCCTGGCCAGTTGGCCTCTACGTCTCCGTGGGACCTTCATATACATCAATAACGTAATATAACGTAACCTAAACCAACCTATCATATCGGCGGTAATATTTGAAAACATTGCTGTCGATGTTGGCCTCTACGTCTCCGTGTGACTTTTATATACATCAATACGTAATTTAACCTAACCTTACCCAACGTAACATCTCGGCGGTAATATTTGACAACATTCCTGGAGAGTTGGCCTCTACGTGTGAGTCGGACCTTCATATACATCAATAACGTAATATAACCTAACCTAACCCAACCTATCATCTCGGCAGTAATATTTGACAACATTCCTGTCGAGTTGGCCTCTACGTCTCCGCGGGACTTTTATATACATCAATAACGTAATATAACCTAACCTAACCCAACCTATCATCTCGGCGGTAATATTTGACAACATTCCTGGCCAGTTGGCCTCTACGTCTCCTTGGGACCTTCATATACATCAATAACGTAATATAACGTAACCTAAACCAACCTATCATATCGGTGGTAATATTTGACAACATTCCTGGCGATTTGGCCTCTACGTCCCCGTGGGGCCTTCATATACATCAATAACGTAATCTAACCTAACCTAACCCAACCTAACATCTCGGCGGTAATATTTGACAACATTCCTGGCGAGTTGGCCTCTACGCCTCCGTGGGACCTGCATATACATAAATAACGTAATATAACCTAACCCAACCCAACCTAACATCTCGGCACTAATATTTGACAACATTCCTGGCGAGTTGGCCTCTACCTCTCCGTGCGACCTTCACATACATCAATAACGTAATATAATCTAACCTAACCCAACCTATCATCTCGGCGGTAATATTTGACAACATTCCTGGCCAGTTGGCCTCTACGTCTCCGTGGGATCCTCATATACATGAATAACGTAATATAACCTAACCTAACCCAACCCATCATCTCGGCGGTAATATTTGACAACAGTCCTGGCCAGTTGGACTCTACGTCTCCGTGGGACCTTCATATACGTCAATAACGTCATATAACGTAACCTAAACCAACCTATCATATCGGCGGTAATATTTGAAAACATTCCTGTCGATGTTGGCCTCTACGTTTCCGTGGGACTTTTATATACATCAATACGTAATTTAACCTAACCTAACCCAACATATCATCTCGGCGGTAATATTTGACAACATTCCTGGCCAGTTGGCCTCTACGGCTCCGTGGGACCTTCATATACATCAATAACGTAATATAACCTAACCTAACCCAACCTAACATCTCGGCGGTAATATTTGACAACATTCCTGGCGAGTTGGCCTCTATGTCTCCGTGGGGCATTCATATACATCAATAACGTAATAATACCTAACCTAACCCAACATATCATCTCGGCGGTAATATTTGACAACAGTCCTGGCCAGTTGGACTCTACGTCTCCGTGGGACCTTCATATACATCAATAACGTAGTATAACCTAACCTAACCCAACCTAACATCTCGGCGGTAATAGTTGACAACATTCCTGGCGAGTTGGCCTCTACGCCTCCGTGGGACCTGCATATACATCAATAACGTAATATAACCTAACCCAAACCAACCTAACATCTCGGCCCTAATATTTAACAACATTCCTGGCGAGTTGGCCTCTACGCCTCCGTGGGACCTGCATATACATCAATAACGTAATATAACCTAACCCAACCCAACCTAACATCTCGGCGGTAATATTTGACAACAGTCTTGGCCAGTTGGACTCTACGTCTCCGTGGGACCTTCATATACATCAATAACGTAATATGACGTAACCTAAACCAACCTATCATATCGGCGGTAATATTTTAAAACATTCCTGTCGATGTTGGCCTCTACGTCTCCGTGGGACTTTTATATACATCAATACTTGATTTAACCTAACCTAACCCAACCTATCATCTCGGCGGTAATATTTGACAACATTCCTGGCCAGTTGGCCTCTACGTCTCCGTGGGACCTTCATATACATCAATAACGTAATATAACGTAACCTAAACCAACCTATCATATCGGTGGTAATATTTGACAACATTCCTGGCGATTTATCCTCTACGTCCCCGTGGGGCCTTCATATACATCAATAACGTAATCTAACCTAGCCTAACCCAACCTAACATCTCGGTGGTAATATTTGACAACATTCCTGGCGAGTTAGCCTCTATGTCTCCGTGGGGCATTCATATACATCAATAACGTAATATAACCTAACCTAACCCAACCTAACATCTCGGCGGTAATATTTAACAACATTCCTGGCCAGTTGGCCTATACGTCTCCGTGGGACCTTCATATACATCAATAACGTAATATACCATAACCTAAACCAACCTATCATATCGGCGGTAATATTTGAAAACATTGCTGTCGATGTTGGCCTCTACGTCTCCGTCTGACTTTTATATACATCAATACGTAATTTAACCTAACCTTACCCAACGTAACATCTCGGCGGTAATATTTGACAACATTTCTGGAGAGTTGGCCTCTACGTGTGAGTCGGACCTTCATATACATCAATAACGTAATATAACCTAACCTAACCCAACCTATCATCTCGGCAGTAATATTTGACAACATTCCTGTCGAGTTGGCCTCTACGTCTCCGCGGGACTTTTATATACATCAATAACGTAATATAACCTAACCTAACCCAACCTATCATCTCGGCGGTAATATTTGACAACATTCCTGGCCAGTTGGCCTCTACGTCTCCTTGGGACCTTCATATACATCAATAACGTAATATAACGTAACCTAAACCAACCTATCATATCGGTGGTAATATTTGACAACATTCCTGGCGATTTGGCCTCTACGTCCCCGTGGGGCCTTCATATACATCAATAACGTAATCTAACCTAACCTAACCCAACCTAACATCTCGGCGGTAATATTTGACAACATTCCTGGCGAGTTGGCCTCTACGCCTCCGTGGGACCTGCATATACATCAATAACGTAATATAACCTAACCCAACCCAACCTAACATCTCGGCACTAATATTTGACAACATTCCTGGCGAGTTGGCCTCTACCTCTCCGTGCGACCTTCACATACATCAATAACGTAATATAATCTAACCTAACCCAACCTATCATCTCGGCGGTAATATTTGACAACATTCCTGGCCAGTTGGCCTCTACGTCTCCGTGGGATCTTCATATACATGAATAACGTAATATAACCTAACCTAACCCAACCCATCATCTCGGCGGTAATATTTGACAACAGTCCTGGCCAGTTGGACTCTACGTCTCCGTGGGACCTTCATATACGTCAATAACGTCATATAACGTAACCTAAACCAACCTATCATATCGGCGGTAATATTTGAAAACATTCCTGTCGATGTTGGCCTCTACGTTTCCGTGGGACTTTTATATACATCAATACGTAATTTAACCTAACCTAACCCAACATATCATCTCGGCGGTAATATTTGACAACATTCCTGGCCAGTTGGCCTCTACGGCTCCGTGGGACCTTCATATACATCAATAACGTAATATAACCTAACCTAACCCAACCTAACATCTCGGCGGTAATATTTGACAACATTCCTGGCGAGTTGGCCTCTATGTCTCCGTGGGGCATTCATATACATCAATAACGTAATAATACCTAACCTAACCCAACATATCATCTCGGCGGTAATATTTGACAACAGTCCTGGCCAGTTGGACTCTACGTCTCCGTGGGACCTTCATATACATCAATAACGTAGTATAACCTAACCTAACCCAACCTAACATCTCGGCGGTAATAGTTGACAACATTCCTGGCGAGTTGGCCTCTACGCCTCCGTGGGACCTGCATATACATCAATAACGTAATATAACCTAACCCAAACCAACCTAACATCTCGGCCCTAATATTTAACAACATTCCTGGCGAGTTGGCCTCTACGCCTCCGTGGGACCTGCATATACATCAATAACGTAATATAACCTAACCCAACCCAACCTAACATCTCGGCGGTAATATTTGACAACAGTCTTGGCCAGTTGGACTCTACGTCTCCGTGGGACCTTCATATACATCAATAACGTAATATAACGTAACCTAAACCAACCTATCATATCGGCGGTAATATTTTAAAACATTCCTGTCGATGTTGGCCTCTACGTCTCCGTGGGACTTTTATATACATCAATACTTGATTTAACCTAACCTAACCCAACCTATCATCTCGGCGGTAATATTTGACAACATTCCTGGCCAGTTGGCCTCTACGTCTCCGTGGGACCTTCATATACATCAATAACGTAATATAACGTAACCTAAACCAACCTATCATATCGGTGGTAATATTTGACAACATTCCTGGCGATTTATCCTCTACGTCCCCGTGGGGCCTTCATATACATCAATAACGTAATCTAACCTAGCCTAACCCAACCTAACATCTCGGTGGTAATATTTGACAACATTCCTGGCGAGTTAGCCTCTATGTCTCCGTGGGGCATTCATATACATCAATAACGTAATATAACCTAACCTAACCCAACCTAACATCTCGGCGGTAATATTTAACAACATTCCTGGCCAGTTGGCCTCTACGTCTCCGTGGGACCTTCATATACATCAATAACGTAATATACCGTAACCTAAACCAACCTATCATATCGGCGGTAATATTTGAAAACATTGCTGTCGATGTTGGCCTCTACGTCTCCGTGTGACTTTTATATACATCAATACGTAATTTAACCTAACCTTACCCAACGTAACATCTCGGCGGTAATATTTGACAACATTTCTGGAGAGTTGGCCTCTACGTGTGAGTCGGACCTTCATATACATCAATAACGTAATATAACCTAACCTAACCCAACCTATCATCTCGGCAGTAATATTTGACAACATTCCTGTCGAGTTGGCCCCTACGTCTCCGCGGGAATTTTATATACATCAATAACGTAATATAACCTAACCTAACCCAACCTATCATCTCGGCGGTAATATTTGACAACATTCCTGGCCAGTTGGCCTCTACGTCTCCGTGGGACCTTCATATACATCAATAACGTAATATAACCTAACCTAACCCAACCTAACATCTCGGCGGTAATATTTAACAACATTCCTGGCCAGTTGGCCTCTACGCCTCCGTGGGACCTGCATATACATCAATAACGTAATATAACCTAACCCAAACCAACCTAACATCTCGGCGGTAATATTTGACAACAGTCTTGGCCAGTTGGACTCTACGTCTCCGTGGGACCTTCATATACATCAATAACGTAATATGACGTAACCTAAACCAACCTATCATATCGGCGGTAATATTTTAAAACATTCCTGTCGATGTTGGCCTCTACGTCTCCGTGGGACTTTTATATACATCAATACTTGATTTAACCTAACCTAACCCAACCTATCATCTCGGCGGTAATATTTGACAACATTCCTGGCCAGTTGGCCTCTACGTCTCCGTGGGACCTTCATATACATCAATAACGTAATATAACGTAACCTAAACCAACCTATCATATCGGCGGTAATATTTGAAAACATTGCTGTCGATGTTGGCCTCTACGTCTCCGTGTGACTTTTATATACATCAATACGTAATTTAACCTAACCTTACCCAACGTAACATCTCGGCGGTAATATTTGACAACATTCCTGGAGAGTTGGCCTCTACGTGTGAGTCGGACCTTCATATACATCAATAACGTAATATAACCTAACCTAACCCAACCTATCATCTCGGCAGTAATATTTGACAACATTCCTGTCGAGTTGGCCTCTACGTCTCCGCGGGACTTTTATATACATCAATAACGTAATATAACCTAACCTAACCCAACCTATCATCTCGGCGGTAATATTTGACAACATTCCTGGCCAGTTGGCCTCTACGTCTCCTTGGGACCTTCATATACATCAATAACGTAATATAACGTAACCTAAACCAACCTATCATATCGGTGGTAATATTTGACAACATTCCTGGCGATTTGGCCTCTACGTCCCCGTGGGGCCTTCATATACATCAATAACGTAATCTAACCTAACCTAACCCAACCTAACATCTCGGCGGTAATATTTGACAACATTCCTGGCGAGTTGGCCTCTACGCCTCCGTGGGACCTGCATATACATAAATAACGTAATATAACCTAACCCAACCCAACCTAACATCTCGGCACTAATATTTGACAACATTCCTGGCGAGTTGGCCTCTACCTCTCCGTGCGACCTTCACATACATCAATAACGTAATATAATCTAACCTAACCCAACCTATCATCTCGGCGGTAATATTTGACAACATTCCTGGCCAGTTGGCCTCTACGTCTCCGTGGGATCCTCATATACATGAATAACGTAATATAACCTAACCTAACCCAACCCATCATCTCGGCGGTAATATTTGACAACAGTCCTGGCCAGTTGGACTCTACGTCTCCGTGGGACCTTCATATACGTCAATAACGTCATATAACGTAACCTAAACCAACCTATCATATCGGCGGTAATATTTGAAAACATTCCTGTCGATGTTGGCCTCTACGTTTCCGTGGGACTTTTATATACATCAATACGTAATTTAACCTAACCTAACCCAACATATCATCTCGGCGGTAATATTTGACAACATTCCTGGCCAGTTGGCCTCTACGGCTCCGTGGGACCTTCATATACATCAATAACGTAATATAACCTAACCTAACCCAACCTAACATCTCGGCGGTAATATTTGACAACATTCCTGGCGAGTTGGCCTCTATGTCTCCGTGGGGCATTCATATACATCAATAACGTAATAATACCTAACCTAACCCAACATATCATCTCGGCGGTAATATTTGACAACAGTCCTGGCCAGTTGGACTCTACGTCTCCGTGGGACCTTCATATACATCAATAACGTAGTATAACCTAACCTAACCCAACCTAACATCTCGGCGGTAATAGTTGACAACATTCCTGGCGAGTTGGCCTCTACGCCTCCGTGGGACCTGCATATACATCAATAACGTAATATAACCTAACCCAAACCAACCTAACATCTCGGCCCTAATATTTAACAACATTCCTGGCGAGTTGGCCTCTACGCCTCCGTGGGACCTGCATATACATCAATAACGTAATATAACCTAACCCAACCCAACCTAACATCTCGGCGGTAATATTTGACAACAGTCTTGGCCAGTTGGACTCTACGTCTCCGTGGGACCTTCATATACATCAATAACGTAATATGACGTAACCTAAACCAACCTATCATATCGGCGGTAATATTTTAAAACATTCCTGTCGATGTTGGCCTCTACGTCTCCGTGGGACTTTTATATACATCAATACTTGATTTAACCTAACCTAACCCAACCTATCATCTCGGCGGTAATATTTGACAACATTCCTGGCCAGTTGGCCTCTACGTCTCCGTGGGACCTTCATATACATCAATAACGTAATATAACGTAACCTAAACCAACCTATCATATCGGTGGTAATATTTGACAACATTCCTGGCGATTTATCCTCTACGTCCCCGTGGGGCCTTCATATACATCAATAACGTAATCTAACCTAGCCTAACCCAACCTAACATCTCGGTGGTAATATTTGACAACATTCCTGGCGAGTTAGCCTCTATGTCTCCGTGGGGCATTCATATACATCAATAACGTAATATAACCTAACCTAACCCAACCTAACATCTCGGCGGTAATATTTAACAACATTCCTGGCCAGTTGGCCTATACGTCTCCGTGGGACCTTCATATACATCAATAACGTAATATACCATAACCTAAACCAACCTATCATATCGGCGGTAATATTTGAAAACATTGCTGTCGATGTTGGCCTCTACGTCTCCGTCTGACTTTTATATACATCAATACGTAATTTAACCTAACCTTACCCAACGTAACATCTCGGCGGTAATATTTGACAACATTTCTGGAGAGTTGGCCTCTACGTGTGAGTCGGACCTTCATATACATCAATAACGTAATATAACCTAACCTAACCCAACCTATCATCTCGGCAGTAATATTTGACAACATTCCTGTCGAGTTGGCCTCTACGTCTCCGCGGGACTTTTATATACATCAATAACGTAATATAACCTAACCTAACCCAACCTATCATCTCGGCGGTAATATTTGACAACATTCCTGGCCAGTTGGCCTCTACGTCTCCTTGGGACCTTCATATACATCAATAACGTAATATAACGTAACCTAAACCAACCTATCATATCGGTGGTAATATTTGACAACATTCCTGGCGATTTGGCCTCTACGTCCCCGTGGGGCCTTCATATACATCAATAACGTAATCTAACCTAACCTAACCCAACCTAACATCTCGGCGGTAATATTTGACAACATTCCTGGCGAGTTGGCCTCTACGCCTCCGTGGGACCTGCATATACATCAATAACGTAATATAACCTAACCCAACCCAACCTAACATCTCGGCACTAATATTTGACAACATTCCTGGCGAGTTGGCCTCTACCTCTCCGTGCGACCTTCACATACATCAATAACGTAATATAATCTAACCTAACCCAACCTATCATCTCGGCGGTAATATTTGACAACATTCCTGGCCAGTTGGCCTCTACGTCTCCGTGGGATCTTCATATACATGAATAACGTAATATAACCTAACCTAACCCAACCCATCATCTCGGCGGTAATATTTGACAACAGTCCTGGCCAGTTGGACTCTACGTCTCCGTGGGACCTTCATATACGTCAATAACGTCATATAACGTAACCTAAACCAACCTATCATATCGGCGGTAATATTTGAAAACATTCCTGTCGATGTTGGCCTCTACGTTTCCGTGGGACTTTTATATACATCAATACGTAATTTAACCTAACCTAACCCAACATATCATCTCGGCGGTAATATTTGACAACATTCCTGGCCAGTTGGCCTCTACGGCTCCGTGGGACCTTCATATACATCAATAACGTAATATAACCTAACCTAACCCAACCTAACATCTCGGCGGTAATATTTGACAACATTCCTGGCGAGTTGGCCTCTATGTCTCCGTGGGGCATTCATATACATCAATAACGTAATAATACCTAACCTAACCCAACATATCATCTCGGCGGTAATATTTGACAACAGTCCTGGCCAGTTGGACTCTACGTCTCCGTGGGACCTTCATATACATCAATAACGTAGTATAACCTAACCTAACCCAACCTAACATCTCGGCGGTAATAGTTGACAACATTCCTGGCGAGTTGGCCTCTACGCCTCCGTGGGACCTGCATATACATCAATAACGTAATATAACCTAACCCAAACCAACCTAACATCTCGGCCCTAATATTTAACAACATTCCTGGCGAGTTGGCCTCTACGCCTCCGTGGGACCTGCATATACATCAATAACGTAATATAACCTAACCCAACCCAACCTAACATCTCGGCGGTAATATTTGACAACAGTCTTGGCCAGTTGGACTCTACGTCTCCGTGGGACCTTCATATACATCAATAACGTAATATAACGTAACCTAAACCAACCTATCATATCGGCGGTAATATTTTAAAACATTCCTGTCGATGTTGGCCTCTACGTCTCCGTGGGACTTTTATATACATCAATACTTGATTTAACCTAACCTAACCCAACCTATCATCTCGGCGGTAATATTTGACAACATTCCTGGCCAGTTGGCCTCTACGTCTCCGTGGGACCTTCATATACATCAATAACGTAATATAACGTAACCTAAACCAACCTATCATATCGGTGGTAATATTTGACAACATTCCTGGCGATTTATCCTCTACGTCCCCGTGGGGCCTTCATATACATCAATAACGTAATCTAACCTAGCCTAACCCAACCTAACATCTCGGTGGTAATATTTGACAACATTCCTGGCGAGTTAGCCTCTATGTCTCCGTGGGGCATTCATATACATCAATAACGTAATATAACCTAACCTAACCCAACCTAACATCTCGGCGGTAATATTTAACAACATTCCTGGCCAGTTGGCCTCTACGTCTCCGTGGGACCTTCATATACATCAATAACGTAATATACCGTAACCTAAACCAACCTATCATATCGGCGGTAATATTTGAAAACATTGCTGTCGATGTTGGCCTCTACGTCTCCGTGTGACTTTTATATACATCAATACGTAATTTAACCTAACCTTACCCAACGTAACATCTCGGCGGTAATATTTGACAACATTTCTGGAGAGTTGGCCTCTACGTGTGAGTCGGACCTTCATATACATCAATAACGTAATATAACCTAACCTAACCCAACCTATCATCTCGGCAGTAATATTTGACAACATTCCTGTCGAGTTGGCCCCTACGTCTCCGCGGGAATTTTATATACATCAATAACGTAATATAACCTAACCTAACCCAACCTATCATCTCGGCGGTAATATTTGACAACATTCCTGGCCAGTTGGCCTCTACGTCTCCGTGGGACCTTCATATACATCAATAACGTAATATAACCTAACCTAACCCAACCTAACATCTCGGCGGTAATATTTAACAACATTCCTGGCCAGTTGGCCTCTACGCCTCCGTGGGACCTGCATATACATCAATAACGTAATATAACCTAACCCAAACCAACCTAACATCTCGGCGGTAATATTTGACAACAGTCTTGGCCAGTTGGACTCTACGTCTCCGTGGGACCTTCATATACATCAATAACGTAATATGACGTAACCTAAACCAACCTATCATATCGGCGGTAATATTTTAAAACATTCCTGTCGATGTTGGCCTCTACGTCTCCGTGGGACTTTTATATACATCAATACTTGATTTAACCTAACCTAACCCAACCTATCATCTCGGCGGTAATATTTGACAACATTCCTGGCCAGTTGGCCTCTACGTCTCCGTGGGACCTTCATATACATCAATAACGTAATATAACGTAACCTAAACCAACCTATCATATCGGTGGTAATATTTGACAACATTCCTGGCGATTTATCCTCTACGTCCCCGTGGGGCCTTCATATACATCAATAACGTAATCTAACCTAGCCTAACCCAACCTAACATCTCGGTGGTAATATTTGACAACATTCCTGGCGAGTTAGCCTCTATGTCTCCGTGGGGCATTCATATACATCAATAACGTAATATAACCTAACCTAACCCAACCTAACATCTCGGCGGTAATATTTAACAACATTCCTGGCCAGTTGGCCTATACGTCTCCGTGGGACCTTCATATACATCAATAACGTAATATACCATAACCTAAACCAACCTATCATATCGGCGGTAATATTTGAAAACATTGCTGTCGATGTTGGCCTCTACGTCTCCGTCTGACTTTTATATACATCAATACGTAATTTAACCTAACCTTACCCAACGTAACATCTCGGCGGTAATATTTGACAACATTTCTGGAGAGTTGGCCTCTACGTGTGAGTCGGACCTTCATATACATCAATAACGTAATATAACCTAACCTAACCCAACCTATCATCTCGGCAGTAATATTTGACAACATTCCTGTCGAGTTGGCCTCTACGTCTCCGCGGGACTTTTATATACATCAATAACGTAATATAACCTAACCTAACCCAACCTATCATCTCGGCGGTAATATTTGACAACATTCCTGGCCAGTTGGCCTCTACGTCTCCTTGGGACCTTCATATACATCAATAACGTAATATAACGTAACCTAAACCAACCTATCATATCGGTGGTAATATTTGACAACATTCCTGGCGATTTGGCCTCTACGTCCCCGTGGGGCCTTCATATACATCAATAACGTAATCTAACCTAACCTAACCCAACCTAACATCTCGGCGGTAATATTTGACAACATTCCTGGCGAGTTGGCCTCTACGCCTCCGTGGGACCTGCATATACATCAATAACGTAATATAACCTAACCCAACCCAACCTAACATCTCGGCACTAATATTTGACAACATTCCTGGCGAGTTGGCCTCTACCTCTCCGTGCGGCCTTCACATACATCAATAACGTAATATAATCTAACCTAACCCAACCTATCATCTCGGCGGTAATATTTGACAACATTCCTGGCCAGTTGGCCTCTACGTCTCCGTGGGATCTTCATATACATGAATAACGTAATATAACCTAACCTAACCCAACCCATCATCTCGGCGGTAATATTTGACAACAGTCCTGGCCAGTTGGACTCTACGTCTCCGTGGGACCTTCATATACGTCAATAACGTCATATAACGTAACCTAAACCAACCTATCATATCGGCGGTAATATTTGAAAACATTCCTGTCGATGTTGGCCTCTACGTTTCCGTGGGACTTTTATATACATCAATACGTAATTTAACCTAACCTAACCCAACATATCATCTCGGCGGTAATATTTGACAACATTCCTGGCCAGTTGGCCTCTACGGCTCCGTGGGACCTTCATATACATCAATAACGTAATATAACCTAACCTAACCCAACCTAACATCTCGGCGGTAATATTTGACAACATTCCTGGCGAGTTGGCCTCTATGTCTCCGTGGGGCATTCATATACATCAATAACGTAATAATACCTAACCTAACCCAACATATCATCTCGGCGGTAATATTTGACAACAGTCCTGGCCAGTTGGACTCTACGTCTCCGTGGGACCTTCATATACATCAATAACGTAGTATAACCTAACCTAACCCAACCTAACATCTCGGCGGTAATAGTTGACAACATTCCTGGCGAGTTGGCCTCTACGCCTCCGTGGGACCTGCATATACATCAATAACGTAATATAACCTAACCCAAACCAACCTAACATCTCGGCCCTAATATTTAACAACATTCCTGGCGAGTTGGCCTCTACGCCTCCGTGGGACCTGCATATACATCAATAACGTAATATAACCTAACCCAACCCAACCTAACATCTCGGCGGTAATATTTGACAACAGTCTTGGCCAGTTGGACTCTACGTCTCCGTGGGACCTTCATATACATCAATAACGTAATATAACGTAACCTAAACCAACCTATCATATCGGCGGTAATATTTTAAAACATTCCTGTCGATGTTGGCCTCTACGTCTCCGTGGGACTTTTATATACATCAATACTTGATTTAACCTAACCTAACCCAACCTATCATCTCGGCGGTAATATTTGACAACATTCCTGGCCAGTTGGCCTCTACGTCTCCGTGGGACCTTCATATACATCAATAACGTAATATAACGTAACCTAAACCAACCTATCATATCGGTGGTAATATTTGACAACATTCCTGGCGATTTATCCTCTACGTCCCCGTGGGGCCTTCATATACATCAATAACGTAATCTAACCTAGCCTAACCCAACCTAACATCTCGGTGGTAATATTTGACAACATTCCTGGCGAGTTAGCCTCTATGTCTCCGTGGGGCATTCATATACATCAATAACGTAATATAACCTAACCTAACCCAACCTAACATCTCGGCGGTAATATTTAACAACATTCCTGGCCAGTTGGCCTCTACGTCTCCGTGGGACCTTCATATACATCAATAACGTAATATACCGTAACCTAAACCAACCTATCATATCGGCGGTAATATTTGAAAACATTGCTGTCGATGTTGGCCTCTACGTCTCCGTGTGACTTTTATATACATCAATACGTAATTTAACCTAACCTTACCCAACGTAACATCTCGGCGGTAATATTTGACAACATTTCTGGAGAGTTGGCCTCTACGTGTGAGTCGGACCTTCATATACATCAATAACGTAATATAACCTAACCTAACCCAACCTATCATCTCGGCAGTAATATTTGACAACATTCCTGTCGAGTTGGCCCCTACGTCTCCGCGGGAATTTTATATACATCAATAACGTAATATAACCTAACCTAACCCAACCTATCATCTCGGCGGTAATATTTGACAACATTCCTGGCCAGTTGGCCTCTACGTCTCCGTGGGACCTTCATATACATCAATAACGTAATATAACCTAACCTAACCCAACCTAACATCTCGGCGGTAATATTTAACAACATTCCTGGCCAGTTGGCCTCTACGTCTCCGTGGGACCTTCATATACATCAATAACGTAATATACCGTAACCTAAACCAACCTATCATATCGGCGGTAATATTTGAAAACATTGCTGTCGATGTTGGCCTCTACGTCTCCGTGTGACTTTTATATACATCAATACGTAATTTAACCTAACCTTACCCAACGTAACATCTCGGCGGTAATATTTGACAACATTTCTGGAGAGTTGGCCTCTACGTGTGAGTCGGACCTTCATATACATCAATAACGTAATATAACCTAACCTAACCCAACCTATCATCTCGGCAGTAATATTTGACAACATTCCTGTCGAGTTGGCCCCTACGTCTCCGCGGGAATTTTATATACATCAATAACGTAATATAACCTAACCTAACCCAACCTATCATCTCGGCGGTAATATTTGACAACATTCCTGGCCAGTTGGCCTCTACGTCTCCGTGGGACCTTCATATACATCAATAACGTAATATAACGTAACCTAAACCAACCTATCATATCGGTGGTAATATTTGACAACATTCCTGGCGATTTGGCCTCTACGTCCCCGTGGGGCCTTCATATACATCAATAACGTAATCTAACCTAGCCTAACCCAACCTAACATCTCGGCGATAATATTTAACAACATTCCTGGCGAGTTGGCCTCTATGTCTCCGTGGGGCATTCATATACATCAATAACGTAGTATAACCTAACCTAACCCAACCTAACATCTCGGCGGTAATATTTGACAACATTCCTGGCGAGATGGCCTCTACGCCTCCGTGGGACGTGCATATACATCAATAACGTAATATAACCTAACCCAAGCCAACCTAACATCTCGGCCCTAATATTTAACAACATTCCTGGCGAGTTGGCCTCTACGCCTCCGTGGGACCTGCATATACATCAATAACGTAATATAACCTAACCCAACCCAACCTAACATCTCGGCGGTAATATTTGACAACATTCCTGGCGAGTTGGCCTCTATGTCTCCGTGGGGCATTCATATACATCAATAACGTAATATAACCTAACCTAACCCAACCTAACATCTCGGCGGTAATATTTAACAACATTCCTGGCGAGTTGGCCTCTACGCCTCCGTGGGACCTGCATATACATCAATAACGTAATATAACCTAACCCAACCCAACCTAACATCTCGGCACTAATATTTGACAACATTCCTGGCGAGTTGGCCTCTATCTCTCCGTGCGACCTTCACATACATCAATAACGTAATATAATCTAACCTAACCCAACCTATCATCTCGGCGGTAATATTTGACAACATTCCTGGCCAGTTGGCCTTTACGTCTCCGTGGGATCTTCATATACATGAATAACGTAATATAACCTAACCTAACCCAACCTATCATCTCGGCGGTAATATTTGACAACAGTCCTGGCCAGTTGGACCCTACGTCTCCGTGGGACCTTCATATACATCAATAACGTAATATAACGTAACCTAAACCAACCTATCATATCGGCGGTAATATTTTAAAACATTCCTGTCGATGTTGGCCTCTACGTCTCCGTGGGACTTTTATATACATCAATACGTGATTTAACCTAACCTAACCCAACCTATCATCTCGGCGGTAATATTTGACAACATTCCTGGCCAGTTGGCCTCTACGTCTCCGTGGGACCTTCATATACATCAATAACGTAATATAACGTAACCTAAACCAACCTATCATATCGGTGGTAATATTTGACATCATTCATGGCGATTTGCACTCTACGTCTCCGTGGGGCCTTCATATACATCAATAACGTAATAGAACGTAACCTAACCCAACCTATCATATCGGTGGTAATATTTGACAACATTCCTGGCGAGTTGGCCTCTATGTCTCCGTATTCATATACATCAATAACGTAATATAACCTAACCTAACCCAACCTAACATCTCGGCGGTAATATTTAACAACATTCCTGGCCAGTTGGCCTCTACGTCTCCGTGGGACCTTCATATACATCAATAACGTAATATAACGTAATCTAAACCAACCTATCATATCGGCGGTAATATTTGAAAACATTGCTGTCGATGTTGGCCTCTACGTCTCCGTGTGACTTTTATATACATCAATACGTAATTTAACCTAACCTTACCCAACGTAACATCTCGGTGGTAATATTTGACAACATTCCTGGCGATTTGGCCTCTACGTCCCCGTGGGGCCTTCATATACATCAATAACGTAATCTAACCTAACCTAACCCAACCTATCATCTCGGCGATAATATTTAACAACATTCCTGGCGAGTTGGCCTCTATGTCTCCGTGGGGCATTCATATACATCAATAACGTAGTATAACCTAACCTAACCCAACCTAACATCTCGGCGGTAATATTTGACAACATTCCTGGCGAGTTGGCCTCTACGCCTCCGTGGGACCTGCATATACATCAATAACGTAATATAACCTAACCCAAACCAACCTAACATCTCGGCCCTAATATTTAACAACATTCCTGGCGAGTTGGCCTCTACGCCTCCGTGGGACCTGCATATACATCAATAACGTAATATAACCTAACCCAACCCAACCTAACATCTCGGCACTAATATTTGACAACATTCCAGGCGGGTTGGCCTCTACGTCTCCGTGCGTCTTTCGTATACATCAATAACGTAATATAACGTAACCTAACCCAACCAATCATATCGGCGGTAATATTTGAGAACATTCCTGGCGAGTTGGCCTCTACGCCTCCGTGGGACTTTTATATACATCAAAACGTAATTTAACCTAACCTAACCCAACGTATCATCTCGGCGGTAATATTTGGCAACATTCCTGGCGAGTTGGCCTCTACGCCCCCGTGGGACCTGCATATACATCAATAACGTAATATAACCTAACCCAACCCAACCTAACATCTCGGCACTAATATTTGACAACATTCCTGGCGAGTTGGCCTCTATCTCTCCGTGCGACCTTCACATACATCAATAACGTAATATAATCTAACCTATCCAACCTATCATCTCGGCGGTAATATTTGACAACATTCCTGGCCAGTTGGCCTTTACGTCTCCGTGGGATCTTCATATACATGAATAACGTAATATAACCTAACCTAACCCAACCCATCATCTCGGCGGTAATATTTGACAACAGTCCTGTCGAGTTGGCCTCTACGTCTCCGCGGGACTTTTATATACATCAATAACGTAATATAAACTAACCTAACCCAACCTATCATCTCGGCGGTAATATTTGACAACATTCCTGGCCAGTTGGCCTCTACGTCTCCTTGGGACCTTCATATACATCAATAACGTAATATAACGTAACCTAAACCAACCTATCATATCGGTGGTAATATTTGACAACATTCCTGGCGATTTGGCCTCTACGTCCCCGTGGGGCCTTCATATACATCAATAACGTAATCTAACCTAACCTAACCCAACCTAACATCTCGGCGGTAATATTTGACAACATTCCTGGCGAGTTGGCCTCTACGCCTCCGTGGGACCTGCATATACATCAATAACGTAATATAACCTAACCCAACCCAACCTAACATCTCGGCACTAATATTTGACAACATTCCTGGCGAGTTGGCCTCTACCTCTCCGTGCGACCTTCACATACATCAATAACGTAATATAATCTAACCTAACCCAACCAATCATCTCGGCGGTAATATTTGACAACATTCCTGGCCAGTTGGCCTCTACGTCTCCGTGGGATCTTCATATACATGAATAACGTAATATAACCTAACCTAACCCAACCCATCATCTCGGCGGTAATATTTGACAACAGTCCTGGCCAGTTGGACTCTACGTCTCCGTGGGACCTTCATATACGTCAATAACGTCATATAACGTAACCTAAACCAACCTATCATATCGGCGGTAATATTTGAAAACATTCCTGTCGATGTTGGCCTCTACGTTTCCGTGGGACTTTTATATACATCAATACGTAATTTAACCTAACCTAACCCAACATATCATCTCGGCGGTAATATTTGACAACATTCCTGGCCAGTTGGCCTCTACGGCTCCGTGGGACCTTCATATACATCAATAACGTAATATAACCTAACCTAACCCAACCTAACATCTCGGCGGTAATATTTGACAACATTCCTGGCGAGTTGGCCTCTATGTCTCCGTGGGGCATTCATATACATCAATAACGTAATAATACCTAACCTAACCCAACATATCATCTCGGCGGTAATATTTGACAACAGTCCTGGCCAGTTGGACTCTACGTCTCCGTGGGACCTTCATATACATCAATAACGTAGTATAACCTAACCTAACCCAACCTAACATCTCGGCGGTAATAGTTGACAACATTCCTGGCGAGTTGGCCTCTACGCCTCCGTGGGACCTGCATATACATCAATAACGTAATATAACCTAACCCAAACCAACCTAACATCTCGGCCCTAATATTTAACAACATTCCTGGCGAGTTGGCCTCTACGCCTCCGTGGGACCTGCATATACATCAATAACGTAATATAACCTAACCCAACCCAACCTAACATCTCGGCGGTAATATTTGACAACAGTCTTGGCCAGTTGGACTCTACGTCTCCGTGGGACCTTCATATACATCAATAACGTAATATAACGTAACCTAAACCAACCTATCATATCGGCGGTAATATTTTAAAACATTCCTGGCGATTTATCCTCTACGTCCCCGTGGGGCCTTCATATACATCAATAACGTAATCTAACCTAGCCTAACCCAACCTAACATCTCGGTGGTAATATTTGACAACATTCCCGGCGAGTTAGCCTCTATGTCTCCGTGGGGCATTCATATACATCAATAACGTAATATAACCTAACCTAACCCAACCTAACATCTCGGCGGTAATATTTAACAACATTCCTGGCCAGTTGGCCTCTACGTCTCCGTGGGACCTTCATATACATCAATAACGTAATATACCGTAACCTAAACCAACCTATCATATCGGCGGTAATATTTGAAAACATTGCTGTCGATGTTGGCCTCTACGTCTCCGTGTGACTTTTATATACATCAATACGTAATTTAACCTAACCTTACCCAACGTAACATCTCGGCGGTAATATTTGACAACATTTCTGGAGAGTTGGCCTCTACGTGTGAGTCGGACCTTCATATACATCAATAACGTAATATAACCTAACCTAACCCAACCTATCATCTCGGCAGTAATATTTGACAACATTCCTGTCGAGTTGGCCCCTACGTCTCCGCGGGAATTTTATATACATCAATAACGTAATATAACCTAACCTAACCCAACCTATCATCTCGGCGGTAATATTTGACAACATTCCTGGCCAGTTGGCCTCTACGTCTCCGTGGGACCTTCATATACATCAATAACGTAATATAACCTAACCTAACCCAACCTAACATCTCGGCGGTAATATTTAACAACATTCCTGGCCAGTTGGCCTCTACGTCTCCGTGGGACCTTCATATACATCAATAACGTAATATACCGTAACCTAAACCAACCTATCATATCGGCGGTAATATTTGAAAACATTGCTGTCGATGTTGGCCTCTACGTCTCCGTGTGACTTTTATATACATCAATACGTAATATAACCTAACCCAACCCAACCTAACATCTCGGCGGTAATATTTGACAACATTCCTGGCGAGTTGGCCTCTATGTCTCCGTGGGGCATTCATATACATCAATAACGTAATATAACCTAACCTAACCCAACCTAACATCTCGGCGGTAACATTTAACAACATTCCTGGCGAGTTGGCCTCTACGCCTCCGTGGGACCTGCATATACATCAATAACGTAATATAACCTAACCCAACCCAACCTAACATCTCGGCACTAATATTTGACAACATTCCTGGCGAGTTGGCCTCTATCTCTCCGTGCGACCTTCACATACATCAATAACGTAATATAATCTAACCTAACCCAACCTATCATCTCGGCGGTAATATTTGACAACATTCCTGGCCAGTTGGCCTTTACGTCTCCGTGGGATCTTCATATACATGAATAACGTAATATAACCTAACCTAACCCAACCTATCATCTCGGCGGTAATATTTGACAACAGTCCTGGCCAGTTGGACCCTACGTCTCCGTGGGACCTTCATATACATCAATAACGTAATATAACGTAACCTAAACCAACCTATCATATCGGCGGTAATATTTTAAAACATTCCTGTCGATGTTGGCCTCTACGTCTCCGTGGGACTTTTATATACATCAATACGTGATTTAACCTAACCTAACCCAACCTATCATCTCGGCGGTAATATTTGACAACATTCCTGGCGAGTTGGCCTCTATGTCTCCGTGGGGCATTCATATACATCAATAACGTAGTATAACCTAACCTAACCCAACCTAACATCTCGGCGGTAATATTTGACAACATTCCTGGCGAGTTGGCCTCTACGCCTCCGTGGGACCTGCATATACATCAATAACGTAATATAACCTAACCCAAACCAACCTAACATCTCGGCCCTAATATTTAACAACATTCCTGGCGAGTTGGCCTCTACGCCTCCGTGGGACCTGCATATACATCAATAACGTAATATAACCTAACCCAACCCAACCTAACATCTCGGCACTAATATTTGACAACATTCCAGGCGGGTTGGCCTCTACGTCTCCGTGCGTCTTTCGTATACATCAATAACGTAATATAACGTAACCTAACCCAACCAATCATATCGGCGGTAATATTTGAGAACATTCCTGGCGAGTTGGCCTCTACGCCTCCGTGGGACTTTTATATACATCAAAACGTAATTTAACCTAACCTAACCCAACGTATCATCTCGGCGGTAATATTTGGCAACATTCCTGGCGAGTTGGCCTCTACGCCCCCGTGGGACCTGCATATACATCAATAACGTAATATAACCTAACCCAACCCAACCTAACATCTCGGCGGTAATATTTGACAACATTCCTGGCGAGTTGGCCTCTATGACTCCGTGGGGCATTCATATACATCAATAACGTAATATAACCTAACCTAACCCAACCAAACATCTCGGCGGTAATATTTAACAACATTCCTGGCGAGTTGGCATCTACGCCTCCGTGGCACCTGCATATACATCAATAACGTAATATAACCTAACCCAAACCAACGTAACATCTCGGCCCTAATATTTAACAACATTCCTGGCGAGTTGGCCTCTACGCCTCCGTGGGACCTGCATATACATCAATAACGTAATATAACCTAACCCAACCCAACCTAACATCTCGGCGGTAATATTTGACAACATTCCTGGCCAGTTGGTCTCTACGTCTCCGTGGGATCTTCATATACATGAATAACGTAATATAACCTAACCTAACCCAACCTATCATCTCGGCGGTAATATTTGACAACATTCCTGGCCAGTTGGCCTCTACGTCTCCGTGGGACCTTCATATACATCAATAACGTAATATAACGTAACCTAAACCAACCTATCATATCGGTGGTAATATTTGACATCATTCCTGGCGATTTGCACTCTACGTCTCCGTGGGGCCTTCATATACATCAGTAACGTAATATAACGTAACCTAACCCAACCTATCATATCGGTGGTCATATTTGACAACATTCCTGGCGATTTGGCCTCTACGTCCCCGTGGGGCCTTCATATACATCAATAACGTAATCTAACCTAACCTAACCCAACCTAACATCTCGGCGATAATATTTAACAACATTCCTGGCGAGTTGGCCTCTATGTCTCCGTGGGGCATTCATATACATCAATAACGTAGTATAACCTAACCTAACACAACCTCACATCTCGGCGGTAATATTTGACAACATTCCTGGCGAGTTGGCCTCTACGCCTCCGTGGGACCTGCATATACATCAATAACGTAATATAACCTAACCCAAACCAACCTAACATCTCGGCCCTAATATTTAACAACATTCCTGGCGAGTTGGCCTCTACGCCTCCGTGGGACCTGCATATACATCAATAACGTAATATAACCTAACCCAACCCAACCTAACATCTGGGCGGTAATATTTGACAACATTCCTGGCGAGTTGGCCTCTATGTCTCCGTGGGGCATTCATATACATCAGTAACGTAATATAACCTAACCTAACCCAACCTAACATCTCGGCGGTAATATTTAACAACATTCCTGGCGAGTTGGCCTCTACGTCTCCGTGGGACCTGCATATACATCAATAACGTAATATAACCTAACCCAACCCAACCTAACATCTCGGCACTAATATTTGACAACATTCCTGGCGAGTTGGCCTCTACCTCTCCGTGCGACCTTCACATAGATCAATAACGAAATATAATCTAACCTAACCCAACCTATCATCTCGGCGGTAATATTTGACAACATTCCTGGCCAGTTGGCCTCTACGTCTCCGTGGGATCTTCATATACATGAATAACGTAATATAACCTAACCTAACCCAACTTATCATCTCGGCGGTAATATTTGACAACAGTCCTCGCCAGTTGGACTCTACGTCTCCGTGGGACCTTCATATACATCAATAACGTAATATAACGTAACCTAAACCAACCTATCATATCGGCGGTAATATTTGAAAACATTGCTGTCGATGTTGGCCTCTACGTCTCCGTGTGACTTTTATATACATCAATACGTAATTTAACCTAACCTTACCCAACGTAACATCTCGGCGGTAATATTTGACAACATTCCTGGAGAGTTGGCCTCTACGTGTGAGTCGGATCTTCATATACATCAATAACGTAATATAACCTAACCTAAGCCAACCTATCATCTCGGCAGTAATATTTGACAACATTCATGTCGAGTTGGCCTCTACGTCTCCGCGGGACTTTTATATACATCAATAACGTAATATAACCTAACCTAACCCAACCTATCATCTCGGCGGTAATATTTGACAACATTCCTGGCCAGTTGGCCTCTACGTCTCCGTGGGACCTTCATATACATCAATAACGTAATATAACGTAACCTAAACCAACCTATCATATCGGCGGTAATATTTGAAAACATTGCTGTCGATGTTGGCCTCTACGTCTCCGTGTGACTTTTATATACATCAATACGTAATTTAACCTAACCTTACCCAACGTAACATCTCGGCGGTAATATTTGACAACATTCCTGGAGAGTTGGCCTCTACGTGTGAGTCGGACCTTCATATACATCAATAACGTAATATAACCTAACCTAACCCAACGTAACATCTCGGTGGTAATATTTGACAACATTCCTGGCGATTTGGCCTCTACGTCCCCGTGGGGCCTTCATATACATCAATAACGTAATCTAACCTAACCTAACCCAACCTATCATTTCGGCGATAATATTTAACAACATTCCTGGCGAGTTGGCCTCTATGTCTCCGTGGGGCATTCATATACATCAATAACGTAGTATAACCTAACCTAACCCAACCTAACATCTCGGCGGTAATATTTGACAACATTCCTGGCGAGTTGGCCTCTACGCCTCCGTGGGACCTGCATATACATCAATAACGTAATATAACCTAACCCAAACCAACCTAACATCTCGGCCCTAATATTTAACAACATTCCTGGCGAGTTGGCCTCTACGCCTCCGTGGGACCTGCATATACATCAATAACGTAATATAACCTAACCCAACCCAACCTAACATCTCGGCACTAATATTTGACAACATTCCAGGCGGGTTGGCCTCTACGTCTCCGTGCGTCTTTCATATACATCAATAACGTAATATAACGTAACCTAACCCAACCAATCATATCGGCGGTAATATTTGAGAACATTCCTGGCGAGTTGGCCTCTACGCCTCCGTGGGACTTTTATATACATCAAAACGTAATTTAACCTAACCTAACCCAACGTATCATCTCGGCGGTAATATTTGGCAACATTCCTGGCGAGTTGGCCTCTACGCCCCCGTGGGACCTGCATATACATCAATAACGTAATATAACCTAACCCAACCCAACCTAACATCTCGGCGGTAATATTTGACAACATTCCTGGCGAGTTGGCCTCTATGTCTCCGTGGGGCATTCATATACATCAATAACGTAATATAACCTAACCTAACCCAACCAAACATCTCGGCGGTAATATTTAACAACATTCCTGGCGAGTTGGCCTCTACGCATCCGTGGCACCTGCATATACATCAATAACGTAATATAACCTAACCCAAACCAACGTAACATCTCGGCCCTAATATTTAACAACATTCCTGGCGAGTTGGCCTCTACGCCTCCGTGGGACCTGCATATACATCAATAACGTAATATAACCTAACCCAACCCAACCTAACATCTCGGCGGTAATATTTGACAACATTCCTGGCCAGTTGGTCTCTACGTCTCCGTGGGATCTTCATATACATGAATAACGTAATATAACCTAACCTAACCCAACCTATCATCTCGGCGGTAATATTTGACAACATTCCTGGCCAGTTGGCCTCTACGTCTCCGTGGGACCTTCATATACATCAATAACGTAATATAACGTAACCTAAACCAACCTATCATATCGGTGGTAATATTTGACATCATTCCTGGCGATTTGCACTCTACGTCTCCGTGGGGCCTTCATATACATCAGTAACGTAATATAACGTAACCTAACCCAACCTATCATATCGGTGGTAATATTTGACAACATTCCTGGCGATTTGGCCTCTACGTCCCCGTGGGGCCTTCATATACATCAATAACGTAATCTAACCTAACCTAACCCAACCTAACATCTCGGCGATAAAATTTAACAACATTCCTGGCGAGTTGGCCTCTATGTCTCCGTGGGGCATTCATATACATCAATAACGTAGTATAACCTAACCTAACACAACCTCACATCTCGGCGGTAATATTTGACAACATTCCTGGCGAGTTGGCCTCTACGCCTCCGTGGGACCTGCATATACATCAATAACGTAATATAACCTAACCCAAACCAACCTAACATCTCGGCCCTAATATTTAACAACATTCCTGGCGAGTTGGCCTCTACGCCTCCGTGGGACCTGCATATACATCAATAACGTAATATAACCTAACCCAACCCAACCTAACATCTCGGCACTAATATTTGACAACATTCCAGGCGGGTTGGCCTCTACGTCTCCGTGCGTCTTTCGTATACATCAATAACGTAATATAACGTAACCTAACCCAACCAATCATATCGGCGGTAATATTTGAGAACATTCCTGGCGAGTTGGCCTCTACGCCTCCGTGGGACTTTTATATACATCAAAACGTAATTTAACCTAACCTAACCCAACGTATCATCTCGGCGGTAATATTTGGCAACATTCCTGGCGAGTTGGCCTCTACGCCCCCGTGGGACCTGCATATACATCAATAACGTAATATAACCTAACCCAACCCAACCTAACATCTCGGCGGTAATATTTGACAACATTCCTGGCGAGTTGGCCTCTATGTCTCCGTGGGGCATTCATATACATCAATAACGTAATATAACCTAACCTAACCCAAGCAAACATCTCGGCGGTAATATTTAACAACATTCCTGGCGAGTTGGCATCTACGCCTCCGTGGCACCTGCATATACATCAATAACGTAATATAACCTAACCCAAACCAACCTAACATCTCGGCCCTAATATTTAACAACATTCCTGGCGAGTTGGCCTCTACGCCTCCGTGGGACCTGCATATACATCAATAACGTAATATAACCTAACCCAACCCAACCTAACATCTCGGCGGTAATATTTGACAACATTCCTGGCCAGTTGGCCTCTACGTCTCCGTGGGACCTTCATATACATCAATAACGTAATATAACGTAACCTAAACCAACCTATCATATCGGTGGTAATATTTGACATCATTCCTGGCGATTTGCACTCTACGTCTCCGTGGGGCCTTCATATACATCAGTAACGTAATATAACGTAACCTAACCCAACCTATCATATCGGTGGTAATATTTGACAACATTCCTGGCGATTTGGCCTCTACGTCCCCGTGGGGCCTTCATATACATCAATAACGTAATCTAACCTAACCTAACCCAACCTAACATCTCGGCGATAATATTTAACAACATTCCTGGCGAGTTGGCCTCTATGTCTCCGTGGGGCATTCATATACATCAATAACGTAGTATAACCTAACCTAACACAACCTCACATCTCGGCGGTAATATTTGACAACATTCCTGGCGAGTTGGCCTCTACGCCTCCGTGGGACCTGCATATACATCAATAACGTAATATAACCTAACCCAAACCAACCTAACATCTCGGCCCTAATATTTAACAACATTCCTGGCGAGTTGGCCTCTACGCCTCCGTGGGACCTGCATATACATCAATAACGTAATATAACCTAACCCAACCCAACCTAACATCTCGGCGGTAATATTTGACAACATTCCTGGCGAGTTGGCCTCTATGTCTCCGTGGGGCATTCATATACATCAGTAACGTAATATAACCTAACCTAACCCAACCTAACATCTCGGCGGTAATATTTAACAACATTCCTGGCGAGTTGGCCTCTACGGCTCCGTGGGACCTGCATATACATCAATAACGTAATATAACCTAACCCAACCCAACCTAACATCTCGGCACTAATATTTGACAACATTCCTGGCGAGTTGGACTCTACCTCTCCGTGCGACCTTCACATAGATCAATAACGTAATATAACCTAACCTAACCCAACGTAACATCTCGGTGGTAATATTTGACAACATTCCTGGCGATTTGGCCTCTACGTCCCCGTGGGGCCTTCATATACATCAATAACGTAATCTAACCTAACCTAACCCAACCTATCATCTCGGCGATAATATTTAACAACATTCCTGGCGAGTTGGCCTCTACGTCTCCGTGGGGCATTCATATACATCAATAACGTAGTATAACCTAACCTAACCCAACCTAACATCTCGGCGGTAATATTTGACAACATTCCTGGCCAGTTGGTCTCTACGTCTCCGTGGGATCTTCATATACATGAATAACGTAATATAACCTAACCTAACCCAACCTATCATCTCGGCGGTAATATTTGACAACATTCCTGGCCAGTTGGCCTCTACGTCTCCGTGGGACCTTCATATACATCAATAACGTAATATAACGTAACCTAAACCAACCTATCATATCGGTGGTAATATTTGACATCATTCCTGGCGATTTGCACTCTACGTCTCCGTGGGGCCTTCATATACATCAGTAACGTAATATAACGTAACCTAACCCAACCTATCATATCGGTGGTAATATTTGACAACATTCCTGGCGATTTGGCTTCTACGTCCCCGTGGGGCCTTCATATACATCAATAACGTAATCTAACCTAACCTAACCCAACCTAACATCTCGGCGATAAAATTTAACAACATTCCTGGCGAGTTGGCCTCTATGTCTCCGTGGGGCATTCATATACATCAATAACGTAGTATAACCTAACCTAACACAACCTCACATCTCGGCGGTAATATTTGACAACATTCCTGGCGAGTTGGCCTCTACGCCTCCGTGGGACCTGCATATACATCAATAACGTAATATAACCTAACCCAAACCAACCTAACATCTCGGCCCTAATATTTAACAACATTCCTGGCGAGTTGGCCTCTACGCCTCCGTGGGACCTGCATATACATCAATAACGTAATATAACCTAACCCAACCCAACCTAACATCTCGGCGGTAATATTTGACAACATTCCTGGCGAGTTGGCCTCTATGTCTCCGTGGGGCATTCATATACATCAGTAACGTAATATAACCTAACCTAACCCAACCTAACATCTCGGCGGTAATATTTAACAACATTCCTGGCGAGTTGGCCTCTACGCCTCCGTGGGACCTGCATATACATCAATAACGTAATATAACCTAACCCAACCCAACCTAACATCTCGGCACTAATATTTGACAACATTCCTGGCGAGTTGGACTCTACCTCTCCGTGCGACCTTCACATAGATCAATAACGTAATATAACCTAACCCAACCCAACCTAACATCTCGGCGGTAATATTTGACAACATTCCTGGCGAGTTGGCCTCTATGTCTCCGTGGGGCATTCATATACATCAATAACGTAATATAACCTAACCTAACCCAACCAAACATCTCGGCGGTAATATTTAACAACATTCCTGGCGAGTTGGCATCTACGCCTCCGTGGCACCTGCATATACATCAATAACGTAATATAACCTAACCCAAACCAACGTAACATCTCGGCCCTAATATTTAACAACATTCCTGGCGAGTTGGCCTCTACGCCTCCGTGGGACGTGCATATACATCAATAACGTAATATAACCTAACCCAACCCAACCTAACATCTCGGCGGTAATATTTGACAACATTCCTGGCCAGTTGGTCTCTACGTCTCCGTGGGATCTTCATATACATGAATAACGTAATATAACCTAACCTAACCCAACCTATCATCTCGGCGGTAATATTTGACAACATTCCTGGCCAGTTGGCCTCTACGTCTCCGTGGGACCTTCATATACATCAATAACGTAATATAACGTAACCTAAACCAACCTATCATATCGGTGGTAATATTTGACATCATTCCTGGCGATTTGCACTCTACGTCTCCGTGGGGCCTTCATATGCATCAGTAACGTAATATAACGTAACCTAACCCAACCTATCATATCGGTGGTAATATTTGACAACATTCCTGGCGATTTGGCCTCTACGTCCCCGTGGGGCCTTCATATACATCAATAACGTAATCTAACCTAACCTAACCCAACCTAACATCTCGGCGATAATATTTAACAACATTCCTGGCGAGTTGGCCTCTATGTCTCCGTGGGGCATTCATATACATCAATAACGTAGTATAACCTAACCTAACACAACCTCACATCTCGGCGGTAATATTTGACAACATTCCTGGCGAGTTGGCCTCTACGCCTCCGTGGGACCTGCATATACATCAATAACGTAATATAACCTAACCCAAACCAACCTAACATCTCGGCCCTAATATTTAACAACATTCCTGGCGAGTTGGCCTCTACGCCTCCGTGGGACCTGCATATACATCAATAACGTAATATAACCTAACCCAACCCAACCTAACATCTCGGCGGTAATATTTGACAACATTCCTGGCGAGTTGGCCTCTATGTCTCCGTGGGGCATTCATATACATCAGTAACGTAATATAACCTAACCTAACCCAACCTAACATCTCGGCGGTAATATTTAACAACATTCCTGGCGAGTTGGCCTCTACGCCTCCGTGGGACCTGCATATACATCAATAACGTAATATAACCTAACCCAACCCAACCTAACATCTCGGCACTAATATTTGACAACATTCCTGGCGAGTTGGCCTCTACCTCTCCGTGCGACCTTCACATACATCAATAACGTAATATAATCTAACCTAACCCAACCTATCATCTCGGCGGTAATATTTGACAACATTCCTGGCCAGTTGGCCTCTACGTCTCCGTGGGATCTTCATATACATGAATAACGTAATATAACCTGACATAACCCAACCTATCATCTCGGCGGTAATATTTGACAACAGTCCTGGCCAGTTGGACTCTACGTCTCCGTGGGACCTTCATATACATCAATAACGTAATATAACGTAACCTAAACCAACCTATCATATCGGCGGTAATATTTGAAAACATTCCTGTCGATGTTGGCCTCTACGTTTCCGTGGGACTTTTATATACATCAATACGTAATTTAACCTAACCTAACCCAACATATCATCTCGGCGGTAATATTTGACAACATTCCTGGCCAGTTGGCCTCTACGTCTCCGTGGGACCTTCATATACATCAATAACGTAATATAACCTAACCTAACCCAACCTAACATCTCGGCGGTAATATTTGACAACATTCCTGGCGAGTTGGCCTCTATGTTTCCGTGGTGCATTCATTTACATCAATAACCTAATAATACCTAACCTAACCCAACCTAACATCTCGGCGGTAATATTTAACAACATTCCTGGCGAGTTGGCCTCTACGCCTCCGTGGGACCTGCATATACATCAATAACGTAATATAACCTAACCCAACCCAACCTAACATCTCGGCACTAATATTTGACAACATTCCTGGCGAGTTGGCCTCTACCTCTCCGTGCGACCTTCACATATATCAATAACGTAATATAATCTAACCTAACACAACCTATCATCTCGGCGGTAATATTTGACAACATTCCTGGCCAGTTGGCCTCTACGTCTCCGTGGGACCTTCATATACATCAATAACGTAACATAACGTAACCTAAACCAACCTATCATATCGGTGGTAATATTTGACAACATTCCTGGCGATTTGGCCTCTACGTCCCCGTGGGGCCTTCATATACATCAATAACGTAATCTAACCTAACCTAACCCAACCTAACATCTCGGCGATAATATTTAACAACATTCCTGGCGAGTTGGCCTCTATATCTCCGTGGGGCATTCATATACATCAATAACGTAGTATAACCTAACCTAACCCAACCTAACATCTCGGCGGTAATATTTGACAACATTCCTGGCGAGTTGGCCTCTACGCCTCCGTGGGACCTGCATATACATCAATAACGTAATATAACCTAACCTAAACCAACCTAACATCTCGGCCCTAATATTTAACAACATTCCTGGCGAGTTGGCCTCTACGCCTCCGTGGGACCTGCATATACATCAATAACGTAATATAACCTAACCCAACCCAACCTAACATCTCGGCACTAATATTTGACAACATTCCTGGCGAGGTGGCCTCTACGTCTCCGTGCGTCCTTCATATACATCAATAACGTAATGTAACGTAACCTAACCCAACCAATCATATCGGCGGTAATATTTGACAACATTTCTGGCGAATTGGCCTCTACGTCTCCGTGGGACCTTCATATACATCAATAACGTAATATAACGTAACCTAAACCAACCTATCATATCGACGGTAATAGTTGAAAACATTCCTGTCGATGTTGGCCTCTACGTTTCCGTGGGACTTTTATATACATCAATACGTAATTTAACCTAACCTAACCCAACATATCATCTCGGCGGTAATATTTGACAACATTCCTGGCCAGTTGGCCTCTACGTCTCCGTGGGACCTTCATATACATCAATAACGTAATATAACGTAACCTAAACCAACCTATCATATCGGTGGTAATATTTGACAACATTCCTGGCGATTTGGCCTCTACGTCTCCGTGGGGCCTTCATATACATCAATAACGTAATCTAACCTAACCTAACCCAACCTAACATCTCGGCGGTAATATTTAACAACATTCCTGGCGAGTTGGCCTCTACGGCTCCGTGGGACCTGCATATACATCAATAACGTAATATAACCTAACCCAAACCAACCTAACATCTCGGCCCTAATATTTAACAACATTCCTGGCGAGTTGGCCTCTACGTCTCCGTGCGTCCTTCATATACATCAATAACGTAATGTAACGTAACCTAACCCAACCAATCATATCGGCGGTAATATTTGACAACATTTCTGGCGAATTGGCCTCTACGTCTCCGTGGGACCTTCATATACATCAATAACGTAATATAACGTAACCTAAACCAACCTATCATATCGACGGTAATAGTTGAAAACATTCCTGTCGATGTTGGCCTCTACGTTTCCGTGGGACTTTTATATACATCAATACGTAATTTAACCTAACCTAACCCAACATATCATCTCGGCGGTAATATTTGACAACATTCCTGGCCAGTTGGCCTCTACGTCTCCGTGGGACCTTCATATACATCAATAACGTAATATAACGTAACCTAAACCAACCTATCATATCGGTGGTAATATTTGACAACATTCCTGGCGATTTGGCCTCTACGTCTCCGTGGGGCCTTCATATACATCAATAACGTAATCTAACCTAACCTAACCCAACCTAACATCTCGGCGGTAATATTTAACAACATTCCTGGCGAGTTGGCCTCTACGGCTCCGTGGGACCTGCATATACATCAATAACGTAATATAACCTAACCCAAACCAACCTAACATCTCGGCCCTAATATTTAACAACATTCCTGGCGAGTTGGCCTCTACGCCTCCGGGGGACCTGCATATACATCAATAACGTAATATAACCTAAGCCAACCCAACCTAACATCTCGGTGGTAATATTTGACAACATTCCTGGCGAGTTGGCCTCTATGTCTCCGTGGGGCATTCATATACATCAATAACGTAATATAACCTAACCTAACCCAACCTAACATCTCGGCGGTAATATTTAACAACATTCCTGGCGAGTTGGCCTCTACGTCTCCGTGGGATCTTCATATACATGAATAACGTAATATAACCTAACCTAACCCAACCTATCATCTCGGCGGTAATATTTGACAACAGTCCTGGCCAGTTGGACTCTACGTCTCCGTGGGACCTTCATATACATCAATAACGTAGTATAACGTAACCTAAACCAACCTATCATATCGGCGATAATATTTGAAAACATTCCTGTCGATGTTGGCCTCTACGTTTCCGTGGGACTTTTATATACATCAATACGTAATATAACCTAACCTAACCCAACCTATCATCTCGGCGGTAATATTTGACAACAGTCCTGGCCAGTTGGACTCTACGTCTCCGTGGGACCTTCATATACATCAATAACGTAATATTACCTAACCTAACCCAACCTATCATCTCGGCGGAAATATTTGAGAACATTCCTGGCGAGTTGGCCTCTATGTCTCCGTGGGGCATTCATATTCATCAATAACGTAGTATAACCTAACCTAACCCAACCTAACATCTCGGCGGTAATATTTGACATCATTCCTGGCGAGTTGGCCTCTACGCCTACGTGGGACCTGCATATACATCAATAACGTAATATAACCTAACCCAAACCAACCTAACATCTCGGCCCTAATATTTAACAACATTCCTGGCGAGTTGGCCTCTACGCCTCCGTGGGACATGCATATACATCAATAACGTAATATAACCTAACCCAACCCAACCTAACATCTCGGCGGTAATATTTGACAACATTCCTGGCGATTTGGCCTCTACCTCTCCGTGCGACCTTCACATACATCAATAACGTAATATAATCTAACCTAACCCAACCTATCATCTCGGCGGTAATATTTGACAACATTCCTGGCCAGTTGGCCTCTACGTCTCCGTGGGATCTTCATATACATGAATAACGTAATATAACCTAACCTAACCCAACCTATCATCTCGGCGGTAATATTTGACAACAGTCCTGGCCAGTTGGACTCTACGTCTCCGTGGGACCTTCATATACATCAATAACGTGGTATAACGTAACCTAAACCAACCTATCATATCGGCGATAATATTTGAAAGCATTCCTTTCGATGTTGGCCTCTACGTTTCCGTGGGACTTTTATATACATCAATACGTAATATAACCTAACCTAACGCAACCTATCATTTCGGCGGTAATATTTGACAACAGTCCTGGCCAGTTGGACTCTACGTCTCCGTGGGACCTTCATATACATCAATAACGTAATATAACGTAACCTAAACCAACCTATCATATCGGCGGTAATATTTGAAAACAATCCTGTCGATGTTGGCCTCTACGTTTCCGTGGGACTTTTATATACATCAATACGTAATGTAACCTAACCTAACTCAACCTATCATCTCGGCGGTAATATTTGACAACATTCCTGGCCAGTTGGCCTCTACGTCTCCGTGGGACCTTCATATACATCAATAACGTAATATAACGTAACCTAAACCAACCTATCATATCGGTGGTAATATTTGACAACATTCCTGGCGATTTGGCCTCTACGTCTCCGTGGGGCCTTCATATACATCAATAACGTAATCTAACCTAACCTAACCCAACATAACATCTCGGCGGTAATATTTAACAACATTCCTGGCGAGTTGGCCTCTATGCCTCCGTGGGACCTGCATATACATCATTAACGTAATATAACCTAACCCAACCCAACCTAACATCTCGGCACTAATATTTGACAACATTCCAGGCGAGTTGGCCTCTACGTCTCCGTGCGTCTTTCGTATACATCAATAACGTAATATAACGTAACCTATCCCAACCATTCATATCGGCGGTAATATTTGACAACATTACTGGCGAATTTGCCTCTACGTCTCCGTGGGACCTTCATATACATCAATAACGTAATATAACGTAACCTAAACCAACCTATCATATCGGCGGTAATAGTTGAAAACATTCCTGTCGATGTTGGCCTCTACGTCTCCGTGGGACCTTCATATACATCAATAACGTAATATTACCTAACCTAACCCAACCTATCATCTCGGCGGAAATATTTGAGAACATTCCTGGCGAGTTGGCCTCTATGTCTCCGTGGGGCATTCATATTCATCAATAACGTAGTATAACCTAACCTAACCCAACCTAACATCTCGGCGGTAATATTTGACAACATTCCTGGCGAGTTGGCCTCTACGCCTCCGTGGGACCTGCATATACATCAATAACGTAATATAACCTAACCCAAACCAACCTAACATCTCGGCACTAATATTTAACAACATTCCTGGCGAGTTGGCCTCTGCGCCTCCGTGGGACCTGCATATACATCAATAACGTAATATAACCTAACCCAACCCAACCTAACATCTCGGCGGTAATATTTGACAACATTCCTGGCGAGTTGGCCTCTATGTCTCCGTGGAGCATTCATATACATCAATAACGTAATATAACCTAACCTAAACCAACCTAACATCTCGGCGGTAATATTTAACAACATTCCTGGCGAGTTGGCCTCTATGCCTCCGTGGGACCTGCATATACATCAATAACGTAATATAACCTAACCCAACCCAACCTAACATCTCGGCACTAATATTTGACAACATTCCTGGCGAGTTGGCCTCTACCTCTCCGTGCGACCTTCACATACATCAATAACGTAATATAATCTAACCTAACCCAACCTATCATCTCGGCGATAATATTTGACAACATTCCAGGCCAGTTAGCCTCAACGTCTCCGTGGGATCTTCATATGCATGAATAACGTAATATAACCTAACCTAACCCAACCTATCATCTCGGCGGTAATATTTGACAACAGTCCTGGCCAGTTGGACTCTATGTCTCCGTGGGACCTTCATATACATCAATAACGTAATATAACGTAACCTAAACCAACCTATCATATCGGCGGTAATATTTGAAAACATTCCTGTCGATGTTGGCCTCTACGTTTCCGTGGAACTTTTATATACATCAATACGTAATTTAACCTAACCTAACCCAACCTATCATCTCGGCGGTAATATTTGACAACATTCGTGGCCAGTTGGCCTCTACGTCTCCGTGGGACCTTCATATACATCAATAACGTAATATAACGTAACCTAAACCAACCTATCATGTCGGTGGTAATATTTGACAACATTCCTGGCGATTTGGCCTCTACGTCTCCGTGGGGCCTTCATATACATCAATAACGTAATCTAACCTAAACTAACCCAACCTAACATCTCGGCGGTAATATTTAATAACATTCCTGGCGAGTTGGCCTCTACGCCTCCGTGGGACCTGCATATACATCAATAACGTAATATAACCTAACCCAACCCAACCTATCATCTCGGCGGAAATATTTGAGAACATTCCTGGCGAGTTGGCCTCTATGTCTCCGTGGGGCATTCATATACATCAATAACGTAGTAGAACCTAACCTAACCCAACCTAACATCTCGGCGGTAATATTTGACAACATTCCTGGCGATTTGGCCTCTACGTCTCCGTAGGGCCTTCATATACATCAATAACGTAATCTTACCTAACCTAACCCAACCTAACATCTCGGCGGTAATATTTAACTACATTCCTGGCGAGTTGGCCTCTACGCCCCCGTGGGACCTGCATATACATCAATAACGTAATATAACCTAACCCAACCCAACCTAACATCTCGGCGGTAATATTTGACAACATTCCTGGCGAGTTGGCCTCTATGTCTCCGTGGGGCATTCATATACATCAATAACGTAATATAACCTAACCTAACCCAACCTAACATCTCGGCGGTAATATTTAACAACATTCCTGGCGAGTTGGCCTCTACGCCTCCGTGGGACCTTCACATACATCAATAACGTAATATAATCTAACCTAACCCAACCTATCATCTCGGCGGTAATATTTGACAACATTCTTGGCCAGTTGGCCTCTACGTCTCCGTGGGATCTTCATATACATGAATAACGTAATATAACCTAACCTAACCCAACCTATCATCTCGGCGGTAATATTTGACAACAGTCCTGGCCAGTTGGACTCTACGTCTCAGTGGGACCTTCATATACATCAATAACGTAATATAACGTAACCTAAACCAACCTATCATATCGGTGGTAATATTTGACAACATTCCTGGCGATTTGGCCTCTACGTCTCCGTGGGGCCTTCATATACATCAATAACGTAATCTAACCAAACCTAACCCAGTCTAACATTTCGGCGGTAATATTTAACAACATTCCTGGCGAGTTGGCCTCTACGCCTCCGTGGGACCTGCATATACATCAATAACGTAATATAACCAGACCCAAACCAACCTAACATCTCGGCCCTAATATTTAACAACATTCCTGGCGAGTTGGCCTCTACGCCTCCGTGGGACCTGCATATACATCAATAACGTAATATAACCTAAGCCAACCCAACCTAACATCTCGGTGGTAATATTTGACAACATTCCTGGCGAGTTGGCCTCTATGTCTCCGTGGGGCATTCATATACATCAATAACGTAATATAACCTAACATAACCCAACCTAACATCTCGGCGGTAATATTTAACAACATTCCTGGCGAGTTGGCCTCTACGTCTCCGTGGGATCTTCATATACATGAATAACGTAATATAACCTAACCTAACCCAACCTATCATCTCGGCGGTAATATTTGACAACAGTCCTGGCCAGTTGGACTCTACGTCTCCGTGGGACCTTCATATACATCAATAACGTAGTATAACGTAACCTAAACCAACCTATCATATCGGCGATAATATTTGAAAACATTCCTGTCGATGTTGGCCTCTACGTTTCCGTGGGACTTATATACATCAATACGTAATATAACCTAACCTAACCCAACCTATCATCTCGGCGGTAATATTTGACAACAGTCCTGGCCAGTTGGACTCTACGTCTCCGTGGGACCTTCATATACATCAATAACGTAATATTACCTAACCTAACCCAACCTATCATCTCGGCGGAAATATTTGAGAACATTCCTGGCGAGTTGGCCTCTATGTCTCCGTGGGGCATTCATATTCATCAATAACGTAGTATAACCTAACCTAACCCAACCTAACATCTCGGCGGTAATATTTGACAACATTCCTGGCGAGTTGGCCTCTATGCCTCCGTGGGACCTGCATATACATCAATAACGTAATATAACCTAACCCAACCCAACCTAACATCTCGGCACTAATATTTGACAACATTCCAGGCGAGTTGGCCTCTACGTCTCCGTGCGTCTTTCGTATACATCAATAACGTAGTATAACCTAACCAAACCCAACCAAACATCTCGGCGGTAATATTTGACAACATTCCTGGCGAGTTGGCCTCTACGCCTCCGTGGGACCTGCATATACATCAATCACGTAATATAACCTAACCCAAACCAACCTAACATCTCGGCCCTAATATTTAACAACATTCCTGGCGAGTTGGCCTCTACGCCTCCGTGGGACCTGCATATACATCAATAACGTAATATAACCTAACCCAACCCAACCTAACATCTCGGCGGTAATATTTGACAACATTCCAGGCGAGTTGGCCTCTATGTCTCCGTGGGGCATTCATATGCATCAATAACGTAATATAACCTAACCTAACTCAACCTAACATCTCGGCGGTAATATTTAACAACATTCCTGGCGAGTTGGCCTCTACGCCTCCGTGGGACCTTCACATACATCAATAACGTAATATAATCTAACCTAACCCAACCTATCATTTCGGGGGTAATATTTGACAACATTCCTGGCCAGTTGGCCTCTACGTCTCCGTGGGATCTTCATATACATGAATAACGTAATATAACCTAACCTAACCCAACCTATCATCTCGGCGGTAATATTTGACAACAGTCCTGGCCAGTTGGATTCTACGTCTCCGTGGGACCTTCATATACATCAATAACGTAATATAACGTAACCTAAACCAACCTACCATATCGGCGGTAATAGTTGAAAACATTCCTGTCGATGTTGGCCTCTACTTCTCCGTGGGACCTTCATATACATCAATAACGTAATATTACCTAACCTAACCCAACCTATCATGTCGGCGGTAATATTTGACAACATTCCTGGCGAGTTGGCCTCTATGTCTCCGTGGGACCTTCATATACATCAATAACGTAATATAACCTAACCCAAACCAACCTAACATCTCGGCACTAATATTTAACAACATTCCTGGCGAGTTGGCCTCTACGCCTCCGTGGGACCTGCATATACATCAATAACGTAATATAACCTAACCCAACCCAACCTAACATCTCGGCCCTAATATTTAACAACATTCCTGGCGAGTTGGCCTCTACGCCTCCGTGGGACCTGCATATACATCAATAACGTAATATAACCTAACCCAACCCAACCTAACATCTCGGCGGTAATATTTGACAACATTCCAGGCGAGTTGGCCTCTATGTCTCCGTGGGGCATTCATATGCATCAATAACGTAATATAACCTAACCTAACTCAACCTAACATCTCGGCGGTAATATTTAACAACATTCCTGGCGAGTTGGCCTCTACGCCTCCGTGGGACCTTCACATACATCAATAACGTAATATAATCTAACCTAACCCAACCTATCATTTCGGGGGTAATATTTGACAACATTCCTGGCCAGTTGGCCTCTACGTCTCCGTGGGATCTTCATATACATGAATAACGTAATATAACCTAACCTAACCCAACCTATCATCTCGGCGGTAATATTTGACAACAGTCCTGGCCAGTTGGACTCTACGTCTCCGTGGGACCTTCATATACATCAATAACGTAATATTACCTAACCTAACCCAACCTATCATCTCGGCGGAAATATTTGAGAACATTCCTGGCGAGTTGGCCTCTATGTCTCCGTGGGGCATTCATATTCATCAATAACGTAGTATAACCTAACCTAACCCAACCTAACATCTCGGCGGTAATATTTGACAACATTCCTGGCGAGTTGGCCTCTATGCCTCCGTGGGACCTGCATATACATCAATAACGTAATATAACCTAACCCAACCCAACCTAACATCTCGGCACTAATATTTGACAACATTCCAGTCGAGTTGGCCTCTACGTCTCCGTGCGTCTTTCGTATACATCAATAACGTAGTATAACCTAACCAAACCCAACCAAACATCTCGGCGGTAATATTTGACAACATTCCTGGCGAGTTGGCCTCTACGCCTCCGTGGGACCTGCATATACATCAATCACGTAATATAACCTAACCCAAACCAACCTAACATCTCGGCCCTAATATTTAACAACATTCCTGGCGAGTTGGCCTCTACGCCTCCGTGGGACCTGCATATACATCAATAACGTAATATAACCTAACCCAACCCAACCTAACATCTCGGCGGTAATATTTGACAACATTCCAGGCGAGTTGGCCTCTATGTCTCCGTGGGGCATTCATATGCATCAATAACGTAATATAACCTAACCTAACTCAACCTAACATCTCGGCGGTAATATTTAACAACATTCCTGGCGAGTTGGCCTCTACGCCTCCGTGGGACCTTCACATACATCAATAACGTAATATAATCTAACCTAACCCAACCTATCATTTCGGGGGTAATATTTGACAACATTCCTGGCCAGTTGGCCTCTACGTCTCCGTGGGATCTTCATATACATGAATAACGTAATATAACCTAACCTAACCCAACCTATCATCTCGGCGGTAATATTTGACAACAGTCCTGGCCAGTTGGATTCTACGTCTCCGTGGGACCTTCATATACATCAATAACGTAATATAACGTAACCTAAACCAACCTACCATATCGGCGGTAATAGTTGAAAACATTCCTGTCGATGTTGGCCTCTACTTCTCCGTGGGACCTTCATATACATCAATAACGTAATATTACCTAACCTAACCCAACCTATCATGTCGGCGGTAATATTTGACAACATTCCTGGCGAGTTGGCCTCTATGTCTCCGTGGGACCTTCATATACATCAATAACGTAATATAACCTAACCCAAACCAACCTAACATCTCGGCACTAATATTTAACAACATTCCTGGCGAGTTGGCCTCTACGCCTCCGTGGGACCTGCATATACATCAATAACGTAATATAACCTAACCCAACCCAACCTAACATCTCGGCGGTAATATTTGAGAACATTCCTGGCGAGTTGGCCTCTATGTCTCCGTGGGGCATTCATATACATCAATAACGTAGTATAACCTAACCTAACCCAACCTAACATCTCGGCGGTAATATTTGACAACATTCCTGGCGATTTGGCCTCTACGTCTCCGTAGGGCCTTCATATACATCAATAACGTAATCTAACCTAACCTAACCCAACCTAACATCTGGGCGGTAATATTTAACAACATTCCTGGCGAGTTGGCCTCTACGCCTCCGTGGGACCTGCATATACATCAATAACGTAATATAACCTAACCCAAACCAACCTAACATCTCGGCACTAATATTTAACAACATTCCTGGCGAGTTGGCCTCTACGCCTCCGTGGGACCTGCATATACATCAATAACGTAATATAACCTAACCCAACCCAACCTAACATCTCGGCGGTAATATTTGACAACATTCCTGGCGAGTTGGCCTCTATGTCTCCGTGGAGCATTCATATACATCAATAACGTAATATAACCTAACCTAAACCAACCTAACATCTCGGCGGTAATATTTAACAACATTCCTGGCGAGTTGGCCTCTATGCCTCCGTGGGACCGGCATATACATCAATAACGTAATATAACCTAACCCAACCCAACCTAACATCTCGGCACTAATATTTGACAACATTCCTGGCGAGTTGGCCTCTACCTCTCCCTGCGACCTTCACATACATCAATAACGTAATATAATCTAACCTAACCCAACCTATCATCTCGGCGGTAATATTTGACAACATTCCAGGCCAGTTGGCCTCAACGTCTCCGTGGGATCTTCATATACATGAATAACGTAATATAACCTAACCTAACCCAACCTATCATCTCGGCGGTAATATTTGACAACAGTCCTGGCCAGTTGGACTCTATGTCTCCGTGGGACCTTCATATACATCAATAACGTAATATAACGTAACCTAAACCAACCTATCATATCGGCGGTAATATTTGAAAACATTCCTGTCGATGTTGGCCTCTACGTTTCCGTGGAACTTTTATATACATCAATACGTAATTTAACCTAACCTAACCCAACCTATCATCTCGGCGGTAATATTTGACAACATTCGTGGCCAGTTGGCCTCTACGTCTCCGTGGGACCTTCATATACATCAATAACGTAATATAACGTAACCTAAACCAACCTATCATGTCGGTGGTAATATTTGTCAACATTCCTGGCGATTTGGCCTCTACGTCTCCGTGGGGCCTTCATATACGTCAATAACGTAATCTAACCTAACCTAACCCAACCTAACATCTCGGCGGTAATATTTAATAACATTCCTGGCGAGTTGGCCTCTACGCATCCGTGGGACCTGCATATACATCAATAACGTAATATAACCTAACCCAACCCAACCTATCATCTCGGCGGAAATATTTGAGAACATTCCTGGCGAGTTGGCCTCTATGTCTCCGTGGGGCATTCATATACATCAAAAACGTAGTATAACCTAACCTAACCCAACCTAACATCTCGGCGTTAATATTTGACAACATTCCTGGCGATTTGGCCTCTACGTCTCCGTAGGGCCTTCATATACATCAATAACGTAATCTTACCTAACCTAACCCAACCTAACATCTCGGCGGTAATATTTAACAACATTCCTGGCGAGTTGGCCTCTACGCCTCCGTGGGACCTGCATATACATCAATAACGTAATATAACCTAACCCAACCCAACCTAACATCTCGGCGGTAATATTTGACAACATTTCTGGCGAGTTGGCCTCTATGTCTCCGTGGGGCATTCATATACATCAATAACGTAATATAACCTAACCTAACCCAACCTATCATGTCGGCGGAAATATTTGAGAACATTCCTGGCGAGTTGGCCTCTATGTCTCCGTGGGGCATTCATATACATCAATAACGTAGTATAACCTAACCTAACCCAACCTAACAACTCGGCGGTAATATTTGACAACATTCCCGGCGATTTGGCCTCTACGTCTCCGTAGGGCCTTCATATACATCAATAACGTAATCTAACCTAACCTAACCCAACCTAACATCTGGTCGGTAATATTTAACAACATTCCTGGCGAGTTGGCCTCTACGCCTCCGTGGGACCTGCATATACATCAATAACGTAATATAACCTAACCCAAACCAACCTAACATCTCGGCACTAATATTTAACAACATTCCTGGCGAGTTGGCCTCTACGCCTCCGTGGGACCTGCATATACATCAATAACGTAATATAACCTAACCCAACCCAACCTAACATCTCGGCGGTAATATTTGACAACATTCCTGGCGAGTTGGCCTCTATGTCTCCGTGGAGCATTCATATACATCAATAACGTAATATAACCTAACCTACACCAACCTAACATCTCGGCGGTAATATTTAACAACATTCCTGGCGAGTTGGCCTCTATGCCTCCGTGGGACCTGCATATACATCAATAACGTAATATAACCTAACCCAACCCAACCTAACATCTCGGCACTAATATTTGACAACATTAGTGGCCAGTTGGCCTCTACGTCTCCGTGGGACCTTCATATACATCAATAACGTAATATAACGTAACCTAAACCAACCTATCATGTCGGTGGTAATATTTGACAACATTCCTGGCGATTTGGCCTCTACGTCTCCGTGGGGCCTTCATATACATCAATAACGTAATCTAACCTAAACTAACCCAACCTAACATCTCGGCGGTAATATTTAATAACATTCCTGGCGAGTTGGCCTCTACGCCTCCGTGGGACCTGCATATACATCAATAACGTAATATAACCTAACCCAACCCAACCTATCATCTCGGCGGAAATATTTTAGAACATTCCTGGCGAGTTGGCCTCTATGTCTCCGTGGGGCATTCATATACATCAATAACGTAGTATAACCTAACCTAATCCAACCTAACATCTCGGCGGTAATATTTGACAACATTCCTGGCGATTTGGCCTCTACGTCTCCGTAGGCCCTTCATATACATCAATAACGTAATCTTACCTAACCTAACCCAACCTAACATCTCGGCGGTAATATTTAACAACATTCCTAGCGAGTTGGCCTCTACGCCTCCGTGGGACCTGCATATACATCAATAACGTAATATAACCTAACCCAACCCAACCTAACATCTCGGCGGTAATATTTGACAACATTCCTGGCGAGTTGGCCTCTATGTCTCCGTGGGGCATTCATATACATCAATAACGTAATATAACCTAACCTAACCCAACCTAACATCCCGGCACTAATATTTAACAACATTCCTGGCGAGTTGGCCTCTACGCCTCCGTGGGACCTGCATATACATCAATAACGTAATATAACCTAACCCAACCCAACCTAACATCTCGGCGGTAATATTTGACAACATTCCTGGCGAGTTGGCCTCTATGTCTCCGTGGAGCATTCATATACATCAATAACGTAATATAACCTAACCTAAACCAACCTAACATCTCGGCGGTAATATTTAACAACATTCCTGGCCAGTTGGACTCTACGTCTCAGTGGGACCTTCATATACATCAATAACGTAATATAACGTAACCTAAACCAACCTATCATATCGGCGGTAATATTTGAAAACATTCCTGTCGATGTTGGCCTCTACGTCTCCGTGGGACTTTTATATACATCAATACGTAATTTAACCTAACCTAACCCAACATATCATCTCGGCGGTAATATTTGACAACATTCCTGGCCAGTTGGCCTCTACGTCTCCGTGGGACCTTCATATACATCAATAACGTAATATAACGTAACCTAAACCAACCTATCATATCGGTGGTAATATTTGACAACATTCCTGGCGATTTGGCCTCTACGTATCCGTGGGGCCTTCATATACATCAATAACGTAATCTAACCTAACCTAACCCAGTCTAACATTTCGGCGGTAATATTTAACAACATTCCTTGCGAGTTGGCCTCTACGCCTCCGTGGGTCCTGCATATACATCAATAACGTAATATAACCTAACCCAACCCAACCTAACATCTCGGCACTAATATTTGACAACATTCCTGGCGAGTTGGCCTCTACGTCTCCGTGGGATCTTCATATACATGAATAACGTAATATAACCTAACCTAACCCAACCTATCATCTCGGCGGTAATATTTAACAACATTCCTGGCGAGTTGGCCTCTACGCCTCCGTGGGACCTGCATATACATCAATAACGTAATATAACCTAACCCAACCCAACCTTACATCTCGGCGGTAATATTTGACAACATTCCTGGCGAGTTGGCCTCTATGTCTCCGTGGGGCATTCATATGCATCAATAACGTAATATAACCTAACCTAACTCAACCTAACATCTCGGCGGTAATATTTAACAACATTCCTAGCCAGTTGGCCTCTACGTCTCCGTGGGACCTTCATATACATCAATAACGTAATATAACGTAACCTAAACCAACCTATCATATCGGTGGTAATATTTGACAACATTCCTGGCGATTTGGCCTCTACGTATCCGTGCGGCCTTCATATACATCAATAACGTAATCTAACCTAACCTAACCCAGTCTAACATTTCGGCGGTAATATTTAACAACATTCCTTGCGAGTTGGCCTCTACGCCTCCGTGGGACGTGCATATACATCAATAACGTAATATAACCTAACCCAACCCAACCTAACATCTCGGCACTAATATTTGACAACATTCCTGGCGAGTTGGCCTCTACGTCTCCGTGGGATCTTCATATACATGAATAACGTAATATAACCTAACCTAACCCAACCTATCATCTCGGCGGTAATATTTAACAACATTCCTGGCGAGTTGGCCTCTACGCCTCCGTGGGACCTGCATATACATCAATAACGTAATATAACCTAACCCAACCCAACCTTACATCTCGGCGGTAATATTTGACAACATTCCTGGCGAGTTGGCCTCTATGTCTCCGTGGGGCATTCATATGCATCAATAACGTAATATAACCTAACCTAACTCAACCTAACATCTCGGCGGTAATATTTAACAACATTCCTGGCGAGTTGGCCTCTACGCCTCCGTGGGACCTTCACATACATCAATAACGTAATATAATCTAACCTAACCCAACCTATCATCTCGGGGGTAATATTTGACAACATTCCTGGCCAGTTGGCCTCTACGTCTCCGTGGGATCTTCATATACATGAATAACGTAATATAACCTAACCTAACCCAACCTATCATCTCGGCGGTAATATTTGACAACAGTCCTGGCCAGTTGGATTCTACGTCTCCGTGGGACCTTCATATACATCAATAACGTAATATAACGTAACCTAAACCAACCTATCATATCGGCGGTAATAGTTGAAAACATTCCTGTCGATGTTGGCCTCTACGTCTCCGTGGGACCTTCATATACATCAATAACGTAATATCACCTAACCTAACCCAACCTATCATGTCGGCGGAAATATTTGAGAACATTCCTGGCGAGTTGGCCTCTATGTCTCCGTGGGGCATTCATATACATCAATAACGTAGTATAACCTAACCTAACCCAACCTAACAACTCGGCGGTAATATTTGACAACATTCCTGGCGATTTGGCCTCTACGTCTCCGTAGGGCCTTCATATACATCAATAACGTAATCTAACCTAACCTAACCCAACCTAACATCTGGGCGGTAATATTGAACAACATTCCTGGCGAGTTGGCCTCTACGCCTCCGTGGGACCTGCATATACATCAATAACGTAATATAACCTAACCCAAACCAACCTAACATCTCGGCACTAATATTTAACAACATTCCTGGCGAGTTGGCCTCTACGCCTCCGTGGGACCTGCATATACATCAATAACGTAATATAACCTAACCCAACCCAACCTAACATCTCGGCGGTAATATTTGACAACATTCCTGGCGAATTGGCCTCTATGTCTCCGTGGAGCATTCATATACATCAATAACGTAATATAACCTAACCTAAACCAACCTAACATCTCGGCGGTAATATTTAACAACATTCCTGGCGAGTTGGCCTCTACGCCTCCGTGGGACCTGCATATACATCAATAACGTAATATAACCTAACCCAACCCAACCTAACATCTCGGCACTAATATTTGACAACATTCCTGGCGAGTTGGCCTCTACGTCTCCGTGGGATCTTCATATACATGAATAACGTAATATAACCTAACCTAACCCAACCTATCATCTCGGCGGTAATATTTAACAACATTCCTGGCGAGTTGGCCTCTACGCCTCCGTGGGACCTGCATATACATCAATAACGTAATATAACCTAACCCAACCCAACCTAACATCTCGGCGGTAATATTTGACAACATTCCTGGCGAGTTGGCCTCTATGTCTCCGTGGGGCATTCATATGCATCAATAACGTAATATAACCTAACCTAACTCAACCTAACATCTCGGCGGTAATATTTAACAACATTCCTGGCGAGTTGGCCTCTACGCCTCCGTGGGACCTTCACATACATCAATAACGTAATATAATCTAACCTAACCCAACCTATCATCTCGGGGGTAATATTTGACAACATTCCTGGCCAGTTGGCCTCTACGTCTCCGTGGGATCTTCATATACATGAATAACGTAATATAACCTAACCTAACCCAACCTATCATCTCGGCGGTAATATTTGACAACAGTCCTGGCCAGTTGGATTCTACGTCTCCGTGGGACCTTCATATACATCAATAACGTAATATAACGTAACCTAAACCAACCTATCATATCGGCGGTAATAGTTGAAAACATTCCTGTCGATGTTGGCCTCTACGTCTCCGTGGGACCTTCATATACATCAATAACGTAATATCACCTAACCTAACCCAACCTATCATGTCGGCGGAAATATTTGAGAACATTCCTGGCGAGTTGGCCTCTATGTCTCCGTGGGGCATTCATATACATCAATAACGTAGTATAACCTAACCTAACCCAACCTAACAACTCGGCGGTAATATTTGACAACATTCCTGGCGATTTGGCCTCTACGTCTCCGTAGGGCCTTCATATACATCAATAACGTAATCTAACCTAACCTAACCCAACCTAACATCTGGGCGGTAATATTGAACAACATTCCTGGCGAGTTGGCCTCTACGCCTCCGTGGGACCTGCATATACATCAATAACGTAATATAACCTAACCCAAACCAACCTAACATCTCGGCACTAATATTTAACAACATTCCTGGCGAGTTGGCCTCTACGCCTCCGTGGGACCTGCATATACATCAATAACGTAATATAACCTAACCCAACCCAACCTAACATCTCGGCGGTAATATTTGACAACATTCCTGGCGAGTTGGCCTCTATGTCTCCGTGGAGCATTCATATACATCAATAACGTAATATAACCTAACCTAAACCAACCTAACATCTCGGCGGTAATATTTAACAACATTCCTGGCGAGTTGGCCTCTATGCCTCCGTGGGACCTGCATATACATCAATAACGTAATATAACCTAACCCAACCCAACCTAACATCTCGGCACTAATATTTGAAAACATTCGTGGCCAGTTGGCCTCTACGTCTCCGTGGGACCTTCATATACATCAATAACGTAATATAACGTAACCTAAACCAACCTATCATGTCGGTGGTAATATTTGACAACATTCCTGGCGATTTGGCCTCTACGTCTCCGTGGGGCCTTCATATACATCAATAACGTAATCTAACCTAAACTAACCCAACCTAACATCTCGGCCGTAATATTTAATAACATTCCTGGCGAGTTGGCCTCTACGCCTCCGTGGGACCTGCATATACATCAATAACGTAATATAACCTAACCCAACCCAACCTATCATCTCGGCGGAAATATTTGAGAACATTCCTGGCGAGTTGGCCTCTATGTCTCCGTGGGGCATTCATATACATCAATAACGTAGTATAACCTAACCTAACCCAACCTAACATCTCGGCGGTAATATTTGACAACATTCCTGGCGATTTGGCCTCTACGTCTCCGTAGGGCCTTCATATACATCAATAACGTAATCTTACCTAACCTAACCCAACCTAACATCTCGGCGGTAATATTTAACAACATTCCTGGCGAGTTGGCCTCTACGCCTCCGTGGGACCTGCATATACATCAATAACGTAATATAACCTAACCCAACCCAACCTAACATCTCGGCGGTAATATTTGACAACATTCCTGGCGAGTTGGCCTCTATGTCTCCGTGGGGCATTCATATACATCAATAACGTAATATAACATAACCTAACCCAACCTAACATCTCGGCACTAATATTTAACAACATTCCTGGCGAGTTGGCCTCTACGCCTCCGTGGGACCTGCATATACATCAATAACGTAATATAACCTAACCCAACCCAACCTAACATCTCGGCGGTAATATTTGACAACATTCCTGGCGAGTTGGCCTCTATGTCTCCGTGGAGCATTCATATGCATCAATAACGTAATATAACCTAACCTAAACCAACCTAACATCTCGGCGGTAATATTTAACAACATTCCTGGCCAGTTGGACTCTACGTCTCAGTGGGACCTTCATATACATCAATAACGTAATATAACGTAACCTAAACCAACCTATCATATCGGCGGTAATATTTGAAAACATTCCTGTCGATGTTGGCCTCTACGTCTCCGTGGGACTTTTATATACATCAATACGTAATTTAACCTAACCTAACCCAACATATCATCTCGGCGGTAATATTTGACAACATTCCTGGCCAGTTGGCCTCTACGTCTCCGTGGGACCTTCATATACATCAATAACGTAATATAACCTAACCCAACCCAACCTAACATCTCGGCGGTAATATTTAACAACATTCCCGGCGAGTTGGCCTCTATGCCTCCGTGGGACCTGCATATACATCAATAACGTAATATAACCTAACCCAACCCAACCTAACATCTCGGCACTAATATTTGACAACATTCCTGGCGAGTTGGCCTCTACCTCTCCGTGCGACCTTCACATACATCAATAACGTAATATAATCTAACCTAACCCAACCTATCATCTCGGCGATAATATTTGACAACATTCCAGGCCAGTTGGCCTCAACGTCTCCGTGGGATCTTCATATGCATGAATAACGTAATATAACCTAACCTAACCCAACCTATCATCTCGGCGGTAATATTTGACAACAGTCCTGGCCAGTTGGACTCTATGTCTCCGTGGGACCTTCATATACATCAATAACGTAATATAACGTAACCTAAACCAACCTATCATATCGGCGGTAATATTTGAAAACATTCCTGTCGATGTTGGCCTCTACGTTTCCGTGGAACTTATATACATCAATACGTAATTTAACCTAACCTAACCCAACCTATCATCTCGGCGGTAATATTTGACAACATTCGTGGCCAGTTGGCCTCTACGTCTCCGTGGGACCTTCATATACATCAATAACGTAATATAACGTAACCTAAACCAACCTATCATGTCGGTGGTAATATTTGACAACATTCCTGGCGATTTGGCCTCTACGTCTCCGTGGGGCCTTCATATACATCAATAACGTAATCTAACCTAAACTAACCCAACCTAACATCTCGGCGGTAATATTTAATAACATTCCTGGCGAGTTGGCCTCTACGCCTCCGTGGGACCTGCATATACATCAATAACGTAATATAACCTAACCCAACCCAACCTATCATCTCGGCGGAAATATTTGAGAACATTCCTGGCGAGTTGGCCTCTATGTCTCCGTGGGGCATTCATATACATCAATAACGTAGTATAACCTAACCTAACCCAACCTAACATCTCGGCGGTAATATTTGACAACATTCCTGGCGATTTGGCCTCTACGTCTCCGTAGGGCCTTCATATACATCAATAACGTAATCTTACCTAACCTAACCCAACCTAACATCTCGGCGGTAATATTTAACAACATTCCTGGCGAGTTGGCCTCTACGCCTCTGTGGGACCTGCATATACATCAATAACGTAATATAACCTAACCCAACCCAACCTAACATCTCGGCGGTAATATTTGACAACATTCCTGGCGAGTTGGCCTCTATGTCTCCGTGGGGCATTCATATACATCAATAACGTAATATAACCTAACCTAACCCAACCTAACATCTCGGCGGTAATATTTAACAACATTCCTGGCGAGTTGGCCTCTACGCCTCCGTGGGACCTTCACATACATCAATAACGTAATATAATCTAACCTAACCCAACCTATCATCTCGGCGGTAATATTTGACAACATTCTTGGCCAGTTGGCCTCTACGTCTCCGTGGGATCTTCATATACATGAATAACGTAATATAACCTAACCTAACCCAACCTATCATCTCGGCGGTAATATTTGACAACAGTCCTGGCCAGTTGGACTCTACGTCTCAGTGGGACCTTCATATACATCAATAACGTAATATAACGTAACCTAAACCAACCTATCATATCGGCGGTAATATTTGAAAACATTCCTGTCGATGTTGGCCTCTACGTCTCCGTGGGACTTTTATATACATCAATACGTAATTTAACCTAACCTAACCCAACATATCATCTCGGCGGTAATATTTGACAACATTCCTGGCCAGTTGGCCTCTACGTCTCCGTGGGACCTTCATATACATCAATAACGTAATATAACGTAACCTAAACCAACCTATCATATCGGTGGTAATATTTGACAACATTCCTGGCGATTTGGCCTCTACGTCTCCGTGGGACCTGCATATACATCAATAACGTAATATAACCTAAGCCAACCCAACCTAACATCTCGGTGGTAATATTTGACAACATTCCTGGCGAGTTGGCCTCTATGTCTCCGTGGGGCATTCATATACATCAATAACGTAATATAACCTAACCTAACCCAACCTAACATCTCGGCGGTAATATTTGACAACAGTCCTGGCCAGTTGGACTCTACGTCTCCGTGGGACCTTCATATACATCAATAACGTAATATTACCTAACCTAACCCAACCTATCATCTCGGCGGAAATATTTGAGAACATTCCTGGCGAGTTGGCCTCTATGTCTCCGTGGGGCATTCATATTCATCAATAACGTAGTATAACCTAACCTAACCCAACCTAACATCTCGGCGGTAATATTTGACAACATTCCTGGCGAGTTGGCCTCTACGCCTCCGTGGGACCTGCATATACATCAATAACGTAATATAACCTAACCCAAACCAACCTAACATCTCGGCCCTAATATTTAACAACATTCCTGGCCAGTTGGCCTCTACGTCTCCGTGGGATCTTCATATACATGAATAACGTAATATAACCTAACCTAACCCAACCTATCATCTCGGCGGTAATATTTGACAACAGTCCTGGCCAGTTGGACTCTACGTCTCCGTGGGACCTTCATATACATCAATAACGTGGTATAACGTAACCTAAACCAACCTATCATATCGGCGATAATATTTGAAAACATTCCTTTCGATGTTGGCCTCTACGTTTCCGTGGGACTTTTATATACATCAATACGTAATGTAACCTAACCTAACTCAACCTATCATCTCGGCGGTAATATTTGACAACATTCCTGGCCAGTTGGCCTCTACGTCTCCGTGGGACCTTCATATACATCAATAACGTAATATAACGTAACCTAAACCAACCTATCATATCGGTGGTAATATTTGACAACATTCCTGGCGATTTGGCCTCTACGTCTCCGTGGGGCCTTCATATACATCAATAACGTAATCTAACCTAACCTAACCCAACATAACATCTCGGCGGTAATATTTAACAACATTCCTGGCGAGTTGGCCTCTATGCCTCCGTGGGACCTGCATATACATCAATAACGTAATATAACCTAACCCAACCCAACCTAACATCTCGGCACTAATAGTTGACAACATTCCAGGCGAGTTGGCCTCTACGTCTCCGTGCGTCTTTCGTATACATCAATAACGTAGTATAACCTAACCTAACCCAACCTAACATCTCGGCGGTAATATTTGACAACATTCCTGGCGAGTTGGCCTCTACGCCTCCGTGGGACCTGCATATACATCAATCACGTAATATAACCTAACCCAAACCAACCTAACATCTCGGCCCTAATATTTAACAACATTCCTGGCGAGTTGGCCTCTACGCCTCCGTGGGACCTGCATATACATCAATAACGTAATATAACCTAACCCAACCCAACCTAACATCTCGGCGGTAATATTTGACAACATTCCAGGCGAGTTGGCCTCTATGTCTCCGTGGGGCATTCATATGCATCAATAACGTAATATAACCTAACCTAACTCAACCTAACATCTCGGCGGTAATATTTAACAACATTCCTGGCGAGTTGGCCTCTACGCCTCCGTGGGACCTTCACATACATCAATAACGTAATATAATCTAACCTAACCCAACCTATCATCTCGGGGGTAATATTTGACAACATTCCTGGCCAGTTGGCCTCTACGTCTCCGTGGGATCTTCATATACATGAATAACGTAATATAACCTAACCTAACCCAACCTATCATCTCGGCGGTAATATTTGACAACAGTCCTGGCCAGTTGGATTCTACGTCTCCGTGGGACCTTCATATACATCAATAACGTAATATAACGTAACCTAAACCAACCTATCATATCGGCGGTAATAGTTGAAAACATTCCTGTCGATGTTGGCCTCTACTTCTCCGTGGGACCTTCATATACATCAATAACGTAATATTACCTAACCTAACCCAACCTATCATGTCGGCGGTAATATTTGACAACATTCCTGGCGAGTTGGCCTCTATGTCTCCGTGGGACCTTCATATACATCAATAACGTAATATAACCTAACCCAAACCAACCTAACATCTCGGCACTAATATTTAACAACATTCCTGGCGAGTTGGCCTCTACGCCTCCGTGGGACCTGCATATACATCAATAACGTAATATAACCTAACCCAACCCAACCTAACATCTCGGCGGTAATATTTGAGAACATTCCTGGCGAGTTGGCCTCTATGTCTCCGTGGGGCATTCATATACATCAATAACGTAGTATAACCTAACCTAACCCTACCTAACATCTCGGCGGTAATATTTGACAACATTCCTGGCGATTTGGCCTCTACGTCTCCGTAGGGCCTTCATATACATCAATAACGTAATCTAACCTAACCTAACCCAACCTAACATCTGGGCGGTAATATTTAACAACATTCCTGGCGAGTTGGCCTCTACGCCTCCGTGGGACCTGCATATACATCAATAACGTAATATAACCTAACCCAAACTAACCTAACATCTCGGCGGTAATATTTAACATCATTCCTGGCGAGTTGGCCTCTATGCCTCCGTGGGACCGGCATATACATCAATAACGTAATATAACCTAACCCAACCCAACCTAACATCTCGGCACTAATATTTGACAACATTCCTGGCGAGTTGGCCTCTACCTCTCCCTGCGACCTTCACATACATCAATAACGTAATATAATCTAACCTAACCCAACCTATCATCTCGGCGGTAATATTTGACAACATTCCAGGCCAGTTGGCCTCAACGTCTCCGTGGGATCTTCATGTACATGAATAACGTAATATAACCTAACCTAACCCAACCTATCATCTCGGCGGTAATATTTGACAACAGTCCTGGCCAGTTGGACTCTATGTCTCCGTGGGACCTTCATATACATCAATAACGTAATATAACGTAACCTAAACCAACCTATCATATCGGCGGTAATATTTGAAAACATTCCTGTCGATGTTGGCCTCTACGTTTCCGTGGAACTTTTATATACATCAATACGTAATTTAACCTAACCTAACCCAACCTATCATCTCGGCGGTAATATTTGACAACATTCGTGGCCAGTTGGCCTCTACGTCTCCGTGGGACCTTCATATACATCAATAACGTAATATAACGTAACCTAAACCAACCTATCATGTCGGTGGTAATATTTGACAACATTCCTGGCGATTTGGCCTCTACGTCTCCGTGGGGCCTTCATATACGTCAATAACGTAATCTAACCTAACCTAACCCAACCTAACATCTCGGCGGTAATATTTAATAACATTCCTGGCGAGTTGGCCTCTACGCATCCGTGGGACCTGCATATACATCAATAACGTAATATAACCTAACCCAACCCATCCTATCATCTCGGCGGAAATATTTGAGAACATTCCTGGCGAGTTGGCCTCTACGTCTCCGTGGGATCTTCATATACATGAATAACGTAATATAACCTAACCTAACCCAACCTATCATCTCGGCGGTAATATTTGACAACAGTCCTGGCCAGTTGGACTCCACGTCTCAGTGGGACCTTCATATACATCAATAACGTAATATAACGTAACCTAAACCAACCTATCATATCGGCGGTAATATTTGAAAACATTCCTGTCGATGTTGGCCTCTACGTCTCCGTGGGACTTTTATATACATCAATACGTAATTTAACCTAACCTAACCCAACATATCATCTCAGCGGTAATATTTGACAACATTCCTGGCCAGTTGGCCTCTACGTCTCCGTGGGACCTTCATATACATCAATAACGTAATATAACGTAACCTAAACCAACCTATCATATCGGTGGTAATATTTGACAACATTCCTGGCGATTTGGCCTCTACGTCTCCGTGGGGCCTTCATATACATCAATAACGTAATCTAACCTAACCTAACCCAGTCTAACATCTCGGCGGTAATATTTAACAACATTCCTGGCGAGTTGGCCTCTACGCCTCCGTGGGACCTGCATATACATCAATAACGTAATATAACCTAACCCAAACCAACCTAACATCTCGGGCCTAATATTTAACAACATTCCTGGCGAGTTGGCATCTACGCCTCCGTGGGACCTGCATATACATCAATAACGTAATATAACGTAACCTAAACCAACCTATCATATCGGTGGTAATATTTGACAACATTCCTGGCGATTTGGCCTCTACGTCTCGGTGGGGCCTTCATATACATCAATAACGTAATCTAACCTAAGCTAACCCAACCTAACATCTCGGCGGTAATATTTAACAACATTCCTGGCGAGGTGGCCTCTACGCCTCCGTGGGACCTGCATATACATCAATAACGTAATATAACCTAACCCAACCCAACCTAACATCTCGGCACTAATATTTGACAACATTCCTGGCGAGTTGGCCTCTACGTCTCCGTGCGTCCTTCATATACATCAATAACGTAATATAACGTAACCTAACCCAACCAATCATATCGGCGGTAATATTTGACAACATTCCTGGCGAATTTGCCTCTACGTCTCCGTGGGACCTTCATATACATCAATAACGTAATATAACCTAACCTAACCCAACCTATCATCTCGGCGGTAATATTTGACAACAGTCCTGGCCAGTTGGACTGTACGTCTCCGTGGGACCTTCATATACATCAATAACGTAGTATAACGTAACCTAAACCAACCTATCATATCGGCGATAATATTTGAAAACATTCCTGTCGATGTTGGCCTCTACGTTTCCGTGGGACTTTTATATACATCAATACGTAATATAACCTAACCTAACCCAACCTATCATCTCGGCGGTAATATTTGACAACAGTCCTGGCCAGTTGGACTCTACGTCTCCGTGGGACCTTCATATACATCAATAACGTAATATTACCTAACCTAACCCAACCTATCATCTCGGCGGAAATATTTGAGATCATTCCTGGCGAGTTGGCCTCTATGTCTCCGTGGGGCATTCATATTCATCAATAACGTAGTATAACCTAACCTAACCCAACCTAACATCTCGGCGGTAATATTTGACAACATTCCTGGCGAGTTGGCCTCTACGCCTCCGTGGGACCTGCATATACATCAATAACGTAATATAACCTAACCCAAACCAACCTAACATCTCGGCCCTAATATTTAACAACATTCCTGGCGAGTTGGCCTCTACGCCTCCGTGGGACCTGCATATACATCAATAACGTAATATAACCTAACCCAACCCAACCTAACATCTCGGCGGTAATATTTGACAACATTCCTGGCGATTTGGCCTCTACCTCTTCGTGCGACCTTCACATACATCAATAACGTAATATAATCTAACCTAACCCAACCTATCTTCTCGGCGGTAATATTTGACAACATTCCTGGCCAGTTGGCCTCTACGTCTCCGTGGGATCTTCATATACATGAATAACGTAATATAACCTAACCTAACGCAACCTATCATCTCGGCGGTAATATTTGACAACAGTCCTGGCCAGTTGGACTCTACGTCTCCGTGGGACCTTCATATACATCAATAACGTAATATAACGTAACCTAAACCAACCTATCATATCGGCGGTAATATTTGAAAACATTCCTGTCGATGTTGGCCTCTACGTTTCCGTGGGAATTTTATATACATCAATACGTAATGTAACCTAACCTAACTCAACCTATCATCTCGGCGGTAATATTTGACAACATTCCTGGCCAGTTGGCCTCTACGTCTCCGTGGGACCTTCATATACATCAATAACGTAATATAACGTAACCTAAACCAACCTATCATATCGGTGGTAATATTTGACAACATTCCTGGCGATTTGGCCTCTACGTCTCCGTGGGGCCTTCATATACATCAATAACGTAATCTAACCTAACCTAACCCAACATAACATCTCGGCGGTAATATTTAACAACATTCCTGGCGAGTTGGCCTCTATGCCTCCGTGGGACGTGCATATACATCAATAACGTAATATAACCTAACCCAACCCAACCTAACATCTCGGCACTAATATTTGACAACATTCCAGGCGAGTTGGCCTCTACGTCTCCGTGCGTCTTTCGTATACATCAATAACGTAATATAACGTAACCTAACCCAACCATTCATATCGGCGGTAATATTTGACAACATTCCTGGCGAATTTGCCTCTACGTCTCCGTGGGACCTTCATATACATCAATAACGTAATATAACGTAACCTAAACCAACCTATCATATCGGCGGTAATAGTTGAAAACATTCCTGTCGATGTTGGCCTCTACGTCTCCGTGGGACCTTCATATACATCAATAACGTAATATTACCTAACCTAACCCAACCTATCATCTCGGCGGAAATATTTGAGAACATTCCTGGCGAGTTGGCCTCTATGTCTCCGTGGGGCATTCATATTCATCAATAACGTAGTATAACCTAACCTAACCCAACCTAATATCTCGGCGGTAATATTTGACAACATTCCTGGCGAGGTGGCCTCTACGCCTCCGTGGGACCTGCATATACATCAATCACGTAATATAACCTAACCCAAACCAACCTAACATCTCGGCCCTAATATTTAACAACATTCCTGGCGAGTTGGCCTCTACGCCTCCGTGGGACCTGCATATACATCAATAACGTAATATAACCTAACCCAACCCAACCTAACATCTCGGCGGTAATATTTGACAACATTCCTGGCGAGTTGGCCTCTATGTCTCCGTGGGGCATTCATATGCATCAATAACGTAATATAACCTAACCTAACTCAACCTAACATCTCGGCAGTAATATTTAACAACATTCCTGGCGAGTTGGCCTCTACGCCTCCGTGGGACCTTCACATACATCAATAACGTAATATAATCTAACCTAACCCAACCTATCATCTCGGTGGTAATATTTGACAACAGTCCTGGCCAGTTGGACTCTATGTCTCCGTGGGACATTCATATACATCAATAACGTAATATAACGTAACCTAAACCAACCTATCATATCGGCGGTAATATTTGAAAACATTCCTGTCGATGTTGGCCTCTACGTTTCCGTGGAACTTTTATATACATCAATACGTAATTTAACCTAACCTAACCCAACCTATCATCTCGGCGGAAATATTTGAGAGCATTCCTGGCGAGTTGGCCTCTATGTCTCCGTGGGGCATTCATATACATCAATAACGTAGTATAACCTAACCTAACCCAACCTAACATCTCGGCGGTAATATTTGACAACATTCCTGGCGATTTGGCCTCTACGTCTCCGTAGGGCCTTCATATACATCAATAACGTAATCTAACCTAACCTAACCCAACCTAACATCTCGGCGGTAATATTTAACAACATTCCTGGCGAGGTGGCCTCTACGCCTCCGTGGGACCTGCATATACATCAATAACGTAATATAACCTAACCCAACCCAACCTAACATCTCGGCACTAATATTTGACAACATTCCTGGCGAGTTGGCCTCTACGTCTCCGTGCGTCCTTCATATACATCAATAACGTAATATAACGTAACCTAACCCAACCAATCATATCGGCGGTAATATTTGACAACATTCCTGGCGAATTTGCCTCTACGTCTCCGTGGGACCTTCATATACATCAATAACGTAATATAACCTAACCTAACCCAACCTATCATCTCGGCGGTAATATTTGACAACAGTCCTGGCCAGTTGGACTGTACGTCTCCGTGGGACCTTCATATACATCAATAACGTAGTATAACGTAACCTAAACCAACCTATCATATCGGCGATAATATTTGAAAACATTCCTGTCGATGTTGGCCTCTACGTTTCCGTGGGACTTTTATATACATCAATACGTAATATAACCTAACCTAACCCAACCTATCATCTCGGCGGTAATATTTGACAACAGTCCTGGCCAGTTGGACTCTACGTCTCCGTGGGACCTTCATATACATCAATAACGTTATATTACCTAACCTAACCCAACCTATCATCTCGGCGGAAATATTTGAGATCATTCCTGGCGAGTTGGCCTCTATGTCTCTGTGGGGCATTCATATTCATCAATAACGTAGTATAACCTAACCTAACCCAACCTAACATCTCGGCGGTAATATTTGACAACATTCCTGGCGAGTTGGCCTCTACGCCTCCGTGGGACCTGCATATACATCAATAACGTAATATAACCTAACCCAAACCAACCTAACATCTCGGCCCTAATATTTAACAACATTCCTGGCGAGTTGGCCTCTACGCCTCCGTGGGACCTGCATATACATCAATAACGTAATATAACCTAACCCAACCCAACCTAACATCTCGGCGGTAATATTTGACAACATTCCTGGCGATTTGGCCTCTACCTCTTCGTGCGACCTTCACATACATCAATAACGTAATATAATCTAACCTAACCCAACCTATCATCTCGGCGGTAATATTTGACAACATTCCTGGCCAGTTGGCCTCTACGTCTCCGTGGGATCTTCATATACATGAATAACGTAATATAACCTAACCTAACGCAACCTATCATCTCGGCGGTAATATTTGACAACAGTCCTGGCCAGTTGGACTCTACGTCTCCGTGGGACCTTCATATACATCAATAACGTAATATAACGTAACCTAAACCAACCTATCATATCGGCGGTAATATTTGAAAACATTCCTGTCGATGTTGGCCTCTACGTTTCCGTGGGACTTTTATATACATCAATACGTAATGTAACCTAACCTAACTCAACCTATCATCTCGGCGGTAATATTTGACAACATTCCTGGCCAGTTGGCCTCTACGTCTCCGTGGGACCTTCATATACATCAATAACGTAATATAACGTAACCTAAACCAACCTATCATATCGGTGGTAATATTTGACAACATTCCTGGCGATTTGGCCTCTACGTCTCCGTGGGGCCTTCATATACATCAATAACGTAATCTAACCTAACCTAACCCAACATAACATCTCGGCGGTAATATTTAACAACATTCCTGGCGAGTTGGCCTCTATGCCTCCGTGGGACCTGCATATACATCAATAACGTAATATAACCTAACCCAACCCAACCTAACATCTCGGCACTAATATTTGACAACATTCCAGGCGAGTTGGCCTCTACGTCTCCGTGCGTCTTTCGTATACATCAATAACGTAATATAACGTAACCTAACCCAACCATTCATATCGGCGGTAATATTTGACAACATTCCTGGCGAATTTGCCTCTACGTCTCCGTGGGACCTTCATATACATCAATAACGTAATATAACGTAACCTAAACCAACCTATCATATCGGCGGTAATAGTTGAAAACATTCCTGTCGATGTTGGCCTCTACGTCTCCGTGGGACCTTCATATACATCAATAACGTAATATTACCTAACCTAACCCAACCTATCATCTCGGCGGAAATATTTGAGAACATTCCTGGCGAGTTGGCCTCTATGTCTCCGTGGGGCATTCATATTCATCAATAACGTAGTATAACCTAACCTAACCCAACCTAATATCTCGGCGGTAATATTTGACAACATTCCTGGCGAGGTGGCCTCTACGCCTCCGTGGGACCTGCATATACATCAATCACGTAATATAACCTAACCCAAACCAACCTAACATCTCGGCCCTAATATTTAACAACATTCCTGGCGAGTTGGCCTCTACGCCTCCGTGGGACCTGCATATACATCAATAACGTAATATAACCTAACCCAACCCAACCTAACATCTCGGCGGTAATATTTGACAACATTCCTGGCGAGTTGGCCTCTATGTCTCCGTGGGGCATTCATATGCATCAATAACGTAATATAACCTAACCTAACTCAACCTAACATCTCGGCAGTAATATTTAACAACATTCCTGGCGAGTTGGCCTCTACGCCTCCGTGGGACCTTCACATACATCAATAACGTAATATAATCTAACCTAACCCAACCTATCATCTCGGTGGTAATATTTGACAACAGTCCTGGCCAGTTGGACTCTATGTCTCCGTGGGACATTCATATACATCAATAACGTAATATAACGTAACCTAAACCAACCTATCATATCGGCGGTAATATTTGAAAACATTCCTGTCGATGTTGGCCTCTACGTTTCCGTGGAACTTTTATATACATCAATACGTAATTTAACCTAACCTAACCCAACCTATCATCTCGGCGGAAATATTTGAGAGCATTCCTGGCGAGTTGGCCTCTATGTCTCCGTGGGGCATTCATATACATCAATAACGTAGTATAACCTAACCTAACCCAACCTAACATCTCGGCGGTAATATTTGACAACATTCCTGGCGATTTGGCCTCTACGTCTCCGTAGGGCCTTCATATACATCAATAACGTAATCTAACCTAACCTAACCCAACCTAACATCTCGGCGGTAATATTTAACAACATTCCTGGCGAGGTGGCCTCTACGCCTCCGTGGGACCTGCATATACATCAATAACGTAATATAACCTAACCCAACCCAACCTAACATCTCGGCACTAATATTTGACAACATTCCTGGCGAGTTGGCCTCTACGTCTCCGTGCGTCCTTCATATACATCAATAACGTAATATAACGTAACCTAACCCAACCAATCATATCGGCGGTAATATTTGACAACATTCCTGGCGAATTTGCCTCTACGTCTCCGTGGGACCTTCATATACATCAATAACGTAATATAACCTAACCTAACCCAACCTATCATCTCGGCGGTAATATTTGACAACAGTCCTGGCCAGTTGGACTGTACGTCTCCGTGGGACCTTCATATACATCAATAACGTAGTATAACGTAACCTAAACCAACCTATCATATCGGCGATAATATTTGAAAACATTCCTGTCGATGTTGGCCTCTACGTTTCCGTGGGACTTTTATATACATCAATACGTAATATAACCTAACCTAACCCAACCTATCATCTCGGCGGTAATATTTGACAACAGTCCTGGCCAGTTGGACTCTACGTCTCCGTGGGACCTTCATATACATCAATAACGTTATATTACCTAACCTAACCCAACCTATCATCTCGGCGGAAATATTTGAGATCATTCCTGGCGAGTTGGCCTCTATGTCTCTGTGGGGCATTCATATTCATCAATAACGTAGTATAACCTAACCTAACCCAACCTAACATCTCGGCGGTAATATTTGACAACATTCCTGGCGAGTTGGCCTCTACGCCTCCGTGGGACCTGCATATACATCAATAACGTAATATAACCTAACCCAAACCAACCTAACATCTCGGCCCTAATATTTAACAACATTCCTGGCGAGTTGGCCTCTACGCCTCCGTGGGACCTGCATATACATCAATAACGTAATATAACCTAACCCAACCCAACCTAACATCTCGGCGGTAATATTTGACAACATTCCTGGCGATTTGGCCTCTACCTCTTCGTGCGACCTTCACATACATCAATAACGTAATATAATCTAACCTAACCCAACCTATCATCTCGGCGGTAATATTTGACAACATTCCTGGCCAGTTGGCCTCTACGTCTCCGTGGGATCTTCATATACATGAATAACGTAATATAACCTAACCTAACGCAACCTATCATCTCGGCGGTAATATTTGACAACAGTCCTGGCCAGTTGGACTCTACGTCTCCGTGGGACCTTCATATACATCAATAACGTAATATAACGTAACCTAAACCAACCTATCATATCGGCGGTAATATTTGAAAACATTCCTGTCGATGTTGGCCTCTACGTTTCCGTGGGACTTTTATATACATCAATACGTAATGTAACCTAACCTAACTCAACCTATCATCTCGGCGGTAATATTTGACAACATTCCTGGCCAGTTGGCCTCTACGTCTCCGTGGGACCTTCATATACATCAATAACGTAATATAACGTAACCTAAACCAACCTATCATATCGGTGGTAATATTTGACAACATTCCTGGCGATTTGGCCTCTACGTCTCCGTGGGGCCTTCATATACATCAATAACGTAATCTAACCTAACCTAACCCAACATAACATCTCGGCGGTAATATTTAACAACATTCCTGGCGAGTTGGCCTCTATGCCTCCGTGGGACCTGCATATACATCAATAACGTAATATAACCTAACCCAACCCAACCTAACATCTCGGCACTAATATTTGACAACATTCCAGGCGAGTTGGCCTCTACGTCTCCGTGCGTCTTTCGTATACATCAATAACGTAATATAACGTAACCTAACCCAACCATTCATATCGGCGGTAATATTTGACAACATTCCTGGCGAATTTGCCTCTACGTCTCCGTGGGACCTTCATATACATCAATAACGTAATATAACGTAACCTAAACCAACCTATCATATCGGCGGTAATAGTTGAAAACATTCCTGTCGATGTTGGCCTCTACGTCTCCGTGGGACCTTCATATACATCAATAACGTAATATTACCTAACCTAACCCAACCTATCATCTCGGCGGAAATATTTGAGAACATTCCTGGCGAGTTGGCCTCTATGTCTCCGTGGGGCATTCATATTCATCAATAACGTAGTATAACCTAACCTAACCCAACCTAATATCTCGGCGGTAATATTTGACAACATTCCTGGCGAGTTGGCCTCTACGCCTCCGTGGGACCTGCATATACATCAATCACGTAATATAACCTAACCCAAACCAACCTAACATCTCGGCCCTAATATTTAACAACATTCCTGGCGAGTTGGCCTCTACGCCCCCGTGGGACCTGCATATACATCAATAACGTAATATAACCTAACCCAACCCAACCTAACATCTCGGCGGTAATATTTGACAACATTCCTGGCGAGTTGGCCTCTATGTCTCCGTGGGGCATTCATATGCATCAATAACGTAATATAACCTAACCTAACTCAACCTAACATCTCGGCAGTAATATTTAACAACATTCCTGGCGAGTTGGCCTCTACGCCTCCGTGGGACCTTCACATACATCAATAACGTAATATAATCTAACCTAACCCAACCTATCATCTCGGTGGTAATATTTGACAACAGTCCTGGCCAGTTGGACTCTATGTCTCCGTGGGACATTCATATACATCAATAACGTAATATAACGTAACCTAAACCAACCTATCATATCGGCGGTAATATTTGAAAACATTCCTGTCGATGTTGGCCTCTACGTTTCCGTGGAACTTTTATATACATCAATACGTAATTTAACCTAACCTAACCCAACCTATCATCTCGGCGGAAATATTTGAGAGCATTCCTGGCGAGTTGGCCTCTATGTCTCCGTGGGGCATTCATATACATCAATAACGTAGTATAACCTAACCTAACCCAACCTAACATCTCGGCGGTAATATTTGACAACATTCCTGGCGATTTGGCCTCTACGTCTCCGTAGGGCCTTCATATACATCAATAACGTAATCTAACCTAACCTAACCCAACCTAACATCTCGGCGGTAATATTTAACAACATTCCTGGCGAGCTGGCCTCTACGCCTCCGTGGGACCTGCATATACATCAATAACGTAATATAACCTAACCCAAACCAACCTAACATCTCGGCACTAATATTTAACAACATTCCTGGCGAGTTGGCCTCTACGCCTCCGTGGGACCTGCATATACATCAATAACGTAATATAACCTAACCCAACCCAACCTAACATATCGGCGGTAATATTTGACAACATTCCTGGCCAGTTGGCCTCTACGTCTCCGTGGGATCTTCATATACATGAATAACGTAATATAACCTAACCTAACCCAACCTATCTTCTCGGCGGTAATATTTGACAACAGTCCTGGCCAGTTGGACTCTACGTCTCCGTGGGACCTTCATATACATCAATAACGTAGTATAACGTAACCTAAACCAACCTATCATATCGGCGATAATATTTGAAAACATTCCTGTCGATGTTGGCCTCTACGTTTCCGTGGGACTTTTATATACATCAATACGTAATATAACCTAACCTAACGCAACCTATCATCTCGGCGGTAATATTTGACAACAGTCCTGGCCAGTTGGACTCTACGTCTCCGTGGGACCTTCATATACATCAATAACGTAATATAACGTAACCTAAACCAACCTATCATATCGGTGGAAATATTTGACAACATTCCTGGCCATTTGGCCTCTACGTCTCCGTGGGGCCTTCATATACATCAATAACGTAATCTAACCTAACCTAACCCAACATAACATCTCGGCGGTAATATTTAACAACATTCCTGGCGAGTTGGCCTCTATGCCTCCGTGGGACCTGCATCTACATCAATAACGTAATATAACCTAACCCAACCCAACCTAACATCTCGGCACTAATATTTGACAACATTCCAGGCGAGTTGGCCTCTACGTCTCCGTGCGTCTTTCGTATACATCAATAACGTAATATAACGTAACCTAACCCAACCATTCATATCGGCGGTAATAGTTGAAAACATTCCTGTCGATGTTGGCCTCTACGTCTCCGTGGGACCTTCATATACATCAATAACGTAATATTACCTAACCTAACCCAACCTATCATGTCGGCGGAAATATTTGAGAACATTCCTGGCGAGTTGGCCTCTATGTCTCCGTGGGGCATTCATATACATCAATAACGTAGTATAACCTAACCTAACCCAACCTAACATCTCGGCGGAAATATTTGACAACATTCCTGGCGATTTGGCCTCTACGTCTCCGTAGGGCCTTCATATACATCAATAACGTAATCTAACCTAACCTAAACCAACCTAACATCTCGGCGGTAATATTTAACAACATTCCTGGCGAGCTGGCCTCTACGCCTCCGTGGGACCTGCATATACATCAATAACGTAATATAACCTAACCCAAACCAACCTAACATCTCGGCACTAATATTTAACAATATTCCTGGCGAGTTGGCCTCTACGCCTCCGTGGGACCTGCATATACATCAATAACGTAATATAACCTAACCCAACCCAACCTAACATATCGGCGGTAATATTTGACAACATTCCTGGCCAGTTGGCCTCTACGTCTCCGTGGGATCTTCATATACATGAATAACGTAATATAACCTAACCTAACCCAACCTATCTTCTCGGCGGTAATATTTGACAACAGTCCTGGCCAGTTGGACTCTACGTCTCCGTGGGACCTTCATATACATCAATAACGTAGTATAACGTAACCTAAACCAACCTATCATATCGGCGATAATATTTGAAAACATTCCTGTCGATGTTGGCCTCTACGTTTCCGTGGGACTTTTATATACATCAATACGTAATATAACCTAACCTAACGCAACCTATCATCTCGGCGGTAATATTTGACAACAGTCCTGGCCAGTTGGACTCTACGTCTCCGTGGGACCTTCATATACATCAATAACGTAATATAACGTAACCTAAACCAACCTATCATATCGGTGGAAATATTTGACAACATTCCTGGCCATTTGGCCTCTACGTCTCCGTGGGGCCTTCATATACATCAATAACGTAGTATAACCTAACCTAACCCAACCTAACATCTCGGCGGTAATATTTAACAACATTCCTGGCGAGCTGGCCTCTACGCCTCCGTGGGACCTGCATATACATCAATAACGTAATATAACCTAACCCAAACCAACCTAACATCTCGGCACTAATATTTAACAACATTCCTGGCGAGTTGGCCTCTACCTCTCCGTGCGACCTTCACATACATCAATAACGTAATATAATCTAACCTAACCCAACCTATCATCTCGGCGGTAATATTTGACAACATTCCAGGCCAGTTGGCCTCAACGTCTCCGTGGGATCTTCATATACATGAATAACGTAATATAACCTAACCTAACCCAACCTATCATCTCGGCGGTAATATTTGACAACAGTCCTGGCCAGTTGGACTCTATGTCTCCGTGGGACCTTCATATACATCAATAACGTAATATAACGTAACCTAAACCAACCTATCATATCGGTGGAAATATTTGACAACATTCCTGGCCATTTGGCCTCTACGTCTCCGTGGGGCCTTCATATACATCAATAACGTAATCTAACCTAACCTAACCCAACATAACATCTCGGCGGTAATATTTAACAACATTCCTGGCGAGTTGGCCTCTATGCCTCCGTGGGACCTGCATCTACATCAATAACGTAATATAACCTAACCCAACCCAACCTAACATCTCGGCACTAATATTTGACAACATTCCTGTCGATGTTGGCCTCTACGTCTCCGTGGGACCTTCATATACATCAATAACGTAATATTACCTAACCTAACCCAACCTATCATGTCGGCGGAAATATTTGAGAACATTCCTGGCGAGTTGGCCTCTATGTCTCCGTGGGGCATTCATATACATCAATAACGTAGTATAACCTAACCTAACCCAACCTAACATCTCGGCGGTAATATTTGACAACATTCCTGGCGATTTGGCCTCTACGTCTCCGTAGGGCCTTCATATACATCAATAACGTAATCTAACCTAACCTAACCCAACCTAACATCTCGGCGGTAATATTTAACAACATTCCTGGCGAGCTGGCCTCTACGCCTCCGTGGGACCTGCATATACATCAATAACGTAATATAACCTAACCCAACCCAACCTAACATATCGGCGGTAATATTTGACAACATTCCTGGCCAGTTGGCCTCTACGTCTCCGTGGGATCTTCATATACATGAATAACGTAATATAACCTAACCTAACCCAACCTATCTTCTCGGCGGTAATATTTGACAACAGTCCTGGCCAGTTGGACTCTACGTCTCCGTGGGACCTTCATATACATCAATAACGTAGTATAACGTAACCTAAACCAACCTATCATATCGGCGATAATATTTGAAAACATTCCTGTCGATGTTGGCCTCTACGTTTCCGTGGGACTTTTATATACATCAATACGTAATATAACCTAACCTAACGCAACCTATCATCTCGGCGGTAATATTTGACAACAGTCCTGGCCAGTTGGACTCTACGTCTCCGTGGGACCTTCATATACATCAATAACGTAATATAACGTAACCTAAACCAACCTATCATATCGGTGGAAATATTTGACAACATTCCTGGCCATTTGGCCTCTACGTCTCCGTGGGGCCTTCATATACATCAATAACGTAATCTAACCTAACCTAACCCAACATAACATCTCGGCGGTAATATTTAACAACATTCCTGGCGAGTTGGCCTCTATGCCTCCGTGGGACCTGCATCTACATCAATAACGTAATATAACCTAACCCAACCCAACCTAACATCTCGGCACTAATATTTGACAACATTCCAGGCGAGTTGGCCTCTACGTCTCCGTGCGTCTTTCGTATACATCAATAACGTAATATAACGTAACCTAACCCAACCATTCATATCGGCGGTAATAGTTGAAAACATTCCTGTCGATGTTGGCCTCTACGTCTCCGTGGGACCTTCATATACATCAATAACGTAATATTACCTAACCTAACCCAACCTATCATGTCGGCGGAAATATTTGAGAACATTCCTGGCGAGTTGGCCTCTATGTCTCCGTGGGGCATTCATATACATCAATAACGTAGTATAACCTAACCTAACCCAACCTAACATCTCGGCGGAAATATTTGACAACATTCCTGGCGATTTGGCCTCTACGTCTCCGTAGGGCCTTCATATACATCAATAACGTAATCTAACCTAACCTAAACCAACCTAACATCTCGGCGGTAATATTTAACAACATTCCTGGCGAGCTGGCCTCTACGCCTCCGTGGGACCTGCATATACATCAATAACGTAATATAACCTAACCCAAACCAACCTAACATCTCGGCACTAATATTTAACAATATTCCTGGCGAGTTGGCCTCTACGCCTCCGTGGGACCTGCATATACATCAATAACGTAATATAACCTAACCCAACCCAACCTAACATATCGGCGGTAATATTTGACAACATTCCTGGCCAGTTGGCCTCTACGTCTCCGTGGGATCTTCATATACATGAATAACGTAATATAACCTAACCTAACCCAACCTATCTTCTCGGCGGTAATATTTGACAACAGTCCTGGCCAGTTGGACTCTACGTCTCCGTGGGACCTTCATATACATCAATAACGTAGTATAACGTAACCTAAACCAACCTATCATATCGGCGATAATATTTGAAAACATTCCTGTCGATGTTGGCCTCTACGTTTCCGTGGGACTTTTATATACATCAATACGTAATATAACCTAACCTAACGCAACCTATCATCTCGGCGGTAATATTTGACAACAGTCCTGGCCAGTTGGACTCTACGTCTCCGTGGGACCTTCATATACATCAATAACGTAATATAACGTAACCTAAACCAACCTATCATATCGGTGGAAATATTTGACAACATTCCTGGCCATTTGGCCTCTACGTCTCCGTGGGGCCTTCATATACATCAATAACGTAATCTAACCTAACCTAACCCAACATAACATCTCGGCGGTAATATTTAACAACATTCCTGGCCATTTGGCCTCTACGTCTCCGTGGGGCCTTCATATACATCAATAACGTAATCTAACCTAACCTAACCCAACATAACATCTCGGCGGTAATATTTAACAACATTCCTGGCGAGTTGGCCTCTATGCCTCCGTGGGACCTGCATCTACATCAATAACGTAATATAACCTAACCCAACCCAACCTAACATCTCGGCACTAATATTTGACAACATTCCTGTCGATGTTGGCCTCTACGTCTCCGTGGGACCTTCATATACATCAATAACGTAATATTACCTAACCTAACCCAACCTATCATGTCGGCGGAAATATTTGAGAACATTCCTGGCGAGTTGGCCTCTATGTCTCCGTGGGGCATTCATATACATCAATAACGTAGTATAACCTAACCTAACCCAACCTAACATCTCGGCGGTAATATTTAACAACATTCCTGGCGAGCTGGCCTCTACGCCTCCGTGGGACCTGCATATACATCAATAACGTAATATAACCTAACCCAAACCAACCTAACATCTCGGCACTAATATTTAACAACATTCCTGGCGAGTTGGCCTCTACCTCTCCGTGCGACCTTCACATACATCAATAACGTAATATAATCTAACCTAACCCAACCTATCATCTCGGCGGTAATATTTGACAACATTCCAGGCCAGTTGGCCTCAACGTCTCCGTGGGATCTTCATATACATGAATAACGTAATATAACCTAACCTAACCCAACCTATCATCTCGGCGGTAATATTTGACAACAGTCCTGGCCAGTTGGACTCTATGTCTCCGTGGGACCTTCATATACATCAATAACGTAATATAACGTAACCTAAACCAACCTATCATATCGGTGGAAATATTTGACAACATTCCTGGCCATTTGGCCTCTACGTCTCCGTGGGGCCTTCATATACATCAATAACGTAATCTAACCTAACCTAACCCAACATAACATCTCGGCGGTAATATTTAACAACATTCCTGGCGAGTTGGCCTCTATGCCTCCGTGGGACCTGCATCTACATCAATAACGTAATATAACCTAACCCAACCCAACCTAACATCTCGGCACTAATATTTGACAACATTCCTGTCGATGTTGGCCTCTACGTCTCCGTGGGACCTTCATATACATCAATAACGTAATATTACCTAACCTAACCCAACCTATCATGTCGGCGGAAATATTTGAGAACATTCCTGGCGAGTTGGCCTCTATGTCTCCGTGGGGCATTCATATACATCAATAACGTAGTATAACCTAACCTAACCCAACCTAACATCTCGGCGGTAATATTTGACAACATTCCTGGCGATTTGGCCTCTACGTCTCCGTAGGGCCTTCATATACATCAATAACGTAATCTAACCTAACCTAACCCAACCTAACATCTCGGCGGTAATATTTAACAACATTCCTGGCGAGCTGGCCTCTACGCCTCCGTGGGACCTGCATATACATCAATAACGTAATATAACCTAACCCAAACCAACCTAACATCTCGGCACTAATATTTAACAACATTCCTGGCGAGTTGGCCTCTACGCCTCCGTGGGACCTGCATATACATCAATAACGTAATATAACCTAACCCAACCCAACCTAACATATCGGCGGTAATATTTGACAACATTCCTGGCCAGTTGGCCTCTACGTCTCCGTGGGATCTTCATATACATGAATAACGTAATATAACCTAACCTAACCCAACCTATCTTCTCGGCGGTAATATTTGACAACAGTCCTGGCCAGTTGGACTCTACGTCTCCGTGGGACCTTCATATACATCAATAACGTAGTATAACGTAACCTAAACCAACCTATCATATCGGCGATAATATTTGAAAACATTCCTGTCGATGTTGGCCTCTACGTTTCCGTGGGACTTTTATATACATCAATACGTAATATAACCTAACCTAACGCAACCTATCATCTCGGCGGTAATATTTGACAACAGTCCTGGCCAGTTGGACTCTACGTCTCCGTGGGACCTTCATATACATCAATAACGTAATATAACGTAACCTAAACCAACCTATCATATCGGTGGAAATATTTGACAACATTCCTGGCCATTTGGCCTCTACGTCTCCGTGGGGCCTTCATATACATCAATAACGTAATCTAACCTAACCTAACCCAACATAACATCTCGGCGGTAATATTTAACAACATTCCTGGCGAGTTGGCCTCTATGCCTCCGTGGGACCTGCATCTACATCAATAACGTAATATAACCTAACCCAACCCAACCTAACATCTCGGCACTAATATTTGACAACATTCCAGGCGAGTTGGCCTCTACGTCTCCGTGCGTCTTTCGTATACATCAATAACGTAATATAACGTAACCTAACCCAACCATTCATATCGGCGGTAATAGTTGAAAACATTCCTGTCGATGTTGGCCTCTACGTCTCCGTGGGACCTTCATATACATCAATAACGTAATATTACCTAACCTAACCCAACCTATCATGTCGGCGGAAATATTTGAGAACATTCCTGGCGAGTTGGCCTCTATGTCTCCGTGGGGCATTCATATACATCAATAACGTAGTATAACCTAACCTAACCCAACCTAACATCTCGGCGGTAATATTTGACAACATTCCTGGCGATTTGGCCTCTACGTCTCCGTAGGGCCTTCATATACATCAATAACGTAATCTAACCTAACCTAACCCAACCTAACATCTGGGCGGTAATATTTAACAACATTCCTGGCGAGTTGGCCTCTACGCCTCCGTGGGACCTGCATATACATCAATAACGTAATATAACCTAACCCAAACCAACCAAACATCTCGGCACTAATATTTAACAACATTCCTGGCGAGTTGGCCTCTACGCCTCCGTGGGACCTGCATATACATCAATAACGTAATATAACCTAACCCAACCCAACCTAACATCTCGGCGGTAATATTTGACAACATTCCTGGCGAGTTGGCCTCTATGTCTCCGTGGAGCATTCATATACATCAATAACGCAATATAACCTAACCTAAACCAACCTAACATCTCGGCGGTAATATTTAACAACATTCCTGGCGAGTTGGCCTCTATGCCTCCGTGGGACCTGCATATACATCAATAACGTAATATAACCTAACCCAACCCAACCTAACATCTCGGCACTAATATTTGACAACATTCCTGGCGAGTTGGCCTCTACCTCTCCGTGCGACCTTCACATACATCAATAACGTAATATAATCTAACCTAACCCAACCTATCATCTCGGCGGTAATATTTGACAACATTCCAGGCCAGTTGGCCTCAACGTCTCCGTGGGATCTTCATATACATGAATAACGTAATATAACCTAACCTAACCCAACCTATCATCTCGGCGGTAATATTTGACAACATTCCTGGCGAGTTGGCCTCTACCTCTCCGTGCGACCTTCACATACATCAATAACGTAATATAATCTAACCTAACCCAACCTATCATCTCGGCGGTAATATTTGACAACATTCCAGGCCAGTTGGCCTCAACGTCTCCGTGGGATCTTCATATACATGAATAACGTAATATAACCTAACCTAACCCAACCTATCATCTCGGCGGTAATATTTGACAACAGTCCTGGCCAGTTGGACTCTATGTCTCCGTGGGACCTTCATATACATCAATAACGTAATATAACGTAACCTAAACCAACCTATCATATCGGCGGTAATATTTGAAAACATTCCTGTCGATGTTGGCCTCTACGTTTCCGTGGAACTTTTATATACATCAATACGTAATTTAATCTAACCTAACCCAACCTATCATCTCGGCGGTAATATTTGACAACATTCGTGGCCAGTTGGCCTCTACGTCTCCGTGGGACCTTCATATACATCAATAACGTAATATAACGTAACCTAAACCGACCTATCATGTCGGTGGTAATATTTGACAACATTCCTGGCGATTTGGCCTCTACGTCTCCGTGGGGCCTTCATATACATCAATAACGTAATCTAACCTAACCTAACCCAACCTAGCATCTCGGCGGTAATATTTAACAACATTCCTGGCCATTTGGCCTCTACGTCTCCGTGGGGCCTTCATATACATCAATAACGTAATCTAACCTAACCTAACCCAACCTAGCATCTCGGCGGTAATATTTAACAACATTCCTGGCGAGTTGGCCTCTACGCCTCCGTGGGACCTGCATATACATCAATAACGTAATATAACCTAACCCAACCCAACCTATCATCTCGGCGGAAATATTTGAGAACATTCCTGGCGAGTTGGCCTCTATGTCTCCGTGGGGCATTCATATACATCAATAACGTAGTATAACCTAACCTAACCCAACCTAACATCTCGGCGGTAATATTTGACAACATTCCTGGCGATTTGGCCTCTACGTCTCCGTAGGGCCTTCATATACATCAATAACGTAATCTTACCTAACCTAACCCAACCTAACATCTCGGCGGTAATATTTAACAACATTCCTGGCGAGTTGGCCTCTATGCCTCCGTGGGGCCTTCATATACATCAATAACGTAATCTAACCTAACCTAAACCAACCTAACATCTCGGCGGTAATATTTAACAACATTCCTGGCGAGTTGGCCTCTACGCCTCCGTGGGACCTGCATATACATCAATGACGTAATATAACCTAACCCAACCCAACCTATCATCTCGGCGGAAATATTTGAGAACATTCCTGGCGAGTTGGCCTCTATGTCTCCGTGGGGCATTCATATACATCAATAACGTAGTATAACCTAACCTAACCCAACCTAACATCTCGGCGGTAATATTTGACAACATTCCTGGCGATTTGGCCTCTACGTCTCCGTAGGGCCTTCATATACATCAATAACGTAATCTAACCTAACCTAACCCAACCTAACATCTCGGCGGTAATATTTGACAACATTCCTGGCGAGTTGGCCTCTATGTCTCCGTGGGGCATTCATATGCATCAATAACGTAATATAACCTAACCTAACTCAACCTAACATCTCGGCGGTAATATTTAACAACATTCCTGGCGAGTTGGCCTCTACGCCTCCGTGGGACCTTCACATACATCAATAACGTAATATAATCTAACCTAACCCAACCTATCATCTCGGGGGTAATATTTGACAACATTCCTGGCCAGTTGGCCTCTACGTCTCCGTGGGATCTTCATATACATGAATAACGTAATATAACCTAACCTAACCCAACCTATCATCTCGGCGGTAATATTTGACAACAGTCCTGGCCAGTTGGACTCTACGTCTCCGTGGGACCTTCATATACATCAATAACGTAATATAACGTAACCTAAACCAACCTATCATATCGACGGTAATATTTGAAAACATTCCTGTCGATGTTGGCCTCTACGTTTCCGTGGGACTTTTATATACATCAATACGTAATTTAACCTAACCTAACCCAAACAATCATATCAGCGGTAATATTTGACAACATTCCTGGCGAGTTGGCCTCTACGTCTCCGTGGGACCTTCATATACATCAATAACGTAATATAACGTAACCTAAACCAACCTATCATATCGGCGGTAATATTTGAAAACATTCCTGTCGATGTTGGCCTCTACGTCTCCGTGGGACCTTCATATACATCAATAACGTAATATTACCTAACCTAACCCAACCTATCATCTCGGCGGAAATATTTGACAACATTCCTGGCGATTTGGCCTCTACGTCTCCGTAGGGCCTTCATATACATCAATAACGTAATCTAACCTAACCTAACCCAACCTAACATCTCGGCGGTAATATTTAACAACATTCCTGGCGAGTTGGCCTCTACGCCTCCGTGGGACCTGCATATACATCAATAACGTAATATAACCTAACCCAAACCAACCTAACATCTCGGCACTAATATTTAACAACATTCCTGGCGAGTTGGCCTCTACGCCTCCGTGGGACCTGCATATACATCAATAACGTAATATAACCTAACCCAACCCAACCTAACATCTCGGCGGTAATATTTGACAACATTCCTGCCGAGTTGGCCTCTATGTCTCCGTGGGGCATTCATATACATCAATAACGTAATATAACCTAACCTAAACCAACCTATCATCTCGGCGGTAATATTTGACAACAGTCCTGGCCAGTTGGACTCTACGTCTCCGTGGGACCTTCATGTACATCAATAACGTAATATAACGTAACCTAAACCAACCTATCATATCGGCGGTAATATTTGAAAACATTCCTGTCGATGTTGGCCTCTACGTTTCCGTGGGACTTTTATATACATCAATACGTAATTTAACCTAACCTAACCCAACCTGACATATCGGTGGTAATATTTGACAACATTCCTGGCGATTTGGCCTCTACGTCTCCGTGGGGCCTTCATATACATCAATAACGTAATCTAACCTAACCTAACCCACCCTAACATCTCGGCGGTAATATTTAACAACATTCCTGGCGAGTTGGCCTCTACGCCTCCGTGGGACCTGCATATACATCAATAACGTAATATAACCTAATCCAAACCAACCTAACATCTCGGCACTAATATTTAACAACATTCCTGGCTTGTTGGCCTCTACGTCTCCGTGGGACCTTCATATACATCAATAACGTAATATAACGTAACCTAAACCAACCTATCATATCGACGGTAATATTTGAAAACATTCCTGTCGATGTTGGCCTCTACGTTTCCGTGGGACTTTTATATACATCAATACGTAATTTAACCTAACCTAACCCAAACAATCATATCAGCGGTAATATTTGACAACATTCCTGGCGAGTTGGCCTCTACGTCTCCGTGGGACCTTCATATACATCAATAACGTAATATAACGTAACCTAAACCAACCTATCATATCGGCGGTAATATTTGAAAACATTCCTGTCGATGTTGGCCTCTACGTCTCCGTGGGACCTTCATATACATCAATAACGTAATATTACCTAACCTAACCCAACCTATCATCTCGGCGGAAATATTTGAGAACACTCCTGTCGATGTTGGCTTCTACGTCTCCGTAGGACTTTTATATACATCAATAACGTAATTTAACCTAACCTAACCCAACGTAACATCTCGGCGGTAATATTTGGCAACATTCCTGGCTTGTTGGCCTCTACGTCTCCGTGGGACCTTCATATACATCAATCACGTAATATAACCTAACCCAAACCAACCTAACATCTCGGCACTAATATTTAACAACATTCCTGGCGAGTTGGCCTCTACGCCTCCGTGGGACCTGCATATACATCAATAACGTAATATTACCTAACCTAACCCAACCTATCATGTCGGCGGAAATATTTGAGAACATTCCTGGCGAGTTGGCCTCTATGTCTCCGTGGGGCATTCATATACATCAATAACGTAGTATAACCTAACCTAACCCAACCTAACATCTCGGCGGTAATATTTGACAACATTCCTGGCGATTTGGCCTCTACGTCTCCGTAGGGCCTTCATATACATCAATAACGTAATCTAACCTAACCTAACCCAACCTAACATCTCGGCGGTAATATTTAACAACATTCCTGGCGAGTTGGCCTCTACGCCTCCGTGGGACCTGCATATACATCAATAACGTAATATAACCTAACCCAAACCAACCTAACATCTCGGCACTAATATTTAACAACATTCCTGGCGAGTTGGCCTCTACGCCTCCGTGGGACCTGCATATACATCAATAACGTAATATAACCTAACCCAACCCAACCTAACATCTCGGCGGTAATATTTGACAACATTCCTGCCGAGTTGGCCTCTATGTCTCCGTGGGGCATTCATATACATCAATAACGTAATATAACCTAACCTAAACCAACCTATCATCTCGGCGGTAATATTTGACAACAGTCCTGGCCAGTTGGACTCTACGTCTCCGTGGGACCTTCATGTACATCAATAACGTAATATAACGTAACCTAAACCAACCTATCATATCGGCGGTAATATTTGAAAACATTCCTGTCGATGTTGGCCTCTACGTTTCCGTGGGACTTTTACATACATCAATACGTAATTTAACCTAACCTAACCCAACCTGACATATCGGTGGTAATATTTGACAACATTCCTGGCGATTTGGCCTCTACGTCTCCGTGGGGCCTTCATATACATCAATAACGTAATCTAACCTAACCTAACCCACCCTAACATCTCGGCGGTAATATTTAACAACATTCCTGGCGAGTTGGCCTCTACGCCTCCGTGGGACCTGCATATACATCAATAACGTAATATAACCTAATCCAAACCAACCTAACATCTCGGCACTAATATTTAACAACATTCCTGGCTTGTTGGCCTCTAGGTCTCCGTGGGACCTTCATACACATCAATAACGTAATATAACGTAACCTAAACCAACCTATCATATCGGCGGTAATATTCGAAAACATTCCTGTCGATGTTGGCCTCTACGTTTCCGTGGGTCTTTTATATACATCAATACGTAATTTAACCTAACCTAACCCAAACAATCATATCAGCGGTAATATTTGACAACATTCCTGGCGAGTTGGCCTCTATGTCTCCGTGGGGCATTCATATGCATCAATAACGTAATATAACCTAACCTAACTCAACCTAACATCTCGGCGGTAATATTTAACAACATTCCTGGCGAGTTGGCCTCTACGCCTCCGTGGGACCTTCACATACATCAATAACGTAATATAATCTAACCTAACCCAACCTATCATCTCGGGGGTAATATTTGACAACATTCCTGGCCAGTTGGCCTCTACGTCTCCGTGGGATCTTCATATACATGAATAACGTAATATAACCTAACCTAACCCAACCTATCATCTCGGCGGTAATATTTGACAACAGTCCTGGCCAGTTGGACTCTACGTCTCCGTGGGACCTTCATATACATCAATAACGTAATATAACGTAACCTAAACCAACCTATCATATCGACGGTAATATTTGAAAACATTCCTGTCGATGTTGGCCTCTACGTTTCCGTGGGACTTTTATATACATCAATACGTAATTTAACCTAACCTAACCCAAACAATCATATCAGCGGTAATATTTGACAACATTCCTGGCGAGTTGGCCTCTACGTCTCCGTGGGACCTTCATATACATCAATAACGTAATATAACGTAACCTAAACCAACCTATCATATCGGCGGTAATATTTGAAAACATTCCTGTCGATGTTGGCCTCTACGTCTCCGTGGGACCTTCATATACATCAATAACGTAATATTACCTAACCTAACCCAACCTATCATCTCGGCGGAAATATTTGAGAACACTCCTGTCGATGTTGGCTTCTACGTCTCCGTAGGACTTTTATATACATCAATAACGTAATTTAACCTAACCTAACCCAACGTAACATCTCGGCGGTAATATTTGGCAACATTCCTGGCTTGTTGGCCTCTACGTCTCCGTGGGACCTTCATATACATCAATCACGTAATATAACCTAACCCAAACCAACCTAACATCTCGGCACTAATATTTAACAACATTCCTGGCGAGTTGGCCTCTACGCCTCCGTGGGACCTGCATATACATCAATAACGTAATATTACCTAACCTAACCCAACCTATCATGTCGGCGGAAATATTTGAGAACATTCCTGGCGAGTTGGCCTCTATGTCTCCGTGAGGCATTCATATACATCAATAACGTAGTATAACCTAACCTAACCCAACCTAACATCTCGGCGGTAATATTTGACAACATTCCTGGCGATTTGGCCTCTACGTCTCCGTAGGGCCTTCATATACATCAATAACGTAATCTAACCTAACCTAACCCAACCTAACATCTCGGCGGTAATATTTAACAACATTCCTGGCGAGTTGGCCTCTACGCCTCCGTGGGACCTGCATATACATCAATAACGTAATATAACCTAACCCAACCCAACCTAACATCTCGGCGCTAATATTTGACAACATTCCTGCCGAGTTGGCCTCTATGTCTCCGTGGGGCATTCATATACATCAATAACGTAATATAACCTAACCTAAACCAACCTATCATCTCGGCGGTAATATTTGACAACAGTCCTGGCCAGTTGGACTCTACGTCTCCGTGGGACCTTCATGTACATCAATAACGTAGTATATCCTAACCTAACCCAACCTAACATCTCGGCGGTAATATTTGACAACATTCCTGGCCAGTTGGCCTCTACGTCTCCGTGGGACCTTCATATACATCAATAACGTAATATAACGTAACCTAAACCAACCTATCATATCGGTGGTAATATTTGACAACATTCCTGGCGATTTGGCCTCTACGTCTCCGTGGGGCCTTCATATACATCAATAACGTAATTTAACCTAACCTAACCCAACGTAACATCTCGGCGGTAATATTTGGCAACATTCCTGGCTTGTTGGCCTCTAGGTCTCCGTGGGACCTTCATACACATCAATAACGTAATATAACGTAACCTAAACCAACCTATCATATCGGCGGTAATATTCGAAAACATTCCTGTCGATGTTGGCCTCTACGTTTCCGTGGGACTTTTATATACATCAATACGTAATTTAACCTAACCTAACCCAAACAATCATATCAGCGGTAATATTTGACAACATTCCTGGCGAGTTGGCCTCTACGTCTCCGTGGGACCTTCATATACATCAATAACGTAATATAACGTAACCTAAACCAACCTATCATATCGGCGGTAATATTTGAAAACATTCCTGTCGATGTTGGCCTCTACGTCTCCGTGGGACTTTTATATACATCAAAACGTAATTTAACCTAACCTAACCCAACGTAACATCTCGGCGGTAATATTTGACAACATTCCTGGCCAGTTGGCCTCTACGTCTCCGTGGGACCTTCATATACATCAATAACGTAATATAACGTAACCTAAACCAACCTATCATATCGGTGGTAATATTTGACAACATTCCTGGCGATTTGGCCTCTACGTCTCGGTGGGGCCTTCATATACATCAATAACGTAATCTAACCTAAGCTAACCCAACCTAACATCTCGGCGGTAATATTTAACAACATTCCTGGCGAGGTGGCCTCTACGCCTCCGTGGGACCTGCATATACATCAATATCGTAATATAACCTAACCCAACCCAACCTTACATCTCGGCACTAATATTTGACAACATTCCTGGCGAGTTGGCCTCTACGTCTCCGTGCGTCCTTCATATACATCAATAACGTAATATAACGTAACCTAACCCAACCAATCATATCGGCGGTAATATTTGACAACATTCCTGGCGAATTTGCCTCTACGTCTCCGTGGGACCTTCATATACATCAATAACGTAATATAACGTAACCTAAACCAACCTATCATATCGGCGGTAATAGTTGAAAACATTCCTGTCGATGTTGGCCTCTACGTCTCCGTGGGACCTTCATATACATCAATAACGTAATATTACCTAACCTAACCCAACCTATCATCTCGGCGGAAATATTTGAGAACATTCCTGGCGACTTGGCCTCTATGTCTCCGTGGGGCATTCATATACATCAATAACGTAGTATCAACTAACCTAACCCAACCTAACATCTCGGCGGTAATATTTGACAACATTCCTGGCGATTTGGCCTCTACGTCTCCGTAGGGCCTTCATATACATCAATAACGTAATCTAACCTAACCTAACCCAACCTAACATCTCGGCGGTAATATTTAACAACATTCCTGGCTAGTTGGCCTCTACGCCTCCGTGGGACCTGCATATACATCATTAACGTAATATGACCTAACCCAAACCAACCTAACATCTCGGCACTAATATTTAACAACATTCCTGGCGAGTTGGCCTCTACGCCTCCGTGGGACCTGCATATACATCAATAACGTAATATAACCTAACCCAACCCAACCTAACATCTCGGCGGTAATATTTGACAACATTCCTGGCGAGTTGGCCTCTATGTATCCGTGGGGCATTCATATACATCAATAACGTAATATAACCTAACTTAAACCAACCTAACATCTCGGCGGTAATATTTAACAACATTCCTGGCGAGTTGGCCTCTACGCCTCCGTGGGACCTGCATATACATCAATAACGTAATATAACCTAACCCAAACCAACCTAACATCTCGGCACTAATATTTGACAACATTCCTGGCGAGTTGGCCTCTACCTCTCCGTGCGACCTTCACATACATCAATAACGTAATATAATCTAACCTAACCCAACCTATCATCTCGGCGGTAATATTTGACAACATTCCAGGCCAGTTGGCCTCTATGTCTCCGTGGGGCATTCATATACATCAATAACGTAATATAACCTAACCTAACTCAACCTAACATCTCGGCGGTAATATTTAACAACATTCCTTGCGAGTTGGCCTCTACGCCTCCGTGGGACCTGCATATACATCAATAACGTAATATAACCTAACCCAACCCAACCTAACATCTCGGCGGTAATATTTAACAACATTCCTGGCGAGTTGGCCTCTACGCCTCCGTGGGACCTGCATATACATCAATAACGTAATATTACCTAACCTAACCCAACCTATCATGTCGGCGGAAATATTTGAGAACATTCCTGGCGAGTTGGCCTCTATGTCTCCGTGGGGCATTCATATACATCAATAACGTAGTATAACCTAACCTAACCCAACCTAACATCTCGGCGGTAATATTTGACAACATTCCTGGCGATTTGGCCTCTACGTCTCCGTAGGGCCTTCATATACATCAATAACGTAATCTAACCTAATCTAACCCAACCTAACATCTCGGCGGTAATATTTAACAACATTCCTGGCGAGTTGGCCTCTACGCCTCCGTGGGACCTGCATATACATCAATAACGTAATATAACCTATCCCAAACCAACCTAACATCTCGGCACTAATATTTAACAACATTCCTGGCGAGTTGGCCTCTACGCCTCCGTGGGACCTGCATATACATCAATAACGTAATATAACCTAACCCAACCCAACCTAACATCTCGGCGGTAATATTTGACAACATTCATGCCGAGTTGGCCTCTATGTCTCCGTGGGGCATTCATATACATCAATAACGTAATATAACCTAACCTAAACCAACCTATCATCTCGGCGGTAATATTTGACAACAGTCCTGGCCAGTTGGACTCTATGTCTCCGTGGGACCTTCATATACATCAATAACGTAATATAACGTAACCTAAACCAACCTATCATATCGGCGGTAATATTTGAAAACATTCCTGTCGATGTTGGCCTCTACGTTTCCGTGGGACTTTTATATACATCAATACGTAATTTAACCTAACCTAACCCAACCTATCATCTCGGCGGTAATATTTGACAACATTCCTGGCCAGTTGGCATCTACGTCTCCGTGGGACCTTCATATACATCAATAACGTAATATAACGTAACCTAAACCAACCTATCATATCGGTGGTAATATTTGACAACATTCCTGGCGATTTGGCCTCTACGTCTCCGTGGGGCCTTCATATACATCAATAACGTAATCTAACCTAACCTAACCCAACCTAACATCTCGGCGGTAATATTTAACAACATTTCTGGCGAGTTGGCCTCTACGCCTCCGTGGGACCTGCATATACATCAATAACGTAATATAACCTAACCCAACCCAACCTATCATCTCGGCGGAAATATTTGAGAACATTCCTGGCGAGTTGGCCTCTATGTCTCCGTGGGGCATTCATATACATCAATAACGTAGTATAACCTAACCTAACCCAACCTAACATCTCGGCGGTAATATTTGACAACATTCCTGGCGATTTGGCCTCTACGTCTCCGTAGGGCCTTCATATACATCAATAACGTAATCTAACCTAACCTAACCCAACCTAACATCTCGGCGGTAATATTTAACAACATTCCTGGCGAGTTGGCCTCTACGCCTCCGTGGGACCTGCATATACATCAATAACGTAATATAACCTAACCCAAACCAACCTAACATCTCGGCACTAATATTTAACAACATTCCTGGCGAGTTGGCCTCTACGCCTCCGTGGGACCTGCATATACATCAATAACGTAATATTACCTAACCTAACCCAACCTATCATGTCGGCGGAAATATTTGAGAACATTCCTGGCGAGTTGGCCTCTATGTCTCCGTGGGGCATTCATATACATCAATAACGTAGTATAACCTAACCTAACGCAACCTAACATCTCGGCGGTAATATTTGACAACATTCCTGGCGATTTGGCCTCTACGTCTCCGTAGGGCCTTCATATACATCAATAACGTAATCTAACCTAACCTAACCCAACCTAACATCTCGGCGGTAATATTTAACAATATTCCTGGCGAGTTGGCCTCTACGCCTCCGTGGGACCTGCATATACATCAATAACGTAATATAACCTAACCCAAACCAACCTAACATCTCGGCACTAATATTTAACAACATTCCTGGCGAGTTGGCCTCTACGCCTCCGTGGGACCTGCATATACATCAATAACGTAATATAACCTAACCCAACCCAACCTAACATCTCGGCGGTAATATTTGACAACATTCCTGCCGAGTTGGCCTCTATGTCTCCGTGGGGCATTCATATACATCAATAACGTAATATAACCTAACCTAAACCAACCTATCATCTCGGCGGTAATATTTGACAACAGTCCTGGCCAGTTGGACTCTACGTCTCCGTGGGACCTTCATGTACATCAATAACGTAATATAACGTAACCTAAACCAACCTATCATATCGGCGGTAATATTTGAAAACATTCCTGTCGATGTTGGCCTCTACGTCTCCATGGGACCTTCATATACATCAATAACGTAATATAACCTAACCCAACCCAACCTATCATCTCGGCGGAAATATTTGAGAACATTCCTGGCGAGTTGGCCTCTATGTCCCCGTGGGGCATTCATATACATCAATAACGTAGTATAACCTAACATAACCCAACCTAACATATCGGCGGTAATATTTGACAACATTCCTGGCGATTTGGCCTCTACGTCTCCGTAGGGCCTTCATATACATCAATAACGTAATCTAACCTAACCTAACCCACCCTAACATCTCGGCGGTAATATTTAACAACATTCCTGGCGAGTTGGCCTCTACGCCTCCGTGGGACCTGCATATACATCAATAACGTAATATAACCTAACCCAACCCAACCTAACATCTCGGCGGTAATATTTGACAACATTCCTGCCGAGTTGGCCTCTATGTCTCCGTGGGGCATTCATATACATCAATAACGTAATATAACCTAACCCAAACCAACCTAACATCTCGGCACTAATATTTAACAACATTCCTGGCGAGTTGGCCTCTACGCCTCCGTGGGACCTGCATATACATCAATAACGTAATATTACCTAACCTAACCCAACCTATCATGTCGGCGGAAATATTTGAGAACATTCCTGGCGAGTTGGCCTCTATGTCTCCGTGGGGCATTCATATACATCAATAACGTAGTATAACCTAACCTAACCCAACCTAACATCTCGGCGGTAATATTTGACAACATTCCTGGCGATTTGGCCTCTACGTCTCCGTAGGGCCTTCATATACATCAATAACGTAATCTAACCTAACCTAACCCAACCTAACATCTCGGCGGTAATATTTAACAATATTCCTGGCGAGTTGGCCTCTACGCCTCCGTGGGACCTGCATATACATCAATAACGTAATATAACCTAACCCAAACCAACCTAACATCTCGGCACTAATATTTAACAACATTCCTGGCGAGTTGGCCTCTACGCCTCCGTGGGACCTGCATATACATCAATAACGTAATATAACCTAACCCAACCCAACCTAACATCTCGGCGGTAATATTTGACAACATTCCTGCCGAGTTGGCCTCTATGTCTCCGTGGGGCATTCATATACATCAATAACGTAATATAACCTAACCTAAACCAACCTATCATCTCGGCGGTAATATTTGACAACAGTCCTGGCCAGTTGGACTCTACGTCTCCGTGGGACCTTCATGTACATCAATAACGTAATATAACGTAACCTAAACCAACCTATCATATCGGCGGTAATATTTGAAAACATTCCTGTCGATGTTGGCCTCTACGTCTCCATGGGACCTTCATATACATCAATAACGTAATATAACCTAACCCAACCCAACCTATCATCTCGGCGGAAATATTTGAGAACATTCCTGGCGAGTTGGCCTCTATGTCCCCGTGGGGCATTCATATACATCAATAACGTAGTATAACCTAACATAACCCAACCTAACATATCGGCGGTAATATTTGACAACATTCCTGGCGATTTGGCCTCTACGTCTCCGTAGGGCCTTCATATACATCAATAACGTAATCTAACCTAACCTAACCCACCCTAACATCTCGGCGGTAATATTTAACAACATTCCTGGCGAGTTGGCCTCTACGCCTCCGTGGGACCTGCATATACATCAATAACGTAATATAACCTAACCCAACCCAACCTAACATCTCGGCGGTAATATTTGACAACATTCCTGCCGAGTTGGCCTCTATGTCTCCGTGGGGCATTCATATACATCAATAACGTAATATAACCTAACCTAAACCAACCTATCATCTCGGCGGTAATATTTGACAACAGTCCTGGCCAGTTGGACTCAACGTCTCCGTGGGACCTTCATATACATCAATAACGTAATATAACGTAACCTAAACCAACCTATCATATCGGCGGTAATATTTGAAAACATTCCTGTCGATGTTGGCCTCTACGTTTCCGTGGGACTTTTATATACATCAATACGTAATTTAACCTAACCTAACCCAACCTATCATATCGGTGGTAATATTTGACAACATTCCTGGCGATTTGGCCTCTACGTCTCCGTGGGGCCTTCATATACATCAATAACGTAATCTAACCTAACCTAACCCAACCTAACATCTCGGCGGTAATATTTAACAACATTCCTGGCGAGTTGGCCTCTACGCCTCCGTGGGACCTGCATATACATCAATAACGTAATATAACGAAACCTAAACCAACCTATCATATCGGTGGTAATATTTGACAACATTCCTGGCGATTTGGCCTCTACGTCTCCGTGGGGCCTTCATATACATCAATAACGTAATCTAACCTAACCTAACCCAACCTAACATCTCGGCGGTAATATTTAACAACATTCCTTGCGAGTTGGCCTCTACGCCTCCGTGGGACCTGCATATACATCAATAACGTAATATAACCTAACCCAACCCAACCTAACATCTCGGCGGTAATATTTAACAACATTCCTGGCGAGTTGGCCTCTACGCCTCCGTGGGACCTGCATATACATCAATAACGTAATATTACCTAACCTAACCCAACCTATCATGTCGGCGGAAATATTTGAGAACATTCCTGGCGAGTTGGCCTCTATGTCTCCGTGGGGCATTCATATACATCAATAACGTAGTATAACCTAACCTAACCCAACCTAACATCTCGGCGGTAATATTTGACAACATTCCTGGCGATTTGGCCTCTACGTCTCCGTAGGGCCTTCATATACATCAATAACGTAATCTAACCTAATCTAACCCAACCTAACATCTCGGCGGTAATATTTAACAACATTCCTGGCGAGTTGGCCTCTACGCCTCCGTGGGACCTGCATATACATCAATAACGTAATATAACCTAACCCAAACCAACCTAACATCTCGGCACTAATATTTAACAACATTCCTGGCGAGTTGGCCTCTACGCCTCCGTGGGACCTGCATATACATCAATAACGTAATATAACCTAACCCAACCCAACCTAACATCTCGGCGGTAATATTTGACAACATTCCTGCCGAGTTGGCCTCTATGTCTCCGTGGGGCATTCATATACATCAATAACGTAATATAACCTAACCTAAACCAACCTATCATCTCGGCGGTAATATTTGACAACAGTCCTGGCCAGTTGGACTCTATGTCTCCGTGGGACCTTCATATACATCAATAACGTAATATAACGTAACCTAAACCAACCTATCATATCGGCGGTAATATTGGAAAACATTCCTGTCGATGTTGGCCTCTACGTTTCCGTGGGACTTTTATATACATCAATACGTAATTTAACCTAACCTAACCCAACCTATCATCTCGGCGGTAATATTTGACAACATTCCTGGCCAGTTGGCATCTACGTCTCCGTGGGACCTTCATATACATCAATAACGTAATATAACGTAACCTAAACCAACCTATCATATCGGTGGTAATATTTGACAACATTCCTGGCGATTTGGCCTCTACGTCTCCGTGGGGCCTTCATATACATCAATAACGTAATCTAACCTAACCTAACCCAACCTAACATCTCGGCGGTAATATTTAACAACATTCCTGGCGAGTTGGCCTCTACGCCTCCGTGGGACCTGCATATACATCAATAACGTAATATAACCTAACCCAACCCAACCTATCATCTCGGCGGAAATATTTGAGAACATTCCTGGCGAGTTGGCCTCTATGTCTCCGTGGGGCATTCATATACATCAATAACGTAGTATAACCTAACCTAACCCAACCTAACATCTCGGCGGTAATATTTGACAACATTCCTGGCGATTTGGCCTCTACGTCTCCGTAGGGCCTTCATATACATCAATAACGTAATCTAACCTAACCTAACCCAACCTAACATCTCGGCGGTAATATTTAACAACATTCCTGGCGAGTTGGCCTCTACGCCTCCGTGGGACCTGCATATACATCAATAACGTAATATAACCTAACCCAAACCAACCTAACATCTCGGCACTAATATTTAACAACATTCCTGGCGAGTTGGCCTCTACGCCTCCGTGGGACCTGCATATACATCAATAACGTAATATTACCTAACCTAACCCAACCTATCATGTCGGCGGAAATATTTGAGAACATTCCTGGCGAGTTGGCCTCTATGTCTCCGTGGGGCATTCATATACATCAATAACGTAGTATAACCTAACCTAACCCAACCTAACATCTCGGCGGTAATATTTGACAACATTCCTGGCGATTTGGCCTCTACGTCTCCGTAGGGCCTTCATATACATCAATAACGTAATCTAACCTAACCTAACCCAACCTAACATCTCGGCGGTAATATTTAACAATATTCCTGGCGAGTTGGCCTCTACGCCTCCGTGGGACCTGCATATACATCAATAACGTAATATAACCTAACCCAAACCAACCTAACATCTCGGCACTAATATTTAACAACATTCCTGGCGAGTTGGCCTCTACGCCTCCGTGGGACCTGCATATACATCAATAACGTAATATAACTTAACCCAACCCAACCTAACATCTCGGCGGTAATATTTGACAACATTCCTGCCGAGTTGGCCTCTATGTCTCCGTGGGGCATTCATATACATCAATAACGTAATATAACCTAACCTAAACCAACCTATCATCTCGGCGGTAATATTTGACAACAGTCCTGGCCAGTTGGACTCTACGTCTCCGTGGGACCTTCATGTACATCAATAACGTAATATAACGTAACCTAAACCAACCTATCATATCGGCGGTAATATTTGAAAACATTCCTGTCGATGTTGGCCTCTACGTCTCCGTGGGACCTTCATATACATCAATAACGTAATATAACCTAACCCAACCCAACCTATCATCTCGGCGGAAATATTTGAGAACATTCCTGGCGAGTTGGCCTCTATGTCCCCGTGGGGCATTCATATACATCAATAACGTAGTATAACCTAACCTAACCCAACCTAACATATCGGCGGTAATATTTGACAACATTCCTGGCGATTTGGCCTCTACGTCTCCGTAGGGCCTTCATATACATCAATAACGTAATCTAACCTAACCTAACCCACCCTAACATCTCGGCGGTAATATTTAACAACATTCCTGGCGAGTTGGCCTCTACGCCTCCGTGGGACCTGCATATACATCAATAACGTAATATAACCTAACCCAACCCAACCTAACATCTCGGCGGTAATATTTGACAACATTCCTGCCGAGTTGGCCTCTATGTCTCCGTGGGGCATTCATATACATCAATAACGTAATATAACCTAACCTAAACCAACCTATCATCTCGGCGGTAATATTTGACAACAGTCCTGGCCAGTTGGACTCAACGTCTCCGTGGGACCTTCATATACATCAATAACGTAATATAACGTAACCTAAACCAACCTATCATATCGGCGGTAATATTTGAAAACATTCCTGTCGATGTTGGCCTCTACGTTTCCGTGGGACTTTTATATACATCAATACGTAATTTAACCTAACCTAACCCAACCTATCATATCGGTGGTAATATTTGACAACATTCCTGGCGATTTGGCCTCTACGTCTCCGTGGGGCCTTCATATACATCAATAACGTAATCTAACCTAACCTAACCCAAACTAACATCTCGGCGGTAATATTTAACAACATTCCTGGCGAGTTGGCCTCTACGCCTCCGTGGGACCTGCATATACATCAATAACGTAATATAACCTAACCCAACCCAACCTATCATCTCGGCGGAAATATTTGAGAACATTCCTGGCGAGTTGGCCTCTATGTCTCCGTGGGGCATTCATATACATCAATAACGTAGTATATCCTAACCTAACCCAACCTAACATCTCGGCGGTAATATTTGACAACATTCCTGGCGATTTGGCCTCTACGTCTCCGTAGGGCCTTCATATACATCAATAACGTAATCTAACCTAACCTAACCCAACCTAACATCTCGGCGGTAATATTTAACAACATTCCTGGCGAGTTGGCCTCTACGCCTCCGTGGGACCTTCATTCACATCAATAACGTAATATAACCTACCCTAACCCAACCTTACATCTCGGCGGTAATATTTGACAACATTCCTGGCCAGTTGGCCTCTACGTCTCCGTGGGACCTTCATATACATCAATAACGTAATATAACGTAACCTAAACCAACCTATCATATCGGTGGTAATATTTGACAACATTCCTGGCGATTTGGCCTCTACGTCTCCGTGGGGCCTTCATATACATCAATAACGTAATTTAACCTAACCTAACCCAACGTAACATCTCGGCGGTAATATTTGGCAACATTCCTGGCTTGTTGGCCTCTAGGTCTCCGTGGGACCTTCATACACATCAATAACGTAATATAACGTAACCTAAACCAACCTATCATATCGGCGGTAATATTTGAAAACATTCCTGTCGATGTTGGCCTCTACGTCTCCGTGGGACTTTTATATACATCAAAACGTAATTTAACCTAACCTAACCCAACGTAACATCTCGGCGGTAATATTTGACAACATTCCTGGCCAGTTGGCCTCTACGTCTCCGTGGGACCTTCATATACATCAATAACGTAATATAACGTAACCTAAACCAACCTATCATATCGGTGGTAATATTTGACAACATTCCTGGCGATTTGGCCTCTACGTCTCGGTTGGGCCTTCATATACATCAATAACGTAATCTAACCTAAGCTAACCCAACCTAACATCTCGGCGGTAATATTTAACAACATTCCTGGCGAGGTGGCATCTACGCCTCCGTGGGACCTGCATATACATCAATAACGTAATATAACCTAACCCAACCCAACCTAACATCTCGGCACTAATATTTGACAACATTCCTGGCGAGTTGGCCTCTACGTCTCCGTGCGTCCTTCATATACATCAATAACGTAATATAACGTAACCTAACCCAACCAATCATATCGGCGGTAATATTTGACAACATTCCTGGCGAATTTGCCTCTACGTCTCCGTGGGACCTTCATATACATCAATAACGTAATATAACGTAACCTAAACCAACCTATCATATCGGCGGTAATAGTTGAAAACATTCCTGTCGATGTTGGCCTCTACGTCTCCGTGGGACCTTCATATACATCAATAACGTAATATTACCTAACCTAACCCAACCTATCATCTCGGCGGAAATATTTGAGAACATTCCTGGCGACTTGGCCTCTATGTCTCCGTGGGGCATTCATATACATCAATAACGTAATATCAACTAACCTAACCCAACCTAACATCTCGGCGGTAATATTTGACAACATTCCTGGCGATTTGGCTTCTACGTCTCCGTAGGGCCTTCATATACATCAATAACGTAATCTAACTTAACCTAACCCAACCTAACATCTCGGCGGTAATATTTAACAACATTCCTGGCTAGTTGGCCTCTACGCCTCCGTGGGACCTGCATATACATCAATAACGTAATATAACCTAACCCAAACCAACCTAACATCTCGGCACTAATATTTAACAACATTCCTGGCGAGTTGGCCTCTACGCCTCCGTGGGACCTGCATGTACATCAATAACGTAATATAACCTAACCCAACCCAACCTAACATCTCGGCGGTAATATTTGACAACATTCCTGGCGAGTTGGCCTCTATGTATCCGTGGGGCATTCATATACATCAATAACGTAATATAACCTAACCTAAACCAACCTAACATCTCGGCGGTAATATTTAACAACATTCCTGGCGAGTTGGCCTCTACGCCTCCGTGGGACCTGCATATACATCAATAACGTAATATAACCTAACCCAAACCAACCTAACATCTCGGCACTAATATTTGACAACATTCCTGGCGAGTTGGCCTCTACCTCTCCGTGCGACCTTCACATACATCAATAACGTAATATAATCTAACCTAACCCAACCTATCATCTCGGCGGTAATATTTGACAACATTCCAGGCCAGATGGCCTCTATGTCTCCGTGGGGCATTCATATACATCAATAACGTAATATAACCTAACCTAACTCAACCTAACATCTCGGCGGTAATATTTGACAACATTCCTGGCCAGTTGGCCTCTACGTCTCCATGGGACCTTCATATACATCAATAACGTAATATAACGAAACCTAAACCAACCTATCATATCGGTGGTAATATTTGACAACATTCCTGGCGATTTGGCCTCTACGTCTCCGTGGGGCCTTCATATACATCAATAACGTAATCTAACCTAACCTAACCCAACCTAACATCTCGGCGGTAATATTTAACAACATTCCTGGCGAGTTGGCCTCTACGCCTCCGTGGGACCTGCATATACATCAATAACGTAATCTAACCTAACCTAACCCAACGTAACATCTCGGCGGTAATATTTGAAAACATTCCTGTCGATGTTGGCTTCTACGTTTCCGTGGGACTTTTATATACATCAATACGTAATTTAACCTAACCTAACCCAACCTATCATCTCGGCGGTAATATTTGACAACATTCCTGGCCAGTTGGCATCTACGTCTCCGTGGGACCTTCATATACATCAATAACGTAACATAACGTAACCTAAACCAACCTATCATATCGGTGGTAATATTTGACAACATTCCTGGCGATTTGGCCTCTACGTCTCCGTGGGGCCTTCATATACATCAATAACGTAATCTAACCTAACCTAACCCAACCTAACATCTCGGCGGTAATATTTAACAACATTCCTGGCGAGTTGGCCTCTACGCCTCCGTGGGACCTGCATATACATCAATAACGTAATATAACCTAACCCAACCCAACCTATCATCTCGGCGGAAATATTTGAGAACATTCCTGGCGAGTTGGCCTCTATGTCTCCGTGGGGCATTCATATACATCAATAACGTAGTATAACCTAACCTAACCCAACCTAACATCTCGGCGGTAATATTTGACAACATTCCTGGCGATTTGGCCTCTACGTCTCCGTAGGGCCTTCATATACATCAATAACGTAATATAACGTAACCTAAACCAACCTATCATATCGGTGGTAATATTTGACAACATTCCTGGCGATTTGGCCTCTACGTCTCGGTGGGGCCTTCATATACATCAATAACGTAATCTAACCTAACCTAACCCAACCTATCATCTCGGCGGTAATATTTGACAACATTCCTGGCCAGTTGGCATCTACGTCTCCGTGGGACCTTCATATACATCAATAACGTAATATAACGTAACCTAAACCAACCTATCATATCGGTGGTAATATTTGACAACATTCCTGGCGATTTGGCCTCTACGTCTCCGTGGGGCCTTCATATACATCAATAACGTAATCTAACCTAACCTAACCCAACCTAACATCTCGGCGGTAATATTTAACAACATTCCTGGCGAGTTGGCCTCTACGCCTCCGTGGGACCTGCATATACATCAATAACGTAATATAACCTAACCCAACCCAACCTATCATCTCGGCGGAAATATTTGAGAACATTCCTGGCGAGTTGGCCTCTATGTCTCCGTGGGGCATTCATATACATCAATAACGTAGTATAACCTAACCTAACCCAACCTAACATCTCGGCGGTAATATTTGACAACATTCCTGGCGATTTGGCCTCTACGTCTCCGTAGGGCCTTCATATACATCAATAACGTAATATAACGTAACCTAAACCAACCTATCATATCGGTGGTAATATTTGACAACATTCCTGGCGATTTGGCCTCTACGTCTCGGTGGGGCCTTCATATACATCAATAACGTAATCTAACCTAAGCTAACCCAACCTAACATCTCGGCGGTAATATTTAACAACATTCCTGGCGAGGTGGCCTCTACGCCTCCGTGGGACCTGCATATACATCAATAACGTAATATAACCTAACCCAACCCAACCTAACATCTCGGCACTAATATTTGACAACATTCCTGGCGAGTTGGCCTCTACGTCTCCGTGCGTCCTTCATATACATCAATAACGTAATATAACGTAACCTAACCCAACCAATCATATCGGCGGTAATATTTGACAACATTCCTGGCGAATTTGCCTCTACGTCTCCGTGGGACCTTCATATACATCAATAACGTAATATAACGTAACCTAAACCAACCTATCATATCGGCGGTAATAGTTGAAAACATTCCTGTCGATGTTGGCCTCTACGTCTCCGTGGGACCTTCATATACATCAATAACGTAATATTACCTAACCTAACCCAACCTATCATCTCGGCGGAAATATTTGAGAACATTCCTGGCGACTTGGCCTCTATGTCTCCGTGGGGCATTCATATACATCAATAACGTAGTATCAACTAACCTAACCCAACCTAACATCTCGGCGGTAATATTTGACAACATTCCTGGCGATTTGGCCTCTACGTCTCCGTAGGGCCTTCATATACATCAAGAACGTAATCTAACTTAACCTAACCCAACCTAACATCTCGGCGGTAATATTTAACAACATTCCTGGCTAGTTGGCCTCTACGCCTCCGTGGGACCTGCATATACATCAATAACGTAATATAACCTAACCCAAACCAACCTAACATCTCGGCACTAATATTTAACAACATTCCTGGCGAGTTGGCCTCTACGCCTCCGTGGGACCTGCATGTACATCAATAACGTAATATAACCTAACCCAACCCAACCTAACATCTCGGCGGTAATATTTGACAACATTCCTGGCGAGTTGGCCTCTATGTATCCGTGGGGCATTCATATACATCAATAACGTAATATAACCTAACCTAAACCAACCTAACATCTCGGCGGTAATATTTAACAACATTCCTGGCGAGTTGGCCTCTACGCCTCCGTGGGACCTGCGTATACATCAATAACGTAATATAACCTAACCCAAACCAACCTAACATCTCGGCACTAATATTTGACAACATTCCTGGCGAGTTGGCCTCTACCTCTCCGTGCGACCTTCACATACATCAATAACGTAATATAATCTAACCTAACCCAACCTATCATCTCGGCGGTAATATTTGACAACATTCCAGGCCAGTTGGCCTCTATGTCTCCGTGGGGCATTCATATACATCAATAACGTAATATAACCTAACCTAACTCAACCTAACATCTCGGCGGTAATATTTGACAACATTCCTGGCCAGTTGGCCTCTACGTCTCCGTGGGACCTTCATATACATCAATAACGTAATATAACGAAACCTAAACCAACCTATCATATCGGTGGTAATATTTGACAACATTCCTGGCGATTTGGCCTCTACGTCTCCGTGGGGCCTTCATATACATCAATAACGTAATCTAACCTAACCTAACCCAACCTAACATCTCGGCGGTAATATTTAACAACATTCCTGGCGAGTTGGCCTCTACGCCTCCGTGGGACCTGCATATACATCAATAACGTAATATAACCTAACCCAACCCAACCTAACATCTCGGCGGTAATATTTAACAACATTCCTGGTGAGTTGGCCTCTACGCCTCCGTGGGACCTGCATATACATCAATAACGTAATATTACCTAACTTAACCCAACCTATCATGTCGGCGGAAATATTTGAGAACATTCCTGGCGAGATGGCCTCTATGTCTCCGTGGGGCATTCATATACATCAATAACGTAGTATAACCTAACCTAACCCAACCTAACATCTCGGCGGTAATATTTGACAACATTCCTGGCGATTTGGCCTCTACGTCTCCGTAGGGCCTTCATATACATCAATAACGTAATCTAACCTAACCTAACTCAACCTAACATCTCGGCGGTAATATTTGACAACATTCCTGGCCAGTTGGCCTCTACGTCTCCGTGGGACCTTCATATACATCAATAACGTAATATAACGAAACCTAAACCAACCTATCATATCGGTGGTAATATTTAACAACATTCCTGTCGATGTTGGCCTCTACGTTTCCGTGGGACTTTTATATACATCAATACGTAATTTAACCTAACCTAACCCAACCTATCATATCGGTGGTAATATTTGACAACATTCCTGGCGATTTGGCATCTACGTCTCCGTGGGGCCTTCATATACATCAATAACGTAATATAACGTAACCTAAACCAACCTATCATATCGGTGGTAATATTTGACAATATTCCTGGCGATTTGGCCTCTACGTCTCCGTGGGGCCTTCATATACATCAATAACGTAATCTAACCTAACCTAACCCAACCTAACATCTCGGCGGTAATATTTAACAACATTCCTGGCGAGTTGGCCTCTACGCCTCCGTGGGACCTGCATATACATCAATAACGTAATATAACCTAACCCAACCCAACCTATCATCTCGGCGGAAATATTTGAGAACATTCCTGGCGAGTTGGCCTCTATGTCTCCGTGGGGCATTCATATACATCAATAACGTAGTATAACCTAACCTAACCCAACCTAACATCTCGGCGGTAATATTTGACAACATTCCTGGCGATTTGGCCTCTACGTCTCCGTAGGGCCTTCATATACATCAATAACGTAATCTAACCTAACCTAACCCAACCTAACATCTCGGCGGTAATATTTAACAACATTCCTGGCGAGTTGGCCTCTACGCCTCCGTGGGACCTGCATATACATCAATAACGTAATATAACCTAACCCAAACCAACCTAACATCTCGGCACTAATATTTAACAACATTCCTGGCGAGTTGGCCTCTACGCCTCCGTGGGACCTGCATATACATCAATAACGTAATATTACCTAACCTAACCCAACCTATCATGTCGGCGGAAATATTTGAGAACATTCCTGGCGAGTTGGCCTCTATGTCTCCGTGGGGCATTCATATACATCAATAACGTAGTATAACCTAACCTAACCCAACCTAACATCTCGGCGGTAATATTTGACAACATTCCTGGCGATTTGGCCTCTACGTCTCCGTAGGGCCTTCATATACATCAATAACGTAATCTAACCTAACCTAACCCAACCTAACATCTCGGCGGTAATATTTAACAACATTCCTGGCGAGCTGGCCTCTACGCCTCCGTGGGACCTGCATATACATCCATAACGTAATATAACCTAACCCAACCCAACCTATCATCTCGGCGGAAATATTTGAGAACATTCCTGGCGAGTTGGCCTCTATGTCTCCGTGGGGCATTCATATACATCAATAACGTTGTATAACCTAACCTAACCCAACCTAACATCTCGGCGGTAATATTTGACAACATTCCTGGCGATTTGGCCATTACGCCTTCGTGGGACCTGCATATACATCAATAACGTAATATAACCTAATCCAAACCAACCTAACATCTCGGCACTAATATTTAACAACATTCCTGGCTTGTTGGCCTCTAGGTCTCCGTGGGACCTTCATACACATCAATAACGTAATATAACGTAACCTAAACCAACCTATCATATCGGCGGTAATATTCGAAAACATTCCTGTCGATGTTGGCCTCTACGTTTCCGTGGGTCTTTTATATACATCAATACGTAATTTAACCTAACCTAACCCAAACAATCATATCAGCGGTAATATTTGACAACATTCCTGGCGAGTTGGCCTCTACGTCTCCGTGGGACCTTCATATACATCAATAACGTAATATAACGTAACCTAAACCAACCTATCATATCGGCGGTAATATTTGAAAACATTCCTGTCGATGTTGGCCTCTACGTCTCCGTGGGACCTTCATATACATCAATAACGTAATATAACCTAACCCAACCCAACCTATCATCTCGGCGGAAATATTTGAGAACATTCCTGGCGAGTTGGCCTCTATGTCCCCGTGGGGCATTCATATACATCAATAACGTAGTACAACCTAACCTAACCCAACCTAACATCTCGGCGGTAATATTTAACAACATTCCTGGCGAGTTGGCCTCTACGCCTCCGTGGGACCTGCATATACATCAATAACGTAATATAACGTAACCTAAACCAACCTATCATATCGGCGGTAATATTTGAAAACATTCCTGTCGATGTTGGCCTCTACGTTTCCGTGGGACTTTTATATACATCAATAACGTAATATTACCTAACTTAACCCAACCTATCATGTCGGCGGAAATATTTGAGAACCTTCCTGGCGAGATGGCCTCTATGTCTCCGTGGGGCATTCATATACATCAATAACGTAGTATAACCTAACCTAACCCAACCTAACATCTCGGCGGTAATATTTGACAACATTCCTGGCGATTTGGCCTCTACGTCTCCGTAGGGCCTTCATATACATCAATAACGTAATCTAACCTAACCTAACTCAACCTAACATCTCGGCGGTAATATTTGACAACATTCCTGGCCAGTTGGCCTCTACGTCTCCGTGGGACCTTCATATACATCAATAACGTAATATAACGAAACCTAAACCAACCTATCATATCGGTGGTAATATTTGACAACATTCCTGTCGATGTTGGCCTCTACGTTTCCGTGGGACTTTTATATACATCAATACGTAATTTAACCTAACCTAACCCAACCTATCATATCGGTGGTAATATTTGACAACATTCCTGGCGATTTGGCATCTACGTCTCCGTGGGGCCTTCATATACATCAATAACGTAATATAACGTAACCTAAACCAACCTATCATATCGGTGGTAATATTTGACAATATTCCTGGCGATTTGGCCTCTACGTCTCCGTGGGGCCTTCATATACATCAATAACGTAATCTAACCTAACCTAACCCAACCTAACATCTCGGCGGTAATATTTAACAACATTCCTGGCGAGTTGGCCTCTACGCCTCCGTGGGACCTGCATATACATCAATAACGTAATATAACCTAACCCAACCCAACCTATCATCTCGGCGGAAATATTTGAGAACATTCCTGGCGAGTTGGCCTCTATGTCTCCGTGGGGCATTCATATACATCAATAACGTAGTATAACCTAACCTAACCCAACCTAACATCTCGGCGGTAATATTTGACAACATTCCTGGCGATTTGGCCTCTACGTCTCCGTAGGGCCTTCATATACATCAATAACGTAATCTAACCTAACCTAACCCAACCTAACATCTCGGCGGTAATATTTAACAACATTCCTGGCGAGTTGGCCTCTACGCCTCCGTGGGACCTGCATATACATCAATAACGTAATATAACCTAACCCAAACCAACCTAACATCTCGGCACTAATATTTAACAACATTCCTGGCGAGTTGGCCTCTACGCCTCCGTGGGACCTGCATATACATCAATAACGTAATATTACCTAACCTAACCCAACCTATCATGTCGGCGGAAATATTTGAGAACATTCCTGGCGAGTTGGCCTCTATGTCTCCGTGGGGCATTCATATACATCAATAACGTAGTATAACCTAACCTAACCCAACCTAACATCTCGGCGGTAATATTTGACAACATTCCTGGCGATTTGGCCTCTACGTCTCCGTAGGGCCTTCATATACATCAATAACGTAATCTAACCTAACCTAACCCAACCTAACATCTCGGCGGTAATATTTAACAACATTCCTGGCGAGCTGGCCTCTACGCCTCCGTGGGACCTGCATATACATCCATAACGTAATATAACCTAACCCAACCCAACCTATCATCTCGGCGGAAATATTTGAGAACATTCCTGGCGAGTTGGCCTCTATGTCTCCGTGGGGCATTCATATACATCAATAACGTTGTATAACCTAACCTAACCCAACCTAACATCTCGGCGGTAATATTTGACAACATTCCTGGCGATTTGGCCATTACGCCTTCGTGGGACCTGCATATACATCAATAACGTAATATAACCTAATCCAAACCAACCTAACATCTCGGCACTAATATTTAACAACATTCCTGGCTTGTTGGCCTCTAGGTCTCCGTGGGACCTTCATACACATCAATAACGTAATATAACGTAACCTAAACCAACCTATCATATCGGCGGTAATATTCGAAAACATTCCTGTCGATGTTGGCCTCTACGTTTCCGTGGGTCTTTTATATACATCAATACGTAATTTAACCTAACCTAACCCAAACAATCATATCAGCGGTAATATTTGACAACATTCCTGGCGAGTTGGCCTCTACGTCTCCGTGGGACCTTCATATACATCAATAACGTAATATAACGTAACCTAAACCAACCTATCATATCGGCGGTAATATTTGAAAACATTCCTGTCGATGTTGGCCTCTACGTCTCCGTGGGACCTTCATATACATCAATAACGTAATATAACCTAACCCAACCCAACCTATCATCTCGGCGGAAATATTTGAGAACATTCCTGGCGAGTTGGCCTCTATGTCCCCGTGGGGCATTCATATACATCAATAACGTAGTACAACCTAACCTAACCCAACCTAACATCTCGGCGGTAATATTTAACAACATTCCTGGCGAGTTGGCCTCTACGCCTCCGTGGGACCTGCATATACATCAATAACGTAATATAACGTAACCTAAACCAACCTATCATATCGGCGGTAATATTTGAAAACATTCCTGTCGATGTTGGCCTCTACGTTTCCGTGGGACTTTTATATACATCAATACGTAATTTAACCTAACCTAACCCAACCTATCATATCGGTGGTAATATTTGACAACATTCCTGGCGATTTGGCCTCTACGTCTCCGTGGGGCCTTCATATACATCAATAACGTAATCTAACCTAACCTAACCCAACCTAACATCTCGGCGGTAATATTTAACAACATTCCTGGCGAGTTGGCCTCTACGCCTCCGTGGGACCTGCATATACATCCATAACGTAATATAACCTAACCCAACCCAACCTATCATCTCGGCGGAAATATTTGAGAACATTCCTGGCGAGTTGGCCTCTATGTCTCCGTGGGGCATTCATATACATCAATAACGTTGTATAACCTAACCTAACCCAACCTAACATCTCGGCGGTAATATTTGACAACATTCCTGGCGATTTGGCCTCTACGCCTTCGTGGGACCTGCATATACATCAATAACGTAATATAACCTAATCCAAACCAACCTATCATATCGGCGGTAATAGTTGAAAACATTCCTGTCGATGTTGGCCTCTACGTCTCCGTGGGACCTTCATATACATCAATAACGTAATATTACCTAACCTAACCCAACCTATCATCTCGGCGGAAATATTTGAGAACATTCCTGGCGACTTGGCCTCTATGTCTCCGTGGGGCATTCATATACATCAATAACGTAGTATCAACTAACCTAACCCAACCTAACATCTCGGCGGTAATATTTGACAACATTCCTGGCGATTTGGCCTCTACGTCTCCGTAGGGCCTTCATATACATCAATAACGTAATCTAACTTAACCTAACCCAACCTAACATCTCGGCGGTAATATTTAACAACATTCCTGGCTAGTTGGCCTCTACGCCTCCGTGGGACCTGCATATACATCAATAACGTAATATAACCTAACCCAAACCAACCTAACATCTCGGCACTAATATTTAACAACATTCCTGGCTTGTTGGCCTCTAGGTCTCCGTGGGACCTTCATACACATCAATAACGTAATATAACGTAACCTAAACCAACCTATCATATCGGCGGTAATATTTGAAAACATTCCTGTCGATGTTGGCCTCTACGTTTCCGTGGGTCTTTTATATACATCAATACGTAATTTAACCTAACCTAACCCAAACAATCATATCAGCGGTAATATTTGACAACATTCCTGGCGAGTTGGCCTCTACGTCTCCGTGGGACCTTCATATACATCAATAACGTAATATAACCTAACCCAACCCAACCTAACATCTCGGCGGTAATATTTAACAACATTCCTGGCGAGTTGGCCTCTACGCCTCCGTGGGACCTGCATATACATCAATAACGTAATATAACCTAACCCAAACCAACCTAACATCTCGGCACTAATATTTAACAACATTCCTGGCGAGTTGGCTTCTACGCCTCCGTGGGACCTGCATATACATCAATAACGTAATATTACCTAACCTAACCCAACCTATCATATCGGCGGTAATATTTGAAAACATTCCTGTCGATGTTGGCCTCTACGTTTCCGTGGGACTTTTATATACATCAATACGTAATTTAACCTAACCTAACCCAACCTATCATATCGGTGGTAATATTTGACAACATTCCTGGCGATTTGGCCTCTACGTCTCCGTGGGGCCTTCATATACATCAATAACGTAATCTAACCTAACCTAACCCAACCTAACATCTCGGCGGTAATATTTAACAACATTCCTGGCGAGTTGGCCTCTACGCCTCCGTGGGACCTGCATATACATCCATAACGTAATATAACCTAACCCAAACCAACCTAACATCTCGGCGGAAATATTTGAGAACATTCCTGGCGAGTTGGCCTCTATGTCTCCGTGGGGCATTCATATACATCAATAACGTTGTATAACCTAACCTAACCCAACCTAACATCTCGGCGGTAATATTTGACAACATTCCTGGCGATTTGGCCTCTACGTCTCCGTAGGGCCTGCATATACATCAATAACGTAATATAACCTAACCTAACTCAACCTAACATCTCGGCGGTAATATTTGACAACATTCCTGGCCAGTTGGCCTCTACGTCTCCGTGGGACCTTCATATACATCAATAACGTAATATAACGAAACCTAAACCAACCTATCATATCGGTGGTAATATTTGACAACATTCCTGTCGATGTTGGCCTCTACGTTTCCGTGGGACTTTTATATACATCAATACGTAATTTAACCTAACCTAACCCAACCTATCATATCGGTGGTAATATTTGACAACATTCCTGGCGATTTGGCATCTACGTCTCCGTGGGGCCTTCATATACATCAATAACGTAATATAACGTAACCTAAACCAACCTATCATATCGGTGGTAATATTTGACAATATTCCTGGCGATTTGGCCTCTACGTCTCCGTGGGGCCTTCATATACATCAATAACGTAATCTAACCTAACCTAACCCAACCTAACATCTCGGCGGTAATATTTAACAACATTCCTGGCGAGTTGGCCTCTACGCCTCCGTGGGACCTGCATATACATCAATAACGTAATATAACCTAACCCAACCCAACCTATCATCTCGGCGGAAATATTTGAGAACATTCCTGGCGAGTTGGCCTCTATGTCTCCGTGGGGCATTCATATACATCAATAACGTAGTATAACCTAACCTAACCCAACCTAACATCTCGGCGGTAATATTTGACAACATTCCTGGCGATTTGGCCTCTACGTCTCCGTAGGGCCTTCATATACATCAATAACGTAATCTAACCTAACCTAACCCAACCTAACATCTCGGCGGTAATATTTAACAACATTCCTGGCGAGTTGGCCTCTACGCCTCCGTGGGACCTGCATATACATCAATAACGTAATATAACCTAACCCAAACCAACCTAACATCTCGGCACTAATATTTAACAACATTCCTGGCGAGTTGGCCTCTACGCCTCCGTGGGACCTGCATATACATCAATAACGTAATATTACCTAACCTAACCCAACCTATCATGTCGGCGGAAATATTTGAGAACATTCCTGGCGAGTTGGCCTCTATGTCTCCGTGGGGCATTCATATACATCAATAACGTAGTATAACCTAACCTAACCCAACCTAACATCTCGGCGGTAATATTTGACAACATTCCTGGCGATTTGGCCTCTACGTCTCCGTAGGGCCTTCATATACATCAATAACGTAATCTAACCTAACCTAACCCAACCTAACATCTCGGCGGTAATATTTAACAACATTCCTGGCGAGCTGGCCTCTACGCCTCCGTGGGACCTGCATATACATCCATAACGTAATATAACCTAACCCAACCCAACCTATCATCTCGGCGGAAATATTTGAGAACATTCCTGGCGAGTTGGCCTCTATGTCTCCGTGGGGCATTCATATACATCAATAACGTTGTATAACCTAACCTAACCCAACCTAACATCTCGGCGGTAATATTTGACAACATTCCTGGCGATTTGGCCATTACGCCTTCGTGGGACCTGCATATACATCAATAACGTAATATAACCTAATCCAAACCAACCTAACATCTCGGCACTAATATTTAACAACATTCCTGGCTTGTTGGCCTCTAGGTCTCCGTGGGACCTTCATACACATCAATAACGTAATATAACGTAACCTAAACCAACCTATCATATCGGCGGTAATATTCGAAAACATTCCTGTCGATGTTGGCCTCTACGTTTCCGTGGGTCTTTTATATACATCAATACGTAATTTAACCTAACCTAACCCAAACAATCATATCAGCGGTAATATTTGACAACATTCCTGGCGAGTTGGCCTCTACGTCTCCGTGGGACCTTCATATACATCAATAACGTAATATAACGTAACCTAAACCAACCTATCATATCGGCGGTAATATTTGAAAACATTCCTGTCGATGTTGGCCTCTACGTCTCCGTGGGACCTTCATATACATCAATAACGTAATATAACCTAACCCAACCCAACCTATCATCTCGGCGGAAATATTTGAGAACATTCCTGGCGAGTTGGCCTCTATGTCCCCGTGGGGCATTCATATACATCAATAACGTAGTACAACCTAACCTAACCCAACCTAACATCTCGGCGGTAATATTTAACAACATTCCTGGCGAGTTGGCCTCTACGCCTCCGTGGGACCTGCATATACATCAATAACGTAATATAACGTAACCTAAACCAACCTATCATATCGGCGGTAATATTTGAAAACATTCCTGTCGATGTTGGCCTCTACGTTTCCGTGGGACTTTTATATACATCAATACGTAATTTAACCTAACCTAACCCAACCTATCATATCGGTGGTAATATTTGACAACATTCCTGGCGATTTGGCCTCTACGTCTCCGTGGGGCCTTCATATACATCAATAACGTAATCTAACCTAACCTAACCCAACCTAACATCTCGGCGGTAATATTTAACAACATTCCTGGCGAGTTGGCCTCTACGCCTCCGTGGGACCTGCATATACATCCATAACGTAATATAACCTAACCCAACCCAACCTATCATCTCGGCGGAAATATTTGAGAACATTCCTGGCGAGTTGGCCTCTATGTCTCCGTGGGGCATTCATAAACATCAATAACGTTGTATAACCTAACCTAACCCAACCTAACATCTCGGCGGTAATATTTGACAACATTCCTGGCGATTTGGCCTCTACGCCTTCGTGGGACCTGCATATACATCAATAACGTAATATAACCTAATCCAAACCAACCTATCATATCGGCGGTAATAGTTGAAAACATTCCTGTCGATGTTGGCCTCTACGTCTCCGTGGGACCTTCATATACATCAATAACGTAATATTACCTAACCTAACCCAACCTATCATCTCGGCGGAAATATTTGAGAACATTCCTGGCGACTTGGCCTCTATGTCTCCGTGGGGCATTCATATACATCAATAACGTAGTATCAACTAACCTAACCCAACCTAACATCTCGGCGGTAATATTTGACAACATTCCTGGCGATTTGGCCTCTACGTCTCCGTAGGGCCTTCATATACATCAATAACGTAATCTAACTTAACCTAACCCAACCTAACATCTCGGCGGTAATATTTAACAACATTCCTGGCTAGTTGGCCTCTACGCCTCCGTGGGACCTGCATATACATCAATAACGTAATATAACCTAACCCAAACCAACCTAACATCTCGGCACTAATATTTAACAACATTCCTGGCTTGTTGGCCTCTAGGTCTCCGTGGGACCTTCATACACATCAATAACGTAATATAACGTAACCTAAACCAACCTATCATATCGGCGGTAATATTTGAAAACATTCCTGTCGATGTTGGCCTCTACGTTTCCGTGGGTCTTTTATATACATCAATACGTAATTTAACCTAACCTAACCCAAACAATCATATCAGCGGTAATATTTGACAACATTCCTGGCGAGTTGGCCTCTACGTCTCCGTGGGACCTTCATATACATCAATAACGTAATATAACCTAACCCAACCCAACCTAACATCTCGGCGGTAATATTTAACAACATTCCTGGCGAGTTGGCCTCTACGCCTCCGTGGGACCTGCATATACATCAATAACGTAATATAACCTAACCCAAACCAACCTAACATCTCGGCACTAATATTTAACAACATTCCTGGCGAGTTGGCCTCTACGCCTCCGTGGGACCTGCATATACATCAATAACGTAATATTACCTAACCTAACCCAACCTATCATGTCGGCGGAAATATTTGAGAACATTCCTGGCGAGTTGGCCTCTATGTCTCCGTGGGGCATTCATATACATCAATAACGTTGTATAACCTAACCTAACCCAACCTAACATCTCGGCGGTAATATTTGACAACATTCCTGGCGATTTGGCCTCTACGTCTCCGTAGGGCCTTCATATACATCAATAACGTAATCTAACCTAACCTAACCCAACCTAACATCTCGGCGGTAATATTTAACAACATTCCTGGCGAGTTGGCCTCTACGCCTCCGTGGGACCTGCATATACATCAATAACGTAATATAACCTAACCCAAACCAACCTAACATCTCGGCACTAATATTTAACAACATTCCTGGCGAGTTGGCCTCTACGCCTCCGTGGGACCTGCATATACATCAATAACGTAATATTACCTAACCTAACCCAACCTATCATGTCGGCGGAAATATTTGAGAACATTCCTGGCGAGTTGGCCTCTATGTCTCCGTGGGGCATTCATATACATCAATAACGTAGTATAACCTAACCTAACCCAACCTAACATCTCGGCGGTAATATTTGACAACATTCCTGGCGATTTGGCCTCTACGTCTCCGTAGGGCCTTCATATACATCAATAACGTAATCTAACCTAACCTAACCCAACCTAACATCTCGGCGGTAATATTTAACAACATTCCTGGCGAGTTGGCCTCTACGCCTCCGTGGGACTTTTATATACATCAATACGTAATTTAACCTAACCTAACCCAACCTATCATATCGGTGGTAATATTTGACAACATTCCTGGCGATTTGGCCTCTACGTCTCCGTGGGGCCTTCATATACATCAATAACGTAATCTAACCTAACCTAACCCAACCTAACATCTCGGCGGTAATATTTAACAACATTCCTGGCGAGTTGGCCTCTACGCCTCCGTGGGACCTGCATATACATCCATAACGTAATATAACCTAACCCAACCCAACCTATCATCTCGGCGGAAATATTTGAGAACATTCCTGGCGAGTTGGCCTCTATGTCTCCGTGGGGCATTCATATACATCAATAACGTTGTATAACCTAACCTAACCCAACCTAACATCTCGGCGGTAATATTTGACAACATTCCTGGCGATTTGGCCTCTACGCCTTCGTGGGACCTGCATATACATCAATAACGTAATATAACCTAATCCAAACCAACCTAACATCTCGGCACTAATATTTAACAACATTCCTGGCTTGTTGGCCTCTAGGTCTCCGTGGGACCTTCATACACATCAATAACGTAATATAACGTAACCTAAACCAACCTATCATATCGGCGGTAATATTCGAAAACATTCCTGTCGATGTTGGCCTCTACGTTTCCGTGGGTCTTTTATATACATCAATACGTAATTTAACCTAACCTAACCCAAACAATCATATCAGCGGTAATATTTGACAACATTCCTGGCGAGTTGGCCTCTACGTCTCCGTGGGACCTTCATATACATCAATAACGTAATATAACGTAACCTAAACCAACCTATCATATCGGCGGTAATATTTGAAAACATTCCTGTCGATGTTGGCCTCTACGTCTCCGTGGGACCTTCATATACATCAATAACGTAATATAACCTAACCCAACCCAACCTATCATCTCGGCGGAAATATTTGAGAACATTCCTGGCGAGTTGGCCTCTATGTCCCCGTGGGGCATTCATATACATCAATAACGTAGTATAACCTAACCTAACCCAACCTAACATCTCGGCGGTAATATTTAACAACATTCCTGGCGAGTTGGCCTCTACGCCTCCGTGGGACCTGCATATACATCAATAACGTAATATAACCTAACCCAAACCAACCTAACATCTCGGCACTAATATTCAACAACATTCCTGGCGAGTTGGCCTCTACGCCTCCGTGGGACCTGCATATACATCAATAACGTAATATTACCTAACCTAACCCAACCTATCATGTCGGCGGAAATATTTGAGAACATTCCTGGCGAGTTGGCCTCTATGTCTCCGTGGGGCATTCATATACATCAATAACGTAGTATAACCTAACCTAACCCAACCTAACATCTCGGCGGTAATATTTGACAACATTCCTGGCGATTTGGCCTCTACGTCTCCGTAGGGCCTTCATATACATCAATAACGTAATCTAACCTAACCTAACCCAACCTAACATCTCGGCGGTAATATTTAACAACATTCCTGGCGAGTTGGCCTCTACGCCTCCGTGGGACCTGCATATACATCAATAACGTAATATAACCTAACCCAAACCAACCTAACATCTCGGCACTAATATTTAACAACATTCCTGGCGAGTTGGCCTCTACGCCTCCTTGGGACCTGCATATACATCAATAACGTAATATAACCTAACCCAACCCAACCTAACATCTCGGCGGTAATATTTTACAACATTCCTGCCGAGTTGGCCTCTATGTCTCCGTGGGGCATTCATATACATCAATAACGTAATATAACCTAACCTAAACCAACCTATCATCTCGGCGGTAATATTTGACAACAGTCCTGGCCAGTTGGACTCTACGTCTCCGTGGGACCTTCATATACATCAATAACGTAATATATCGTAACCTAAACCAACCTATCATATCGGCGGTAATATTTGAAAACATTCCTGTCGATGTTGGCCTCTACGTTTCCGTGGGACTTTTATATACATCAATACGTAATTTAACCTAACCTAACCCAACCTATCATATCGGTGGTAATATTTGACAACATTCCTGGCGATTTGGCCTCTTCGTCTCCGTGGGGCCTTCATATACATCAATAACGTAATCTAACCTAACCTAACCCAACCTAACATCTCGGCGGTAATATTTAACAACATTCCTGGCGAGTTGGCCTCTACGCCTCCGTGGGACCTGCATATACATCCATAACGTAATATAACCTAACCCAACCCAACCTATCATCTCGGCGGAAATATTTGAGAACATTCCTGGCGAGTTGGCCTCTATGTCTCCGTGGGGCATTCATATACATCAATAACGTTGTATAACCTAACCTAACCCAACCTAACATCTCGGCGGTAATATTTGACAACATTCCTGGCGATTTGGCCTCTACGCCTTCGTGGGACCTGCATATACATCAATAACGTAATATAACCTAATCCAAACCAACCTAACATCTCGGCACTAATATTTAACAACATTCCTGGCTTGTTGGCCTCTAGGTCTCCGTGGGACCTTCATACACATCAATAACGTAATATAACGTAACCTAAACCAACCTATTATATCGGCGGTAATATTCAAAAACATTCCTGTCGATGTTGGCCTCTACGTTTCCGTGGGTCTTTTATATACATCAATACGTAATTTAACCTAACCTAACCCAAACAATCATATCAGCGGTAATATTTGACAACATTCCTGGCGAGTTGGCCTCTACGTCTCCGTGGGACCTTCATATACATCAATAACGTAATATAACGTAACCTAAACCAACCTATCATATCGGCGGTAATATTTGAAAACATTCCTGTCGATGTTGGCCTCTACGTCTCCGTGGGACCTTCATATACATCAATAACGTAATATAACCTAACCCAACCCAACCTATCATCTCGGCGGAAATATTTGAGAACATTCCTGGCGAGTTGGCCTCTATGTCCCCGTGGGGCATTCATATACATCAATAACGTAGTATAACCTAACCTAACCCAACCTAACATCTCGGCGGTAATATTTAACAACATTCCTGGCGAGTTGGCCTCTACGCCTCCGTGGGACCTGCATATACATCAATAACGTAATATAACCTAACCCAAACCAACCTAACATCTCGGCACTAATATTTAACAACATTCCTGGCGAGTTGGCCTCTACGCCTCCGTGGGACCTGCATATACATCAATAACGTAATATTACCTAACCTAACCCAACCTATCATGTCGGCGGAAATATTTGAGAACATTCCTGGCGAGTTGGCCTCTATGTCTCCGTGGGGCATTCATATACATCAATAACGTAGTATAACCTAACCTAACCCAACCTAACATCTCGGCGGTAATATTTGACAACATTCCTGGCGATTTGGCCTCTACGTCTCCGTAGGGCCTTCATATACATCAATAACGTAATCTAACCTAACCTAACCCAACCTAACATCTCGGCGGTAATATTTAACAACATTCCTGGCGAGTTGGCCTCTACGCCTCCGTGGGACCTGCATATACATCAATAACGTAATATAACCTAACCCAAACCAACCTAACATCTCGGCACTAATATTTAACAACATTCCTGGCGAGTTGGCCTCTACGCCTCCTTGGGACCTGCATATACATCAATAACGTAATATAACCTAACCCAACCCAACCTAACATCTCGGCGGTAATATTTTACAACATTCCTGCCGAGTTGGCCTCTATGTCTCCGTGGGGCATTCATATACATCAATAACGTAATATAACCTAACCTAAACCAACCTATCATCTCGGCGGTAATATTTGACAACAGTCCTGGCCAGTTGGACTCTACGTCTCCGTGGGACCTTCATATACATCAATAACGTAATATATCGTAACCTAAACCAACCTATCATATCGGCGGTAATATTTGAAAACATTCCTGTCGATGTTGGCCTCTACGTTTCCGTGGGACTTTTATATACATCAATACGTAATTTAACCTAACCTAACCCAACCTATCATATCGGTGGTAATATTTGACAACATTCCTGGCGATTTGGCCTCTACGTCTCCGTGGGGCCTTCATATACATCAATAACGTAATCTAACCTAACCTAACCCAACCTAACATCTCGGCGGTAATATTTAACAACATTCCTGGCGATTTGGCCTCTACGCCTCCGTGGGACCTGCATATACATCCATAACGTAATATAACCTAACCCAACCCAACCTATCATCTCGGCGGAAATATTTGAGAACATTCCTGGCGAGTTGGCCTCTATGTCTCCGTGGGGCATTCATATACATCAATAACGTTGTATAACCTAACCTAACCCAACCTAACATCTCGGCGGTAATATTTGACAACATTCCTGGCGATTTGGCCTCTACGCCTTCGTGGGACCTGCATATACATCAATAACGTAATATAACCTAATCCAAACCAACCTAACATCTCGGCACTAATATTTAACAACATTCCTGGCTTGTTGGCCTCTAGGTCTCCGTGGGACCTTCATACACATCAATAACGTAATATAACGTAACCTAAACCAACCTATCATATCGGCGGTAATATTCGAAAACATTCCTGTCGATGTTGGCCTCTACGTTTCCGTGGGTCTTTTATATACATCAATACGTAATTTAACCTAACCTAACCCAAACAATCATATCAGCGGTAATATTTGACAACATTCCTGGCGAGTTGGCCTCTACGTCTCCGTGGGACCTTCATATACATCAATAACGTAATATAACGTAACCTAAACCAACCTATCATATCGGCGGTAATATTTGAAAACATTCCTGTCGATGTTGGCCTCTACGTTTCCGTGGGACTTTTATATACATCAATACGTAATTTAACCTAACCTAACCCAACCTATCATATCGGTGGTAATATTTGACAACATTCCTGGCGATTTGGCCTCTACGTCTCCGTGGGGCCTTCATATACATCAATAACGTAATCTAACCTAACCTAATCCAACCTAACATCTCGGCGGTAATATTTAACAACATTCCTGGCGAGTTGGCCTCTACGCCTCCGTGGGACCTGCATATACATCCATAACGTAATATAACCTAACCCAACCCAACCTATCATCTCGGCGGAAATATTTGAGAACATTCCTGGCGAGTTGGCCTCTATGTCTCCGTGGGGCATTCATATACATCAATAACGTTGTATAACCTAACCTAACCCAACCTAACATCTCGGCGGTAATATTTGACAACATTCCTGGCGATTTGGCCTCTACGCCTTAGTGGGACCTGCATATACATCAATAACGTAATATAACCTAATCCAAACCAACCTAACATCTCGGCACTAATATTTAACAACATTCCTGGCTTGTTGGCCTCTAGGTCTCCGTGGGACCTTCATACACATCAATAACGTAATATAACGTAACCTAAACCAACCTATCATATCGGCGGTAATATTCGAAAACATTCCTGTCGATGTTGGCCTCTACGTTTCCGTGGGTCTTTTATATACATCAATACGTAATTTAACCTAACCTAACCCAAACAATCATATCAGCGGTAATATTTGACAACATTCCTGGCGAGTTGGCCTCTACGTCTCCGTGGGACCTTCATATACATCAATAACGTAATATAACGTAACCTAAACCAACCTATCATATCGGCGGTAATATTTGAAAACATTCCTGTCGATGTTGGCCTCTACGTCTCCGTGGGACCTTCATATACATCAATAACGTAATATAACCTAACCCAACCCAACCTATCATCTCGGCGGAAATATTTGAGAACATTCCTGGCGAGTTGGCCTCTATGTCCCCGTGGGGCATTCATATACATCAATAACGTAGTATAACCTAACCTAGCCCAACCTAACATCTCGGCGGTAATATTTAACAACATTCCTGGCGAGTTGGCCTCTACGCCTCCGTGGGACCTGCATATACATCAATAACGTAATATAACCTAACCCAACCCAACCTAACATCTCGGCGGTAATATTTAACAACATTCCTGGCGAGTTGGCCTCTACGCCTCCGTGGGACCTGCATATACATCAATAACGTAATATTACCTAACCTAACCCAACCTATCATGTCGGCGGAAATATTTGAGAACATTCCTGGCGAGTTGGCCTCTACGCCTCCGTGGGACCTGCATATACATCAATAACGTAATATAACCTAACCCAACCCAACCTAACATCTCGGCGGTAATATTTAACAACATTCCTGGCGAGTTGGCCTCTACGCCTCCGTGGGACCTGCATATACATCAATAACGTAATATTACCTAACCTAACCCAACCTATCATGTCGGCGGAAATATTTGAGAACATTCCTGGCGAGTTGGCCTCTATGTCTCCGTGGGGCATTCATATACATCAATAACGTAGTATAACCTAACCTAACCCAACCTAACATCTCGGCGGTAATATTTGACAACATTCCTGGCGATTTGGCCTCTACGTCTCCGTAGGGCCTTCATATACATCAATAACGTAATCTAACCTAACCTAACCCAACCTAACATCTCGGCGGTAATATTTAACAACATTCCTGGCGAGTTGGCCTCTACGCCTCCGTGGGACCTGCATATACATCAATAGCGTAATATAACCTAACCCAAACCAACCTAACATCTCGGCACTAATATTCAACAACATTCCTGGCGAGTTGGCCTCTACGCCTCCGTGGGACCTGCATATACATCAATAACGTAATATTACCTAACCTAACCCAACCTATCATGTCGGCGGAAATATTTGAGAACATTCCTGGCGAGTTGGCCTCTATGTCTCCGTGGGGCATTCATATACATCAATAACGTAGTATAACCTAACCTAACCCAACCTAACATCTCGGCGGTAATATTTGACAACATTCCTGGCGATTTGGCCTCTACGTCTCCGTAGGGCCTTCATATACATCAATAACGTAATCTAACCTAACCTAACCCAACCTAACATCTCGGCGGTAATATTTAACAACATTCCTGGCGAGTTGGCCTCTACGCCTCCGTGGGACCTGCATATACATCAATAACGTAATATAACCTAACCCAAACCAACCTAACATCTCGGCACTAATATTTAACAACATTCCTGGCGAGTTGGCCTCTACGCCTCCTTGGGACCTGCATATACATCAATAACGTAATATAACCTAACCCAACCCAACCTAACATCTCGGCGGTAATATTTTACAACATTCCTGCCGAGTTGGCCTCTATGTCTCCGTGGGGCATTCATATACATCAATAACGTAATATAACCTAACCTAAACCAACCTATCATCTCGGCGGTAATATTTGACAACAGTCCTGGCCAGTTGGACTCTACGTCTCCGTGGGACCTTCATATACATCAATAACGTAATATATCGTAACCTAAACCAACCTATCATATCGGCGGTAATATTTGAAAACATTCCTGTCGATGTTGGCCTCTACGTTTCCGTGGGACTTTTATATACATCAATACGTAATTTAACCTAACCTAACCCAACCTATCATATCGGTGGTAATATTTGACAACATTCCTGGCGATTTGGCCTCTACGTCTCCGTGGGGCCTTCATATACATCAATAACGTAATCTAACCTAACCTAACCCAACCTAACATCTCGGCGGTAATATTTAACAACATTCCTGGCGAGTTGGCCTCTACGCCTCCGTGGGACCTGCATATACATCCATAACGTAATATAACCTAACCCAACCCAACCTATCATCTCGGCGGAAATATTTGAGAACATTCCTGGCGAGTTGGACTCTATGTCTCCGTGGGGCATTCATATACATCAATAACGTTGTATAACCTAACCTAACCCAACCTAACATCTCGGCGGTAATATTTGACAACATTCCTGGCGATTTGGCCTCTACGCCTTCGTGGGACCTGCATATACATCAATAACGTAATATAACCTAATCCAAACCAACCTAACATCTCGGCACTAATATTTAACAACATTCCTGGCTTGTTGGCCTCTAGGTCTCCGTGGGACCTTCATACACATCAATAACGTAATATAACGTAACCTAAACCAACCTATCATATCGGCGGTAATATTCAAAAACATTCCTGTCGATGTTGGCCTCTACGTTTCCGTGGGTCTTTTATATACATCAATACGTAATTTAACCTAACCTAACCCAAACAATCATATCAGCGGTAATATTTGACAACATTCCTGGCGAGTTGGCCTCTACGTCTCCGTGGGACCTTCATATACATCAATAACGTAATATAACGTAACCTAAACCAACCTATCATATCGGCGGTAATATTTGAAAACATTCCTGTCGATGTTGGCCTCTACGTCTCCGTGGGACCTTCATATACATCAATAACGTAATATAACCTAACCCAACCCAACCTATCATCTCGGCGGAAATATTTGAGAACATTCCTGGCGAGTTGGCCTCTATGTCCCCGTGGGGCATTCATATACATCAATAACGTAGTATAACCTAACCTAACCCAACCTAACATCTCGGCGGTAATATTTAACAACATTCCTGGCGAGTTGGCCTCTACGCCTCCGTGGGACCTGCATATACATCAATAACGTAATATAACCTAACCCAAACCAACCTAACATCTCGGCACTAATATTTAACAACATTCCTGGCGAGTTGGCCTCTACGCCTCCGTGGGACCTGCATATACATCAATAACGTAATATTACCTAACCTAACCCAACCTATCATGTCGGCGGAAATATTTGAGAACATTCCTGGCGAGTTGGCCTCTATGTCTCCGTGGGGCATTCATATACATCAATAACGTAGTATAACCTAACCTAACCCAACCTAACATCTCGGCGGTAATATTTGACAACATTCCTGGCGATTTGGCCTCTACGTCTCCGTAGGGCCTTCATATACATCAATAACGTAATCTAACCTAACCTAACCCAACCTAACATCTCGGCGGTAATATTTAACAACATTCCTGGCGAGTTGGCCTCTACGCCTCCGTGGGACCTGCATATACATCAATAACGTAATATAACCTAACCCAAACCAACCTAACATCTCGGCACTAATATTTAACAACATTCCTGGCGAGTTGGCCTCTACGCCTCCTTGGGACCTGCATATACATCAATAACGTAATATAACCTAACCCAACCCAACCTAACATCTCGGCGGTAATATTTTACAACATTCCTGCCGAGTTGGCCTCTATGTCTCCGTGGGGCATTCATATACATCAATAACGTAATATAACCTAACCTAAACCAACCTATCATCTCGGCGGTAATATTTGACAACAGTCCTGGCCAGTTGGACTCTACGTCTCCGTGGGACCTTCATATACATCAATAACGTAATATATCGTAACCTAAACCAACCTATCATATCGGCGGTAATATTTGAAAACATTCCTGTCGATGTTGGCCTCTACGTTTCCGTGGGACTTTTATATACATCAATACGTAATTTAACCTAACCTAACCCAACCTATCATATCGGTGGTAATATTTGACAACATTCCTGGCGATTTGGCCTCTACGTCTCCGTGGGGCCTTCATATACATCAATAACGTAATCTAACCTAACCTAACCCAACCTAACATCTCGGCGGTAATATTTAACAACATTCCTGGCGATTTGGCCTCTACGCCTCCGTGGGACATGCATATACATCCATAACGTAATATAACCTAACCCAACCCAACCTATCATCTCGGCGGAAATATTTGAGAACATTCCTGGCGAGTTGGCCTCTATGTCTCCGTGGGGCATTCATATACATCAATAACGTTGTATAACCTAACCTAACCCAACCTAACATCTCGGCGGTAATATTTGACAACATTCCTGGCGATTTGGCCTCTACGCCTTCGTGGGACCTGCATATACATCAATAACGTAATATAACCTAATCCAAACCAACCTAACATCTCGGCACTAATATTTAACAACATTCCTGGCTTGTTGGCCTCTAGGTCTCCGTGGGACCTTCATACACATCAATAACGTAATATAACGTAACCTAAACCAACCTATCATATCGGCGGTAATATTCGAAAACATTCCTGTCGATGTTGGCCTCTACGTTTCCGTGGGTCTTTTATATACATCAATACGTAATTTAACCTAACCTAACCCAAACAATCATATCAGCGGTAATATTTGACAACATTCCTGGCGAGTTGGCCTCTACGTCTCCGTGGGACCTTCATATACATCAATAACGTAATATAACGTAACCTAAACCAACCTATCATATCGGCGGTAATATTTGAAAACATTCCTGTCGATGTTGGCCTCTACGTCTCCGTGGGACCTTCATATACATCAATAACGTAATATAACCTAACCCAACCCAACCTATCATCTCGGCGGAAATATTTGAGAACATTCCTGGCGAGTTGGCCTCTATGTCCCCGTGGGGCATTCATATACATCAATAACGTAGTATAACCTAACCTAACCCAACCTAACATCTCGGCGGTAATATTTAACAACATTCCTGGCGAGTTGGCCTCTACGCCTCCGTGGGACCTGCATATACATCAATAACGTAATATAACCTAACCCAACCCAACCTAACATCTCGGCGGTAATATTTAACAACATTCCTGGCGAGTTGGCCTCTACGCCTCCGTGGGACCTGCATATACATCAATAACGTAATATTACCTAACCTAACCCAACCTATCATGTCGGCGGAAATATTTGAGAACATTCCTGGCGAGTTGGCCTCTACGCCTCCGTGGGACCTGCATATACATCAATAACGTAATATAACCTAACCCAACCCAACCTAACATCTCGGCGGTAATATTTAACAACATTCCTGGCGAGTTGGCCTCTACGCCTCCGTGGGACCTGCATATACATCAATAACGTAATATTACCTAACCTAACCCAACCTATCATGTCGGCGGAAATATTTGAGAACATTCCTGGCGAGTTGGCCTCTATGTCTCCGTGGGGCATTCATATACATCAATAACGTAGTATAACCTAACCTAACCCAACCTAACATCTCGGCGGTAATATTTGACAACATTCCTGGCGATTTGGCCTCTACGTCTCCGTAGGGCCTTCATATACATCAATAACGTAATCTAACCTAACCTAACCCAACCTAACATCTCGGCGGTAATATTTAACAACATTCCTGGCGAGTTGGCCTCTACGCCTCCGTGGGACCTGCATATACATCAATAACGTAATATAACCTAACCCAAACCAACCTAACATCTCGGCACTAATATTTAACAACATTCCTGGCGAGTTGGCCTCTACGCCTCCTTGGGACCTGCATATACATCAATAACGTAATATAACCTAACCCAACCCAACCTAACATCTCGGCGGTAATATTTTACAACATTCCTGCCGAGTTGGCCTCTATGTCTCCGTGGGGCATTCATATACATCAATAACGTAATATAACCTAACCTAAACCAACCTATCATCTCGGCGGTAATATTTGACAACAGTCCTGGCCAGTTGGACTCTACGTCTCCGTGGGACCTTCATATACATCAATAACGTAATATATCGTAACCTAAACCAACCTATCATATCGGCGGTAATATTTGAAAACATTCCTGTCGATGTTGGCCTCTACGTTTCCGTGGGACTTTTATATACATCAATACGTAATTTAACCTAACCTAACCCAACCTATCATATCGGTGGTAATATTTGACAACATTCCTGGCGATTTGGCCTCTACGTCTCCGTGGGGCCTTCATATACATCAATAACGTAATCTAACCTAACCTAACCCAACCTAACATCTCGGCGGTAATATTTAACAACATTCCTGGCGAGTTGGCCTCTACGCCTCCGTGGGACCTGCATATACATCCATAACGTAATATAACCTAACCCAACCCAACCTATCATCTCGGCGGAAATATTTGAGAACATTCCTGGCGAGTTGGCCTCTATGTCTCCGTGGGGCATTCATATACATCAATAACGTTGTATAACCTAACCTAACCCAACCTAACATCTCGGCGGTAATATTTGACAACATTCCTGGCGATTTGGCCTCTACGCCTTCGTGGGACCTGCATATACATCAATAACGTAATATAACCTAATCCAAACCAACCTAACATCTCGGCACTAATATTTAACAACATTCCTGGCTTGTTGGCCTCTAGGTCTCCGTGGGACCTTCATACACATCAATAACGTAATATAACGTAACCTAAACCAACCTATCATATCGGCGGTAATATTCAAAAATATTCCTGTCGATGTTGGCCTCTACGTTTCCGTGGGTCTTTTATATACATCAATACGTAATTTAACCTAACCTAACCCAAACAATCATATCAGCGGTAATATTTGACAACATTCCTGGCGAGTTGGCCTCTACGTCTCCGTGGGACCTTCATATACATCAATAACGTAATATAACGTAACCTAAACCAACCTATCATATCGGCGGTAATATTTGAAAACATTCCTGGCGAGTTGGCCTCTACGCCTCCGTGGGACCTGCATATACATCAATAACGTAATATAACCTAACCCAACCCAACCTAACATCTCGGCGGTAATATTTAACAACATTCCTGGCGAGTTGGCCTCTACGCCTCCGTGGGACCTGCATATACATCAATAACGTAATATTACCTAACCTAAACCAACCTATCATATCGGCGGTAATATTCGAAAACATTCCTGTCGATGTTGGCCTCTACGTTTCCGTGGGTCTTTTATATACATCAATACGTAATTTAACCTAACCTAACCCAAACAATCATATCAGCGGTAATATTTGACAACATTCCTGGCGAGTTGGCCTCTACGTCTCCGTGGGACCTTCATATACATCAATAACGTAATATAACGTAACCTAAACCAACCTATCATATCGGCGGTAATATTTGAAAACATTCCTGTCGATGTTGGCCTCTACGTCTCCGTGGGACCTTCATATACATCAATAACGTAATATAACCTAACCCAACCCAACCTATCATCTCGGCGGAAATATTTGAGAACATTCCTGGCGAGTTGGCCTCTATGTCCCCGTGGGGCATTCATATACATCAATAACGTAGTATAACCTAACCTAACCCAACCTAACATCTCGGCGGTAATATTTAACAACATTCCTGGCGAGTTGGCCTCTACGCCTCCGTGGGACCTGCATATACATCAATAACGTAATATAACCTAACCCAACCCAACCTAACATCTCGGCGGTAATATTTAACAACATTCCTGGCGAGTTGGCCTCTACGCCTCCGTGGGACCTGCATATACATCAATAACGTAATATTACCTAACCTAACCCAACCTATCATGTCGGCGGAAATATTTGAGAACATTCCTGGCGAGTTGGCCTCTACGCCTCCGTGGGACCTGCATATACATCAATAACGTAATATAACCTAACCCAACCCAACCTAACATCTCGGCGGTAATATTTAACAACATTCCTGGCGAGTTGGCCTCTACGCCTCCGTGGGACCTGCATATACATCAATAACGTAATATTACCTAACCTAACCCAACCTATCATGTCGGCGGAAATATTTGAGAACATTCCTGGCGAGTTGGCCTCTATGTCTCCGTGGGGCATTCATATACATCAATAACGTAGTATAACCTAACCTAACCCAACCTAACATCTCGGCGGTAATATTTGACAACATTCCTGGCGATTTGGCCTCTACGTCTCCGTAGGGCCTTCATATACATCAATAACGTAATCTAACCTAACCTAACCCAACCTAACATCTCGGCGGTAATATTTAACAACATTCCTGGCGAGTTGGCCTCTACGCCTCCGTGGGACCTGCATATACATCAATAACGTAATATAACCTAACCCAAACCAACCTAACATCTCGGCACTAATATTTAACAACATTCCTGGCGAGTTGGCCTCTACGCCTCCTTGGGACCTGCATATACATCAATAACGTAATATAACCTAACCCAACCCAACCTAACATCTCGGCGGTAATATTTTACAACATTCCTGCCGAGTTGGCCTCTATGTCTCCGTGGGGCATTCATATACATCAATAACGTAATATAACCTAACCTAAACCAACCTATCATCTCGGCGGTAATATTTGACAACAGTCCTGGCCAGTTGGACTCTACGTCTCCGTGGGACCTTCATATACATCAATAACGTAATATATCGTAACCTAAACCAACCTATCATATCGGCGGTAATATTTGAAAACATTCCTGTCGATGTTGGCCTCTACGTTTCCGTGGGACTTTTATATACATCAATACGTAATTTAACCTAACCTAACCCAACCTATCATATCGGTGGTAATATTTGACAACATTCCTGGCGATTTGGCCTCTACGTCTCCGTGGGGCCTTCATATACATCAATAACGTAATCTAACCTAACCTAACCCAACCTAACATCTCGGCGGTAATATTTAACAACATTCCTGGCGAGTTGGCCTCTACGCCTCCGTGGGACCTGCATATACATCCATAACGTAATATAACCTAACCCAACCCAACCTATCATCTCGGCGGAAATATTTGAGAACATTCCTGGCGAGTTGGCCTCTATGTCTCCGTGGGGCATTCATATACATCAATAACGTTGTATAACCTAACCTAACCCAACCTAACATCTCGGCGGTAATATTTGACAACATTCCTGGCGATTTGGCCTCTACGCCTTCGTGGGACCTGCATATACATCAATAACGTAATATAACCTAATCCAAACCAACCTAACATCTCGGCACTAATATTTAACAACATTCCTGGCTTGTTGGCCTCTAGGTCTCCGTGGGACCTTCATACACATCAATAACGTAATATAACGTAACCTAAACCAACCTATCATATCGGCGGTAATATTCAAAAATATTCCTGTCGATGTTGGCCTCTACGTTTCCGTGGGTCTTTTATATACATCAATACGTAATTTAACCTAACCTAACCCAAACAATCATATCAGCGGTAATATTTGACAACATTCCTGGCGAGTTGGCCTCTACGTCTCCGTGGGACCTTCATATACATCAATAACGTAATATAACGTAACCTAAACCAACCTATCATATCGGCGGTAATATTTGAAAACATTCCTGGCGAGTTGGCCTCTACGCCTCCGTGGGACCTGCATATACATCAATAACGTAATATAACCTAACCCAACCCAACCTAACATCTCGGCGGTAATATTTAACAACATTCCTGGCGAGTTGGCCTCTACGCCTCCGTGGGACCTGCATATACATCAATAACGTAATATTACCTAACCTAACCCAACCTATCATGTCGGCGGAAATATTTGAGAACATTCCTGGCGAGTTGGCCTCTACGCCTCCGTGGGACCTGCATATACATCAATAACGTAATATAACCTAACCCAACCCAACCTAACATCTCGGCGGTAATATTTAACAACATTCCTGGCGAGTTGGCCTCTACGCCTCCGTGGGACCTGCATATACATCAATAACGTAATATTACCTAACCTAACCCAACCTATCATGTCGGCGGAAATATTTGAGAACATTCCTGGCGAGTTGGCCTCTATGTCTCCGTGGGGCATTCATATACATCAATAACGTAGTATAACCTAACCTAACCCAACCTAACATCTCGGCGGTAATATTTGACAACATTCCTGGCGATTTGGCCTCTACGTCTCCGTAGGGCCTTCATATACATCAATAACGTAATCTAACCTAACCTAACCCAACCTAACATCTCGGCGGTAATATTTAACAACATTCCTGGCGAGTTGGCCTCTACGCCTCCGTGGGACCTGCATATACATCAATAACGTAATATAACCTAACCCAAACCAACCTAACATCTCGGCACTAATATTTAACAACATTCCTGGCGAGTTGGCCTCTACGCCTCCTTGGGACCTGCATATACATCAATAACGTAATATAACCTAACCCAACCCAACCTAACATCTCGGCGGTAATATTTTACAACATTCCTGCCGAGTTGGCCTCTATGTCTCCGTGGGGCATTCATATACATCAATAACGTAATATAACCTAACCTAAACCAACCTATCATCTCGGCGGTAATATTTGACAACAGTCCTGGCCAGTTGGACTCTACGTCTCCGTGGGACCTTCATATACATCAATAACGTAATATATCGTAACCTAAACCAACCTATCATATCGGCGGTAATATTTGAAAACATTCCTGTCGATGTTGGCCTCTACGTTTCCGTGGGACTTTTATATACATCAATACGTAATTTAACCTAACCTAACCCAACCTATCATATCGGTGGTAATATTTGACAACATTCCTGGCGATTTGGCCTCTACGTCTCCGTGGGGCCTTCATATACATCAATAACGTAATCTAACCTAACCTAACCCAACCTAACATCTCGGCGGTAATATTTAACAACATTCCTGGCGAGTTGGCCTCTACGCCTCCGTGGGACCTGCATATACATCCATAACGTAATATAACCTAACCCAACCCAACCTATCATCTCGGCGGAAATATTTGAGAACATTCCTGGCGAGTTGGCCTCTATGTCTCCGTGGGGCATTCATATACATCAATAACGTTGTATAACCTAACCTAACCCAACCTAACATCTCGGCGGTAATATTTGACAACATTCCTGGCGATTTGGCCTCTACGCCTTCGTGGGACCTGCATATACATCAATAACGTAATATAACCTAATCCAAACCAACCTAACATCTCGGCACTAATATTTAACAACATTCCTGGCTTGTTGGCCTCTAGGTCTCCGTGGGACCTTCATACACATCAATAACGTAATATAACGTAACCTAAACCAACCTATCATATCGGCGGTAATATTCAAAAATATTCCTGTCGATGTTGGCCTCTACGTTTCCGTGGGTCTTTTATATACATCAATACGTAATTTAACCTAACCTAACCCAAACAATCATATCAGCGGTAATATTTGACAACATTCCTGGCGAGTTGGCCTCTACGTCTCCGTGGGACCTTCATATACATCAATAACGTAATATAACGTAACCTAAACCAACCTATCATATCGGCGGTAATATTTGAAAACATTCCTGTCGATGTTGGCCTCTACGTCTCCGTGGGACCTTCATATACATCAATAACGTAATATAACCTAACCCAACCCAACCTATCATCTCGGCGGAAATATTTGAGAACATTCCTGGCGAGTTGGCCTCTATGTCCCCGTGGGGCATTCATATACATCAATAACGTAGTATAACCTAACCTAACCCAACCTAACATCTCGGCGGTAATATTTAACAACATTCCTGGCGAGTTGGCCTCTACGCCTCCGTGGGACCTGCATATACATCAATAACGTAATATAACCTAACCCAAACCAACCTAACATCTCGGCACTAATATTTAACAACATTCCTGGCGAGTTGGCCTCTACGCCTCCGTGGGACCTGCATATACATCAATAACGTAATATTACCTAACCTAACCCAACCTATCATGTCGGCGGAAATATTTGAGAACATTCCTGGCGAGTTGGCCTCTATGTCTCCGTGGGGCATTCATATACATCAATAACGTAGTATAACCTAACCTAACCCAACCTAACATCTCGGCGGTAATATTTGACAACATTCCTGGCGATTTGGCCTCTACGTCTCCGTAGGGCCTTCATATACATCAATAACGTAATCTAACCTAACCTAACCCAACCTAACATCTCGGCGGTAATATTTAACAACATTCCTGGCGAGTTGGCCTCTACGCCTCCGTGGGACCTGCATATACATCAATAACGTAATATAACCTAACCCAAACCAACCTAACATCTCGGCACTAATATTTAACAACATTCCTGGCGAGTTGGCCTCTACGCCTCCTTGGGACCTGCATATACATCAATAACGTAATATAACCTAACCCAACCCAACCTAACATCTCGGCGGTAATATTTTACAACATTCCTGCCGAGTTGGCCTCTATGTCTCCGTGGGGCATTCATATACATCAATAACGTAATATAACCTAACCTAAACCAACCTATCATCTCGGCGGTAATATTTGACAACAGTCCTGGCCAGTTGGACTCTACGTCTCCGTGGGACCTTCATATACATCAATAACGTAATATATCGTAACCTAAACCAACCTATCATATCGGCGGTAATATTTGAAAACATTCCTGTCGATGTTGGCCTCTACGTTTCCGTGGGACTTTTATATACATCAATACGTAATTTAACCTAACCTAACCCAACCTATCATATCGGTGGTAATATTTGACAACATTCCTGGCGATTTGGCCTCTACGTCTCCGTGGGGCCTTCATATACATCAATAACGTAATCTAACCTAACCTAACCCAACCTAACATCTCGGCGGTAATATTTAACAACATTCCTGGCGATTTGGCCTCTACGCCTCCGTGGGACATGCATATACATCCATAACGTAATATAACCTAACCCAACCCAACCTATCATCTCGGCGGAAATATTTGAGAACATTCCTGGCGAGTTGGCCTCTATGTCTCCGTGGGGCATTCATATACATCAATAACGTTGTATAACCTAACCTAACCCAACCTAACATCTCGGCGGTAATATTTGACAACATTCCTGGCGATTTGGCCTCTACGCCTTCGTGGGACCTGCATATACATCAATAACGTAATATAACCTAATCCAAACCAACCTAACATCTCGGCACTAATATTTAACAACATTCCTGGCTTGTTGGCCTCTAGGTCTCCGTGGGACCTTCATACACATCAATAACGTAATATAACGTAACCTAAACCAACCTATCATATCGGCGGTAATATTCGAAAACATTCCTGTCGATGTTGGCCTCTACGTTTCCGTGGGTCTTTTATATACATCAATACGTAATTTAACCTAACCTAACCCAAACAATCATATCAGCGGTAATATTTGACAACATTCCTGGCGAGTTGGCCTCTACGTCTCCGTGGGACCTTCATATACATCAATAACGTAATATAACGTAACCTAAACCAACCTATCATATCGGCGGTAATATTTGAAAACATTCCTGTCGATGTTGGCCTCTACGTCTCCGTGGGACCTTCATATACATCAATAACGTAATATAACCTAACCCAACCCAACCTATCATCTCGGCGGAAATATTTGAGAACATTCCTGGCGAGTTGGCCTCTATGTCCCCGTGGGGCATTCATATACATCAATAACGTAGTATAACCTAACCTAACCCAACCTAACATCTCGGCGGTAATATTTAACAACATTCCTGGCGAGTTGGCCTCTACGCCTCCGTGGGACCTGCATATACATCAATAACGTAATATAACCTAACCCAACCCAACCTAACATCTCGGCGGTAATATTTAACAACATTCCTGGCGAGTTGGCCTCTACGCCTCCGTGGGACCTGCATATACATCAATAACGTAATATTACCTAACCTAACCCAACCTATCATGTCGGCGGAAATATTTGAGAACATTCCTGGCGAGTTGGCCTCTACGCCTCCGTGGGACCTGCATATACATCAATAACGTAATATAACCTAACCCAACCCAACCTAACATCTCGGCGGTAATATTTAACAACATTCCTGGCGAGTTGGCCTCTACGCCTCCGTGGGACCTGCATATACATCAATAACGTAATATTACCTAACCTAACCCAACCTATCATGTCGGCGGAAATATTTGAGAACATTCCTGGCGAGTTGGCCTCTATGTCTCCGTGGGGCATTCATATACATCAATAACGTAGTATAACCTAACCTAACCCAACCTAACATCTCGGCGGTAATATTTGACAACATTCCTGGCGATTTGGCCTCTACGTCTCCGTAGGGCCTTCATATACATCAATAACGTAATCTAACCTAACCTAACCCAACCTAACATCTCGGCGGTAATATTTAACAACATTCCTGGCGAGTTGGCCTCTACGCCTCCGTGGGACCTGCATATACATCAATAGCGTAATATAACCTAACCCAAACCAACCTAACATCTCGGCACTAATATTTAACAACATTCCTGGCGAGTTGGCCTCTACGCCTCCGTGGGACCTGCATATACATCAATAACGTAATATAACCTAACCCAACCCAACCTAACATCTCGGCGGTAATATTTGACAACATTCCTGCCGAGTTGGCCTCTATGTCTCCGTGGGGCATTCATATACATCAATAACGTAGTATAACCTAACCTAACCCAACCTAACATCTCGGCGGTAATATTTGACAACATTCCTGGCGATTTGGCCTCTACGTCTCCGTAGGGCCTTCATATACATCAATAACGTAATCTAACCTAACCTAACCCAACCTAACATCTCGGCGGTAATATTTAACAACATTCCTGGCGAGTTGGCCTCTACGCCTCCGTGGGACCTGCATATACATCAATAACGTAATATAACCTAACCCAAACCAACCTAACATCTCGGCACTAATATTTAACAACATTCCTGGCGAGTTGGCCTCTACGCCTCCTTGGGACCTGCATATACATCAATAACGTAATATAACCTAACCCAACCCAACCTAACATCTCGGCGGTAATATTTTACAACATTCCTGCCGAGTTGGCCTCTATGTCTCCGTGGGGCATTCATATACATCAATAACGTAATATAACCTAACCTAAACCAACCTATCATCTCGGCGGTAATATTTGACAACAGTCCTGGCCAGTTGGACTCTACGTCTCCGTGGGACCTTCATATACATCAATAACGTAATATATCGTAACCTAAACCAACCTATCATATCGGCGGTAATATTTGAAAACATTCCTGTCAATGTTGGCCTCTACGTTTCCGTGGGACTTTTATATACATCAATACGTAATTTAACCTAACCTAACCCAACCTATCATATCGGTGGTAATATTTGACAACATTCCTGGCGATTTGGCCTCTACGTCTCCGTGGGGCCTTCATATACATCAATAACGTAATCTAACCTAACCTAACCCAACCTAACATCTCGGCGGTAATATTTAACAACATTCCTGGCGAGTTGGCCTCTACGCCTCCGTGGGACCTGCATATACATCCATAACGTAATATAACCTAACCCAACCCAACCTATCATCTCGGCGGAAATATTTGAGAACATTCCTGGCGAGTTGGCCTCTATGTCTCCGTGGGGTATTCATATACATCAATAACGTTGTATAACCTAACCTAACCCAACCTAACATCTCGGCGGTAATATTTGACAACATTCCTGGCGATTTGGCCTCTACGCCTTCGTGGGACCTGCATATACATCAATAACGTAATATAACCTAATCCAAACCAACCTAACATCTCGGCACTAATATTTAACAACATTCCTGGCTTGTTGGCCTCTAGGTCTCCGTGGGACCTTCATACACATCAATAACGTAATATAACGTAACCTAAACCAACCTATCATATCGGCGGTAATATTCGAAAACATTCCTGTCGATGTTGGCCTCTACGTTTCCGTGGGTCTTTTATATACATCAATACGTAATTTAACCTAACCTAACCCAAACAATCATATCAGCGGTAATATTTGACAACATTCCTGGCGAGTTGGCCTCTACGTCTCCGTGGGACCTTCATATACATCAATAACGTAATATAACGTAACCTAAACCAACCTATCATATCGGCGGTAATATTCGAAAACATTCCTGTCGATGTTGGCCTCTACGTTTCCGTGGGTCTTTTATATACATCAATACGTAATTTAACCTAACCTAACCCAAACAATCATATCAGCGGTAATATTTGACAACATTCCTGGCGAGTTGGCCTCTACGTCTCCGTGGGACCTTCATATACATCAATAACGTAATATAACGTAACCTAAACCAACCTATCATATCGGCGGTAATATTTGAAAACATTCCTGTCGATGTTGGCCTCTACGTCTCCGTGGGACCTTCATATACATCAATAACGTAATATAACCTAACCCAACCCAACCTATCATCTCGGCGGAAATATTTGAGAACATTCCTGGCGAGTTGGCCTCTATGTCCCCGTGGGGCATTCATATACATCAATAACGCAGTATAACCTAACCCAAAGCAACCTAACATCTCGGCACTAATATTTAACAACATTCCTGGCGAGTTGGCCTCTACGCCTCCGTGGGACCTGCATATACATCAATAACGTAATATAACCTAACCCAACCCAACCTAACATCTCGGCGGTAATATTTGACAACATTCCTGCCGAGTTGGCCTCTATGTCTCCGTGGGGCATTCATATACATCAATAACGTAGTATAACCTAACCTAACCCAACCTAACATCTCGGCGGTAATATTTGACAACATTCCTGGCGATTTGGCCTCTACGTCTCCGTAGGGCCTTCATATACATCAATAACGTAATCTAACCTAACCTAACCCAACCTATCATGTCGGCGGAAATATTTGAGAACATTCCTGGCGAGTTGGCCTCTATGTCTCCGTGGGGCATTCATATACATCAATAACGTAGTATAACCTAACCTAACCCAACCTAACATCTCGGCGGTAATATTTGACAACATTCCTGGCGATTTGGCCTCTACGTCTCCGTAGGGCCTTCATATACATCAATAACGTAATCTAACGTAACCTAACCCAACCTAACATCTCGGCGGTAATATTTAACAACATTCCTGGCGAGTTGGCCTCTACGCCTCCGTGGGACCTGCATATACATCAATAACGTAATATAACCTAACCCAAAGCAACCTAACATCTCGGCACTAATATTTAACAACATTCCTGGCGAGTTGGCCTCTACGCCTCCGTGGGACCTGCATATACATCAATAACGTAATATAACCTAACCCAACCCAACCTAACATCTCGGCGGTAATATTTGACAACATTCCTGCCGAGTTGGCCTCTATGTCTCCGTGGGGCATTCATATACATCAATAACGTAGTATAACCTAACCTAACCCAACCTAACATCTCGGCGGTAATATTTGACAACATTCCTGGCGATTTGGCCTCTACGTCTCCGTAGGGCCTTCATATACATCAATAACGTAATCTAACCTAACCTAACCCAACCTAACATCTCGGCGGTAATATTTGACAACATTCCTGGCGATTTGGCCTCTACGTCTCCGTAGGGCCTTCATATACATCAATAACGTAATCTAACCTAACCTAACCCAACCTAACATCTCGGCGGTAATATTTAACAACATTCCTGGCGAGTTGGCCTCTACGCCTCCGTGGGACCTGCATATACATCAATAACGTAATATAACCTAACCCAAACCAACCTAACATCTCGGCACTAATATTTAACAACATTCCTGGCGAGTTGGCCTCTACGCCTCCGTGGGACCTGCATATACATCAATAACGTAATATAACCTAACCCAACCCAACCTAACATCTCGGCGGTAATATTTGACAACATTCCTGCCGAGTTGGCCTCTATGTCTCCGTGGGGCATTCATATACATCAATAACGTAGTATAACCTAACCTAACCCAACCTAACATCTCGGCGGTAATAGTTGACAACATTCCTGGCGATTTGGCCTCTACGTCTCCGTAGGGCCTTCATATACATCAATAACGTAATCTAACCTAACCTAACCCAACCTAACATCTCGGCGGTAATATTTAACAACATTCCTGGCGAGTTGGCCTCTACGCCTCCGTGGGACCTGCATATACATCAATAACGTAATATAACCTAACCCAAAGCAACCTAACATCTCGGCACTAATATTTAACAACATTCCTGGCGAGTTGGCCTCTACGCCTCCGTGGGACCTGCATATACATCAATAACGTAATATAACCTAACCCAACCCAACCTAACATCTCGGCAAAAATATTTGACAACATTCCTGCCGAGTTGGCCTCTATGTCTCCGTGGGGCATTCATATACATCAATAACGTAGTATAACCTAACCTAACCCAACCTAACATCTCGGCGGTAATATTTGACAACAGTCCTGGCCAGTTGGACTCTACGTCTCCGTGGGACCTTCATATACATCAATAACGTAATCTAACCTAACCTAACCCAACCTAACATCTCGGCGGTAATATTTAACAACATTCCTGGCGAGTTGGCCTCTACGCCTCCGTGGGACCTGCATATACATCAATAACGTAATATAACCTAACCCAAACCAACCTAACATCTCGGCACTAATATTTAACAACATTCCTGGCGAGTTGGCCTCTACGCCTCCGTGGGATCTGCATATACATCAATATCGTAATATTACCTAACCTAACCCAACCTATCATGTCGGCGGAAATATTTGAGAACATTCCTGGCGAGTTGGCCTCTATGTCTCCGTGGGGCATTCATATACATCAATAACGTAGTATAACCTAACCTAACCCAACCTAACATCTCGGCGGTAATATTTGACAACATTCCTGGCGATTTGGCCTCTACGTCTCCGTAGGGCCTTCATATACATCAATAACGTAATCTAACATAACCTAACCCAACCCAACATCTCGGCGGTAATATTTAACAACATTCCTGGCGAGTTGGCCTCTACGCCTCCGTGGGACCTGCATATACATCAATAACGTAATATAACCTAACCCAAACCAACCTAACATCTCGGCACTAATATTTAACAACATTCCTGGCGAGTTGGCCTCTACGCCTCCGTGGGACCTGCATATACATCAATAACGTAATATAACCTAACCCAACCCAACCTAACATCTCGGCGGTAATATTTGACAACATTCCTGCCGAGTTGGCCTCTATGTCTCCGTGGGGCATTCATATACATCAATAACGTAATATAACCTAACCTAAACCAACCTATCATCTCGGCGGTAATATTTGACAACAGTCCTGGCCAGTTGGACTCTACGTCTCCGTGGGACCTTCATATACATCAATAACGTAATATAACGTAACCTAAACCAACCTATCATATCGGCGGTAATATTTGAAAACATTCCTGTCGATGTTGGCCTCTACGTTTCCGTGGGACTTTTATATACATCAATACGTAATTTAACCTAACCTAACCCAACCTATCATATCGGTGGTAATATTTGACAACATTCCTGGCGATTTGGCCTCTACGTCTCCGTGGGGCCTTCATATACATCAATAACGTAATCTAACCTAACCCAACCCAACCTAACATCTCGGCGGTAATATTTGACAACATTCCTGGCGATTTGGCCTCTACGTCTCCGTAGGGCCTTCATATACATCAATAACGTAATCTAACCTAACCTAACCCAACCTAACATCTCGGCGGTAATATTTAACAACATTCCTGGCGAGTTGGCCTCTACGCCTCCGTGGGACCTGCATATACATCAATAACGTAATATAACCTAACCCAAACCAACCTAACATCTCGGCACTAATATTTAACAACATTCCTGGCGAGTTGGCCTCTACGCCTCCGTGGGACCTGCATATACATCAATAACGTAATATAACCTAACCCAACCCAACCTAACATCTCGGCGGTAATATTTGGCAACATTCCTGGCGAGTTGGCCTCTATGTCTCCGTGGGACCTGCATATACATCAATAACGTAATATAACCTAACCCAAACCAACCTAACATCTCGGCACTAATATTTAACAACATTCCTGGCGAGTTGGCCTCTACGCCTCCGTGGGACCTGCATATACATCAATAACGTAATATAACCTAACCCAACCCAACCTAACATCTCGGCGGTAATATTTGACAACATTCCTGCCGAGTTGGCCTCTATGTCTCCGTGGGGCATTCATATACATCAATAACGTAGTATAACCTAACCTAACCCAACCTAACATCTCGGCGGTAATAGTTGACAACATTCCTGGCGATTTGGCCTCTACGTCTCCGTAGGGCCTTCATATACATCAATAACGTAATCTAACCTAACCTAACCCAACCTAACATCTCGGCGGTAATATTTAACAACATTCCTGGCGAGTTGGCCTCTACGCCTCCGTGGGACCTGCATATACATCAATAACGTAATATAACCTAACCCAAACCAACCTAACATCTCGGCACTAATATTTAACAACATTCCTGGCGAGTTGGCCTCTACGCCTCCGTGGGACCTGCATATACATCAATAACGTAATATAACCTAACCCAACCCAACCTAACATCTCGGCGGTAATATTTTACAACATTCCTGCCGAGTTGGCCTCTATGTCTCCGTGGGGCATTCATATACATCAATAACGCAATATAACCTAACCTAAACCAACCTATCATCTCGGCGGTAATATTTGACAACAGTCCTGGCCAGTTGGACTCTACGTCTCCGTGGGACCTTCATATACATCAATAACGTAATATAACGTAACCTAAACCAACCTATCATATCGGCGGTAATATTTGAAAACATTCCTGTCGATGTTGGCCTCTACGTTTCCGTGGGACTTTTATATACATCAATACGTAATTTAACCTAACCTAACCCAACCTATCATATCGGAGGTAATATTTGACAACATTCCTGGCGATTTGGCCTCTACGTCTCCGTGGGGCCTTCATATACATCAATGACGTAATCTAACCTAACCTAACCCAACCTAACATCTCGGCGGTAATATTTAACAACATTCCTGGCGAGTTGGCCTCTACGCCTCCGTGGGACCTGCATATACATCCATAACGTAATATAACCTAACCCAACCCAACCTATCATCTCGGCGGAAATATTTGAGAACATTCCTGGCGAGTTGGCCTCTATGACTCCGTGGGGCATTCATATACATCAATAACGTAGTATATCCTAACCTAACCCAACCTAACATCTCGGCGGTAATATTTGACAACATTCCTGGCGATTTGGCCTCTACGTCTCCGTAGGGCCTTCATATACATCAATAACGTAATCTAACCTAACCTAACCCAACCTAACATCTCGGCGGTAATATTTAACAACATTCCTGGCGAGTTGGCCTCTACGCCTCCGTGGGACCTGCATATACATCAATAACGTAATATAACCTAACCCAAAGCAACCTAACATCTCGGCACTAATATTTAACAACATTCCTGGCGAGTTGGCCTCTACGCCTCCGTGGGACCTGCATATACATCAATAACGTAATATAACCTAACCCAACCCAACCTAACATCTCGGCAAAAATATTTGACAACATTCCTGCCGAGTTGGCCTCTATGTCTCCGTGGGGCATTCATATACATCAATAACGTAGTATAACCTAACCTAACCCAACCTAACATCTCGGCGGTAATATTTGACAACAGTCCTGGCCAGTTGGACTCTACGTCTCCGTGGGACCTTCATATACATCAATAACGTAATATAACGTAACCTAAACCAACCTATCATATCGGCGGTAATATTTGAAAACATTCCTGTCGATGTTGGCCTCTACGTTTCCGTGGGACTTTTATATACATCAATACGTAATTTAACCTAACCTAACCCAACCTATCATATCGGTGGTAATATTTGACAACATTCCTGGCGATTTGGCCTCTACGTCTCCGTGGGGCCTTCATATACATCAATAACGTAATCTAACCTAACCTAACCCAACCTAACATCTCGGCGGTAATATTTAACAACATTCCTGGCGAGTTGGCCTCTACGTCTCCGTGGGACCTTCATATACATCAATAACGTAATATAACGTAACCTAAACCAACCTATCATATCGGCGGTAATATTTGAAAACATTCCTGTCGATGTTGGCCTCTACGTTTCCGTGGGACTTTTATATACATCAATACGTAATTTAACCTAACCTAACCCAAAGTAACATCTCGGCGGTAATATTTGGCAACATTCCTGGCTTGTTGGCCTCTACGTCTCCGTGGGACCTTCATACACCTCAATAACGTAATATAACCTACCCTAACCCAACCTAACATCTCGGCGGTAATATTTGACAACATTCCTGCCGAGTTGGCCTCTATGTCTCCGTGGGGCATTCATATACATCAATAACGTAATATAACCTAATGTAAACCAACCTATCATCTCGGCGGTAATATTTGACAACAGTCCTGGCCAGTTGGACTCTACGTCTCCGTGGGACCCTCATATACATCAATAACGTAATATAACGTAACCTAAACCAACCTATCATATCGGCGGTAATATTTGAAAACATTCCTGTCGATGTTGGCCTCTACGTTTCCGTGGGACTTTTATATACATCAATACGTAATTTAACCTAACCTAACCCAACCTATCATATCGGTGGTAATATTTGACAACATTCCTGGCGATTTGGCCTCTACGTCTCCGTGGGACCTGCATATACATCAATAACGTAATATAACCTAACCCAACCCAACCTATCATCTCGGCGGAAATATTTGAGAACATTCCTGGCGAGTTGGCCTCTATGTCTCCGTGGGGCATTCATATACATCAATAACGTAGTATATCCTAACCTAACCCAACCTAACATCTCGGCGGTAATATTTGACAACATTCCTGGCGATTTGGCCTCTACGTCTCCGTAGGGCCTTCATATACATCAATAACGTAATCTAACCTAACCTAACCCAACCTAACATCTCGGCGGTAATATTTAACAACATTCCTGGCGAGTTGGCCTCTACGCCTCCGTGGGACCTGCATATACATCAATAACGTAATATAACCTAACCCAAACCAACCTAACATCTCGGCACTAATATTTAACAACATTCCTGGCGAGTTGGCCTCTACGCCTCCGTGGGATCTGCATATACATCAATATCGTAATATTACCTAACCTAACCCAACCTATCATGTCGGCGGAAATATTTGAGAACATTCCTGGCGAGTTGGCCTCTATGTCTCCGTGGGGCATTCATATACATCAATAACGTAGTATAACCTAACCTAACCCAACCTAACATCTCGGCGGTAATATTTGACAACATTCCTGGCGATTTGGCCTCTACGTCTCCGTAGGGCCTTCATATACATCAATAACGTAATCTAACATAACCTAACCCAACCCAACATCTCGGCGGTAATATTTAACAACATTCCTGGCGAGTTGGCCTCTACGCCTCCGTGGGACCTGCATATACATCAATAACGTAATATAACCTAACCCAAACCAACCTAACATCTCGGCACTAATATTTAACAACATTCCTGGCGAGTTGGCCTCTACGCCTCCGTGGGACCTGCATATACATCAATAACGTAATATAACCTAACCCAACCCAACCTAACATCTCGGCGGTAATATTTGACAACATTCCTGCCGAGTTGGCCTCTATGTCTCCGTGGGGCATTCATATACATCAATAACGTAATATAACCTAACCTAAACCAACCTATCATCTCGGCGGTAATATTTGACAACAGTCCTGGCCAGTTGGACTCTACGTCTCCGTGGGACCTTCATATACATCAATAACGTAATATAACGTAACCTAAACCAACCTATCATATCGGCGGTAATATTTGAAAACATTCCTGTCGATGTTGGCCTCTACGTTTCCGTGGGACTTTTATATACATCAATACGTAATTTAACCTAACCTAACCCAACCTATCATATCGGTGGTAATATTTGACAACATTCCTGGCGATTTGGCCTCTACGTCTCCGTGGGGCCTTCATATACATCAATAACGTAATCTAACCTAACCCAACCCAACCTAACATCTCGGCGGTAATATTTGACAACATTCCTGGCGATTTGGCCTCTACGTCTCCGTAGGGCCTTCATATACATCAATAACGTAATCTAACCTAACCTAACCCAACCTAACATCTCGGCGGTAATATTTAACAACATTCCTGGCGAGTTGGCCTCTACGCCTCCGTGGGACCTGCATATACATCAATAACGTAATATAACCTAACCCAAACCAACCTAACATCTCGGCACTAATATTTAACAACATTCCTGGCGAGTTGGCCTCTACGCCTCCGTGGGACCTGCATATACATCAATAACGTAATATAACCTAACCCAACCCAACCTAACATCTCGGCGGTAATATTTGGCAACATTCCTGGCGAGTTGGCCTCTATGTCTCCGTGGGACCTGCATATACATCAATAACGTAATATAACCTAACCCAAACCAACCTAACATCTCGGCACTAATATTTAACAACATTCCTGGCGAGTTGGCCTCTACGCCTCCGTGGGACCTGCATATACATCAATAACGTAATATAACCTAACCCAACCCAACCTAACATCTCGGCGGTAATATTTGACAACATTCCTGCCGAGTTGGCCTCTATGTCTCCGTGGGGCATTCATATACATCAATAACGTAGTATAACCTAACCTAACCCAACCTAACATCTCGGCGGTAATAGTTGACAACATTCCTGGCGATTTGGCCTCTACGTCTCCGTAGGGCCTTCATATACATCAATAACGTAATCTAACCTAACCTAACCCAACCTAACATCTCGGCGGTAATATTTAACAACATTCCTGGCGAGTTGGCCTCTACGCCTCCGTGGGACCTGCATATACATCAATAACGTAATATAACCTAACCCAAACCAACCTAACATCTCGGCACTAATATTTAACAACATTCCTGGCTAGTTGGCCTCTACGCCTCCGTGGGACCTGCATATACATCAATAACGTAATATAACCTAACCCAACCCAACCTAACATCTCGGCGGTAATATTTTACAACATTCCTGCCGAGTTGGCCTCTACGCCTCCGTGGGACCTGCATATACATCAATAACGTAATATAACCTAACCCAACCCAACCTAACATCTCGGCGGTAATATTTGACAACATTCCTGCCGAGTTGGCCTCTATGTCTCCGTGGGGCATTCATATACATCAATAACGCAATATAACCTAACCTAAACCAACCTATCATCTCGGCGGTAATATTTGACAACAGTCCTGGCCAGTTGGACTCTACGTCTCCGTGGGACCTTCATATACATCAATAACGTAATATAACGTAACCTAAACCAACCTATCATATCGGCGGTAATATTTGAAAACATTCCTGTCGATGTTGGCCTCTACGTTTCCGTGGGACTTTTATATACATCAATACGTAATTTAACCTAACCTAACCCAACCTATCATATCGGTGGTAATATTTGACAACATTCCTGGCGATTTGGCCTCTACGTCTCCGTAGGGCCTTCATATACATCAATAACGTAATCTAACCTAACCTAACCCAACCTAACATCTCGGCGGTAATATTTAACAACATTCCTGGCGAGTTGGCCTCTACGCCTCCGTGGGACCTGCATATACATCAATAACGTAATATAACCTAACCCAAACCAACCTAACATCTCGGCACTAATATTTAACAACATTCCTGGCGAGTTGGCCTCTACGCCTCCGTGGGACCTGCATATACATCAATAACGTAATATAACCTAACCCAACCCAACCTAACATCTCGGCGGTAATATTTGGCAACATTCCTGGCGAGTTGGCCTCTATGTCTCCGTGGGACCTGCATATACATCAATAACGTAATATAACCTAACCCAAACCAACCTAACATCTCGGCACTAATATTTAACAACATTCCTGGCGAGTTGGCCTCTACGCCTCCGTGGGACCTGCATATACATCAATAACGTAATATAACCTAACCCAACCCAACCTAACATCTCGGCGGTAATATTTGACAACATTCCTGGCGATTTGGCCTCTACGTCTCCGTGGGGCCTTCATATACATCAATAACGTAATCTAACCTAACCTAACCCAACCTAACATCTCGGCGGTAATATTTAACAACATTCCTGGCGAGTTGGCCTCTACGGCTCCGTGGGACCTGCATATACATCAATAACGTAATATAACCTAACCCAACCCAACCTATCATCTCGGCGGAAATATTTGAGAACATTCCTGGCGAGTTGGCCTCTATGTCTCCGTGGGGCATTCATATACATCAATAACGTAGTATATCCTAACCTAACCCAACCTAACATCTCGGCGGTAATATTTGACAACATTCCTGGCGATTTGGCCTCTACGTCTCCGTAGGGCCTTCATATACATCAATAACGTAATCTAACCTAACCTAACCCAACCTAACATCTCGGCGGTAATATTTAACAACATTCCTGGCGAGTTGGCCTCTACGCCTCCGTGGGACCTGCATATACATCAATAACGTAATATAACCTAACCCAAACCAACCTAACATCTCGGCACTAATATTTAACAACATTCCTGGCGAGTTGGCCTCTACCCCTCCGTGGGACCTGCATATACATCAATAACGTAATATAACCTAACCCAACCCAACCTAACATCTCGGCGGTAATATTTGGCAACATTCCTGGCGAGTTGGCCTCTATGTCTCCGTGGGACCTGCATATACATCAATAACGTAATATAACCTAACCCAAACCAACCTAACATCTCGGCACTAATATTTAACAACATTCCTGGCGAGTTGGCCTCTACGCCTCCGTGGGACCTGCATATACATCAATAACGTAATATAACCTAACCCAACCCAACCTAACATCTCGGCGGTAATATTTGACAACATTCCTGGCGATTTGGCCTCTACGTCTCCGTGGGGCCTTCATATACATCAATAACGTAATCTAACCTAACCTAACCCAACCTAACATCTCGGCGGTAATATTTAACAACATTCCTGGCGAGTTGGCCTCTACGGCTCCGTGGGACCTGCATATACATCAATAACGTAATATAACCTAACCCAACCCAACCTAACATCTCGGCACTAATATTTGACAACATTCCTGGCGAGTTGGCCTCTACGTCTCCGTGGGACCTTCATATACATCAATAACGTAATATAACGTAACCTAAACCAACCTATCATATCGGCGGTAATATTTGAAAACATTCCTGTCGATGTTGGCCTCTACGTTTCCGTGGGACTTTTATATACATCAATACGTAATTTAACCTAACCTAACCCAACGTAACATATCGGCGGTAATATTTGGCAACATTCCTGGCTTGTTGGCCTCTACGTCTCCGTGGGACCTTCATACACATCAATAACGTAATATAACCTACCCTAACCCAACCTTACATCTCGGCGGTAATATTTGACAACATTCCTGGCCAGTTGGCCTCTACGTCTCCGTGGGACCTGCATATACATCAATAACGTAATATAACCTAACCCAAACCAACCTAACATCTCGGCACTAATATTTAACAACATTCCTGGCGAGTTGGCCTCTACGCCTCCGTGGGATCTGCATATACATCAATATCGTAATATTACCTAACCTAACCCAACCTATCATGTCGGCGGAAATATTTGAGAACATTCCTGGCGAGTTGGCCTCTATGTCTCCGTGGGGCATTCATATACATCAATAACGTAATCTAACCTAACCCAACCCAACCTAACATCTCGGCGGTAATATTTGACAACATTCCTGGCGATTTGGCCTCTACGTCTCCGTAGGGCCTTCATATACATCAATAACGTAATCTAACCTAACCTAACCCAACCTAACATCTCGGCGGTAATATTTAACAACATTCCTGGCGAGTTGGCCTCTACGCCTCCGTGGGACCTGCATATACATCAATAACGTAATATAACCTAACCCAAACCAACCTAACATCTCGGCACTAATATTTAACAACATTCCTGGCGAGTTGGCCTCTACGCCTCCGTGGGACCTGCATATACATCAATAACGTAATATAACCTAACCCAAACCAACCTAACATCTCGGCACTAATATTTAACAACATTCCTGGCGAGTTGGCCTCTACGCCTCCGTGGGACCTGCATATACATCAATAACGTAATATAACCTAACCCAACCCAACCTAACATCTCGGCGGTAATATTTTACAACATTCCTGCCGAGTTGGCCTCTATGTCTCCGTGGGGCATTCATATACATCAATAACGCAATATAACCTAACCTAAACCAACCTATCATCTCGGCGGTAATATTTGACAACAGTCCTGGCCAGTTGGACTCTACGTCTCCGTGGGACCTTCATATACATCAATAACGTAATATAACGTAACCTAAACCAACCTATCATATCGGCGGTAATATTTGAAAACATTCCTGTCGATGTTGGCCTCTACGTTTCCGTGGGACTTTTATATACATCAATACGTAATTTAACCTAACCTAACCCAACCTATCATATCGGTGGTAATATTTGACAACATTCCTGGCGATTTGGCCTCTACGTCTCCGTAGGGCCTTCATATACATCAATAACGTAATCTAACCTAACCTAACCCAACCTAACATCTCGGCGGTAATATTTAACAACATTCCTGGCGAGTTGGCCTCTACGCCTCCGTGGGACCTGCATATACATCAATAACGTAATATAACCTAACCCAAACCAACCTAACATCTCGGCACTAATATTTAACAACATTCCTGGCGAGTTGGCCTCTACGCCTCCGTGGGACCTGCATATACATCAATAACGTAATATAACCTAACCCAACCCAACCTAACATCTCGGCGGTAATATTTGGCAACATTCCTGGCGAGTTGGCCTCTATGTCTCCGTGGGACCTGCATATACATCAATAACGTAATATAACCTAACCCAAACCAACCTAACATCTCGGCACTAATATTTAACAACATTCCTGGCGAGTTGGCCTCTACGCCTCCGTGGGACCTGCATATACATCAATAACGTAATATAACCTAACCCAACCCAACCTAACATCTCGGCGGTAATATTTGACAACATTCCTGGCGATTTGGCCTCTACGTCTCCGTGGGGCCTTCATATACATCAATAACGTAATCTAACCTAACCTAACCCAACCTAACATCTCGGCGGTAATATTTAACAACATTCCTGGCGAGGTGGCCTCTACGGCTCCGTGGGACCTGCATATACATCAATAACGTAATATAACCTAACCCAACCCAACCTATCATCTCGGCGGAAATATTTGAGAACATTCCTGGCGAGTTGGCCTCTATGTCTCCGTGGGGCATTCATATACATCAATAACGTAGTATATCCTAACCTAACCCAACCTAACATCTCGGCGGTAATATTTGACAACATTCCTGGCGATTTGGCCTCTACGTCTCCGTAGGGCCTTCATATACATCAATAACGTAATCTAACCTAACCTAACCCAACCTAACATCTCGGCGGTAATATTTAACAACATTCCTGGCGAGTTGGCCTCTACGCCTCCGTGGGACCTGTATATACATCAATAACGTAATATAACCTAACCCAAACCAACCTAACATCTCGGCACTAATATTTAACAACATTCCTGGCGAGTTGGCCTCTACCCCTCCGTGGGACCTGCATATACATCAATAACGTAATATAACCTAACCCAACCCAACCTAACATCTCGGCGGTAATATTTGGCAACATTCCTGGCGAGTTGGCCTCTATGTCTCCGTGGGACCTGCATATACATCAATAACGTAATATAACCTAACCCAAACCAACCTAACATCTCGGCACTAATATTTAACAACATTCCTGGCGAGTTGGCCTCTACGCCTCCGTGGGACCTGCATATACATCAATAACGTAATATAACCTAACCCAACCCAACCTAACATCTCGGCGGTAATATTTGACAACATTCCTGGCGATTTGGCCTCTACGTCTCCGTGGGACCTTCATACACATCAATAACGTAATATAACCTACCCTAACCCAACCTTACATCTCGGCGGTAATATTTGACAACATTCCTGGCCAGTTGGCCTCTACGTCTCCGTGGGACCTGCATATACATCAATAACGTAATATAACCTAACCCAAACCAACCTAACATCTCGGCACTAATATTTAACAACATTCCTGGCGAGTTGGCCTCTACCCCTCCGTGGGACCTGCATATACATCAATAACGTAATATAACCTAACCCAACCCAACCTAACATCTCGGCGGTAATATTTGGCAACATTCCTGGCGAGTTGGCCTCTATGTCTCCGTGGGACCTGCATATACATCAATAACGTAATATAACCTAACCCAAACCAACCTAACATCTCGGCACTAATATTTAACAACATTCCTGGCGAGTTGGCCTCTACGCCTCCGTGGGACCTGCATATACATCAATAACGTAATATAACCTAACCCAACCCAACCTAACATCTCGGCGGTAATATTTGACAACATTCCTGGCGATTTGGCCTCTACGTCTCCGTGGGGCCTTCATATACATCAATAACGTAATCTAACCTAACCTAACCCAACCTAACATCTCGGCGGTAATATTTAACAACATTCCTGGCGAGTTGGCCTCTACGGCTCCGTGGGACCTGCATATACATCAATAACGTAATATAACCTAACCCAACCCAACCTAACATCTCGGCACTAATATTTGACAACATTCCTGGCGAGTTGGCCTCTACGTCTCCGTGGGACCTTCATATACATCAATAACGTAATATAACGTAACCTAAACCAACCTATCATATCGGCGGTAATATTGAAAACATTCCTGTCGATGTTGGCCTCTACGTTTCCGTGGGACTTTTATATACATCAATACGTAATTTAACCTAACCTAACCCAACGTAACATCTCGGCGGTAATATTTGGCAACATTCCTGGCTTGTTGGCCTCTACGTCTCCGTGGGACCTTCATACACATCAATAACGTAATATAACCTACCCTAACCCAACCTTACATCTCGGCGGTAATATTTGACAACATTCCTGGCCAGTTGGCCTCTACGTCTCCGTGGGACCTGCATATACATCAATAACGTAATATAACCTAACCCAAACCAACCTAACATCTCGGCACTAATATTTAACAACATTCCTGGCGAGTTGGCCTCTACGCCTCCGTGGGATCTGCATATACATCAATATCGTAATATTACCTAACCTAACCCAACCTATCATGTCGGCGGAAATATTTGAGAACATTCCTGGCGAGTTGGCCTCTATGTCTCCGTGGGGCATTCATATACATCAATAACGTAGTATAACCTAACCTAACCCAACCTAACATCTCGGCGGTAATATTTGACAACATTCCTGGCGATTTGGCCTCTACGTCTCCGTAGGGCCTTCATATACATCAATAACGTAATCTAACCTAACCTAACCCAACCCAACATCTCGGCGGTAATATTTAACAACATTCCTGGCGAGTTGGCCTCTACGCCTCCGTGGGACCTGCATATACATCAATAACGTAATATAACCTAACCCAAACCAACCTAACATCTCGGCACTAATATTTAACAACATTCCTGGCGAGTTGGCCTCTACGCCTCCGTGGGACCTGCATATACATCAATAACGTAATATAACCTAACCCAACCCAACCTAACATCTCGGCGGTAATATTTGACAACATTCCTGCCGAGTTGGCCTCTATGTCTCCGTGGGGCATTCATATACATCAATAACGTAATATAACCTAACCTAAACCAACCTATCATCTCGGCGGTAATATTTGACAACAGTCCTGGCCAGTTGGACTCTACGTCTCCGTGGGACCTTCATATACATCAATAACGTAATATAACGTAACCTAAACCAACCTATCATATCGGCGGTAATATTTGAAAACATTCCTGTCGATGTTGGCCTCTACGTTTCCGTGGGACTTTTATATACATCAATACGTAATTTAACCTAACCTAACCCAACCTATCATATCGGTGGTAATATTTGACAACATTCCTGGCGATTTGGCCTCTACGTCTCCGTGGGGCCTTCATATACATCAATAACGTAATCTAACCTAACCCAACCCAACCTAACATCTCGGCGGTAATATTTGACAACATTCCTGGCGATTTGGCCTCTACGTCTCCGTAGGGCCTTCATATACATCAATAACGTAATCTAACCTAACCTAACCCAACCTAACATCTCGGCGGTAATATTTAACAACATTCCTGGCGAGTTGGCCTCTACGCCTCCGTGGGACCTGCATATACATCAATAACGTAATATAACCTAACCCAAACCAACCTAACATCTCGGCACTAATATTTAACAACATTCCTGGCGAGTTGGCCTCTACGCCTCCGTGGGACCTGCATATACATCAATAACGTAATATAACCTAACCCAACCCAACCTAACATCTCGGCGGTAATATTTGGCAACATTCCTGGCGAGTTGGCCTCTATGTCTCCGTGGGACCTGCATATACATCAATAACGTAATATAACCTAACCCAAACAAACCTAACATCTCGGCACTAATATTTAACAACATTCCTGGCGAGTTGGCCTCTACGCCTCCGTGGGACCTGCATATACATCAATAACGTAATATAACCTAACCCAACCCAACCTAACATCTCGGCGGTAATATTTGACAACATTCCTGGCGATTTAGCCTCTACGTCTCCGTGGGACCTGCATATACATCAATAACGTAATATAACCTAACCCAACCCAACCTAACATCTCGGCTCTAATATTTGACAACATTCCTGGCGAGTTGGCCTCTACGTCTCCGTGGGACCTTCATATACATCAATAACGTAATATAACGTAACCTAAACCAACCTATCATATCGGCGGTAATATTTGAAAACATTCCTGTCGATGTTGGCCTCTACGTTTCCGTGGGACTTTTATATACATCAATACGTAATTTAACCTAACCTAACCCAACCTATCATATCGGTGGTAATATTTGACAACATTCCTGGCGATTTGGCCTCTACGTCTCCGTGGGGCCTTCATATACATCAATAACGTAATCTAACCTAACCTAACCCAACCTAACATCTCGGCGGTAATATTTAACAACATTCCTGGCGAGTTGGCCTCTACGCCTCCGTGGGACCTGCATATACATCAATAACGTAATATAACCTAACCCAACCCAACCTATCATCTCGGCGGAAATATTTGAGAACATTCCTGGCGAGTTGGCCTCTATGTCTCCGTGGGGCATTCATATACATCAATAACGTAGTATATCCTAACCTAACCCAACCTAACATCTCGGCGGTAATATTTGACAACATTCCTGGCGATTTGGCCTCTACGTCTCCGTAGGGCCTTCATATACATCAATAACGTAATCTAACCTAACCTAACCCAACCTAACATCTCGGCGGTAATATTTAACAACATTCCTGGCGAGTTGGCCTCTACGCCTCCGTGGGACCTGCATATACATCAATAACGTAATATAACCTAACCCAAACCAACCTAACATCTCGGCACTAATATTTAACAACATTCCTGGCGAGTTGGCCTCTACCCCTCCGTGGGACCTGCATATACATCAATAACGTAATATAACCTAACCCAACCCAACCTAACATCTCGGCGGTAATATTTGGCAACATTCCTGGCGAGTTGGCCTCTATGTCTCCGTGGGACCTGCATATACATCAATAACGTAATATAACCTAACCCAAACCAACCTAACATCTCGGCACTAATATTTAACAACATTCCTGGCGAGTTGGCCTCTACGCCTCCGTGGGACCTGCATATACATCAATAACGTAATATAACCTAACCCAACCCAACCTAACATCTCGGCGGTAATATTTGACAACATTCCTGGCGATTTGGCCTCTACGTCTCCGTGGGGCCTTCATATACATCAATAACGTAATCTAACCTAACCTAACCCAACCTAACATCTCGGCGGTAATATTTAACAACGTTCCTGGCGAGTTGGCCTCTACGGCTCCGTGGGACCTGCATATACATCAATAACGTAATATAACCTAACCCAACCCAACCTAACATCTCGGCACTAATATTTGACAACATTCCTGGCGAGTTGGCCTCTACGTCTCCGTGGGACCTTCATATACATCAATAACGTAATCTAACCTAACCTAACCCAACCTAACATCTCGGCGATAATATTTAACAACATTCCTGGCGAGTTGGCCTCTACGGCTCCGTGGGACCTGCATATACATCAATAACGTAATATAACCTAACCCAACCCAACCTAACATCTCGGCACTAATATTTGACAACATTCCTGGCGAGTTGGCCTCTACGTCTCCGTGGGACCTTCATATACATCAATAACGTAATATAACGTAACCTAAACCAACCTATCATATCGGCGGTAATATTTGAAAACATTCCTGTCGATGTTGGCCTCTACGTTTCCGTGGGACTTTTATATACATCAATACGTAATTTAACCTAACCTAACCCAAAGTAACATCTAGGCGGTAATATTTGGCAACATTCCTGGCTTGTTGGCCTCTACGTCTCCGTGGGACCTTCATACACATCAATAACGTAATATAACCTACCCTAACCCAACCTTACATCTCGGCGGTAATATTTGACAACGTTCCTGGCCAGTTGGCCTCTACGTCTCCGTGGGACCTCCATATACATCAATAACGTAATATAACGTAACCTAAACCAACCTATCATATCGGCGGTAATATTTGAAAACATTCCTGTCGATGTTGGCCTCTACGTCTCCGTGGGACCTTCATATACATCAATAACGTAATATAACCTAACCCAACCCAACCTATCATCTCGGCGGAAATATTTGAGAACATTCCTGGCGAGTTGGCCTCTACGTCTCCGTGGGACTTTTATATACATCAAAACGTAATTTAACCTAACCTAACCAAACGTAACATCTGGGCAGTAATATTTGACAACATTCCTGTCGAGTTGGCCTCTACGTCTCCGCGGGACTTTTATATACATCAATAACGTAATTTAACCTAACCGAACCCAACATAACATCTCGGCGGTAATATTTGGCAACATTCCTGGCGAGTTGGCCTCTACGTCTCCGTGGGACCTTCATACACATCAATAACGTAATATAATCTAACCTAACCCAACCTATCATCTCGGCGGTAATATTTGACAACATTCCTGGCCAGTTGGCCTCTACGTCTCCGTGGGACCTTCATATACATCAATAACGTAATATAACGTAACCTAAACCAACCTATCATATCGGCGGTAATATTTGAAAACATTCCTGTCGATGTTGGCCTCTACGTCTCCGTGGGACCTTCATATACATCAATAACGTAATATAACGTAACCTAAACCAACCTATCATATCGGCGGTAATATTTGAAAACATTCCTGTCGATGTTGGCCTCTAAGTCTCCGTGGGACCTTCATATACATCAATAACGTAATATTACCTAACCTAACCCAACCTATCATCTCGGCGGAAATATTTGAGAACACTCCTGTCGATGTTGGCTTCTACGTCTCCGTAGGACTTTTATATACATCAATAACGTAATTTAACCTAACCTAACCCAACGTAACATCTCGGCGGTAATATTTGGCAACATTCCTGGCTTGTTGGCCTCTACGTCTCCGTGGGACCTTCATATACATCAATCACGTAATATAACCTAACCTAACCCAACCTAACATCTCGGCGGTAATATTTGAGAACATTCCTGGCGAGTTGGCCTCTACGTCTCCGTGGGACTTTTATATACATCAAAACGTTATTTAACCTAACCTAACCCAACCTATCATCTCGGCGGTAATATTTGACAACATTCCAGGCCAGTTGGCCTCTATGTCTCCGTGGGGCATTCATATACATCAATAACGTAATATAACCTAACCTAACCCAACCTAACATCTCGGCGGTAATATTTAACAACATTCCTGGCGAGTTGGCCTCTACGCCTCCGTGGGACCTGCATATACATCAATAACGTAATATAACCTAACCTAACCCAACCTAACATCTCGGCGGTAATATTTAACAACATTCCTGGCGAGTTGGCCTCTACGCCGCCGTGGGACCTGCATATACATCAATAACGTAATATAACCTAACCCAACCCAACCTATCATCTCGGCGGAAATATTTGAGAACATTCCTGGCGAGTTGGCCTCTATGTCTCCGTGGGGCATTCATATACATCAATAACGTAGTATATCCTAACCTAACCCAACCTAACATCTCGGCGGTAATATTTGACAACATTCCTGGCGATTTGGCCTCTACGTCTCCGTAGGGCCTTCATATACATCAATAACGTAATCTAACCTAACCTAACCCAACCTAACATCTCGGCGGTAATATTTAACAACATTCCTGGCGAGTTGGCCTCTACGCCTCCGTGGGACCTGCATATACATCAATAACGTAATATAACCTAACCCAAACCAACCTAACATCTCGGCACTGATATTTAACAACATTCCTGGCGAGTTGGCCTCTACGCCTCCGTGGGACCTGCATATACATCAATAACGTAATATAACCTAACCCAACCCAACCTAACATCTCGGCGGTAATATTTGGCAACATTCCTGGCGAGTTGGCCTCTATGTCTCCGTGGGACCTGCATATACATCAATAACGTAATATAACCTAACCCAAACCAACCTAACATCTCGGCACTAATATTTAACAACATTCCTGGCGAGTTGGCCTCTACGCCTCCGTGGGACCTGCATATACATCAATAACGTAATATAACCTAACCCAACCCAACCTAACATCTCGGCGGTAATATTTGACAACATTCCTGGCGATTTGGCCTCTACGTCTCCGTGGGGCCTTCATATACATCAATAACGTAATCTAACCTAACCTAACCCAACCTAACATCTCGGCGATAATATTTAACAACATTCCTGGCGAGTTGGCCTCTACGGCTCCGTGGGACCTGCATATACATCAATAACGTAATATAACCTAACCCAACCCAACCTAACATCTCGGCACTAATATTTGACAACATTCCTGGCGAGTTGGCCTCTACGTCTCCGTGGGACCTTCATATACATCAATAACGTAATATAACGTAACCTAAACCAACCTATCATATCGGCGGTAATATTTGAAAACATTCCTGTCGATGTTGGCCTCTACGTTTCGGTGGGACTTTTATATACATCAATACGTAATTTAACCTAACCTAACCCAAAGTAACATCTCGGCGGTAATATTTGGCAACATTCCTGGCTTGTTGGCCTCTACGTCTCCGTGGGACCTTCATACACATCAATAACGTAATATAACCTACCCTAACCCAACCTTACATCTCGGCGGTAATATTTGACAACGTTCCTGGCCAGTTGGCCTCTACGTCTCCGTGGGACCTTCATATACATCAATAACGTAATATAACGTAACCTAAACCAACCTATCATATCGGCGGTAATATTTGAAAACATTCCTGTCGATGTTGGCCTCTACGTCTCCGTGGGACCTTCATATACATCAATAACGTAATATAACCTAACCCAACCCAACCTATCATCTCGGCGGAAATATTTGAGAACATTCCTGGCGAGTTGGCCTCTATGTCCCCGTGGGGCATTCATATACATCAATAACGTAGTATAACCTAACCTAACCCAACCTAACATATCGGCGGTAATATTTGACAACATTCCTGGCGATTTGGCCTCTACGTCTCCGTAGGGCCTTCATATACGTCAATAACGTAATCTAACCTAACCTAACCCACCCTAACATCTCGGCGGTAACATTTAACAACATTCCTGGCGAGTTGGCCTCTACGCCTCCGTGGGACCTGCATATACATCAATAACGTAATATAACCTAACCCAAACCAACCTAACATCTCGGCACTAATATTTAACAACATTCCTGGCGAGTTGGCCTCTACGCCTCCGTGGGATCTGCATATACATCAATATCGTAATATTACCTAACCTAACCCAACCTATCATGTCGGCGGAAATATTTGAGAACATTCCTGGCGAGTTGGCCTCTATGTCTCCGTGGGGCATTCATATACATCAATAACGTAGTATAACCTAACCTAACCCAACCTAACATCTCGGCGGTAATATTTGACAACATTCCTGGCGATTTGGCCTCTACGTCTCCGTAGGGCCTTCATATACATCAATAACGTAATCTAACCTAACCTAACCCAACCTAACATCTCGGCGGTAATATTTAACAACATTCCTGGCGAGTTGGCCTCTACGCCTCCGTGGCACCTGCATATACATCAATAACGTAATATAACCTAACCCAAACCAACCTAACATCTCGGCACTAATATTTAACAACATTCCTGGCGAGTTGGCCTCTACGCCTCCGTGGGACCTGCATATACATCAATAACGTAATATAACCTAACCCAACCCAACCTAACATCTCGGCGGTAATATTTGACAACATTCCTGCCGAGTTGGCCTCTATGTCTCCGTGGGGCATTCATATACATCAATAACGTAATATAACCTAACCTAAACCAACCTATCATCCCGGCGGTAATATTTGACAACAGTCCTGGCCAGTTGGACTCTACGTCTCCGTGGGACCTTCATATACATCAATAACGTAATATAACGTAACCTAAACCAACCTATCATATCGGCGGTAATATTTGAAAACATTCCTGTCGATGTTGGCCTCTACGTTTCCGTGGGACTTTTATATACATCAATACGTAATTTAACCTAACCTAACCCAACCTATCATATCGGTGGTAATATTTGACAACATTCCTGGCGATTTGGCCTCTACGTCTCCGTGGGGCCTTCATATACATCAATAACGTAATCTAACCTAACCTAACCCAACCTAACATCTCGGCGGTAATATTTAACAACATTCCTGGCGAGTTGGCCTCTACGCCTCCGTGGGACCTGCATATACATCAATAACGTAATATAACCTAACCCAACCCAACCTATCATCTCGGCGGAAATATTTGAGAACATTCCTGGCGAGTTGGCCTCTATGTCTCCGTGGGGCATTCATATACATCAATAACGTAGTATATCCTAACCTAACCCAACCTAACATCTCGGCGGTAATATTTGACAACATTCCTGGCGATTTGGCCTCTACGTCTCCGTAGGGCCTTCATATACATCAATAACGTAATCTAACCTAACCTAACCCAACCTAACATCTCGGCGGTAATATTTAACAACATTCCTGGCGAGTTGGCCTCTACGCCTCCGTGGGACCTGCATATACATCAATAACGTAATATAACCTAACCCAAACCAACCTAACATCTCGGCACTAATATTTAACAACATTCCTGGCGAGTTGGCCTCTACGCCTCCGTGGGACCTGCATATACATCAATAACGTAATATAACCTAACCCAACCCATCCTAACATCTCGGCGGTAATATTTGGCAACATTCCTGGCGAGTTGGCCTCTATGTCTCCGTGGGACCTGCATATACATCAATAACGTAATATAACCTAACCCAAACCAACCTAACATCTCGGCACTAATATTTAACAACATTCCTGGCGAGTTGGCCTCTACGCCTCCGTGGGACCTGCATATACATCAATAACGTAATATAACCTAACCCAACCCAACCTAACATCTCGGCGGTAATATTTGACAACATTCCTGGCGATTTGGCCTCTACGTCTCCGTGGGGCCTTCATATACATCAATAACGTAATCTAACCTAACCTAACCCAACCTAACATCTCGGCGGTAATATTTAACAACATTCCTGGCGAGTTGGCCTCTACGGCTCCGTGGGACCTGCATATACATCAATAACGTAATATAACCTAACCCAACCCAACCTAACATCTCGGCACTAATATTTGACAACATTCCTGGCGAGTTGGCCTCTACGTCTCCGTGGGACCTTCATATACATCAATAACGTAATATAACGTAACCTAAACCAACCTATCATATCGGCGGTAATATTTGACAACATTCCTGGCCAGTTGGCCTCTACGTCTCCGTGGGACCTTCATATACATCAATAACGTAATATAACGTAACCTAAACCAACCTATCATATCGGTGGTAATATTTGACAACATTCCTGGCGATTTGGCCTCTACGTCTCCGTGGGGCCTTCATATACATCAATAACGTAATCTAACCTAACCTAACCCAACCTAACATCTCGGCGGTAATATTTAACAACATTCCTGGCGAGTTGGCCTCTACGGCTCCGTGGGACCTGCATATACATCAATAACGTAATATAACCTAACCCAACCCAACCTAACATCTCGGCACTAATATTTGACAACATTCCTGGCGAGTTGGCCTCTACGTCTCCGTGGGACCTTCATATACATCAATAACGTAATATAACGTAACCTAAACCAACCTATCATATCGGCGGTAATATTTGAAAACATTCCTGTCGATGTTGGCCTCTACGTTTCCGTGGGACTTTTATATACATCAATACGTAATTTAACCTAACCTAACCCAACGTAACATCTCGGCGGTAATATTTGGCAACATTCCTGGCTTGTTGGCCTCTACGTCTCCGTGGGACCTTCATACACATCAATAACGTAATATAACCTACCCTAACCCAACCTTACATCTCGGCGGTAATATTTTACAACATTCCTGGCCAGTTGGCCTCTACGTCTCCGTGGGACCTTCATATACATCAATAACGTAATATAACGTAACCTAAACCAACCTATCATATCGGTGGTAATATTTGACAACATTCCTGGCGATTTGGCCTCTACGTCTCCGTGGGGCCTTCATATACATCAATAACGTAATTTAACCTAACCTAACCCAACGTAACATCTCGGCGGTAATATTTGGCAACATTCCTGGCTTGTTGGCCTCTAGGTCTCCGTGCGACCTTCATACACATCAATAACGTAATATAACGTAACCTAAACCAACCTATCATATCGGCGGTAATATTCGAAAACATTCCTGTCGATGTTGGCCTCTACGTTTCCGTGGGACTTTTATATACATCAATACGTAATTTAACCTAACCTAACCCAAACAATCATATCAGCGGTAATATTTGACAACATTCCTGGCGAGTTGGCCTCTACGTCTCCGTGGGACTTTCATATACATCAATAACGTAATATAACGTAACCTAAACCAACCTATCATATCGGCGGTAATATTTGAAAACATTCCTGTCGATGTTGGCATCTACGTCTCCGTGGGACCTTCATATACATCAATAACGTAATATAACGTAACCTAAACCAACCTATCATATCGGCGGTAATATTTGAAAACATTCCTGTCGATGTTGGCCTCTACGTCTCCGTGGGACCTTCATATACATCAATAACGTAATATTACCTAACCTAACCCAACCTATCATCTCGGCGGAAATATTTGAGAACACTCCTGTCGATGTTGGCTTCTACGTCTCCGTAGGCCTTTTATATACATCAATAACGTAATTTAACCTAACCTAACCCAACGTAACATCTCGGCGGTAATATTTGGCAACATTCCTGGCTTGTTGGCCTCTACGTCTCCGTGGGACCTTCATATACATCAATCACGTAATATAACCTAACCTAACCCAACCTAACATCTCGGCGGTAATATTTGAGAACATTCCTGGCGAGTTGGCCTCTACGTCTCCGTGGGACTTTTATATACATCAAAACGTAATTTAACCTAACCTAACCAAACGTAACATCTGGGCAGTAATATTTGACAACATTCCTGTCGAGTTGGCCTCTACGTCTCCGCGGGACTTTTATATACATCAATAACGTAATTTAACCTAACCGAACCCAACATAACATCTCGGCGGTAATATTTGGCAACATTCCTGGCGAGTTGGCCTCTACGTCTCCGTGGGACCTTCATACACATCAATAACGTAATATAATCTAACCTAACCCAACCTATCATCTCGGCGGTAATATTTGACAACATTCCTGGCCAGTTGGCCTCTACGTCTCCGTGGGACCTTCATATACATCAATAACGTAATATAACGTAACCTAAACCAACCTATCATATCGGCGGTAATATTTGAAAACATTCCTGTCGATGTTGGCCTCTACGTCTCCGTGGGACTTTTATATACATCAAAACGTAATTTAACCTAACCGAACCCAACGTAACATCTCGGCGGTAATATTTGACAACATTCCTGGCCAGTTGGCCTCTACGTCTCCGTGGGACCTTCATATACGTCAATAACGTAATATAACGTAACCTAAACCAACCTATCATATCGGTGGTAATATTTGACAACATTCCTGGCGATTTGGCCTCTACGTCTCCGTGGGGCCTTCATATACATCAATAACGTAATCTAACCTAAGCTAACCCAACCTAACATCTCGGCGGTAATATTTAACAACATTCCTGGCGAAGTGGCCTCTACGCCTCCGTGGGACCTGCATATACATCAATAACGTAATATAACCTAACCCAACCTAACCTAACATCTCGGCACTAATATTTGACAACATTCTTGGCGAGTTGGCCTCTACGTCTCCGTGCGTCCTTCATATACATCAATAACGTAATATAACGTAACCTAACCCAACCAATCATATCGGCGGTAATATTTGACAACATTCCTGGCGAATTTGCCTCTACGTCTCCGTGGGACCATCATATACATCAATAACGTAATATAACGTAACCTAAACCAACCTATCATATCGGCGGTAATAGTTGAAAACATTCCTGTCGATGTTGGCCTCTACGTCTCCGTGGGACCTTCATATACATCAATAACGTAATATTACCTAACCTAACCCAACCTATCATCTCGGCGGAAATATTTGAGAACATTCCTGGCGACTTGGCCTCTATGTCTCCGTGGGGCATTCATATACATCAATAACGTAGTATCAACTAACCTAACCCAACCTAACATCTCGGCGGTAATATTTGACAACATTCCTGGCGATTTGGCCTCTACGTCTCCGTAGGGTCTTCATATACATCAATAACGTAATCTAACCTAACCTAACCCAACCTAACATCTCGGCGGTAATATTTAACAACATTCCTGGCGAGTTGGCCTCTACGGCTCCGTGGGACCTGCATATACATCAATAACGTAATATAACCTAACCCAACCCAACCTAACATCTCGGCACTAATATTTGACAACATTCCTGGCGAGTTGGCCTCTACGTCTCCGTGGGACCTTCATATACATCAATAACGTAATATAACGTAACCTAAACCAACCTATCATATCGGCGGTAATATTTGACAACATTCCTGGCCAGTTGGCCTCTACGTCTCCGTGGGACCTTCATATACATCAATAACGTAATATAACGTAACCTAAACCAACCTATCATATCGGTGGTAATATTTGACAACATTCCTGGCGATTTGGCCTCTACGTCTCCGTGGGGCCTTCATATACATCAATAACGTAATCTAACCTAACCTAACCCAACCTAACATCTCGGCGGTAATATTTAACAACATTCCTGGCGAGTTGGCCTCTACGGCTCCGTGGGACCTGCATATACATCAATAACGTAATATAACCTAACCCAACCCAACCTAACATCTCGGCACTAATATTTGACAACATTCCTGGCGAGTTGGCCTCTACGTCTCCGTGGGACCTTCATATACATCAATAACGTAATATAACGTAACCTAAACCAACCTATCATATCGGCGGTAATATTTGAAAACATTCCTGTCGATGTTGGCCTCTACGTTTCCGTGGGACTTTTATATACATCAATACGTAATTTAACCTAACCTAACCCAACGTAACATCTCGGCGGTAATATTTGGCAACATTCCTGGCTTGTTGGCCTCTACGTCTCCGTGGGACCTTCATACACATCAATAACGTAATATAACCTACCCTAACCCAACCTTACATCTCGGCGGTAATATTTTACAACATTCCTGGCCAGTTGGCCTCTACGTCTCCGTGGGACCTTCATATACATCAATAACGTAATATAACGTAACCTAAACCAACCTATCATATCGGTGGTAATATTTGACAACATTCCTGGCGATTTGGCCTCTACGTCTCCGTGGGGCCTTCATATACATCAATAACGTAATTTAACCTAACCTAACCCAACGTAACATCTCGGCGGTAATATTTGGCAACATTCCTGGCTTGTTGGCCTCTAGGTCTCCGTGCGACCTTCATACACATCAATAACGTAATATAACGTAACCTAAACCAACCTATCATATCGGCGGTAATATTCGAAAACATTCCTGTCGATGTTGGCCTCTACGTTTCCGTGGGACTTTTATATACATCAATACGTAATTTAACCTAACCTAACCCAAACAATCATATCAGCGGTAATATTTGACAACATTCCTGGCGAGTTGGCCTCTACGTCTCCGTGGGACTTTCATATACATCAATAACGTAATATAACGTAACCTAAACCAACCTATCATATCGGCGGTAATATTTGAAAACATTCCTGTCGATGTTGGCATCTACGTCTCCGTGGGACCTTCATATACATCAATAACGTAATATAACGTAACCTAAACCAACCTATCATATCGGCGGTAATATTTGAAAACATTCCTGTCGATGTTGGCCTCTACGTCTCCGTGGGACCTTCATATACATCAATAACGTAATATTACCTAACCTAACCCAACCTATCATCTCGGCGGAAATATTTGAGAACACTCCTGTCGATGTTGGCTTCTACGTCTCCGTAGGCCTTTTATATACATCAATAACGTAATTTAACCTAACCTAACCCAACGTAACATCTCGGCGGTAATATTTGGCAACATTCCTGGCTTGTTGGCCTCTACGTCTCCGTGGGACCTTCATATACATCAATCACGTAATATAACCTAACCTAACCCAACCTAACATCTCGGCGGTAATATTTGAGAACATTCCTGGCGAGTTGGCCTCTACGTCTCCGTGGGACTTTTATATACATCAAAACGTAATTTAACCTAACCTAACCAAACGTAACATCTGGGCAGTAATATTTGACAACATTCCTGTCGAGTTGGCCTCTACGTCTCCGCGGGACTTTTATATACATCAATAACGTAATTTAACCTAACCGAACCCAACATAACATCTCGGCGGTAATATTTGGCAACATTCCTGGCGAGTTGGCCTCTACGTCTCCGTGGGACCTTCATACACATCAATAACGTAATATAATCTAACCTAACCCAACCTATCATCTCGGCGGTAATATTTGACAACATTCCTGGCCAGTTGGCCTCTACGTCTCCGTGGGACCTTCATATACATCAATAACGTAATATAACGTAACCTAAACCAACCTATCATATCGGCGGTAATATTTGAAAACATTCCTGTCGATGTTGGCCTCTACGTCTCCGTGGGACTTTTATATACATCAAAACGTAATTTAACCTAACCGAACCCAACGTAACATCTCGGCGGTAATATTTGACAACATTCCTGGCCAGTTGGCCTCTACGTCTCCGTGGGACCTTCATATACATCAATAACGTAATATAACGTAACCTAAACCAACCTATCATATCGGTGGTAATATTTGACAACATTCCTGGCGATTTGGCCTCTACGTCTCCGTGGGGCCTTCATATACATCAATAACGTAATCTAACCTAAGCTAACCCAACCTAACATCTCGGCGGTAATATTTAACAACATTCCTGGCGAGGTGGCCTCTACGCCTCCGTGGGACCTGCATATACATCAATAACGTAATATAACCTAACCCAACCCAACCTAACATCTCGGCACTAATATTTGACAACATTCTTGGCGAGTTGGCCTCTACGTCTCCGTGCGTCCTTCATATACATCAATAACGTAATATAACGTAACCTAACCCAACCAATCATATCGGCGGTAATATTTGACAACATTCCTGGCGAATTTGCCTCTACGTCTCCGTGGGACCATCATATACATCAATAACGTAATATAACGTAACCTAAACCAACCTATCATATCGGCGGTAATAGTTGAAAACATTCCTGTCGATGTTGGCCTCTACGTCTCCGTGGGACCTTCATATACATCAATAACGTAATATTACCTAACCTAACCCAACCTATCATCTCGGCGGAAATATTTGAGAACATTCCTGGCGACTTGGCCTCTATGTCTCCGTGGGGCATTCATATACATCAATAACGTAGTATCAACTAACCTAACCCAACCTAACATCTCGGCGGTAATATTTGACAACATTCCTGGCGATTTGGCCTCTACGTCTCCGTAGGGTCTTCATATACATCAATAACGTAATCTAACCTAACCTAACCCAACCTAACATCTCGGCGGTAATATTTAACAACATTCCTGGCTAGTTGGCCTCTACGCCTCCGTGGGACCTGCATATACATCAATAACGTAATATAACCTTACCCAAACCAACCTAACACCTCGGCACTAATATTTAACAACATTCCTGGCGAGTTGGCCTCTACGCCTCCGTGGGACCTGCATATACATCAATAACGTAATATAACCTAACCCAACCCAACCTAACATCTCGGCGGTAATATTTGACAACATTCCTGGCGAGTTGGCCTCTATGTATCCGTGGGGCATTCATATACATCAATAACGTAATATAACCTAACCTAAACCAACCTAACATCTCGGCGGTAATATTTAACAACATTCCTGGCGAGTTGGCCTCTACGCCTCCGTGGGACCTGCTTATACATCAATAACGTAATATAACCTAACCCAAACCAACCTATCATCTCGGCGGTAATATTTGACAACAGTCCTGGCCAGTTGGACTCTATGTCTCCGTGGGACCTTCATATACATCAATAACGTAATATAACGTAACCTAAACCAACCTATCATATCGGCGGTAATATTTGAAAACATTCCTGTCGATGTTGGCCTCTACGTTTCCGTGGGACTTTTATATACATCAATACGTAATTTAACCTAACCTAACCCAACCTATCATCTCGGCGGTAATATTTGAAAACATTCCTGTCGATGTTGGCCTCTACGTCTCCGTGGGACCTTCATATACATCAATAACGTAATATTACCTAACCTAACCCAACCTATCATCTCGGCGGAAATATTTGAGAACACTCCTGTCGATGTTGGCTTCTACGTCTCCGTAGGACTTTTATATACATCAATAACGTAATTTAACCTAACCTAACCCAACGTAACATCTCGGCGGTAATATTTGGCAACATTCCTGGCTTGTTGGCCTCTACGTCTCCGTGGGACCTTCATATACATCAATCACGTAATATAACCTAACCTAACCCAACCTAACATCTCGGCGGTAATATTTGAGAACATTCCTGGCGAGTTGGCCTCTACGTCTCCGTGGGACTTTTATATACATCAAAACGTAATTTAACCTAACCTAACCAAACGTAACATCTGGGCAGTAATATTTGACAACATTCCTGTCGAGTTGGCCTCTACGTCTCCGCGGGACTTTTATGTACATCAATAACGTAATTTAACCTAACCGAACCCAACATAACATCTCGGCGGTAATATTTGGCAACATTCCTGGCGAGTTGGCCTCTACGTCTCCGTGGGACCTTCATACACATCAATAACGTAATATAATCTAACCTAACCCAACCTATCATCTCGGCGGTAATATTTGACAACATTCCTGGCCAGTTGGCCTCTACGTCTCCGTGGGACCTTCATATACATCAATAACGTAATATAACGTAACCTAAACCAACCTATCATATCGGCGGTAATATTTGAAAACATTCCTGTCGATGTTGGCCTCTACGTCTCCGTGGGACTTTTATATACATCAAAACGTAATTTAACCTAACCGAACCCAACGTAACATCTCGGCGGTAATATTTGACAACATTCCTGGCCAGTTGGCCTCTACGTCTCCGTGGGACCTTCATATACATCAATAACGTAATATAACGTAACCTAAACCAACCTATCATATCGGTGGTAATATTTGACAACATTCCTGGCGATTTGGCCTCTACGTCTCCGTGGGGCCTTCATATACATCAATAACGTAATCTAACCTAAGCTAACCCAACCTAACATCTCGGCGGTAATATTTAACAACATTCCTGGCGAGGTGGCCTCTACGCCTCCGTGGGACCTGCATATACATCAATAACGTAATATAACCTAACCCAACCCAACCTAACATCTCGGCACTAATATTTGACAACATTCTTGGCGAGTTGGCCTCTACGTCTCCGTGCGTCCTTCATATACATCAATAACGTAATATAACGTAACCTAACCCACCCAATCATATCGGCGGTAATATTTGACAACATTCCTGGCGAATTTGCCCCTACGTCTCCGTGGGACCATCATATACATCAATAACGTAATATAACGTAACCTAAACCAACCTATCATATCGGCGGTAATAGTTGAAAACATTCCTGTCGATGTTGGCCTCTACGTCTCCGTGAGACCTTCATATACATCAATAACGTAATATTACCTAACCTAACCCAACCTATCATCTCGGCGGAAATATTTGAGAACATTCCTGGCGACTTGGCCTCTATGTCTCCGTGGGGCATTCATATACATCAATAACGTAGTATCAACTAACCTAACCCAACCTAACATCTCGGCGGTAATATTTGACAACATTCCTGGCGATTTGGCCTCTACGACTCCGTAGGGCCTTCATATACATCAATAACGTAATCTAACCTAACCTAACCCAACCTAACATCTCGGCGGTAATATTTAACAACATTCCTGGCTAGTTGGCCTCTACGCCTCCGTGGGACCTGCATATACATCAATAACGTAATATAACCTAACCCAAACCAACCTAACATCTCGGCACTAATATTTAACAATATTCCTGGCGAGTTGGCCTCTACGCCTCCGTGGGACCTGCATATACATCAATAACGTAATATAACCTAACCCAACCCAACCTAACATCTCGGCGGTAATATTTGACAACATTCCTGGCGAGTCGGCCTCTATGTATCCGTGGGGCATTCATATACATCAATAACGTAATATAACCTAACCTAAACCAACCTAACATCTCGGCGGTAATATTTAACAACATTCCTGGCGAGTTGGCCTCTACGCCTCCGTGGGACCTGCTTATACATCAATAACGTAATATAACCTAACCCAAACCAACCTATCATCTCGGCGGTAATATTTGACAACAGTCCTGGCCAGTTGGACTCTATGTCTCCGTGGGACCTTCATATACATCAATAACGTAATATAACGTAACCTAAACCAACCTATCATATCGGCGGTAATATTTGAAAACATTCCTGTCGATGTTGGCCTCTACGTTTCCGTGGGACTTTTATATACATCAGTACGTAATTTAACCTAACCTAACCCAAACAATCATATCAGCGGTAATATTTGGCAACATTCCTGGCGAGTTGGCCTCTACGTCTCCGTGGGACCTTCATATACATCAATAACGTAATATAACGTAACCTAAACCAACCTATCATATCGGTGGTAATATTTGACAACATTCCTGGCGATTTGGCCTCTACGTTTCTGTGGGGCCTTCATATACATCAATAACGTAATCTAACCTAAGCTAACCCAACCTAACATCTCGGCGGTAATATTTAACAACATTCCTGGCGAGGTGGCCTCTACGCCTCCGTGGGACCTGCATATACATCAATAATGTAATATAACCTAACCCAACCCAACCTAACATCTCGGCACTAATATTTGACAACATTCCTGGCGAGTTGGCCTCTACGTCTCCGTGCGTCCTTCATATACATCAATAACGTAATATAACGTAACCTAACCCAACCAATCATATCGGCGGTAATATTTGACAACATTCCTGGCGAATTTGCCTCTACGTCTCCGTGGGACCTTCATATACATCAATAACGTAATATAACGTAACCTAAACCAACCTATCATATCGGCGGTAATAGTTGAAAACATTCCTGTCGATGTTGGCCTCTACGTCTCCGTGGGACCTTCATATACATCAATAACGTAATATTACCTAACCTAACCCAACCTATCATCTCGGCGGAAATATTTGAGAACACTCCTGTCGATGTTGGCTTCTACGTCTCCGTAGGACTTTTATATACATCAATAACGTAATTTAACCTAACCTAACCCAACGTAACATCTCGGCGGTAATATTTGGCAACATTCCTGGCTTGTTGGCCTCTACGTCTCCGTGGGACCTTCATATACATCAATAACGTAATATAACGTAACCTAAACCAACCTATCATATCGGCGGTAATATTTGAAAACATTCCTGTCGATGTTGGCCTCTACGTCTCCGTGGGACTTTTATATACATCAAAACGTAATTTAACCTAACCTAACCCAACGTAACATCTCGGCGGTAATATTTGACAACATTCCTGGCCAGTTGGCCTCTACGTCTCCGTGGGACCTTCATATACATCAATAACGTAATATAACGTAACCTAAACCAACCTATCATATCGGTGGTAATATTTGACAACATTCCTGGCGATTTGGCCTCTACGTCTCTGTGGGGCCTTCATATACATCAATAACGTAATCTAACCTAAGCTAACCCAACCTAACATCTCGGCGGTAATATTTAACAACATTCCTGGCGAGGTGGCCTCTACGCCTCCGTGGGACCTGCATATACATCAATAATGTAATATAACCTAACCCAACCCAACCTAACATCTCGGCACTAATATTTGACAACATTCCTGGCGAGTTGGCCTCTACGTCTCCGTGCGTCCTTCATATACATCAATAACGTAATATAACGTAACCTAACCCAACCAATCATATCGGCGGTAATATTTGACAACATTCCTGGCGAATTTGCCTCTACGTCTCCGTGGGACCTTCATATACATCAATAACGTAATATAACGTAACCTAAACCAACCTATCATATCGGCGGTAATAGTTGAAAACATTCCTGTCGATGTTGGCCTCTACGTCTCCGTGGGACCTTCATATACATCAATAACGTAATATTATCTAACCTAACCCAACCTATCATCTCGGCGGAAATATTTGAGAACATTCCTGGCGACTTGGCCTCTATGTCTCCGTGGGGCATTCATATACATCAATAACGTAGTATCAACTAACCTAACCCAACGTAACATCTCGGCGGTAATATTTGGCAACATTCCTGGCTTGTTGGCCTCTACGTCTCCGTGGGACCTTCATATACATCAATAACGTAATATAACGTAACCTAAACCAACCTATCATATCGGCGGTAATATTTGAAAACATTCCTGTCGATGTTGGCCTCTACGTCTCCGTGGGACTTTTATATACATCAAAACGTAATTTAACCTAACCTAACCCAACGTAACATCTCGGCGGTAATATTTGACAACATTCCTGGCCAGTTGGCCTCTACGTCTCCGTGGGACCTTCATATACATCAATAACGTAATATAACGTAACCTAAACCAACCTATCATATCGGTGGTAATATTTGACAACATTCCTGGCGATTTGGCCTCTACGTCTCTGTGGGGCCTTCATATACATCAATAACGTAATCTAACCTAAGCTAACCCAACCTAACATCTCGGCGGTAATATTTAACAACATTCCTGGCGAGGTGGCCTCTACGCCTCCGTGGGACCTGCATATACATCAATAATGTAATATAACCTAACCCAACCCAACCTAACATCTCGGCACTAATATTTGACAACTTTCCTGGCGAGTTGGCCTCTACGTCTCCGTGCGTCCTTCATATACATCAATAACGTAATATAACGTAACCTAACCCAACCAATCATATCGGCGGTAATATTTGACAACATTCCTGGCGAATTTGCCTCTACGTCTCCGTGGGACCTTCATATACATCAATAACGTAATATAACGTAACCTAAACCAACCTATCATATCGGCGGTAATAGTTGAAAACATTCCTGTCGATGTTGGCCTCTACGTCTCCGTGGGACCTTCATATACATCAATAACGTAATATTATCTAACCTAACCCAACCTATCATCTCGGCGGAAATATTTGAGAACATTCCTGGCGACTTGGCCTCTATGTCTCCGTGGGGCATTCATATACATCAATAACGTAGTATCAACTAACCTAACCCAACCTAACATCTCGGCGGTAATATTTGACAACATTCCTGGCGATTTGGCCTCTACGTCTCCGTAGGGCCTTCATATACATCAATAACGTAATCTAACCTAACCTAACCCAACCTAACATCTCGGCGGTAATATTTAACAACATTCCTGGCTAGTTGGCCTCTACGCCTCCGTGGGACCTGCATATACATCAATAACGTAATATAACCTAACCCAAACCAACCTAACATCTCGGCACTAATATTTAACAACATTCCTGGCGAGTTGGCCTCTACGCCTCCGTGGGACCTGCATATACATCAATAACGTAATATAACCTAACCCAACCCAACCTAACATCTCGGCGGTAATATTTGACAACATTCCTGGCGAGTTGGCCTCTATGTATCCGTGGGGCATTCATATACATCAATAACGTAATATAACCTAACCTAAACCAACCTAACATCTCGGCGGTAATATTTAACAACATTCCTGGCGAGTTGGCCTCTACGCCTCCGTGGGACCTGCATATACATCAATAACGTAATATAACCTAACCCAAACCAACCTAACATCTCGGCACTAATATTTGACAACATTCCTGGCGAGTTGGCCTCTACCTCTCCGTGCGACCTTCACATACATCAATAACGTAATATAATCTAACCTAACCCAACCTATCATCTCGGCACTAATATTTGACAACATTCCTGGCGAGTTGGCCTCTACCTCTCCGTGCGACCTTCACATACATCAATAACGTAATATAATCTAACCTAACCCAACCTATCATCTCGGCGGTAATATTTGACAACATTCCAGGCCAGTTGGCCTCTATGTCTCCGTGGGGCATTCATATACATCAATAACGTAATATAACCTACCCTAACTCAACCTAACATCTCGGCGGTAATATTTAACAACATTCCTGGCCAGTTGGCCTCTACGCCTCCGTCGGACCTTCACATACATCAATTACGTAATATAATCTAACCTAACCCAACCTATCATCCCGGCGGTAATATTTGACAACATTCCTGGCCAGTTGGCCTCTACGTCTCCGTGGGATCTTCATATACATGAATAACGTAATATAACCTATCCTAACCCAACCTATCATCTCGGCGGTAATATTTGACAACATTCCTGGCCAGTTGGCCTCTACGTCTCCGTGGGTCCTTCATATACATCAATAACGTAATATAACGAAACCTAAACCAACCTATCATATCGGTGGTAATATTTGACAACATTCCTGGCGATTTGGCCTCTACGTCTCCGTGGGGCCTTCATATACATCAATAACGTAATCTAACCTAACCTAACCCAACCTAACATCTCGGCGGTAATATTTAACAACATTCCTGGCGAGTTGGCCTCTACGCCTCCGTGGGACCTGCATATACATCAATAACGTAATATAACCTAACCCAACCCAACCTAACATCTCGGCGGTAATATTTAACAACATTCCTGGCGAGTTGGCCTCTACGCCTCCGTGGGACCTGCATATACATCAATAACGTAATATTACCTAACCTAACCCAACCTATCATGTCGGCGGAAATATTTGAGAACATTCCTGGCGAGTTGGCCTCTATGTCTCCGTGGGGCATTCATATACATCAATAACGTAGTATAACCTAACCTAACCCAACCTAACATCTCGGCGGTAATATTTGACAACATTCCTGGCGATTTGGCCTCTACGTCTCCGTAGGGCCTTGATATACATCAATAACGTAATCTAACCTAACCTAACCCAACCTAACATCTCGGCGGTAATATTTGACAACAGTCCTGGCCAGTTGGACTCTATGTCTCCGTGGGACCTTCATATACATCAATAACGTAATATAACGTAACCTAAACCAACCTATCATATCGGCGGTAATATTTGAAAACATTCCTGTCGATGTTGGCCTCTACGTTTCCGTGGGACTTTTATATACATCAATACGTAAGTTAACCTAACCTAACCCAACCTATCATCTCGGCGGTAATATTTGACAACATTCCTGGCCAGTTGGCCTCTACGTCTCCGTGGGACCTTCATATACATCAATAACGTAATATAACGTAACCTAAACCAACCTATCATATCGGCGGTAATATTTGAAAACATTCCTGTCGATGTTGGCCTCTACGTTTCCGTGGGACTTTTATATACATCAATACGTAAGTTAACCTAACCTAACCCAACCTATCATCTCGGCGGTAATATTTAACAACATTCCTGGCGAGGTGGCCTCTACGCCTCCGTGGGACCTGCATATACATCAATAATGTAATATAACCTAACCCAACCCAACCTAACATCTCGGCACTAATATTTGACAACATTCCTGGCGAGTTGGCCTCTACGTCTCCGTGCGTCCTTCATATACATCAATAACGTAATATAACGTAACCTAACCCAACCAATCATATCGGCGGTAATATTTGACAACATTCCTGGCGAATTTGCCTCTACGTCTCCGTGGGACCTTCATATACATCAATAACGTAATATAACGTAACCTAAACCAACCTATCATATCGGCGGTAATAGTTGAAAACATTCCTGTCGATGTTGGCCTCTACGTCTCCGTGGGACCTTCATATACATCAATAACGTAATATTACCTAACCTAACCCAACCTATCATCTCGGCGGAAATATTTGAGAACACTCCTGTCGATGTTGGCTTCTACGTCTCCGTAGGACTTTTATATACATCAATAACGTAATTTAACCTAACCTAACCCAACGTAACATCTCGGCGGTAATATTTGGCAACATTCCTGGCTTGTTGGCCTCTACGTCTCCGTGGGACCTTCATATACATCAATAACGTAATATAACGTAACCTAAACCAACCTATCATATCGGCGGTAATATTTGAAAACATTCCTGTCGATGTTGGCCTCTACGTCTCCGTGGGACTTTTATATACATCAAAACGTAATTTAACCTAACCTAACCCAACGTAACATCTCGGCGGTAATATTTGACAACATTCCTGGCCAGTTGGCCTCTACGTCTCCGTGGGACCTTCATATACATCAATAACGTAATATAACGTAACCTAAACCAACCTATCATATCGGTGGTAATATTTGACAACATTCCTGGCGATTTGGCCTCTACGTCTCTGTGGGGCCTTCATATACATCAATAACGTAATCTAACCTAAGCTAACCCAACCTAACATCTCGGCGGTAATATTTAACAACATTCCTGGCGAGGTGGCCTCTACGCCTCCGTGGGACCTGCATATACATCAATAATGTAATATAACCTAACCCAACCCAACCTAACATCTCGGCACTAATATTTGACAACATTCCTGGCGAGTTGGCCTCTACGTCTCCGTGCGTCCTTCATATACATCAATAACGTAATATAACGTAACCTAACCCAACCAATCATATCGGCGGTAATATTTGACAACATTCCTGGCGAATTTGCCTCTACGTCTCCGTGGGACCTTCATATACATCAATAACGTAATATAACGTAACCTAAACCAACCTATCATATCGGCGGTAATAGTTGAAAACATTCCTGTCGATGTTGGCCTCTACGTCTCCGTGGGACCTTCATATACATCAATAACGTAATATTATCTAACGTAACCCAACCTATCATCTCGGCGGAAATATTTGAGAACATTCCTGGCGACTTGGCCTCTATGTCTCCGTGGGGCATTCATATACATCAATAACGTAGTATCAACTAACCTAACCCAACGTAACATCTCGGCGGTAATATTTGGCAACATTCCTGGCTTGTTGGCCTCTACGTCTCCGTGGGACCTTCATATACATCAATAACGTAATATAACGTAACCTAAACCAACCTATCATATCGGCGGTAATATTTGAAAACATTCCTGTCGATGTTGGCCTCTACGTCTCCGTGGGACTTTTATATACATCAAAACGTAATTTAACCTAACCTAACCCAACGTAACATCTCGGCGGTAATATTTGACAACATTCCTGGCCAGTTGGCCTCTACGTCTCCGTGGGACCTTCATATACATCAATAACGTAATATAACGTAACCTAAACCAACCTATCATATCGGTGGTAATATTTGACAACATTCCTGGCGATTTGGCCTCTACGTCTCTGTGGGGCCTTCATATACATCAATAACGTAATCTAACCTAAGCTAACCCAACCTAACATCTCGGCGGTAATATTTAACAACATTCCTGGCGAGGTGGCCTCTACGCCTCCGTGGGACCTGCATATACATCAATAATGTAATATAACCTAACCCAACCCAACCTAACATCTCGGCACTAATATTTGACAACTTTCCTGGCGAGTTGGCCTCTACGTCTCCGTGCGTCCTTCATATACATCAATAACGTAATATAACGTAACCTAACCCAACCAATCATATCGGCGGTAATATTTGACAACATTCCTGGCGAATTTGCCTCTACGTCTCCGTGGGACCTTCATATACATCAATAACGTAATATAACGTAACCTAAACCAACCTATCATATCGGCGGTAATAGTTGAAAACATTCCTGTCGATGTTGGCCTCTACGTCTCCGTGGGACCTTCATATACATCAATAACGTAATATTATCTAACCTAACCCAACCTATCATCTCGGCGGAAATATTTGAGAACATTCCTGGCGACTTGGCCTCTATGTCTCCGTGGGGCATTCATATACATCAATAACGTAGTATCAACTAACCTAACCCAACCTAACATCTCGGCGGTAATATTTGACAACATTCCTGGCGATTTGGCCTCTACGTCTCCGTAGGGCCTTCATATACATCAATAACGTAATCTAACCTAACCTAACCCAACCTAACATCTCGGCGGTAATATTTAACAACATTCCTGGCTAGTTGGCCTCTACGCCTCCGTGGGACCTGCATATACATCAATAACGTAATATAACCTAACCCAAACCAACCTAACATCTCGGCACTAATATTTAACAACATTCCTGGCGAGTTGGCCTCTACGCCTCCGTGGGACCTGCATATACATCAATAACGTAATATAACCTAACCCAACCCAACCTAACATCTCGGCGGTAATATTTGACAACATTCCTGGCGAGTTGGCCTCTATGTATCCGTGGGGCATTCATATACATCAATAACGTAATATAACCTAACCTAAACCAACCTAACATCTCGGCGGTAATATTTAACAACATTCCTGGCGAGTTGGCCTCTACGCCTCCGTGGGACCTGCATATACATCAATAACGTAATATAACCTAACCCAAACCAACCTAACATCTCGGCACTAATATTTGACAACATTCCTGGCGAGTTGGCCTCTACCTCTCCGTGCGACCTTCACATACATCAATAACGTAATATAATCTAACCTAACCCAACCTATCATCTCGGCACTAATATTTGACAACATTCCTGGCGAGTTGGCCTCTACCTCTCCGTGCGACCTTCACATACATCAATAACGTAATATAATCTAACCTAACCCAACCTATCATCTCGGCGGTAATATTTGACAACATTCCAGGCCAGTTGGCCTCTATGTCTCCGTGGGGCATTCATATACATCAATAACGTAATATAACCTACCCTAACTCAACCTAACATCTCGGCGGTAATATTTAACAACATTCCTGGCCAGTTGGCCTCTACGCCTCCGTCGGACCTTCACATACATCAATTACGTAATATAATCTAACCTAACCCAACCTATCATCCCGGCGGTAATATTTGACAACATTCCTGGCCAGTTGGCCTCTACGTCTCCGTGGGATCTTCATATACATGAATAACGTAATATAACCTATCCTAACCCAACCTATCATCTCGGCGGTAATATTTGACAACATTCCTGGCCAGTTGGCATCTACGTCTCCGTGGGTCCTTCATATACATCAATAACGTAATATAACGAAACCTAAACCAACCTATCATATCGGTGGTAATATTTGACAACATTCCTGGCGATTTGGCCTCTACGTCTCCGTGGGGCCTTCATATACATCAATAACGTAATCTAACCTAACCTAAGCCAACCTAACATCTCGGCGGTAATATTTAACAACATTCCTGGCGAGTTGGCCTCTACGCCTCCGTGGGACCTGCATATACATCAATAACGTAATATAACCTAACCCAACCCAACCTAACATCTCGGCGGTAATATTTAACAACATTCCTGGCGAGTTGGCCTCTACGCCTCCGTGGGACCTGCATATACATCAATAACGTAATATTACCTAACCTAACCCAACCTATCATGTCGGCGGAAATATTTGAGAACATTCCTGGCGAGTTGGCCTCTATGTCTCCGTGGGGCATTCATATACATCAATAACGTAGTATAACCTAACCTAACCCAACCTAACATCTCGGCGGTAATATTTGACAACATTCCTGGCGATTTGGCCTCTACGTCTCCGTAGGGCCTTGATATACATCAATAACGTAATCTAACCTAACCTAACCCAACCTAACATCTCGGCGGTAATATTTGACAACAGTCCTGGCCAGTTGGACTCTATGTCTCCGTGGGACCTTCATATACATCAATAACGTAATATAACGTAACCTAAACCAACCTATCATATCGGCGGTAATATTTGAAAACATTCCTGTCGATGTTGGCCTCTACGTTTCCGTGGGACTTTTATATACATCAATACGTAAGTTAACCTAACCTAACCCAACCTATCATCTCGGCGGTAATATTTGACAACATTCCTGGCCAGTTGGCCTCTACGTCTCCGTGGGACCTTCATATACATCAATAACGTAATATAACGTAACCTAACCCAACCTAACATCTCGGCGGTAATATTTGACAACATTCCTGGCCAGTTGGCCTCTACGTCTCCGTGGGACCTTCATATACATCAATAACGTAATATAACGTAACCTAAACCAACCTATCATATCGGTGGTAATATTTGACAACATTCCTGGCGATTTGGCCTCTACGTCTCCGTGGGGCCTTTATATACATCAATAACGTAATCTAACCTAACCTAACCCAACCTAACATCTCGGCGGTAATATTTAACAACATTCCTGGCGATTTGGCCTCTACCTCTCCGTGCGACCTTCACATACATCAATAACGTAATATAATCTAACCTAACCCAACCTATCATCTCGGCGGTAATATTTGACAACATTCCTGGCCAGTTGGCCTCTATGTCTCCGTGGGGCATTCATATACATCAATAACGTAGTATAACCTAACCTAACCCAACCTATCATCTCGGCGGTAATATTTGACAACAGTCCTGGCGATTTGGCCTCTACGTCTCCGTAGGGCCTTCATATACATCAATAACGTAATCTAACCTAACCTAACCCAACCTAACATCTCGGCGGTAATATTTAACAACATTCCTGGCGAGTTGGCCTCTACGCCTCCGTGGGACCTGCATATACATCAATAACGTAATATAACCTAACCCAAACCAACCTAACATCTCGGCACTAATATTTAAAAACATTCCTGGCGAGTTGGCCTCTACGTCTCCGTGGGACCTTCATATACATCAATAACGTAATATAACGTAACCTAAACCAACCTATCATATCGGCGGTAATATTTGAAAACATTCCTGTCGATGTTGGCCTCTACGTCTCCGTGGGACCTTCATATACATCAATAACGTAATATTAGCTAACCTAACCCAACCTATCACCTCGGCGGAAATATTTGAGAACATTCCTGTCGATGTTGGCCTCTACGTCTCCGTGGGACTTTTATATACATCAATAACGTAATTTAACATAACCTAACCCAACGTAACATCTCGGCGGTAATATTTGACAACATTCCTGGCGAGTTGGCCTCTACCTCTCCGTGCGACCTTCATACACATCAATAACGTAATATAATCTAACCCAACCCAACCTATCATCTCGGCGGTCATATTTGACAACATTCCTGGCCAGTTGGCCTCTACGTCTCCGTGGGACCTTCATATACATCAATAACGTAATATAACCTAACCTAACCCAACCTAACATCTCGGCGGTAATATTTGACATCATTCCTGGCGAGTTGGCCTCTAGGTCTCCGTGGGACGTTTATATACATCAAAACGTAATTTAACCTAACCTAACCCAAAGTAACATCTCGGCGGTAATATTTAACAACATTCCTGGCGAGTTGGCCTCTACGCCTTCGTGGGACCTGCATATACATCAATAACGTAATATAACCTAACCCAACCCAACCTAACATCTCGGCACTAATATTTGACAACATTCCTGGCGAGTTGGCATCTACGTCTCCGTGGGACCTTCATATACATCAATAACGTAATATTACCTAACCTAACCCAACCTAACATCTCGGCACTAATATTTGACAACATTCCTGGCGAGTTGGCCTCCACCTATCCGTGCGACCTTCATATACATCAATAACGTAATCTAACCTAACCTAACCCAACGTAACATCTCGGCGGTAATATATGGCAACATTCCTGGTTTGTTGGCTTCTACGTCTCCTTGGGACCTTCATATACATCAATAACGTAATATAACCTAACCTAACCCAACCTAACATCTCGGCGGTAATATTTGAGAACATCCTTGGCGAGTTGGCCTCTACGTCTCCGTGGGACCTTCATATACATCAATAACGTAATATTACCTAACCTAACCCAACCTATCATCTCGGCGGAAATATTTGAGAACATTCCTGTCGATGTTGGCCTCCACCTATCCGTGCGACCTTCATATACATCAATAACGTAATATAATCTAACTTAACCCAACCTATCATCTGGGCGGTAATATTTGACAACATTCCTGGCCAGTTGGCCTCTACGTCTCCGTGGGACCTTCATATACATCAATAACGTAATATAACCTAACATAACCCAACCTAACATCTCAGCGGTAATATTTGACAACATTCCTGTCGATGTTGGCCTCTACGTCTCCGTGGGGCCTTCATATACATCAATAACGTAATCTAACCTAACCTAACCCAACCTAACATCTCGGCGGTAATATTTAACAACATTGCTGGCGAGTTGGCCTCTACGCCTCCGTGGGACCTGCATATACATCAATAACGTAATATAACCTAACCCAACCCAACCTAACATCTCGGCGGTAATATTTAACAACATTCCTGGCGAGTTGGCCTCTACGCCTCCGTGGGACCTGCATATACATCAATAACGTAATATTACCTAACCTAACCCAACCTATCATGTCGGCGGAAATATTTGAGAACATTCCTGGCGAGTTGGCCTCTATGTCTCCGTGGGGCATTCATATACATCAATAACGTAGTATAACCTAACCTAACCCAACCTAACATCTCGGCGGTAATATTTGACAACATTCCTGGCGATTTGGCCTCTACGTCTCCGTAGGGCCTTGATATACATCAATAACGTAATCTAACCTAACCTAACCCAACCTAACATCTCGGCGGTAATATTTGACAACAGTCCTGGCCAGTTGGACTCTATGTCTCCGTGGGACCTTCATATACATCAATAACGTAATATAACGTAACCTAAACCAACCTATCATATCGGCGGTAATATTTGAAAACATTCCTGTCGATGTTGGCCGCTACGTCTCCGTGGGACTTTTATATACATCAAAACGAAATTTAACCTAACTTAACCCAACGTAACATCTCGGCGGTAATATTTGACAACATTCCTGGAGAGTTGGCCTCTACGTGTCCGTGGGGCCTTCACATACATCAATAACGTAATCTAACCTAACCTAACCCAACGTAACATCTCGGCGGTAATATATGGCAACATTCCTGGTTTGTTGGCTTCTACGTCTCCTTGGGACCTTCATATACATCAATAACGTAATATAACCTAACCTAACCCAACCTAACATCTCGGCGGTAATATTTGAGAACATCCTTGGCGAGTTGGCCTCTACGTCTCCGTGGGACCTTCATATACATCAATAACGTAATATTACCTAACCTAACCCAACCTATCATCTCGGCGGAAATATTTGAGAACATTCCTGTCGATGTTGGCCTCCACCTATCCGTGCGACCTTCATATACATCAATAACGTAATATAATCTAACTTAACCCAACCTATCATCTGGGCGGTAATATTTAACAACATTCCTGGCGAGTTGGCCTCTACGCCTCCGTGGGACCTGCATATACATCAATAACGTAATATAACCTAACCCAACCCAACCTAACATCTCGGCGGTAATATTTGACAACATTCCTGGCGAGTTGGCCTCTATGTATCCGTGGGGCATTCATATACATCAATAACGTAATATAACCTAACCTAAACCAACCTAACATCTCGGCGGTAATATTTAACAACATTCCTGGCGAGTTGGCCTCTACGCCTCCGTGGGACCTGCATATACATCAATAACGTAATATAACCTAACCCAAACCAACCTAACATCTCGGCACTAATATTTGACAACATTCCTGGCGAGTTGGCCTCTACCTCTCCGTGCGACCTTCACATACATCAATAACGTAATATAATCTAACCTAACCCAACCTATCATCTCGGCACTAATATTTGACAACATTCCTGGCGAGTTGGCCTCTACCTCTCCGTGCGACCTTCACATACATCAATAACGTAATATAATCTAACCTAACCCAACCTATCATCTCGGCGGTAATATTTGACAACATTCCAGGCCAGTTGGCCTCTATGTCTCCGTGGGGCATTCATATACATCAATAACGTAATATAACCTAACCTAACTCAACCTAACATCTCGGCGGTAATATTTAACAACATTCCTGGCCAGTTGGCCTCTACGCCTCCGTCGGACCTTCACATACATCAATTACGTAATATAATCTAACCTAACCCAACCTATCATCCCGGCGGTAATATTTGACAACATTCCTGGCCAGTTGGCCTCTACGTCTCCGTGGGATCTTCATATACATGAATAACGTAATATAACCTATCCTAACCCAACCTATCATCTCGGCGGTAATATTTGACAACATTCCTGGCCAGTTGGCCTCTACGTCTCCGTGGGTCCTTCATATACATCAATAACGTAATATAACGAAACCTAAACCAACCTATCATATCGGTGGTAATATTTGACAACATTCCTGGCGAGTTGGCCTCTATGTCTCCGTGGGGCATTCATATACATCAATAACGTAGTATAACCTAACCTAACCCAACCTAACATCTCGGCGGTAATATTTGACAACATTCCTGGCGATTTGGCCTCTACGTCTCCGTAGGGCCTTCATATACATCAATAACGTAATCTAACATAACCTAACCCAACCCAACATCTCGGCGGTAATATTTAACAACATTCCTGGCGAGTTGGCCTCTACGCCTCCGTGGGACCTGCATATACATCAATAACGTAATATAACCTAACCCAAACCAACCTAACATCTCGGCACTAATATTTAACAACATTCCTGGCGAGTTGGCCTCTACGCCTCCGTGGGACCTGCATATACATCAATAACGTAATATAACCTAACCCAACCCAACCTAACATCTCGGCGGTAATATTTGACAACATTCCTGCCGAGTTGGCCTCTATGTCTCCGTGGGGCATTCATATACATCAATAACGTAATATAACCTAACCTAAACCAACCTATCATCTCGGCGGTAATATTTGACAACAGTCCTGGCCAGTTGGACTCTACGTCTCCGTGGGACCTTCATATACATCAATAACGTAATATAACGTAACCTAAACCAACCTATCATATCGGCGGTAATATTTGAAAACATTCCTGTCGATGTTGGCCTCTACGTTTCCGTGGGACTTTTATATACATCAATACGTAATTTAACCTAACCTAACCCAACCTATCATATCGGTGGTAATATTTGACAACATTCCTGGCGATTTGGCCTCTACGTCTCCGTGGGGCCTTCATATACATCAATAACGTAATCTAACCTAACCCAACCCAACCTAACATCTCGGCGGTAATATTTGACAACATTCCTGGCGATTTGGCCTCTACGTCTCCGTAGGGCCTTCATATACATCAATAACGTAATCTAACCTAACCTAACCCAACCTAACATCTCGGCGGTAATATTTAACAACATTCCTGGCGAGTTGGCCTCTACGCCTCCGTGGGACCTGCATATACATCAATAACGTAATATAACCTAACCCAAACCAACCTAACATCTCGGCACTAATATTTAACAACATTCCTGGCGAGTTGGCCTCTACGCCTCCGTGGGACCTGCATATACATCAATAACGTAATATAACCTAACCCAACCCAACCTAACATCTCGGCGGTAATATTTGGCAACATTCCTGGCGAGTTGGCCTCTATGTCTCCGTGGGACCTGCATATACATCAATAACGTAATATAACCTAACCCAAACCAACCTAACATCTCGGCACTAATATTTAACAACATTCCTGGCGAGTTGGCCTCTACGCCTCCGTGGGACCTGCATATACATCAATAACGTAATATAACCTAACCCAACCCAACCTAACATCTCGGCGGTAATATTTGACAACATTCCTGCCGAGTTGGCCTCTATGTCTCCGTGGGGCATTCATATACATCAATAACGTAGTATAACCTAACCTAACCCAACCTAACATCTCGGCGGTAATAGTTGACAACATTCCTGGCGATTTGGCCTCTACGTCTCCGTAGGGCCTTCATATACATCAATAACGTAATCTAACCTAACCTAACCCAACCTAACATCTCGGCGGTAATATTTAACAACATTCCTGGCGAGTTGGCCTCTACGCCTCCGTGGGACCTGCATATACATCAATAACGTAATATAACCTAACCCAAACCAACCTAACATCTCGGCACTAATATTTAACAACATTCCTGGCGAGTTGGCCTCTACGCCTCCGTGGGACCTGCATATACATCAATAACGTAATATAACCTAACCCAACCCAACCTAACATCTCGGCGGTAATATTTTACAACATTCCTGCCGAGTTGGCCTCTATGTCTCCGTGGGGCATTCATATACATCAATAACGCAATATAACCTAACCTAAACCAACCTATCATCTCGGCGGTAATATTTGACAACAGTCCTGGCCAGTTGGACTCTACGTCTCCGTGGGACCTTCATATACATCAATAACGTAATATAACGTAACCTAAACCAACCTATCATATCGGCGGTAATATTTGAAAACATTCCTGTCGATGTTGGCCTCTACGTTTCCGTGGGACTTTTATATACATCAATACGTAATTTAACCTAACCTAACCCAACCTATCATATCGGAGGTAATATTTGACAACATTCCTGGCGATTTGGCCTCTACGTCTCCGTGGGGCCTTCATATACATCAATAACGTAATCTAACCTAACCTAACCCAACCTAACATCTCGGCGGTAATATTTAACAACATTCCTGGCGAGTTGGCCTCTACGCCTCCGTGGGACCTGCATATACATCCATAACGTAATATAACCTAACCCAACCCAACCTATCATCTCGGCGGAAATATTTGAGAACATTCCTGGCGAGTTGGCCTCTATGACTCCGTGGGGCATTCATATACATCAATAACGTAGTATATCCTAACCTAACCCAACCTAACATCTCGGCGGTAATATTTGACAACATTCCTGGCGATTTGGCCTCTACGTCTCCGTAGGGCCTTCATATACATCAATAACGTAATCTAACCTAACCTAACCCAACCTAACATCTCGGCGGTAATATTTAACAACATTCCTGGCGAGTTGGCCTCTACGCCTCCGTGGGACCTGCATATACATCAATAACGTAATATAACCTAACCCAAAGCAACCTAACATCTCGGCACTAATATTTAACAACATTCCTGGCGAGTTGGCCTCTACGCCTCCGTGGGACCTGCATATACATCAATAACGTAATATAACCTAACCCAACCCAACCTAACATCTCGGCAAAAATATTTGACAACATTCCTGCCGAGTTGGCCTCTATGTCTCCGTGGGGCATTCATATACATCAATAACGTAGTATAACCTAACCTAACCCAACCTAACATCTCGGCGGTAATATTTGACAACAGTCCTGGCCAGTTGGACTCTACGTCTCCGTGGGACCTTCATATACATCAATAACGTAATATAACGTAACCTAAACCAACCTATCATATCGGCGGTAATATTTGAAAACATTCCTGTCGATGTTGGCCTCTACGTTTCCGTGGGACTTTTATATACATCAATACGTAATTTAACCTAACCTAACCCAACCTATCATATCGGTGGTAATATTTGACAACATTCCTGGCGATTTGGCCTCTACGTCTCCGTGGGGCCTTCATATACATCAATAACGTAATCTAACCTAACCTAACCCAACCTAACATCTCGGCGGTAATATTTAACAACATTCCTGGCGAGTTGGCCTCTACGTCTCCGTGGGACCTTCATATACATCAATAACGTAATATAACGTAACCTAAACCAACCTATCATATCGGCGGTAATATTTGAAAACATTCCTGTCGATGTTGGCCTCTACGTTTCCGTGGGACTTTTATATACATCAATACGTAATTTAACCTAACCTAACCCAAAGTAACATCTCGGCGGTAATATTTGGCAACATTCCTGGCTTGTTGGCCTCTACGTCTCCGTGGGACCTTCATACACCTCAATAACGTAATATAACCTACCCTAACCCAACCTAACATCTCGGCGGTAATATTTGACAACATTCCTGCCGAGTTGGCCTCTATGTCTCCGTGGGGCATTCATATACATCAATAACGTAATATAACCTAATGTAAACCAACCTATCATCTCGGCGGTAATATTTGACAACAGTCCTGGCCAGTTGGACTCTACGTCTCCGTGGGACCCTCATATACATCAATAACGTAATATAACGTAACCTAAACCAACCTATCATATCGGCGGTAATATTTGAAAACATTCCTGTCGATGTTGGCCTCTACGTTTCCGTGGGACTTTTATATACATCAATACGTAATTTAACTTAACCTAACCCAACCTATCATATCGGTGGTAATATTTGACAACATTCCTGGCGATTTGGCCTCTACGTCTCCGTGGGACCTGCATATACATCAATAACGTAATATAACCTAACCCAACCCAACCTATCATCTCGGCGGAAATATTTGAGAACATTCCTGGCGAGTTGGCCTCTATGTCTCCGTGGGGCATTCATATACATCAATAACGTAGTATATCCTAACCTAACCCAACCTAACATCTCGGCGGTAATATTTGACAACATTCCTGGCGATTTGGCCTCTACGTCTCCGTAGGGCCTTCATATACATCAATAACGTAATCTAACCTAACCTAACCCAACCTAACATCTCGGCGGTAATATTTAACAACATTCCTGGCGAGTTGGCCTCTACGCCTCCGTGGGACCTGCATATACATCAATAACGTAATATAACCTAACCCAAACCAACCTAACATCTCGGCACTAATATTTAACAACATTCCTGGCGAGTTGGCCTCTACGCCTCCGTGGGATCTGCATATACATCAATATCGTAATATTACCTAACCTAACCCAACCTATCATGTCGGCGGAAATATTTGAGAACATTCCTGGCGAGTTGGCCTCTATGTCTCCGTGGGGCATTCATATACATCAATAACGTAGTATAACCTAACCTAACCCAACCTAACATCTCGGCGGTAATATTTGACAACATTCCTGGCGATTTGGCCTCTACGTCTCCGTAGGGCCTTCATATACATCAATAACGTAATCTAACATAACCTAACCCAACCCAACATCTCGGCGGTAATATTTAACAACATTCCTGGCGAGTTGGCCTCTACGCCTCCGTGGGACCTGCATATACATCAATAACGTAATATAACCTAACCCAAACCAACCTAACATCTCGGCACTAATATTTAACAACATTCCTGGCGAGTTGGCCTCTACGCCTCCGTGGGACCTGCATATACATCAATAACGTAATATAACCTAACCCAACCCAACCTAACATCTCGGCGGTAATATTTGACAACATTCCTGCCGAGTTGGCCTCTATGTCTCCGTGGGGCATTCATATACATCAATAACGTAATATAACCTAACCTAAACCAACCTATCATCTCGGCGGTAATATTTGACAACAGTCCTGGCCAGTTGGACTCTACGTCTCCGTGGGACCTTCATATACATCAATAACGTAATATAACGTAACCTAAACCAACCTATCATATCGGCGGTAATATTTGAAAACATTCCTGTCGATGTTGGCCTCTACGTTTCCGTGGGACTTTTATATACATCAATACGTAATTTAACCTAACCTAACCCAACCTATCATATCGGTGGTAATATTTGACAACATTCCTGGCGATTTGGCCTCTACGTCTCCGTGGGGCCTTCATATACATCAATAACGTAATCTAACCTAACCCAACCCAACCTAACATCTCGGCGGTAATATTTGACAACATTCCTGGCGATTTGGCCTCTACGTCTCCGTAGGGCCTTCATATACATCAATAACGTAATCTAACCTAACCTAACCCAACCTAACATCTCGGCGGTAATATTTAACAACATTCCTGGCGAGTTGGCCTCTACGCCTCCGTGGGACCTGCATATACATCAATAACGTAATATAACCTAACCCAAACCAACCTAACATCTCGGCACTAATATTTAACAACATTCCTGGCGAGTTGGCCTCTACGCCTCCGTGGGACCTGCATATACATCAATAACGTAATATAACCTAACCCAACCCAACCTAACATCTCGGCGGTAATATTTGGCAACATTCCTGGCGAGTTGGCCTCTATGTCTCCGTGGGACCTGCATATACATCAATAACGTAATATAACCTAACCCAAACCAACCTAACATCTCGGCACTAATATTTAACAACATTCCTGGCGAGTTGGCCTCTACGCCTCCGTGGGACCTGCATATACATCAATAACGTAATATAACCTAACCCAACCCAACCTAACATCTCGGCGGTAATATTTGACAACATTCCTGCCGAGTTGGCCTCTATGTCTCCGTGGGGCATTCATATACATCAATAACGTAGTATAACCTAACCTAACCCAACCTAACATCTCGGCGGTAATAGTTGACAACATTCCTGGCGATTTGGCCTCTACGTCTCCGTAGGGCCTTCATATACATCAATAACGTAATCTAACCTAACCTAACCCAACCTAACATCTCGGCGGTAATATTTAACAACATTCCTGGCGAGTTGGCCTCTACGCCTCCGTGGGACCTGCATATACATCAATAACGTAATATAACCTAACCCAAACCAACCTAACATCTCGGCACTAATATTTAACAACATTCCTGGCGAGTTGGCCTCTACGCCTCCGTGGGACCTGCATATACATCAATAACGTAATATAACCTAACCCAACCCAACCTAACATCTCGGCGGTAATATTTTACAACATTCCTGCCGAGTTGGCCTCTACGCCTCCGTGGGACCTGCATATACATCAATAACGTAATATAACCTAACCCAACCCAACCTAACATCTCGGCGGTAATATTTGACAACATTCCTGCCGAGTTGGCCTCTATGTCTCCGTGGGGCATTCATATACATCAATAACGCAATATAACCTAACCTAAACCAACCTATCATCTCGGCGGTAATATTTGACAACAGTCCTGGCCAGTTGGACTCTACGTCTCCGTGGGACCTTCATATACATCAATAACGTAATATAACGTAACCTAAACCAACCTATCATATCGGCGGTAATATTTGAAAACATTCCTGTCGATGTTGGCCTCTACGTTTCCGTGGGACTTTTATATACATCAATACGTAATTTAACCTAACCTAACCCAACCTATCATATCGGTGGTAATATTTGACAACATTCCTGGCGATTTGGCCTCTACGTCTCCGTAGGGCCTTCATATACATCAATAACGTAATCTAACCTAACCTAACCCAACCTAACATCTCGGCGGTAATATTTAACAACATTCCTGGCGAGTTGGCCTCTACGCCTCCGTGGGACCTGCATATACATCAATAACGTAATATAACCTAACCCAAACCAACCTAACATCTCGGCACTAATATTTAACAACATTCCTGGCGAGTTGGCCTCTACGCCTCCGTGGGACCTGCATATACATCAATAACGTAATATAACCTAACCCAACCCAACCTAACATCTCGGCGGTAATATTTGGCAACATTCCTGGCGAGTTGGCCTCTATGTCTCCGTGGGACCTGCATATACATCAATAACGTAATATAACCTAACCCAAACCAACCTAACATCTCGGCACTAATATTTAACAACATTCCTGGCGAGTTGGCCTCTACGCCTCCGTGGGACCTGCATATACATCAATAACGTAATATAACCTAACCCAACCCAACCTAACATCTCGGCGGTAATATTTGACAACATTCCTGGCGATTTGGCCTCTACGTCTCCGTGGGGCCTTCATATACATCAATAACGTAATCTAACCTAACCTAACCCAACCTAACATCTCGGCGGTAATATTTAACAACATTCCTGGCGAGTTGGCCTCTACGGCTCCGTGGGACCTGCATATACATCAATAACGTAATATAACCTAACCCAACCCAACCTATCATCTCGGCGGAAATATTTGAGAACATTCCTGGCGAGTTGGCCTCTATGTCTCCGTGGGGCATTCATATACATCAATAACGTAGTATATCCTAACCTAACCCAACCTAACATCTCGGCGGTAATATTTGACAACATTCCTGGCGATTTGGCCTCTACGTCTCCGTAGGGCCTTCATATACATCAATAACGTAATCTAACCTAACCTAACCCAACCTAACATCTCGGCGGTAATATTTAACAACATTCCTGGCGAGTTGGCCTCTACGCCTCCGTGGGACCTGCATATACATCAATAACGTAATATAACCTAACCCAAACCAACCTAACATCTCGGCACTAATATTTAACAACATTCCTGGCGAGTTGGCCTCTACCCCTCCGTGGGACCTGCATATACATCAATAACGTAATATAACCTAACCCAACCCAACCTAACATCTCGGCGGTAATATTTGGCAACATTCCTGGCGAGTTGGCCTCTATGTCTCCGTGGGACCTGCATATACATCAATAACGTAATATAACCTAACCCAAACCAACCTAACATCTCGGCACTAATATTTAACAACATTCCTGGCGAGTTGGCCTCTACGCCTCCGTGGGACCTGCATATACATCAATAACGTAATATAACCTAACCCAACCCAACCTAACATCTCGGCGGTAATATTTGACAACATTCCTGGCGATTTGGCCTCTACGTCTCCGTGGGGCCTTCATATACATCAATAACGTAATCTAACCTAACCTAACCCAACCTAACATCTCGGCGGTAATATTTAACAACATTCCTGGCGAGTTGGCCTCTACGGCTCCGTGGGACCTGCATATACATCAATAACGTAATATAACCTAACCCAACCCAACCTAACATCTCGGCACTAATATTTGACAACATTCCTGGCGAGTTGGCCTCTACGTCTCCGTGGGACCTTCATATACATCAATAACGTAATATAACGTAACCTAAACCAACCTATCATATCGGCGGTAATATTTGAAAACATTCCTGTCGATGTTGGCCTCTACGTTTCCGTGGGACTTTTATATACATCAATACGTAATTTAACCTAACCTAACCCAACGTAACATATCGGCGGTAATATTTGGCAACATTCCTGGCTTGTTGGCCTCTACGTCTCCGTGGGACCTTCATACACATCAATAACGTAATATAACCTACCCTAACCCAACCTTACATCTCGGCGGTAATATTTGACAACATTCCTGGCCAGTTGGCCTCTACGTCTCCGTGGGACCTGCATATACATCAATAACGTAATATAACCTAACCCAAACCAACCTAACATCTCGGCACTAATATTTAACAACATTCCTGGCGAGTTGGCCTCTACGCCTCCGTGGGATCTGCATATACATCAATATCGTAATATTACCTAACCTAACCCAACCTATCATGTCGGCGGAAATATTTGAGAACATTCCTGGCGAGTTGGCCTCTATGTCTCCGTGGGGCATTCATATACATCAATAACGTAATCTAACCTAACCCAACCCAACCTAACATCTCGGCGGTAATATTTGACAACATTCCTGGCGATTTGGCCTCTACGTCTCCGTAGGGCCTTCATATACATCAATAACGTAATCTAACCTAACCTAACCCAACCTAACATCTCGGCGGTAATATTTAACAACATTCCTGGCGAGTTGGCCTCTACGCCTCCGTGGGACCTGCATATACATCAATAACGTAATATAACCTAACCCAAACCAACCTAACATCTCGGCACTAATATTTAACAACATTCCTGGCGAGTTGGCCTCTACGCCTCCGTGGGACCTGCATATACATCAATAACGTAATATAACCTAACCCAAACCAACCTAACATCTCGGCACTAATATTTAACAACATTCCTGGCGAGTTGGCCTCTACGCCTCCGTGGGACCTGCATATACATCAATAACGTAATATAACCTAACCCAACCCAACCTAACATCTCGGCGGTAATATTTTACAACATTCCTGCCGAGTTGGCCTCTATGTCTCCGTGGGGCATTCATATACATCAATAACGCAATATAACCTAACCTAAACCAACCTATCATCTCGGCGGTAATATTTGACAACAGTCCTGGCCAGTTGGACTCTACGTCTCCGTGGGACCTTCATATACATCAATAACGTAATATAACGTAACCTAAACCAACCTATCATATCGGCGGTAATATTTGAAAACATTCCTGTCGATGTTGGCCTCTACGTTTCCGTGGGACTTTTATATACATCAATACGTAATTTAACCTAACCTAACCCAACCTATCATATCGGTGGTAATATTTGACAACATTCCTGGCGATTTGGCCTCTACGTCTCCGTAGGGCCTTCATATACATCAATAACGTAATCTAACCTAACCTAACCCAACCTAACATCTCGGCGGTAATATTTAACAACATTCCTGGCGAGTTGGCCTCTACGCCTCCGTGGGACCTGCATATACATCAATAACGTAATATAACCTAACCCAAACCAACCTAACATCTCGGCACTAATATTTAACAACATTCCTGGCGAGTTGGCCTCTACGCCTCCGTGGGACCTGCATATACATCAATAACGTAATATAACCTAACCCAACCCAACCTAACATCTCGGCGGTAATATTTGGCAACATTCCTGGCGAGTTGGCCTCTATGTCTCCGTGGGACCTGCATATACATCAATAACGTAATATAACCTAACCCAAACCAACCTAACATCTCGGCACTAATATTTAACAACATTCCTGGCGAGTTGGCCTCTACGCCTCCGTGGGACCTGCATATACATCAATAACGTAATATAACCTAACCCAACCCAACCTAACATCTCGGCGGTAATATTTGACAACATTCCTGGCGATTTGGCCTCTACGTCTCCGTGGGGCCTTCATATACATCAATAACGTAATCTAACCTAACCTAACCCAACCTAACATCTCGGCGGTAATATTTAACAACATTCCTGGCGAGGTGGCCTCTACGGCTCCGTGGGACCTGCATATACATCAATAACGTAATATAACCTAACCCAACCCAACCTATCATCTCGGCGGAAATATTTGAGAACATTCCTGGCGAGTTGGCCTCTATGTCTCCGTGGGGCATTCATATACATCAATAACGTAGTATATCCTAACCTAACCCAACCTAACATCTCGGCGGTAATATTTGACAACATTCCTGGCGATTTGGCCTCTACGTCTCCGTAGGGCCTTCATATACATCAATAACGTAATCTAACCTAACCTAACCCAACCTAACATCTCGGCGGTAATATTTAACAACATTCCTGGCGAGTTGGCCTCTACGCCTCCGTGGGACCTGTATATACATCAATAACGTAATATAACCTAACCCAAACCAACCTAACATCTCGGCACTAATATTTAACAACATTCCTGGCGAGTTGGCCTCTACCCCTCCGTGGGACCTGCATATACATCAATAACGTAATATAACCTAACCCAACCCAACCTAACATCTCGGCGGTAATATTTGGCAACATTCCTGGCGAGTTGGCCTCTATGTCTCCGTGGGACCTGCATATACATCAATAACGTAATATAACCTAACCCAAACCAACCTAACATCTCGGCACTAATATTTAACAACATTCCTGGCGAGTTGGCCTCTACGCCTCCGTGGGACCTGCATATACATCAATAACGTAATATAACCTAACCCAACCCAACCTAACATCTCGGCGGTAATATTTGACAACATTCCTGGCGATTTGGCCTCTACGTCTCCGTGGGACCTTCATACACATCAATAACGTAATATAACCTACCCTAACCCAACCTTACATCTCGGCGGTAATATTTGACAACATTCCTGGCCAGTTGGCCTCTACGTCTCCGTGGGACCTGCATATACATCAATAACGTAATATAACCTAACCCAAACCAACCTAACATCTCGGCACTAATATTTAACAACATTCCTGGCGAGTTGGCCTCTACCCCTCCGTGGGACCTGCATATACATCAATAACGTAATATAACCTAACCCAACCCAACCTAACATCTCGGCGGTAATATTTGGCAACATTCCTGGCGAGTTGGCCTCTATGTCTCCGTGGGACCTGCATATACATCAATAACGTAATATAACCTAACCCAAACCAACCTAACATCTCGGCACTAATATTTAACAACATTCCTGGCGAGTTGGCCTCTACGCCTCCGTGGGACCTGCATATACATCAATAACGTAATATAACCTAACCCAACCCAACCTAACATCTCGGCGGTAATATTTGACAACATTCCTGGCGATTTGGCCTCTACGTCTCCGTGGGGCCTTCATATACATCAATAACGTAATCTAACCTAACCTAACCCAACCTAACATCTCGGCGGTAATATTTAACAACATTCCTGGCGAGTTGGCCTCTACGGCTCCGTGGGACCTGCATATACATCAATAACGTAATATAACCTAACCCAACCCAACCTAACATCTCGGCACTAATATTTGACAACATTCCTGGCGAGTTGGCCTCTACGTCTCCGTGGGACCTTCATATACATCAATAACGTAATATAACGTAACCTAAACCAACCTATCATATCGGCGGTAATATTGAAAACATTCCTGTCGATGTTGGCCTCTACGTTTCCGTGGGACTTTTATATACATCAATACGTAATTTAACCTAACCTAACCCAACGTAACATCTCGGCGGTAATATTTGGCAACATTCCTGGCTTGTTGGCCTCTACGTCTCCGTGGGACCTTCATACACATCAATAACGTAATATAACCTACCCTAACCCAACCTTACATCTCGGCGGTAATATTTGACAACATTCCTGGCCAGTTGGCCTCTACGTCTCCGTGGGACCTGCATATACATCAATAACGTAATATAACCTAACCCAAACCAACCTAACATCTCGGCACTAATATTTAACAACATTCCTGGCGAGTTGGCCTCTACGCCTCCGTGGGATCTGCATATACATCAATATCGTAATATTACCTAACCTAACCCAACCTATCATGTCGGCGGAAATATTTGAGAACATTCCTGGCGAGTTGGCCTCTATGTCTCCGTGGGGCATTCATATACATCAATAACGTAGTATAACCTAACCTAACCCAACCTAACATCTCGGCGGTAATATTTGACAACATTCCTGGCGATTTGGCCTCTACGTCTCCGTAGGGCCTTCATATACATCAATAACGTAATCTAACCTAACCTAACCCAACCCAACATCTCGGCGGTAATATTTAACAACATTCCTGGCGAGTTGGCCTCTACGCCTCCGTGGGACCTGCATATACATCAATAACGTAATATAACCTAACCCAAACCAACCTAACATCTCGGCACTAATATTTAACAACATTCCTGGCGAGTTGGCCTCTACGCCTCCGTGGGACCTGCATATACATCAATAACGTAATATAACCTAACCCAACCCAACCTAACATCTCGGCGGTAATATTTGACAACATTCCTGCCGAGTTGGCCTCTATGTCTCCGTGGGGCATTCATATACATCAATAACGTAATATAACCTAACCTAAACCAACCTATCATCTCGGCGGTAATATTTGACAACAGTCCTGGCCAGTTGGACTCTACGTCTCCGTGGGACCTTCATATACATCAATAACGTAATATAACGTAACCTAAACCAACCTATCATATCGGCGGTAATATTTGAAAACATTCCTGTCGATGTTGGCCTCTACGTTTCCGTGGGACTTTTATATACATCAATACGTAATTTAACCTAACCTAACCCAACCTATCATATCGGTGGTAATATTTGACAACATTCCTGGCGATTTGGCCTCTACGTCTCCGTGGGGCCTTCATATACATCAATAACGTAATCTAACCTAACCCAACCCAACCTAACATCTCGGCGGTAATATTTGACAACATTCCTGGCGATTTGGCCTCTACGTCTCCGTAGGGCCTTCATATACATCAATAACGTAATCTAACCTAACCTAACCCAACCTAACATCTCGGCGGTAATATTTAACAACATTCCTGGCGAGTTGGCCTCTACGCCTCCGTGGGACCTGCATATACATCAATAACGTAATATAACCTAACCCAAACCAACCTAACATCTCGGCACTAATATTTAACAACATTCCTGGCGAGTTGGCCTCTACGCCTCCGTGGGACCTGCATATACATCAATAACGTAATATAACCTAACCCAACCCAACCTAACATCTCGGCGGTAATATTTGGCAACATTCCTGGCGAGTTGGCCTCTATGTCTCCGTGGGACCTGCATATACATCAATAACGTAATATAACCTAACCCAAACAAACCTAACATCTCGGCACTAATATTTAACAACATTCCTGGCGAGTTGGCCTCTACGCCTCCGTGGGACCTGCATATACATCAATAACGTAATATAACCTAACCCAACCCAACCTAACATCTCGGCGGTAATATTTGACAACATTCCTGGCGATTTAGCCTCTACGTCTCCGTGGGACCTGCATATACATCAATAACGTAATATAACCTAACCCAACCCAACCTAACATCTCGGCTCTAATATTTGACAACATTCCTGGCGAGTTGGCCTCTACGTCTCCGTGGGACCTTCATATACATCAATAACGTAATATAACGTAACCTAAACCAACCTATCATATCGGCGGTAATATTTGAAAACATTCCTGTCGATGTTGGCCTCTACGTTTCCGTGGGACTTTTATATACATCAATACGTAATTTAACCTAACCTAACCCAACCTATCATATCGGTGGTAATATTTGACAACATTCCTGGCGATTTGGCCTCTACGTCTCCGTGGGGCCTTCATATACATCAATAACGTAATCTAACCTAACCTAACCCAACCTAACATCTCGGCGGTAATATTTAACAACATTCCTGGCGAGTTGGCCTCTACGCCTCCGTGGGACCTGCATATACATCAATAACGTAATATAACCTAACCCAACCCAACCTATCATCTCGGCGGAAATATTTGAGAACATTCCTGGCGAGTTGGCCTCTATGTCTCCGTGGGGCATTCATATACATCAATAACGTAGTATATCCTAACCTAACCCAACCTAACATCTCGGCGGTAATATTTGACAACATTCCTGGCGATTTGGCCTCTACGTCTCCGTAGGGCCTTCATATACATCAATAACGTAATCTAACCTAACCTAACCCAACCTAACATCTCGGCGGTAATATTTAACAACATTCCTGGCGAGTTGGCCTCTACGCCTCCGTGGGACCTGCATATACATCAATAACGTAATATAACCTAACCCAAACCAACCTAACATCTCGGCACTAATATTTAACAACATTCCTGGCGAGTTGGCCTCTACCCCTCCGTGGGACCTGCATATACATCAATAACGTAATATAACCTAACCCAACCCAACCTAACATCTCGGCGGTAATATTTGGCAACATTCCTGGCGAGTTGGCCTCTATGTCTCCGTGGGACCTGCATATACATCAATAACGTAATATAACCTAACCCAAACCAACCTAACATCTCGGCACTAATATTTAACAACATTCCTGGCGAGTTGGCCTCTACGCCTCCGTGGGACCTGCATATACATCAATAACGTAATATAACCTAACCCAACCCAACCTAACATTTCGGCGGTAATATTTGACAACATTCCTGGCGATTTGGCCTCTACGTCTCCGTGGGGCCTTCATATACATCAATAACGTAATCTAACCTAACCTAACCCAACCTAACATCTCGGCGGTAATATTTAACAACGTTCCTGGCGAGTTGGCCTCTACGGCTCCGTGGGACCTGCATATACATCAATAACGTAATATAACCTAACCCAACCCAACCTAACATCTCGGCACTAATATTTGACAACATTCCTGGCGAGTTGGCCTCTACGTCTCCGTGGGACCTTCATATACATCAATAACGTAATCTAACCTAACCTAACCCAACCTAACATCTCGGCGATAATATTTAACAACATTCCTGGCGAGTTGGCCTCTACGGCTCCGTGGGACCTGCATATACATCAATAACGTAATATAACCTAACCCAACCCAACCTAACATCTCGGCACTAATATTTGACAACATTCCTGGCGAGTTGGCCTCTACGTCTCCGTGGGACCTTCATATACATCAATAACGTAATATAACGTAACCTAAACCAACCTATCATATCGGCGGTAATATTTGAAAACATTCCTGTCGATGTTGGCCTCTACGTTTCCGTGGGACTTTTATATACATCAATACGTAATTTAACCTAACCTAACCCAAAGTAACATCTAGGCGGTAATATTTGGCAACATTCCTGGCTTGTTGGCCTCTACGTCTCCGTGGGACCTTCATACACATCAATAACGTAATATAACCTACCCTAACCCAACCTTACATCTCGGCGGTAATATTTGACAACGTTCCTGGCCAGTTGGCCTCTACGTCTCCGTGGGACCTCCATATACATCAATAACGTAATATAACGTAACCTAAACCAACCTATCATATCGGCGGTAATATTTGAAAACATTCCTGTCGATGTTGGCCTCTACGTCTCCGTGGGACCTTCATATACATCAATAACGTAATATAACCTAACCCAACCCAACCTATCATCTCGGCGGAAATATTTGAGAACATTCCTGGCGAGTTGGCCTCTACGTCTCCGTGGGACTTTTATATACATCAAAACGTAATTTAACCTAACCTAACCAAACGTAACATCTGGGCAGTAATATTTGACAACATTCCTGTCGAGTTGGCCTCTACGTCTCCGCGGGACTTTTATATACATCAATAACGTAATTTAACCTAACCGAACCCAACATAACATCTCGGCGGTAATATTTGGCAACATTCCTGGCGAGTTGGCCTCTACGTCTCCGTGGGACCTTCATACACATCAATAACGTAATATAATCTAACCTAACCCAACCTATCATCTCGGCGGTAATATTTGACAACATTCCTGGCCAGTTGGCCTCTACGTCTCCGTGGGACCTTCATATACATCAATAACGTAATATAACGTAACCTAAACCAACCTATCATATCGGCGGTAATATTTGAAAACATTCCTGTCGATGTTGGCCTCTACGTCTCCGTGGGACCTTCATATACATCAATAACGTAATATAACGTAACCTAAACCAACCTATCATATCGGCGGTAATATTTGAAAACATTCCTGTCGATGTTGGCCTCTAAGTCTCCGTGGGACCTTCATATACATCAATAACGTAATATTACCTAACCTAACCCAACCTATCATCTCGGCGGAAATATTTGAGAACACTCCTGTCGATGTTGGCTTCTACGTCTCCGTAGGACTTTTATATACATCAATAACGTAATTTAACCTAACCTAACCCAACGTAACATCTCGGCGGTAATATTTGGCAACATTCCTGGCTTGTTGGCCTCTACGTCTCCGTGGGACCTTCATATACATCAATCACGTAATATAACCTAACCTAACCCAACCTAACATCTCGGCGGTAATATTTGAGAACATTCCTGGCGAGTTGGCCTCTACGTCTCCGTGGGACTTTTATATACATCAAAACGTTATTTAACCTAACCTAACCCAACCTATCATCTCGGCGGTAATATTTGACAACATTCCAGGCCAGTTGGCCTCTATGTCTCCGTGGGGCATTCATATACATCAATAACGTAATATAACCTAACCTAACCCAACCTAACATCTCGGCGGTAATATTTAACAACATTCCTGGCGAGTTGGCCTCTACGCCTCCGTGGGACCTGCATATACATCAATAACGTAATATAACCTAACCTAACCCAACCTAACATCTCGGCGGTAATATTTAACAACATTCCTGGCGAGTTGGCCTCTACGCCGCCGTGGGACCTGCATATACATCAATAACGTAATATAACCTAACCCAACCCAACCTATCATCTCGGCGGAAATATTTGAGAACATTCCTGGCGAGTTGGCCTCTATGTCTCCGTGGGGCATTCATATACATCAATAACGTAGTATATCCTAACCTAACCCAACCTAACATCTCGGCGGTAATATTTGACAACATTCCTGGCGATTTGGCCTCTACGTCTCCGTAGGGCCTTCATATACATCAATAACGTAATCTAACCTAACCTAACCCAACCTAACATCTCGGCGGTAATATTTAACAACATTCCTGGCGAGTTGGCCTCTACGCCTCCGTGGGACCTGCATATACATCAATAACGTAATATAACCTAACCCAAACCAACCTAACATCTCGGCACTAATATTTAACAACATTCCTGGCGAGTTGGCCTCTACGCCTCCGTGGGACCTGCATATACATCAATAACGTAATATAACCTAACCCAACCCAACCTAACATCTCGGCGGTAATATTTGGCAACATTCCTGGCGAGTTGGCCTCTATGTCTCCGTGGGACCTGCATATACATCAATAACGTAATATAACCTAACCCAAACCAACCTAACATCTCGGCACTAATATTTAACAACATTCCTGGCGAGTTGGCCTCTACGCCTCCGTGGGACCTGCATATACATCAATAACGTAATATAACCTAACCCAACCCAACCTAACATCTCGGCGGTAATATTTGACAACATTCCTGGCGATTTGGCCTCTACGTCTCCGTGGGGCCTTCATATACATCAATAACGTAATCTAACCTAACCTAACCCAACCTAACATCTCGGCGATAATATTTAACAACATTCCTGGCGAGTTGGCCTCTACGGCTCCGTGGGACCTGCATATACATCAATAACGTAATATAACCTAACCCAACCCAACCTAACATCTCGGCACTAATATTTGACAACATTCCTGGCGAGTTGGCCTCTACGTCTCCGTGGGACCTTCATATACATCAATAACGTAATATAACGTAACCTAAACCAACCTATCATATCGGCGGTAATATTTGAAAACATTCCTGTCGATGTTGGCCTCTACGTTTCGGTGGGACTTTTATATACATCAATACGTAATTTAACCTAACCTAACCCAAAGTAACATCTCGGCGGTAATATTTGGCAACATTCCTGGCTTGTTGGCCTCTACGTCTCCGTGGGACCTTCATACACATCAATAACGTAATATAACCTACCCTAACCCAACCTTACATCTCGGCGGTAATATTTGACAACGTTCCTGGCCAGTTGGCCTCTACGTCTCCGTGGGACCTTCATATACATCAATAACGTAATATAACGTAACCTAAACCAACCTATCATATCGGCGGTAATATTTGAAAACATTCCTGTCGATGTTGGCCTCTACGTCTCCGTGGGACCTTCATATACATCAATAACGTAATATAACCTAACCCAACCCAACCTATCATCTCGGCGGAAATATTTGAGAACATTCCTGGCGAGTTGGCCTCTATGTCCCCGTGGGGCATTCATATACATCAATAACGTAGTATAACCTAACCTAACCCAACCTAACATATCGGCGGTAATATTTGACAACATTCCTGGCGATTTGGCCTCTACGTCTCCGTAGGGCCTTCATATACGTCAATAACGTAATCTAACCTAACCTAACCCACCCTAACATCTCGGCGGTAACATTTAACAACATTCCTGGCGAGTTGGCCTCTACGCCTCCGTGGGACCTGCATATACATCAATAACGTAATATAACCTAACCCAAACCAACCTAACATCTCGGCACTAATATTTAACAACATTCCTGGCGAGTTGGCCTCTACGCCTCCGTGGGATCTGCATATACATCAATATCGTAATATTACCTAACCTAACCCAACCTATCATGTCGGCGGAAATATTTGAGAACATTCCTGGCGAGTTGGCCTCTATGTCTCCGTGGGGCATTCATATACATCAATAACGTAGTATAACCTAACCTAACCCAACCTAACATCTCGGCGGTAATATTTGACAACATTCCTGGCGATTTGGCCTCTACGTCTCCGTAGGGCCTTCATATACATCAATAACGTAATCTAACCTAACCTAACCCAACCTAACATCTCGGCGGTAATATTTAACAACATTCCTGGCGAGTTGGCCTCTACGCCTCCGTGGCACCTGCATATACATCAATAACGTAATATAACCTAACCCAAACCAACCTAACATCTCGGCACTAATATTTAACAACATTCCTGGCGAGTTGGCCTCTACGCCTCCGTGGGACCTGCATATACATCAATAACGTAATATAACCTAACCCAACCCAACCTAACATCTCGGCGGTAATATTTGACAACATTCCTGCCGAGTTGGCCTCTATGTCTCCGTGGGGCATTCATATACATCAATAACGTAATATAACCTAACCTAAACCAACCTATCATCCCGGCGGTAATATTTGACAACAGTCCTGGCCAGTTGGACTCTACGTCTCCGTGGGACCTTCATATACATCAATAACGTAATATAACGTAACCTAAACCAACCTATCATATCGGCGGTAATATTTGAAAACATTCCTGTCGATGTTGGCCTCTACGTTTCCGTGGGACTTTTATATACATCAATACGTAATTTAACCTAACCTAACCCAACCTATCATATCGGTGGTAATATTTGACAACATTCCTGGCGATTTGGCCTCTACGTCTCCGTGGGGCCTTCATATACATCAATAACGTAATCTAACCTAACCTAACCCAACCTAACATCTCGGCGGTAATATTTAACAACATTCCTGGCGAGTTGGCCTCTACGCCTCCGTGGGACCTGCATATACATCAATAACGTAATATAACCTAACCCAACCCAACCTATCATCTCGGCGGAAATATTTGAGAACATTCCTGGCGAGTTGGCCTCTATGTCTCCGTGGGGCATTCATATACATCAATAACGTAGTATATCCTAACCTAACCCAACCTAACATCTCGGCGGTAATATTTGACAACATTCCTGGCGATTTGGCCTCTACGTCTCCGTAGGGCCTTCATATACATCAATAACGTAATCTAACCTAACCTAACCCAACCTAACATCTCGGCGGTAATATTTAACAACATTCCTGGCGAGTTGGCCTCTACGCCTCCGTGGGACCTGCATATACATCAATAACGTAATATAACCTAACCCAAACCAACCTAACATCTCGGCACTAATATTTAACAACATTCCTGGCGAGTTGGCCTCTACGCCTCCGTGGGACCTGCATATACATCAATAACGTAATATAACCTAACCCAACCCATCCTAACATCTCGGCGGTAATATTTGGCAACATTCCTGGCGAGTTGGCCTCTATGTCTCCGTGGGACCTGCATATACATCAATAACGTAATATAACCTAACCCAAACCAACCTAACATCTCGGCACTAATATTTAACAACATTCCTGGCGAGTTGGCCTCTACGCCTCCGTGGGACCTGCATATACATCAATAACGTAATATAACCTAACCCAACCCAACCTAACATCTCGGCGGTAATATTTGACAACATTCCTGGCGATTTGGCCTCTACGTCTCCGTGGGGCCTTCATATACATCAATAACGTAATCTAACCTAACCTAACCCAACCTAACATCTCGGCGGTAATATTTAACAACATTCCTGGCGAGTTGGCCTCTACGGCTCCGTGGGACCTGCATATACATCAATAACGTAATATAACCTAACCCAACCCAACCTAACATCTCGGCACTAATATTTGACAACATTCCTGGCGAGTTGGCCTCTACGTCTCCGTGGGACCTTCATATACATCAATAACGTAATATAACGTAACCTAAACCAACCTATCATATCGGCGGTAATATTTGACAACATTCCTGGCCAGTTGGCCTCTACGTCTCCGTGGGACCTTCATATACATCAATAACGTAATATAACGTAACCTAAACCAACCTATCATATCGGTGGTAATATTTGACAACATTCCTGGCGATTTGGCCTCTACGTCTCCGTGGGGCCTTCATATACATCAATAACGTAATCTAACCTAACCTAACCCAACCTAACATCTCGGCGGTAATATTTAACAACATTCCTGGCGAGTTGGCCTCTACGGCTCCGTGGGACCTGCATATACATCAATAACGTAATATAACCTAACCCAACCCAACCTAACATCTCGGCACTAATATTTGACAACATTCCTGGCGAGTTGGCCTCTACGTCTCCGTGGGACCTTCATATACATCAATAACGTAATATAACGTAACCTAAACCAACCTATCATATCGGCGGTAATATTTGAAAACATTCCTGTCGATGTTGGCCTCTACGTTTCCGTGGGACTTTTATATACATCAATACGTAATTTAACCTAACCTAACCCAACGTAACATCTCGGCGGTAATATTTGGCAACATTCCTGGCTTGTTGGCCTCTACGTCTCCGTGGGACCTTCATACACATCAATAACGTAATATAACCTACCCTAACCCAACCTTACATCTCGGCGGTAATATTTTACAACATTCCTGGCCAGTTGGCCTCTACGTCTCCGTGGGACCTTCATATACATCAATAACGTAATATAACGTAACCTAAACCAACCTATCATATCGGTGGTAATATTTGACAACATTCCTGGCGATTTGGCCTCTACGTCTCCGTGGGGCCTTCATATACATCAATAACGTAATTTAACCTAACCTAACCCAACGTAACATCTCGGCGGTAATATTTGGCAACATTCCTGGCTTGTTGGCCTCTAGGTCTCCGTGCGACCTTCATACACATCAATAACGTAATATAACGTAACCTAAACCAACCTATCATATCGGCGGTAATATTCGAAAACATTCCTGTCGATGTTGGCCTCTACGTTTCCGTGGGACTTTTATATACATCAATACGTAATTTAACCTAACCTAACCCAAACAATCATATCAGCGGTAATATTTGACAACATTCCTGGCGAGTTGGCCTCTACGTCTCCGTGGGACTTTCATATACATCAATAACGTAATATAACGTAACCTAAACCAACCTATCATATCGGCGGTAATATTTGAAAACATTCCTGTCGATGTTGGCATCTACGTCTCCGTGGGACCTTCATATACATCAATAACGTAATATAACGTAACCTAAACCAACCTATCATATCGGCGGTAATATTTGAAAACATTCCTGTCGATGTTGGCCTCTACGTCTCCGTGGGACCTTCATATACATCAATAACGTAATATTACCTAACCTAACCCAACCTATCATCTCGGCGGAAATATTTGAGAACACTCCTGTCGATGTTGGCTTCTACGTCTCCGTAGGCCTTTTATATACATCAATAACGTAATTTAACCTAACCTAACCCAACGTAACATCTCGGCGGTAATATTTGGCAACATTCCTGGCTTGTTGGCCTCTACGTCTCCGTGGGACCTTCATATACATCAATCACGTAATATAACCTAACCTAACCCAACCTAACATCTCGGCGGTAATATTTGAGAACATTCCTGGCGAGTTGGCCTCTACGTCTCCGTGGGACTTTTATATACATCAAAACGTAATTTAACCTAACCTAACCAAACGTAACATCTGGGCAGTAATATTTGACAACATTCCTGTCGAGTTGGCCTCTACGTCTCCGCGGGACTTTTATATACATCAATAACGTAATTTAACCTAACCGAACCCAACATAACATCTCGGCGGTAATATTTGGCAACATTCCTGGCGAGTTGGCCTCTACGTCTCCGTGGGACCTTCATACACATCAATAACGTAATATAATCTAACCTAACCCAACCTATCATCTCGGCGGTAATATTTGACAACATTCCTGGCCAGTTGGCCTCTACGTCTCCGTGGGACCTTCATATACATCAATAACGTAATATAACGTAACCTAAACCAACCTATCATATCGGCGGTAATATTTGAAAACATTCCTGTCGATGTTGGCCTCTACGTCTCCGTGGGACTTTTATATACATCAAAACGTAATTTAACCTAACCGAACCCAACGTAACATCTCGGCGGTAATATTTGACAACATTCCTGGCCAGTTGGCCTCTACGTCTCCGTGGGACCTTCATATACGTCAATAACGTAATATAACGTAACCTAAACCAACCTATCATATCGGTGGTAATATTTGACAACATTCCTGGCGATTTGGCCTCTACGTCTCCGTGGGGCCTTCATATACATCAATAACGTAATCTAACCTAAGCTAACCCAACCTAACATCTCGGCGGTAATATTTAACAACATTCCTGGCGAAGTGGCCTCTACGCCTCCGTGGGACCTGCATATACATCAATAACGTAATATAACCTAACCCAACCTAACCTAACATCTCGGCACTAATATTTGACAACATTCTTGGCGAGTTGGCCTCTACGTCTCCGTGCGTCCTTCATATACATCAATAACGTAATATAACGTAACCTAACCCAACCAATCATATCGGCGGTAATATTTGACAACATTCCTGGCGAATTTGCCTCTACGTCTCCGTGGGATCATCATATACATCAATAACGTAATATAACGTAACCTAAACCAACCTATCATATCGGCGGTAATAGTTGAAAACATTCCTGTCGATGTTGGCCTCTACGTCTCCGTGGGACCTTCATATACATCAATAACGTAATATTACCTAACCTAACCCAACCTATCATCTCGGCGGAAATATTTGAGAACATTCCTGGCGACTTGGCCTCTATGTCTCCGTGGGGCATTCATATACATCAATAACGTAGTATCAACTAACCTAACCCAACCTAACATCTCGGCGGTAATATTTGACAACATTCCTGGCGATTTGGCCTCTACGTCTCCGTAGGGTCTTCATATACATCAATAACGTAATCTAACCTAACCTAACCCAACCTAACATCTCGGCGGTAATATTTAACAACATTCCTGGCGAGTTGGCCTCTACGGCTCCGTGGGACCTGCATATACATCAATAACGTAATATAACCTAACCCAACCCAACCTAACATCTCGGCACTAATATTTGACAACATTCCTGGCGAGTTGGCCTCTACGTCTCCGTGGGACCTTCATATACATCAATAACGTAATATAACGTAACCTAAACCAACCTATCATATCGGCGGTAATATTTGACAACATTCCTGGCCAGTTGGCCTCTACGTCTCCGTGGGACCTTCATATACATCAATAACGTAATATAACGTAACCTAAACCAACCTATCATATCGGTGGTAATATTTGACAACATTCCTGGCGATTTGGCCTCTACGTCTCCGTGGGGCCTTCATATACATCAATAACGTAATCTAACCTAACCTAACCCAACCTAACATCTCGGCGGTAATATTTAACAACATTCCTGGCGAGTTGGCCTCTACGGCTCCGTGGGACCTGCATATACATCAATAACGTAATATAACCTAACCCAACCCAACCTAACATCTCGGCACTAATATTTGACAACATTCCTGGCGAGTTGGCCTCTACGTCTCCGTGGGACCTTCATATACATCAATAACGTAATATAACGTAACCTAAACCAACCTATCATATCGGCGGTAATATTTGAAAACATTCCTGTCGATGTTGGCCTCTACGTTTCCGTGGGACTTTTATATACATCAATACGTAATTTAACCTAACCTAACCCAACGTAACATCTCGGCGGTAATATTTGGCAACATTCCTGGCTTGTTGGCCTCTACGTCTCCGTGGGACCTTCATACACATCAATAACGTAATATAACCTACCCTAACCCAACCTTACATCTCGGCGGTAATATTTTACAACATTCCTGGCCAGTTGGCCTCTACGTCTCCGTGGGACCTTCATATACATCAATAACGTAATATAACGTAACCTAAACCAACCTATCATATCGGTGGTAATATTTGACAACATTCCTGGCGATTTGGCCTCTACGTCTCCGTGGGGCCTTCATATACATCAATAACGTAATTTAACCTAACCTAACCCAACGTAACATCTCGGCGGTAATATTTGGCAACATTCCTGGCTTGTTGGCCTCTAGGTCTCCGTGCGACCTTCATACACATCAATAACGTAATATAACGTAACCTAAACCAACCTATCATATCGGCGGTAATATTCGAAAACATTCCTGTCGATGTTGGCCTCTACGTTTCCGTGGGACTTTTATATACATCAATACGTAATTTAACCTAACCTAACCCAAACAATCATATCAGCGGTAATATTTGACAACATTCCTGGCGAGTTGGCCTCTACGTCTCCGTGGGACTTTCATATACATCAATAACGTAATATAACGTAACCTAAACCAACCTATCATATCGGCGGTAATATTTGAAAACATTCCTGTCGATGTTGGCATCTACGTCTCCGTGGGACCTTCATATACATCAATAACGTAATATAACGTAACCTAAACCAACCTATCATATCGGCGGTAATATTTGAAAACATTCCTGTCGATGTTGGCCTCTACGTCTCCGTGGGACCTTCATATACATCAATAACGTAATATTACCTAACCTAACCCAACCTATCATCTCGGCGGAAATATTTGAGAACACTCCTGTCGATGTTGGCTTCTACGTCTCCGTAGGCCTTTTATATACATCAATAACGTAATTTAACCTAACCTAACCCAACGTAACATCTCGGCGGTAATATTTGGCAACATTCCTGGCTTGTTGGCCTCTACGTCTCCGTGGGACCTTCATATACATCAATCACGTAATATAACCTAACCTAACCCAACCTAACATCTCGGCGGTAATATTTGAGAACATTCCTGGCGAGTTGGCCTCTACGTCTCCGTGGGACTTTTATATACATCAAAACGTAATTTAACCTAACCTAACCAAACGTAACATCTGGGCAGTAATATTTGACAACATTCCTGTCGAGTTGGCCTCTACGTCTCCGCGGGACTTTTATATACATCAATAACGTAATTTAACCTAACCGAACCCAACATAACATCTCGGCGGTAATATTTGGCAACATTCCTGGCGAGTTGGCCTCTACGTCTCCGTGGGACCTTCATACACATCAATAACGTAATATAATCTAACCTAACCCAACCTATCATCTCGGCGGTAATATTTGACAACATTCCTGGCCAGTTGGCCTCTACGTCTCCGTGGGACCTTCATATACATCAATAACGTAATATAACGTAACCTAAACCAACCTATCATATCGGCGGTAATATTTGAAAACATTCCTGTCGATGTTGGCCTCTACGTCTCCGTGGGACTTTTATATACATCAAAACGTAATTTAACCTAACCGAACCCAACGTAACATCTCGGCGGTAATATTTGACAACATTCCTGGCCAGTTGGCCTCTACGTCTCCGTGGGACCTTCATATACATCAATAACGTAATATAACGTAACCTAAACCAACCTATCATATCGGTGGTAATATTTGACAACATTCCTGGCGATTTGGCCTCTACGTCTCCGTGGGGCCTTCATATACATCAATAACGTAATCTAACCTAAGCTAACCCAACCTAACATCTCGGCGGTAATATTTAACAACATTCCTGGCGAGGTGGCCTCTACGCCTCCGTGGGACCTGCATATACATCAATAACGTAATATAACCTAACCCAACCCAACCTAACATCTCGGCACTAATATTTGACAACATTCTTGGCGAGTTGGCCTCTACGTCTCCGTGCGTCCTTCATATACATCAATAACGTAATATAACGTAACCTAACCCAACCAATCATATCGGCGGTAATATTTGACAACATTCCTGGCGAATTTGCCTCTACGTCTCCGTGGGACCATCATATACATCAATAACGTAATATAACGTAACCTAAACCAACCTATCATATCGGCGGTAATAGTTGAAAACATTCCTGTCGATGTTGGCCTCTACGTCTCCGTGGGACCTTCATATACATCAATAACGTAATATTACCTAACCTAACCCAACCTATCATCTCGGCGGAAATATTTGAGAACATTCCTGGCGACTTGGCCTCTATGTCTCCGTGGGGCATTCATATACATCAATAACGTAGTATCAACTAACCTAACCCAACCTAACATCTCGGCGGTAATATTTGACAACATTCCTGGCGATTTGGCCTCTACGTCTCCGTAGGGTCTTCATATACATCAATAACGTAATCTAACCTAACCTAACCCAACCTAACATCTCGGCGGTAATATTTAACAACATTCCTGGCTAGTTGGCCTCTACGCCTCCGTGGGACCTGCATATACATCAATAACGTAATATAACCTTACCCAAACCAACCTAACACCTCGGCACTAATATTTAACAACATTCCTGGCGAGTTGGCCTCTACGCCTCCGTGGGACCTGCATATACATCAATAACGTAATATAACCTAACCCAACCCAACCTAACATCTCGGCGGTAATATTTGACAACATTCCTGGCGAGTTGGCCTCTATGTATCCGTGGGGCATTCATATACATCAATAACGTAATATAACCTAACCTAAACCAACCTAACATCTCGGCGGTAATATTTAACAACATTCCTGGCGAGTTGGCCTCTACGCCTCCGTGGGACCTGCTTATACATCAATAACGTAATATAACCTAACCCAAACCAACCTATCATCTCGGCGGTAATATTTGACAACAGTCCTGGCCAGTTGGACTCTATGTCTCCGTGGGACCTTCATATACATCAATAACGTAATATAACGTAACCTAAACCAACCTATCATATCGGCGGTAATATTTGAAAACATTCCTGTCGATGTTGGCCTCTACGTTTCCGTGGGACTTTTATATACATCAATACGTAATTTAACCTAACCTAACCCAACCTATCATCTCGGCGGTAATATTTGAAAACATTCCTGTCGATGTTGGCCTCTACGTCTCCGTGGGACCTTCATATACATCAATAACGTAATATTACCTAACCTAACCCAACCTATCATCTCGGCGGAAATATTTGAGAACACTCCTGTCGATGTTGGCTTCTACGTCTCCGTAGGACTTTTATATACATCAATAACGTAATTTAACCTAACCTAACCCAACGTAACATCTCGGCGGTAATATTTGGCAACATTCCTGGCTTGTTGGCCTCTACGTCTCCGTGGGACCTTCATATACATCAATCACGTAATATAACCTAACCTAACCCAACCTAACATCTCGGCGGTAATATTTGAGAACATTCCTGGCGAGTTGGCCTCTACGTCTCCGTGGGACTTTTATATACATCAAAACGTAATTTAACCTAACCTAACCAAACGTAACATCTGGGCAGTAATATTTGACAACATTCCTGTCGAGTTGGCCTCTACGTCTCCGCGGGACTTTTATGTACATCAATAACGTAATTTAACCTAACCGAACCCAACATAACATCTCGGCGGTAATATTTGGCAACATTCCTGGCGAGTTGGCCTCTACGTCTCCGTGGGACCTTCATACACATCAATAACGTAATATAATCTAACCTAACCCAACCTATCATCTCGGCGGTAATATTTGACAACATTCCTGGCCAGTTGGCCTCTACGTCTCCGTGGGACCTTCATATACATCAATAACGTAATATAACGTAACCTAAACCAACCTATCATATCGGCGGTAATATTTGAAAACATTCCTGTCGATGTTGGCCTCTACGTCTCCGTGGGACTTTTATATACATCAAAACGTAATTTAACCTAACCGAACCCAACGTAACATCTCGGCGGTAATATTTGACAACATTCCTGGCCAGTTGGCCTCTACGTCTCCGTGGGACCTTCATATACATCAATAACGTAATATAACGTAACCTAAACCAACCTATCATATCGGTGGTAATATTTGACAACATTCCTGGCGATTTGGCCTCTACGTCTCCGTGGGGCCTTCATATACATCAATAACGTAATCTAACCTAAGCTAACCCAACCTAACATCTCGGCGGTAATATTTAACAACATTCCTGGCGAGGTGGCCTCTACGCCTCCGTGGGACCTGCATATACATCAATAACGTAATATAACCTAACCCAACCCAACCTAACATCTCGGCACTAATATTTGACAACATTCTTGGCGAGTTGGCCTCTACGTCTCCGTGCGTCCTTCATATACATCAATAACGTAATATAACGTAACCTAACCCACCCAATCATATCGGCGGTAATATTTGACAACATTCCTGGCGAATTTGCCCCTACGTCTCCGTGGGACCATCATATACATCAATAACGTAATATAACGTAACCTAAACCAACCTATCATATCGGCGGTAATAGTTGAAAACATTCCTGTCGATGTTGGCCTCTACGTCTCCGTGGGACCTTCATATACATCAATAACGTAATATTACCTAACCTAACCCAACCTATCATCTCGGCGGAAATATTTGAGAACATTCCTGGCGACTTGGCCTCTATGTCTCCGTGGGGCATTCATATACATCAATAACGTAGTATCAACTAACCTAACCCAACCTAACATCTCGGCGGTAATATTTGACAACATTCCTGGCGATTTGGCCTCTACGACTCCGTAGGGCCTTCATATACATCAATAACGTAATCTAACCTAACCTAACCCAACCTAACATCTCGGCGGTAATATTTAACAACATTCCTGGCTAGTTGGCCTCTACGCCTCCGTGGGACCTGCATATACATCAATAACGTAATATAACCTAACCCAAACCAACCTAACATCTCGGCACTAATATTTAACAATATTCCTGGCGAGTTGGCCTCTACGCCTCCGTGGGACCTGCATATACATCAATAACGTAATATAACCTAACCCAACCCAACCTAACATCTCGGCGGTAATATTTGACAACATTCCTGGCGAGTCGGCCTCTATGTATCCGTGGGGCATTCATATACATCAATAACGTAATATAACCTAACCTAAGCCAACCTAACATCTCGGCGGTAATATTTAACAACATTCCTGGCGAGTTGGCCTCTACGCCTCCGTGGGACCTGCTTATACATCAATAACGTAATATAACCTAACCCAAACCAACCTATCATCTCGGCGGTAATATTTGACAACAGTCCTGGCCAGTTGGACTCTATGTCTCCGTGGGACCTTCATATACATCAATAACGTAATATAACGTAACCTAAACCAACCTATCATATCGGTGGTAATATTTGACAACATTCCTGGCGATTTGGCCTCTACGTTTCTGTGGGGCCTTCATATACATCAATAACGTAATATAACGTAACCTAAACCAACCTATCATATCGGTGGTAATATTTGACAACATTCCTGGCGATTTGGCCTCTACGTTTCTGTGGGGCCTTCATATACATCAATAACGTAATCTAACCTAAGCTAACCCAACCTAACATCTCGGCGGTAATATTTAACAACATTCCTGGCGAGGTGGCCTCTACGCCTCCGTGGGACCTGCATATACATCAATAATGTAATATAACCTAACCCAACCCAACCTAACATCTCGGCACTAATATTTGACAACATTCCTGGCGAGTTGGCCTCTACGTCTCCGTGCGTCCTTCATATACATCAATAACGTAATATAACGTAACCTAACCCAACCAATCATATCGGCGGTAATATTTGACAACATTCCTGGCGAATTTGCCTCTACGTCTCCGTGGGACCTTCATATACATCAATAACGTAATATAACGTAACCTAAACCAACCTATCATATCGGCGGTAATAGTTGAAAACATTCCTGTCGATGTTGGCCTCTACGTCTCCGTGGGACCTGCATATACATCAATAACGTAATATAACCTAACCCAACCCAACCTAACATCTCGGCGGTAATATTTGACAACATTCCTGGCGAGTTGGCCTCTATGTATCCGTGGGGCATTCATATACATCAATAACGTAATATAACCTAACCTAAACCAACCTAACATCTCGGCGGTAATATTTAACAACATTCCTGGCGAGTTGGCCTCTACGCCTCCGTGGGACCTGCTTATACATCAATAACGTAATATAACCTAACCCAAACCAACCTATCATCTCGGCGGTAATATTTGACAACAGTCCTGGCCAGTTGGACTCTATGTCTCCGTGGGACCTTCATATACATCAATAACGTAATATAACGTAACCTAAACCAACCTATCATATCGGCGGTAATATTTGAAAACATTCCTGTCGATGTTGGCCTCTACGTTTCCGTGGGACTTTTATATACATCAATACGTAATTTAACCTAACCTAACCCAACCTATCATCTCGGCGGTAATATTTGAAAACATTCCTGTCGATGTTGGCCTCTACGTCTCCGTGGGACCTTCATATACATCAATAACGTAATATTACCTAACCTAACCCAACCTATCATCTCGGCGGAAATATTTGAGAACACTCCTGTCGATGTTGGCTTCTACGTCTCCGTAGGACTTTTATATACATCAATAACGTAATTTAACATAACCTAACCCAACGTAACATCTCGGCGGTAATATTTGGCAACATTCCTGGCTTGTTGGCCTCTACGTCTCCGTGGGACCTTCATATACATCAATCACGTAATATAACCTAACCTAACCCAACCTAACATCTCGGCGGTAATATTTGAGAACATTCCTGGCGAGTTGGCCTCTACGTCTCCGTGGGACTTTTATATACATCAAAACGTAATTTAACCTAACCTAACCAAACGTAACATCTGGGCAGTAATATTTGACAACATTCCTGTCGAGTTGGCCTCTACGTCTCCGCCGGACTTTTATATACATCAATAACGTAATTTAACCTAACCGAACCCAACATAACATCTCGGCGGTAATATTTGGCAACATTCCTGGCGAGTTGGCCTCTACGTCTCCGTGGGACCTTCATACACATCAATAACGTAATATAATCTAACCTAACCCAACCTATCATCTCGGCGGTAATATTTGACAACATTCCTGGCCAGTTGGCCTCTACGTCTCCGTGGGACCTTCATATACATCAATAACGTAATATAACGTAACCTAAACCAACCTATCATATCGGCGGTAATATTTGAAAACATTCCTGTCGATGTTGGCCTCTACGTCTCCGTGGGACTTTTATATACATCAAAACGTAATTTAACCTAACCGAACCCAACGTAACATCTCGGCGGTAATATTTGACAACATTCCTGGCCAGTTGGCCTCTACGTCTCCGTGGGACCTTCATATACATCAATAACGTAATATAACGTAACCTAAACCAACCTATCATATCGGTGGTAATATTTGACAACATTCCTGGCGATTTGGCCTCTACGTCTCCGTGGGGCCTTCATATACATCAATAACGTAATCTAACCTAAGCTAACCCAACCTAACATCTCGGCGGTAATATTTAACAACATTCCTGGCGAGGTGGCCTCTACGCCTCCGTGGGACCTGCATATACATCAATAACGTAATATAACCTAACCCAACCCAACCTAACATCTCGGCACTAATATTTGACAACATTCTTGGCGAGTTGGCCTCTACGTCTCCGTGCGTCCTTCATATACATCAATAACGTAATATAACGTAACCTAACCCACCCAATCATATCGGCGGTAATATTTGACAACATTCCTGGCGAATTTGCCCCTACGTCTCCGTGGGACCATCATATACATCAATAACGTAATATAACGTAACCTAAACCAACCTATCATATCGGCGGTAATAGTTGAAAACATTCCTGTCGATGTTGGCCTCTACGTCTCCGTGAGACCTTCATATACATCAATAACGTAATATTACCTAACCTAACCCAACCTATCATCTCGGCGGAAATATTTGAGAACATTCCTGGCGACTTGGCCTCTATGTCTCCGTGGGGCATTCATATACATCAATAACGTAGTATCAACTAACCTAACCCAACCTAACATCTCGGCGGTAATATTTGACAACATTCCTGGCGATTTGGCCTCTACGACTCCGTAGGGCCTTCATATACATCAATAACGTAATCTAACCTAACCTAACCCAACCTAACATCTCGGCGGTAATATTTAACAACATTCCTGGCTAGTTGGCCTCTACGCCTCCGTGGGACCTGCATATACATCAATAACGTAATATAACCTAACCCAAACCAACCTAACATCTCGGCACTAATATTTAACAATATTCCTGGCGAGTTGGCCTCTACGCCTCCGTGGGACCTGCATATACATCAATAACGTAATATAACCTAACCCAACCCAACCTAACATCTCGGCGGTAATATTTGACAACATTCCTGGCGAGTCGGCCTCTATGTATCCGTGGGGCATTCATATACATCAATAACGTAATATAACCTAACCTAAACCAACCTAACATCTCGGCGGTAATATTTAACAACATTCCTGGCGAGTTGGCCTCTACGCCTCCGTGGGACCTGCTTATACATCAATAACGTAATATAACCTAACCCAAACCAACCTATCATCTCGGCGGTAATATTTGACAACAGTCCTGGCCAGTTGGACTCTATGTCTCCGTGGGACCTTCATATACATCAATAACGTAATATAACGTAACCTAAACCAACCTATCATATCGGCGGTAATATTTGAAAACATTCCTGTCGATGTTGGCCTCTACGTTTCCGTGGGACTTTTATATACATCAGTACGTAATTTAACCTAACCTAACCCAAACAATCATATCAGCGGTAATATTTGGCAACATTCCTGGCGAGTTGGCCTCTACGTCTCCGTGGGACCTTCATATACATCAATAACGTAATATAACGTAACCTAAACCAACCTATCATATCGGTGGTAATATTTGACAACATTCCTGGCGATTTGGCCTCTACGTTTCTGTGGGGCCTTCATATACATCAATAACGTAATCTAACCTAAGCTAACCCAACCTAACATCTCGGCGGTAATATTTAACAACATTCCTGGCGAGGTGGCCTCTACGCCTCCGTGGGACCTGCATATACATCAATAATGTAATATAACCTAACCCAACCCAACCTAACATCTCGGCACTAATATTTGACAACATTCCTGGCGAGTTGGCCTCTACGTCTCCGTGCGTCCTTCATATACATCAATAACGTAATATAACGTAACCTAACCCAACCAATCATATCGGCGGTAATATTTGACAACATTCCTGGCGAATTTGCCTCTACGTCTCCGTGGGACCTTCATATACATCAATAACGTAATATAACGTAACCTAAACCAACCTATCATATCGGCGGTAATAGTTGAAAACATTCCTGTCGATGTTGGCCTCTACGTCTCCGTGGGACCTTCATATACATCAATAACGTAATATTACCTAACCTAACCCAACCTATCATCTCGGCGGAAATATTTGAGAACACTCCTGTCGATGTTGGCTTCTACGTCTCCGTAGGACTTTTATATACATCAATAACGTAATTTAACCTAACCTAACCCAACGTAACATCTCGGCGGTAATATTTGGCAACATTCCTGGCTTGTTGGCCTCTACGTCTCCGTGGGACCTTCATATACATCAATAACGTAATATAACGTAACCTAAACCAACCTATCATATCGGCGGTAATATTTGAAAACATTCCTGTCGATGTTGGCCTCTACGTCTCCGTGGGACTTTTATATACATCAAAACGTAATTTAACCTAACCTAACCCAACGTAACATCTCGGCGGTAATATTTGACAACATTCCTGGCCAGTTGGCCTCTACGTCTCCGTGGGACCTTCATATACATCAATAACGTAATATAACGTAACCTAAACCAACCTATCATATCGGTGGTAATATTTGACAACATTCCTGGCGATTTGGCCTCTACGTCTCTGTGGGGCCTTCATATACATCAATAACGTAATCTAACCTAAGCTAACCCAACCTAACATCTCGGCGGTAATATTTAACAACATTCCTGGCGAGGTGGCCTCTACGCCTCCGTGGGACCTGCATATACATCAATAATGTAATATAACCTAACCCAACCCAACCTAACATCTCGGCACTAATATTTGACAACATTCCTGGCGAGTTGGCCTCTACGTCTCCGTGCGTCCTTCATATACATCAATAACGTAATATAACGTAACCTAACCCAACCAATCATATCGGCGGTAATATTTGACAACATTCCTGGCGAATTTGCCTCTACGTCTCCGTGGGACCTTCATATACATCAATAACGTAATATAACGTAACCTAAACCAACCTATCATATCGGCGGTAATAGTTGAAAACATTCCTGTCGATGTTGGCCTCTACGTCTCCGTGGGACCTTCATATACATCAATAACGTAATATTATCTAACCTAACCCAACCTATCATCTCGGCGGAAATATTTGAGAACATTCCTGGCGACTTGGCCTCTATGTCTCCGTGGGGCATTCATATACATCAATAACGTAGTATCAACTAACCTAACCCAACGTAACATCTCGGCGGTAATATTTGGCAACATTCCTGGCTTGTTGGCCTCTACGTCTCCGTGGGACCTTCATATACATCAATAACGTAATATAACGTAACCTAAACCAACCTATCATATCGGCGGTAATATTTGAAAACATTCCTGTCGATGTTGGCCTCTACGTCTCCGTGGGACTTTTATATACATCAAAACGTAATTTAACCTAACCTAACCCAACGTAACATCTCGGCGGTAATATTTGACAACATTCCTGGCCAGTTGGCCTCTACGTCTCCGTGGGACCTTCATATACATCAATAACGTAATATAACGTAACCTAAACCAACCTATCATATCGGTGGTAATATTTGACAACATTCCTGGCGATTTGGCCTCTACGTCTCTGTGGGGCCTTCATATACATCAATAACGTAATCTAACCTAAGCTAACCCAACCTAACATCTCGGCGGTAATATTTAACAACATTCCTGGCGAGGTGGCCTCTACGCCTCCGTGGGACCTGCATATACATCAATAATGTAATATAACCTAACCCAACCCAACCTAACATCTCGGCACTAATATTTGACAACTTTCCTGGCGAGTTGGCCTCTACGTCTCCGTGCGTCCTTCATATACATCAATAACGTAATATAACGTAACCTAACCCAACCAATCATATCGGCGGTAATATTTGACAACATTCCTGGCGAATTTGCCTCTACGTCTCCGTGGGACCTTCATATACATCAATAACGTAATATAACGTAACCTAAACCAACCTATCATATCGGCGGTAATAGTTGAAAACATTCCTGTCGATGTTGGCCTCTACGTCTCCGTGGGACCTTCATATACATCAATAACGTAATATTATCTAACCTAACCCAACCTATCATCTCGGCGGAAATATTTGAGAACATTCCTGGCGACTTGGCCTCTATGTCTCCGTGGGGCATTCATATACATCAATAACGTAGTATCAACTAACCTAACCCAACCTAACATCTCGGCGGTAATATTTGACAACATTCCTGGCGATTTGGCCTCTACGTCTCCGTAGGGCCTTCATATACATCAATAACGTAATCTAACCTAACCTAACCCAACCTAACATCTCGGCGGTAATATTTAACAACATTCCTGGCTAGTTGGCCTCTACGCCTCCGTGGGACCTGCATATACATCAATAACGTAATATAACCTAACCCAAACCAACCTAACATCTCGGCACTAATATTTAACAACATTCCTGGCGAGTTGGCCTCTACGCCTCCGTGGGACCTGCATATACATCAATAACGTAATATAACCTAACCCAACCCAACCTAACATCTCGGCGGTAATATTTGACAACATTCCTGGCGAGTTGGCCTCTATGTATCCGTGGGGCATTCATATACATCAATAACGTAATATAACCTAACCTAAACCAACCTAACATCTCGGCGGTAATATTTAACAACATTCCTGGCGAGTTGGCCTCTACGCCTCCGTGGGACCTGCATATACATCAATAACGTAATATAACCTAACCCAAACCAACCTAACATCTCGGCACTAATATTTGACAACATTCCTGGCGAGTTGGCCTCTACCTCTCCGTGCGACCTTCACATACATCAATAACGTAATATAATCTAACCTAACCCAACCTATCATCTCGGCACTAATATTTGACAACATTCCTGGCGAGTTGGCCTCTACCTCTCCGTGCGACCTTCACATACATCAATAACGTAATATAATCTAACCTAACCCAACCTATCATCTCGGCGGTAATATTTGACAACATTCCAGGCCAGTTGGCCTCTATGTCTCCGTGGGGCATTCATATACATCAATAACGTAATATAACCTACCCTAACTCAACCTAACATCTCGGCGGTAATATTTAACAACATTCCTGGCCAGTTGGCCTCTACGCCTCCGTCGGACCTTCACATACATCAATTACGTAATATAATCTAACCTAACCCAACCTATCATCCCGGCGGTAATATTTGACAACATTCCTGGCCAGTTGGCCTCTACGTCTCCGTGGGATCTTCATATACATGAATAACGTAATATAACCTATCCTAACCCAACCTATCATCTCGGCGGTAATATTTGACAACATTCCTGGCCAGTTGGCCTCTACGTCTCCGTGGGTCCTTCATATACATCAATAACGTAATATAACGAAACCTAAACCAACCTATCATATCGGTGGTAATATTTGACAACATTCCTGGCGATTTGGCCTCTACGTCTCCGTGGGGCCTTCATATACATCAATAACGTAATCTAACCTAACCTAACCCAACCTAACATCTCGGCGGTAATATTTAACAACATTCCTGGCGAGTTGGCCTCTACGCCTCCGTGGGACCTGCATATACATCAATAACGTAATATAACCTAACCCAACCCAACCTAACATCTCGGCGGTAATATTTAACAACATTCCTGGCGAGTTGGCCTCTACGCCTCCGTGGGACCTGCATATACATCAATAACGTAATATTACCTAACCTAACCCAACCTATCATGTCGGCGGAAATATTTGAGAACATTCCTGGCGAGTTGGCCTCTATGTCTCCGTGGGGCATTCATATACATCAATAACGTAGTATAACCTAACCTAACCCAACCTAACATCTCGGCGGTAATATTTGACAACATTCCTGGCGATTTGGCCTCTACGTCTCCGTAGGGCCTTGATATACATCAATAACGTAATCTAACCTAACCTAACCCAACCTAACATCTCGGCGGTAATATTTGACAACAGTCCTGGCCAGTTGGACTCTATGTCTCCGTGGGACCTTCATATACATCAATAACGTAATATAACGTAACCTAAACCAACCTATCATATCGGCGGTAATATTTGAAAACATTCCTGTCGATGTTGGCCTCTACGTTTCCGTGGGACTTTTATATACATCAATACGTAAGTTAACCTAACCTAACCCAACCTATCATCTCGGCGGTAATATTTGACAACATTCCTGGCCAGTTGGCCTCTACGTCTCCGTGGGACCTTCATATACATCAATAACGTAATATAACGTAACCTAAACCAACCTATCATATCGGCGGTAATATTTGAAAACATTCCTGTCGATGTTGGCCTCTACGTTTCCGTGGGACTTTTATATACATCAATACGTAAGTTAACCTAACCTAACCCAACCTATCATCTCGGCGGTAATATTTAACAACATTCCTGGCGAGGTGGCCTCTACGCCTCCGTGGGACCTGCATATACATCAATAATGTAATATAACCTAACCCAACCCAACCTAACATCTCGGCACTAATATTTGACAACATTCCTGGCGAGTTGGCCTCTACGTCTCCGTGCGTCCTTCATATACATCAATAACGTAATATAACGTAACCTAACCCAACCAATCATATCGGCGGTAATATTTGACAACATTCCTGGCGAATTTGCCTCTACGTCTCCGTGGGACCTTCATATACATCAATAACGTAATATAACGTAACCTAAACCAACCTATCATATCGGCGGTAATAGTTGAAAACATTCCTGTCGATGTTGGCCTCTACGTCTCCGTGGGACCTTCATATACATCAATAACGTAATATTACCTAACCTAACCCAACCTATCATCTCGGCGGAAATATTTGAGAACACTCCTGTCGATGTTGGCTTCTACGTCTCCGTAGGACTTTTATATACATCAATAACGTAATTTAACCTAACCTAACCCAACGTAACATCTCGGCGGTAATATTTGGCAACATTCCTGGCTTGTTGGCCTCTACGTCTCCGTGGGACCTTCATATACATCAATAACGTAATATAACGTAACCTAAACCAACCTATCATATCGGCGGTAATATTTGAAAACATTCCTGTCGATGTTGGCCTCTACGTCTCCGTGGGACTTTTATATACATCAAAACGTAATTTAACCTAACCTAACCCAACGTAACATCTCGGCGGTAATATTTGACAACATTCCTGGCCAGTTGGCCTCTACGTCTCCGTGGGACCTTCATATACATCAATAACGTAATATAACGTAACCTAAACCAACCTATCATATCGGTGGTAATATTTGACAACATTCCTGGCGATTTGGCCTCTACGTCTCTGTGGGGCCTTCATATACATCAATAACGTAATCTAACCTAAGCTAACCCAACCTAACATCTCGGCGGTAATATTTAACAACATTCCTGGCGAGGTGGCCTCTACGCCTCCGTGGGACCTGCATATACATCAATAATGTAATATAACCTAACCCAACCCAACCTAACATCTCGGCACTAATATTTGACAACATTCCTGGCGAGTTGGCCTCTACGTCTCCGTGCGTCCTTCATATACATCAATAACGTAATATAACGTAACCTAACCCAACCAATCATATCGGCGGTAATATTTGACAACATTCCTGGCGAATTTGCCTCTACGTCTCCGTGGGACCTTCATATACATCAATAACGTAATATAACGTAACCTAAACCAACCTATCATATCGGCGGTAATAGTTGAAAACATTCCTGTCGATGTTGGCCTCTACGTCTCCGTGGGACCTTCATATACATCAATAACGTAATATTATCTAACGTAACCCAACCTATCATCTCGGCGGAAATATTTGAGAACATTCCTGGCGACTTGGCCTCTATGTCTCCGTGGGGCATTCATATACATCAATAACGTAGTATCAACTAACCTAACCCAACGTAACATCTCGGCGGTAATATTTGGCAACATTCCTGGCTTGTTGGCCTCTACGTCTCCGTGGGACCTTCATATACATCAATAACGTAATATAACGTAACCTAAACCAACCTATCATATCGGCGGTAATATTTGAAAACATTCCTGTCGATGTTGGCCTCTACGTCTCCGTGGGACTTTTATATACATCAAAACGTAATTTAACCTAACCTAACCCAACGTAACATCTCGGCGGTAATATTTGACAACATTCCTGGCCAGTTGGCCTCTACGTCTCCGTGGGACCTTCATATACATCAATAACGTAATATAACGTAACCTAAACCAACCTATCATATCGGTGGTAATATTTGACAACATTCCTGGCGATTTGGCCTCTACGTCTCTGTGGGGCCTTCATATACATCAATAACGTAATCTAACCTAAGCTAACCCAACCTAACATCTCGGCGGTAATATTTAACAACATTCCTGGCGAGGTGGCCTCTACGCCTCCGTGGGACCTGCATATACATCAATAATGTAATATAACCTAACCCAACCCAACCTAACATCTCGGCACTAATATTTGACAACTTTCCTGGCGAGTTGGCCTCTACGTCTCCGTGCGTCCTTCATATACATCAATAACGTAATATAACGTAACCTAACCCAACCAATCATATCGGCGGTAATATTTGACAACATTCCTGGCGAATTTGCCTCTACGTCTCCGTGGGACCTTCATATACATCAATAACGTAATATAACGTAACCTAAACCAACCTATCATATCGGCGGTAATAGTTGAAAACATTCCTGTCGATGTTGGCCTCTACGTCTCCGTGGGACCTTCATATACATCAATAACGTAATATTATCTAACCTAACCCAACCTATCATCTCGGCGGAAATATTTGAGAACATTCCTGGCGACTTGGCCTCTATGTCTCCGTGGGGCATTCATATACATCAATAACGTAGTATCAACTAACCTAACCCAACCTAACATCTCGGCGGTAATATTTGACAACATTCCTGGCGATTTGGCCTCTACGTCTCCGTAGGGCCTTCATATACATCAATAACGTAATCTAACCTAACCTAACCCAACCTAACATCTCGGCGGTAATATTTAACAACATTCCTGGCTAGTTGGCCTCTACGCCTCCGTGGGACCTGCATATACATCAATAACGTAATATAACCTAACCCAAACCAACCTAACATCTCGGCACTAATATTTAACAACATTCCTGGCGAGTTGGCCTCTACGCCTCCGTGGGACCTGCATATACATCAATAACGTAATATAACCTAACCCAACCCAACCTAACATCTCGGCGGTAATATTTGACAACATTCCTGGCGAGTTGGCCTCTATGTATCCGTGGGGCATTCATATACATCAATAACGTAATATAACCTAACCTAAACCAACCTAACATCTCGGCGGTAATATTTAACAACATTCCTGGCGAGTTGGCCTCTACGCCTCCGTGGGACCTGCATATACATCAATAACGTAATATAACCTAACCCAAACCAACCTAACATCTCGGCACTAATATTTGACAACATTCCTGGCGAGTTGGCCTCTACCTCTCCGTGCGACCTTCACATACATCAATAACGTAATATAATCTAACCTAACCCAACCTATCATCTCGGCACTAATATTTGACAACATTCCTGGCGAGTTGGCCTCTACCTCTCCGTGCGACCTTCACATACATCAATAACGTAATATAATCTAACCTAACCCAACCTATCATCTCGGCGGTAATATTTGACAACATTCCAGGCCAGTTGGCCTCTATGTCTCCGTGGGGCATTCATATACATCAATAACGTAATATAACCTACCCTAACTCAACCTAACATCTCGGCGGTAATATTTAACAACATTCCTGGCCAGTTGGCCTCTACGCCTCCGTCGGACCTTCACATACATCAATTACGTAATATAATCTAACCTAACCCAACCTATCATCCCGGCGGTAATATTTGACAACATTCCTGGCCAGTTGGCCTCTACGTCTCCGTGGGATCTTCATATACATGAATAACGTAATATAACCTATCCTAACCCAACCTATCATCTCGGCGGTAATATTTGACAACATTCCTGGCCAGTTGGCATCTACGTCTCCGTGGGTCCTTCATATACATCAATAACGTAATATAACGAAACCTAAACCAACCTATCATATCGGTGGTAATATTTGACAACATTCCTGGCGATTTGGCCTCTACGTCTCCGTGGGGCCTTCATATACATCAATAACGTAATCTAACCTAACCTAAGCCAACCTAACATCTCGGCGGTAATATTTAACAACATTCCTGGCGAGTTGGCCTCTACGCCTCCGTGGGACCTGCATATACATCAATAACGTAATATAACCTAACCCAACCCAACCTAACATCTCGGCGGTAATATTTAACAACATTCCTGGCGAGTTGGCCTCTACGCCTCCGTGGGACCTGCATATACATCAATAACGTAATATTACCTAACCTAACCCAACCTATCATGTCGGCGGAAATATTTGAGAACATTCCTGGCGAGTTGGCCTCTATGTCTCCGTGGGGCATTCATATACATCAATAACGTAGTATAACCTAACCTAACCCAACCTAACATCTCGGCGGTAATATTTGACAACATTCCTGGCGATTTGGCCTCTACGTCTCCGTAGGGCCTTGATATACATCAATAACGTAATCTAACCTAACCTAACCCAACCTAACATCTCGGCGGTAATATTTGACAACAGTCCTGGCCAGTTGGACTCTATGTCTCCGTGGGACCTTCATATACATCAATAACGTAATATAACGTAACCTAAACCAACCTATCATATCGGCGGTAATATTTGAAAACATTCCTGTCGATGTTGGCCTCTACGTTTCCGTGGGACTTTTATATACATCAATACGTAAGTTAACCTAACCTAACCCAACCTATCATCTCGGCGGTAATATTTGACAACATTCCTGGCCAGTTGGCCTCTACGTCTCCGTGGGACCTTCATATACATCAATAACGTAATATAACGTAACCTAACCCAACCTAACATCTCGGCGGTAATATTTGACAACATTCCTGGCCAGTTGGCCTCTACGTCTCCGTGGGACCTTCATATACATCAATAACGTAATATAACGTAACCTAAACCAACCTATCATATCGGTGGTAATATTTGACAACATTCCTGGCGATTTGGCCTCTACGTCTCCGTGGGGCCTTCATATACATCAATAACGTAATCTAACCTAACCTAACCCAACCTAACATCTCGGCGGTAATATTTAACAACATTCCTGGCGATTTGGCCTCTACCTCTCCGTGCGACCTTCACATACATCAATAACGTAATATAATCTAACCTAACCCAACCTATCATCTCGGCGGTAATATTTGACAACATTCCTGGCCAGTTGGCCTCTATGTCTCCGTGGGGCATTCATATACATCAATAACGTAGTATAACCTAACCTAACCCAACCTATCATCTCGGCGGTAATATTTGACAACAGTCCTGGCGATTTGGCCTCTACGTCTCCGTAGGGCCTTCATATACATCAATAACGTAATCTAACCTAACCTAACCCAACCTAACATCTCGGCGGTAATATTTAACAACATTCCTGGCGAGTTGGCCTCTACGCCTCCGTGGGACCTGCATATACATCAATAACGTAATATAACCTAACCCAAACCAACCTAACATCTCGGCACTAATATTTAAAAACATTCCTGGCGAGTTGGCCTCTACGTCTCCGTGGGACCTTCATATACATCAATAACGTAATATAACGTAACCTAAACCAACCTATCATATCGGCGGTAATATTTGAAAACATTCCTGTCGATGTTGGCCTCTACGTCTCCGTGGGACCTTCATATACATCAATAACGTAATATTAGCTAACCTAACCCAACCTATCACCTCGGCGGAAATATTTGAGAACATTCCTGTCGATGTTGGCCTCTACGTCTCCGTGGGACTTTTATATACATCAATAACGTAATTTAACATAACCTAACCCAACGTAACATCTCGGCGGTAATATTTGACAACATTCCTGGCGAGTTGGCCTCTACCTCTCCGTGCGACCTTCATACACATCAATAACGTAATATAATCTAACCCAACCCAACCTATCATCTCGGCGGTCATATTTGACAACATTCCTGGCCAGTTGGCCTCTACGTCTCCGTGGGACCTTCATATACATCAATAACGTAATATAACCTAACCTAACCCAACCTAACATCTCGGCGGTAATATTTGACATCATTCCTGGCGAGTTGGCCTCTAGGTCTCCGTGGGACGTTTATATACATCAAAACGTAATTTAACCTAACCTAACCCAAAGTAACATCTCGGCGGTAATATTTAACAACATTCCTGGCGAGTTGGCCTCTACGCCTTCGTGGGACCTGCATATACATCAATAACGTAATATAACCTAACCCAACCCAACCTAACATCTCGGCACTAATATTTGACAACATTCCTGGCGAGTTGGCATCTACGTCTCCGTGGGACCTTCATATACATCAATAACGTAATATTACCTAACCTAACCCAACCTAACATCTCGGCACTAATATTTGACAACATTCCTGGCGAGTTGGCCTCCACCTATCCGTGCGACCTTCATATACATCAATAACGTAATCTAACCTAACCTAACCCAACGTAACATCTCGGCGGTAATATATGGCAACATTCCTGGTTTGTTGGCTTCTACGTCTCCTTGGGACCTTCATATACATCAATAACGTAATATAACCTAACCTAACCCAACCTAACATCTCGGCGGTAATATTTGAGAACATCCTTGGCGAGTTGGCCTCTACGTCTCCGTGGGACCTTCATATACATCAATAACGTAATATTACCTAACCTAACCCAACCTATCATCTCGGCGGAAATATTTGAGAACATTCCTGTCGATGTTGGCCTCCACCTATCCGTGCGACCTTCATATACATCAATAACGTAATATAATCTAACTTAACCCAACCTATCATCTGGGCGGTAATATTTGACAACATTCCTGGCCAGTTGGCCTCTACGTCTCCGTGGGACCTTCATATACATCAATAACGTAATATAACCTAACATAACCCAACCTAACATCTCAGCGGTAATATTTGACAACATTCCTGTCGATGTTGGCCTCTACGTCTCCGTGGGGCCTTCATATACATCAATAACGTAATCTAACCTAACCTAACCCAACCTAACATCTCGGCGGTAATATTTAACAACATTGCTGGCGAGTTGGCCTCTACGCCTCCGTGGGACCTGCATATACATCAATAACGTAATATAACCTAACCCAACCCAACCTAACATCTCGGCGGTAATATTTAACAACATTCCTGGCGAGTTGGCCTCTACGCCTCCGTGGGACCTGCATATACATCAATAACGTAATATTACCTAACCTAACCCAACCTATCATGTCGGCGGAAATATTTGAGAACATTCCTGGCGAGTTGGCCTCTATGTCTCCGTGGGGCATTCATATACATCAATAACGTAGTATAACCTAACCTAACCCAACCTAACATCTCGGCGGTAATATTTGACAACATTCCTGGCGATTTGGCCTCTACGTCTCCGTAGGGCCTTGATATACATCAATAACGTAATCTAACCTAACCTAACCCAACCTAACATCTCGGCGGTAATATTTGACAACAGTCCTGGCCAGTTGGACTCTATGTCTCCGTGGGACCTTCATATACATCAATAACGTAATATAACGTAACCTAAACCAACCTATCATATCGGCGGTAATATTTGAAAACATTCCTGTCGATGTTGGCCGCTACGTCTCCGTGGGACTTTTATATACATCAAAACGAAATTTAACCTAACTTAACCCAACGTAACATCTCGGCGGTAATATTTGACAACATTCCTGGAGAGTTGGCCTCTACGTGTCCGTGGGGCCTTCACATACATCAATAACGTAATCTAACCTAACCTAACCCAACGTAACATCTCGGCGGTAATATATGGCAACATTCCTGGTTTGTTGGCTTCTACGTCTCCTTGGGACCTTCATATACATCAATAACGTAATATAACCTAACCTAACCCAACCTAACATCTCGGCGGTAATATTTGAGAACATCCTTGGCGAGTTGGCCTCTACGTCTCCGTGGGACCTTCATATACATCAATAACGTAATATTACCTAACCTAACCCAACCTATCATCTCGGCGGAAATATTTGAGAACATTCCTGTCGATGTTGGCCTCCACCTATCCGTGCGACCTTCATATACATCAATAACGTAATATAATCTAACTTAACCCAACCTATCATCTGGGCGGTAATATTTAACAACATTCCTGGCGAGTTGGCCTCTACGCCTCCGTGGGACCTGCATATACATCAATAACGTAATATAACCTAACCCAACCCAACCTAACATCTCGGCGGTAATATTTGACAACATTCCTGGCGAGTTGGCCTCTATGTATCCGTGGGGCATTCATATACATCAATAACGTAATATAACCTAACCTAAACCAACCTAACATCTCGGCGGTAATATTTAACAACATTCCTGGCGAGTTGGCCTCTACGCCTCCGTGGGACCTGCATATACATCAATAACGTAATATAACCTAACCCAAACCAACCTAACATCTCGGCACTAATATTTGACAACATTCCTGGCGAGTTGGCCTCTACCTCTCCGTGCGACCTTCACATACATCAATAACGTAATATAATCTAACCTAACCCAACCTATCATCTCGGCACTAATATTTGACAACATTCCTGGCGAGTTGGCCTCTACCTCTCCGTGCGACCTTCACATACATCAATAACGTAATATAATCTAACCTAACCCAACCTATCATCTCGGCGGTAATATTTGACAACATTCCAGGCCAGTTGGCCTCTATGTCTCCGTGGGGCATTCATATACATCAATAACGTAATATAACCTAACCTAACTCAACCTAACATCTCGGCGGTAATATTTAACAACATTCCTGGCCAGTTGGCCTCTACGCCTCCGTCGGACCTTCACATACATCAATTACGTAATATAATCTAACCTAACCCAACCTATCATCCCGGCGGTAATATTTGACAACATTCCTGGCCAGTTGGCCTCTACGTCTCCGTGGGATCTTCATATACATGAATAACGTAATATAACCTATCCTAACCCAACCTATCATCTCGGCGGTAATATTTGACAACATTCCTGGCCAGTTGGCCTCTACGTCTCCGTGGGTCCTTCATATACATCAATAACGTAATATAACGAAACCTAAACCAACCTATCATATCGGTGGTAATATTTGACAACATTCCTGGCGATTTGGCCTCTACGTCTCCGTGGGGCCTTCATATACATCAATAACGTAATCTAACCTAACCTAACCCAACCTAACATCTCGGCGGTAATATTTAACAACATTCCTGGCGAGTTGGCCTCTACGCCTCCGTGGGACCTGCATATACATCAATAACGTAATATAACCTAACCCAACCCAACCTAACATCTCGGCGGTAATATTTAACAACATTCCTGGCGAGTTGGCCTCTACGCCTCCGTGGGACCTGCATATACATCAATAACGTAATATTACCTAACCTAACCCAACCTATCATGTCGGCGGAAATATTTGAGAACATTCCTGGCGAGTTGGCCTCTATGTCTCCGTGGGGCATTCATATACATCAATAACGTAGTATAACCTAACCTAACCCAACCTAACATCTCGGCGGTAATATTTGACAACATTCCTGGCGATTTGGCCTCTACGTCTCCGTAGGGCCTTGATATACATCAATAACGTAATCTAACCTAACCTAACCCAACCTAACATCTCGGCGGTAATATTTGACAACAGTCCTGGCCAGTTGGACTCTATGTCTCCGTGGGACCTTCATATACATCAATAACGTAATATAACGTAACCTAAACCAACCTATCATATCGGCGGTAATATTTGAAAACATTCCTGTCGATGTTGGCCTCTACGTTTCCGTGGGACTTTTATATACATCAATACGTAAGTTAACCTAACCTAACCCAACCTATCATCTCGGCGGTAATATTTGACAACATTCCTGGCCAGTTGGCCTCTACGTCTCCGTGGGACCTTCATATACATCAATAACGTAATATAACGTAACCTAACCCAACCTAACATCTCGGCGGTAATATTTGACAACATTCCTGGCCAGTTGGCCTCTACGTCTCCGTGGGACCTTCATATACATCAATAACGTAATATAACGTAACCTAAACCAACCTATCATATCGGTGGTAATATTTGACAACATTCCTGGCGATTTGGCCTCTACGTCTCCGTGGGGCCTTCATATACATCAATAACGTAATCTAACCTAACCTAACCCAACCTAACATCTCGGCGGTAATATTTAACAACATTCCTGGCGATTTGGCCTCTACCTCTCCGTGCGACCTTCACATACATCAATAACGTAATATAATCTAACCTAACCCAACCTATCATCTCGGCGGTAATATTTGACAACATTCCTGGCCAGTTGGCCTCTATGTCTCCGTGGGGCATTCATATACATCAATAACGTAGTATAACCTAACCTAACCCAACCTATCATCTCGGCGGTAATATTTGACAACAGTCCTGGCGATTTGGCCTCTACGTCTCCGTAGGGCCTTCATATACATCAATAACGTAATCTAACCTAACCTAACCCAACCTAACATCTCGGCGGTAATATTTAACAACATTCCTGGCGAGTTGGCCTCTACGCCTCCGTGGGACCTGCATATACATCAATAACGTAATATAACCTAACCCAAACCAACCTAACATCTCGGCACTAATATTTAAAAACATTCCTGGCGAGTTGGCCTCTACGTCTCCGTGGGACCTTCATATACATCAATAACGTAATATAACGTAACCTAAACCAACCTATCATATCGGCGGTAATATTTGAAAACATTCCTGTCGATGTTGGCCTCTACGTCTCCGTGGGACCTTCATATACATCAATAACGTAATATTAGCTAACCTAACCCAACCTATCACCTCGGCGGAAATATTTGAGAACATTCCTGTCGATGTTGGCCTCTACGTCTCCGTGGGACTTTTATATACATCAATAACGTAATTTAACATAACCTAACCCAACGTAACATCTCGGCGGTAATATTTGACAACATTCCTGGCGAGTTGGCCTCTACCTCTCCGTGCGACCTTCATACACATCAATAACGTAATATAATCTAACCCAACCCAACCTATCATCTCGGCGGTCATATTTGACAACATTCCTGGCCAGTTGGCCTCTACGTCTCCGTGGGACCTTCATATACATCAATAACGTAATATAACCTAACCTAACCCAACCTAACATCTCGGCGGTAATATTTGACATCATTCCTGGCGAGTTGGCCTCTAGGTCTCCGTGGGACGTTTATATACATCAAAACGTAATTTAACCTAACCTAACCCAAAGTAACATCTCGGCGGTAATATTTAACAACATTCCTGGCGAGTTGGCCTCTACGCCTTCGTGGGACCTGCATATACATCAATAACGTAATATAACCTAACCCAACCCAACCTAACATCTCGGCACTAATATTTGACAACATTCCTGGCGAGTTGGCATCTACGTCTCCGTGGGACCTTCATATACATCAATAACGTAATATTACCTAACCTAACCCAACCTAACATCTCGGCACTAATATTTGACAACATTCCTGGCGAGTTGGCCTCCACCTATCCGTGCGACCTTCATATACATCAATAACGTAATCTAACCTAACCTAACCCAACGTAACATCTCGGCGGTAATATATGGCAACATTCCTGGTTTGTTGGCTTCTACGTCTCCTTGGGACCTTCATATACATCAATAACGTAATATAACCTAACCTAACCCAACCTAACATCTCGGCGGTAATATTTGAGAACATCCTTGGCGAGTTGGCCTCTACGTCTCCGTGGGACCTTCATATACATCAATAACGTAATATTACCTAACCTAACCCAACCTATCATCTCGGCGGAAATATTTGAGAACATTCCTGTCGATGTTGGCCTCCACCTATCCGTGCGACCTTCATATACATCAATAACGTAATATAATCTAACTTAACCCAACCTATCATCTGGGCGGTAATATTTGACAACATTCCTGGCCAGTTGGCCTCTACGTCTCCGTGGGACCTTCATATACATCAATAACGTAATATAACCTAACATAACCCAACCTAACATCTCAGCGGTAATATTTGACAACATTCCTGTCGATGTTGGCCTCTACGTCTCCGTGGGGCCTTCATATACATCAATAACGTAATCTAACCTAACCTAACCCAACCTAACATCTCGGCGGTAATATTTAACAACATTGCTGGCGAGTTGGCCTCTACGCCTCCGTGGGACCTGCATATACATCAATAACGTAATATAACCTAACCCAACCCAACCTAACATCTCGGCGGTAATATTTAACAACATTCCTGGCGAGTTGGCCTCTACGCCTCCGTGGGACCTGCATATACATCAATAACGTAATATTACCTAACCTAACCCAACCTATCATGTCGGCGGAAATATTTGAGAACATTCCTGGCGAGTTGGCCTCTATGTCTCCGTGGGGCATTCATATACATCAATAACGTAGTATAACCTAACCTAACCCAACCTAACATCTCGGCGGTAATATTTGACAACATTCCTGGCGATTTGGCCTCTACGTCTCCGTAGGGCCTTGATATACATCAATAACGTAATCTAACCTAACCTAACCCAACCTAACATCTCGGCGGTAATATTTGACAACAGTCCTGGCCAGTTGGACTCTATGTCTCCGTGGGACCTTCATATACATCAATAACGTAATATAACGTAACCTAAACCAACCTATCATATCGGCGGTAATATTTGAAAACATTCCTGTCGATGTTGGCCGCTACGTCTCCGTGGGACTTTTATATACATCAAAACGAAATTTAACCTAACTTAACCCAACGTAACATCTCGGCGGTAATATTTGACAACATTCCTGGAGAGTTGGCCCCTACGTGTCCGTGGGGCCTTCACATACATCAATAACGTAATCTAACCTAACCTAACCCAACGTAACATCTCGGCGGTAATATATGGCAACATTCCTGGTTTGTTGGCTTCTACGTCTCCTTGGGACCTTCATATACATCAATAACGTAATATAACCTAACCTAACCCAACCTAACATCTCGGCGGTAATATTTGAGAACATCCTTGGCGAGTTGGCCTCTACGTCTCCGTGGGACCTTCATATACATCAATAACGTAATATTACCTAACCTAACCCAACCTATCATCTCGGCGGAAATATTTGAGAACATTCCTGTCGATGTTGGCCTCCACCTATCCGTGCGACCTTCGTACACATCAATAACGTAATATAATCTAACCCAACCCAACCTATCATCTCGGCGGTCATATTTGACAACATTCCTGGCCAGTTGGCCTCTACGTCTCCGTGGGACCTTCATATACATCAATAACGTAATATAACGTAACCTAAACCAACCTATCATATCGGCGGTAATATTTGAAAACATTCCTGTCGATGTTGGCCGCTACGTCTCCGTGGGACTTTTATATACATCAAAACGAAATTTAACCTAACTTAACCCAACGTAACATCTCGGCGGTAATATTTGACAACATTCCTGGAGAGTTGGCCTCTACGTGTCCGTGGGGCCTTCACATACATCAATAACGTAATCTAACCTAACCTAACCCAACGTAACATCTCGGCGGTAATATATGGCAACATTCCTGGTTTGTTGGCTTCTACGTCTCCTTGGGACCTTCATATACATCAATAACGTAATATAACCTAACCTAACCCAACCTAACATCTCGGCGGTAATATTTGAGAACATCCTTGGCGAGTTGGCCTCTACGTCTCCGTGGGACCTTCATATACATCAATAACGTAATATTACCTAACCTAACCCAACCTATCATCTCGGCGGAAATATTTGAGAACATTCCTGTCGATGTTGGCCTCCACCTATCCGTGCGACCTTCATATACATCAATAACGTAATATAATCTAACTTAACCCAACCTATCATCTGGGCGGTAATATTTGACAACATTCCTGGCCAGTTGGCCTCTACGTCTCCGTGGGACCTTCATATACATCAATAACGTAATATAACGTAACCTAAACCAACCTATCATATCGGCGGTAATATTTGAAAACATTCCTGTCGATGTTGGCCTCTACGTCTCCGTGGGACCTTCATATACATCAATAACGTAATATTAGCTAACCTAACCCAACCTATCATCTCGGCGGAAATATTTGAGAACATTCCTGTCAATGTTGGCCTCTACGTCTCCGTGGGACTTTTATATACATCAATAACGTAATTTAACATAACCTAACCCAACGTAACATCTCGGCGGTAATATTTGACAACATTCCTGGCGAGTTGGCCTCTACCTCTCCCTGCGACCTTCATACACATCAATAACGTAATATAATCTAACCTAACCCAACCTATCATCTCGGCGGTAATATTTGACAACATTCCTGGCCAGTTGGCCTCTACGTCTCCGTGGGACTTTTATATACATCAAAACGTAATTTAACCTAACCTAACCCAACGTAACATCTTGGCGGTAATATTTGACAACATTCCTGGAGAGTTGGCCTCTACGTGTCCGTGGGGCCTTCACATACATCAATAACGTAATCTAACCTAACCTAACCCAACGTAACATCTCGGCGGTAATATATGGCAACATTCCTGGTTTGTTGGCCTCTACGTCTCCGTGGGACCTTCATATACATCAATAACGTAATATAACCTAACCTAACCCAACCTAACATCTCGGCGGTAATATTTGAGAACATCCTTGGCGAGTTGGCCTCTACGTCTCCGTGGGACCTTCATATACATCAATAACGTAATATAACCTCACCTAACCCAACCTAACATCTCGGCGGTAATATTTGACATCATTCCTGGCGAGTTGGCCTCTAGGTCTCCGTGGGACTTTTATATACATCAAAACGTAATTTAACCTAACCTAACCCAAAGTAACATCTCGGCGGTAATATTTGACAACATTCCTGGCGATTTGGCCTCTACGTCTCCGTGGGGCCTTCATATACATCAATAACGTAATCTAACCTAACCTAACCCAACCTAACATCTCGGCGGTAATATTTAACAACATTCCTGGCGAGTTGGCCTCTACGCCTCCGTGGGACCTGCATATACATCAATAACGTAATATAACCTAACCCAACCCAACCTAACATCTCGGCGGTAATATTTAACAACATTCCTGGCGAGTTGGCCTCTACGCCTCCGTGGGACCTGCATATACATCAATAACGTAATATTACCTAACCTAACCCAACCTATCATCTCGGCGGTAATATTTGACAACAGTCCTGGCCAGTTGGACTCTACGTCTCCGTGGGACCTTCATATACATCAATAACGTGGTATAACGTAACCTAAACCAACCTATCATATCGGCGATAATATTTGAAAACATTCCTTTCGATGTTGGCCTCTACGTTTCCGTGGGACATTTATATACATCAATACGTAATGTAACCTAACCTAACTCAACCTATCATCTCGGCGGTAATATTTGACAACATTCCTGGCCAGTTGGCCTCTACGTCTCCGTGGGACCTTCATATACATCAATAACGTAATATAACGTAACCTAAACCAACCTATCATATCGGTGGTAATATTTGACAACATTCCTGGCGATTTGGCCTCTACGTCTCCGTGGGGCCTTCATATACATCAATAACGTAATCTAACCTAACCTAACCCAACATAACATCTCGGCGGTAATATTTAACAACATTCCTGGCGAGTTGGCCTCTATGCCTCCGTGGGACCTGCATATACATCAATAACGTAATATAACCTAACCCAACCCAACCTAACATCTCGGCACTAATAGTTGACAACATTCCAGGCGAGTTGGCCTCTACGTCTCCGTGCGTCTTTCGTATACATCAATAACGTAGTATAACCTAACCTAACCCAACCTAACATCTCGGCGGTAATATTTGACAACATTCCTGGCGAGTTGGCCTCTACGCCTCCGTGGGACCTGCATATACATCAATCACGTAATATAACCTAACCCAAACCAACCTAACATCTCGGCCCTAATATTTAACAACATTCCTGGCGAGTTGGCCTCTACGCCTCCGTGGGACCTGCATATACATCAATAACGTAATATAACCTAACCCAACCCAACCTAACATCTCGGCGGTAATATTTGACAACATTCCAGGCGAGTTGGCCTCTATGTCTCCGTGGGGCATTCATATGCATCAATAACGTAATATAACCTAACCTAACTCAACCTAACATCTCGGCGGTAATATTTAACAACATTCCTGGCGAGTTGGCCTCTACGCCTCCGTGGGACCTTCACATACATCAATAACGTAATATAATCTAACCTAACCCAACCTATCATATCGGCGGTAATAGTTGAAAACATTCCTGTCGATGTTGGCCTCTACTTCTCCGTGGGACCTTCATATACATCAATAACGTAATATTACCTAACCTAACCCAACCTATCATGTCGGCGGTAATATTTGACAACATTCCTGGCGAGTTGGCCTCTATGTCTCCGTGGGACCTTCATATACATCAATAACGTAATATAACCTAACCCAAACCAACCTAACATCTCGGCACTAATATTTAACAACATTCCTGGCGAGTTGGCCTCTACGCCTCCGTGGGACCTGCATATACATCAATAACGTAATATAACCTAACCCAACCCAACCTAACATCTCGGCGGTAATATTTGAGAACATTCCTGGCGAGTTGGCCTCTATGTCTCCGTGCGGCATTCATATACATCAATAACGTAGTATAACCTAACCTAACCCTACCTAACATCTCGGCGGTAATATTTGACAACATTCCTGGCGATTTGGCCTCTACGTCTCCGTAGGGCCTTCATATACATCAATAACGTAATCTAACCTAACCTAACCCAACCTAACATCTGGGCGGTAATATTTAACAACATTCCTGGCGAGTTGGCCTCTACGCCTCCGTGGGACCTGCATATACATCAATAACGTAATATAACCTAACCCAAACCAACCTAACATCTCGGCGGTAATATTTAACATCATTCCTGGCGAGTTGGCCTCTATGCCTCCGTGGGACCGGCATATACATCAATAACGTAATATAACCTAACCCAACCCAACCTAACATCTCGGCACTAATATTTGACAACATTCCTGGCGAGTTGGCCTCTACCTCTCCCTGCGACCTTCACATACATCAATAACGTAATATAATCTAACCTAACCCAACCTATCATCTCGGCGGTAATATTTGACAACATTCCAGGCCAGTTGGCCTCAACGTCTCCGTGGGATCTTCATATACATGAATAACGTAATATAACCTAACCTAACCCAACCTATCATCTCGGCGGTAATATTTGACAACAGTCCTGGCCAGTTGGACTCTATGTCTCCGTGGGACCTTCATATACATCAATAACGTAATATAACGTAACCTAAACCAACCTATCATATCGGCGGTAATATTTGAAAACATTCCTGTCGATGTTGGCCTCTACGTTTCCGTGGAACTTTTATATACATCAATACGTAATTTAACCTAACCTAACCCAACCTATCATCTCGGCGGTAATATTTGACAACATTCGTGGCCAGTTGGCCTCTACGTCTCCGTGGGACCTTCATATACATCAATAACGTAATATAACGTAACCTAAACCAACCTATCATGTCGGTGGTAATATTTGACAACATTCCTGGCGATTTGGCCTCTACGTCTCCGTGGGGCCTTCATATACGTCAATAACGTAATCTAACCTAACCTAGCCCAACCTAACATCTCGGCGGTAATATTTAATAACATTCCTGGCGAGTTGGCCTCTACGCATCCGTGGGACCTGCATATACATCAATAACGTAATATAACCTAACCCAACCCAACCTATCATCTCGGCGGAAATATTTGAGAACATTCCTGGCGAGTTGGCCTCTACGTCTCCGTGGGATCTTCATATACATGAATAACGTAATATAACCTAACCTAACCCAACCTATCATCTCGGCGGTAATATTTGACAACAGTCCTGGCCAGTTGGACTCTACGTCTCAGTGGGACCTTCATATACATCAATAACGTAATATAACGTAACCTAAACCAACCTATCATATCGGCGGTAATATTTGAAAACATTCCTGTCGATGTTGGCCTCTACGTCTCCGTGGGACTTTTATATACATCAATACGTAATTTAACCTAACCTAACCCAACATATCATCTCGGCGGTAATATTTGACAACATTCCTGGCCAGTTGGCCTCTACGTCTCCGTGGGACCTTCATATACATCAATAACGTAATATAACGTAACCTAAACCAACCTATCATATCGGTGGTAATATTTGACAACATTCCTGGCGATTTGGCCTCTACGTCTCCGTGGGGCCTTCATATACATCAATAACGTAATCTAACCTAACCTAACCCAGTCTAACATCTCGGCGGTAATATTTAACAACATTCCTGGCGAGTTGGCCTCTACGCCTCCGTGGGACCTGCATATACATCAATAACGTAATATAACCTAACCCAAACCAACCTAACATCTCGGGCCTAATATTTAACAACATTCCTGGCGAGTTGGCATCTACGCCTCCGTGGGACCTGCATATACATCAATAACGTAATATAACGTAACCTAAACCAACCTATCATATCGGTGGTAATATTTGACAACATTCCTGGCGATTTGGCCTCTACGTCTCGGTGGGGCCTTCATATACATCAATAACGTAATCTAACCTAAGCTAACCCAACCTAACATCTCGGCGGTAATATTTAACAACATTCCTGGCGAGGTGGCCTCTACGCCTCCGTGGGACCTGCATATACATCAATAACGTAATATAACCTAACCCAACCCAACCTAACATCTCGGCACTAATATTTGACAACATTCCTGGCGAGTTGGCCTCTACGTCTCCGTGCGTCCTTCATATACATCAATAACGTAATATAACGTAACCTAACCCAACCAATCATATCGGCGGTAATATTTGACAACATTCCTGGTGAATTTGCCTCTACGTCTCCGTGGGACCTTCATATACATCAATAACGTAATATAACCTAACCTAACCCAACCTATCATCTCGGCGGTAATATTTGACAACAGTCCTGGCCAGTTGGACTGTACGTCTCCGTGGGACCTTCATATACATCAATAACGTAGTATAACGTAACCTAAACCAACCTATCATATCGGCGATAATATTTGAAAACATTCCTGTCGATGTTGGCCTCTACGTTTCCGTGGGACTTTTATATACATCAATACGTAATATAACCTAACCTAACCCAACCTATCATCTCGGCGGTAATATTTGACAACAGTCCTGGCCAGTTGGACTCTACGTCTCCGTGGGACCTTCATATACATCAATAACGTAATATTACCTAACCTAACCCAACCTATCATATCGGTGGTAATATTTGACAACATTCCTGGCGATTTGGCCTCTACGTCTCCGTGGGGCCTTCATATACATCAATAACGTAATCTAACCTAACCTAACCCAACATAACATCTCGGCGGTAATATTTAACAACATTCCTGGCGAGTTGGCCTCTATGCCTCCGTGGGACCTGCATATACATCAATAACGTAATATAACCTAACCCAACCCAACCTAACATCTCGGCACTAATATTTGACAACATTCCAGGCGAGTTGGCCTCTACGTCTCCGTGCGTCTTTCGTATACATCAATAACGTAATATAACGTAACCTAACCCAACCATTCATATCGGCGGTAATATTTGACAACATTCCTGGCGAATTTGCCTCTACGTCTCCGTGGGACCTTCATATACATCAATAACGTAATATAACGTAACCTAAACCAACCTATCATATCGGCGGTAATAGTTGAAAACATTCCTGTCGATGTTGGCCTCTACGTCTCCGTGGGACCTTCATATACATCAATAACGTAATATTACCTAACCTAACCCAACCTATCATCTCGGCGGAAATATTTGAGAACATTCCTGGCGAGTTGGCCTCTATGTCTCCGTGGGGCATTCATATTCATCAATAACGTAGTATAACCTAACCTAACCCAACCTAATATCTCGGCGGTAATATTTGACAACATTCCTGGCGAGTTGGCCTCTACGCCTCCGTGGGACCTGCATATACATCAATCACGTAATATAACCTAACCCAAACCAACCTAACATCTCGGCCCTAATATTTAACAACATTCCTGGCGAGTTGGCCTCTACACCTCCGTGGGACCTGCATATACATCAATAACGTAATATAACCTAACCCAACCCAACCTAACATCTCGGCGGTAATATTTGACAACATTCCTGGCGAGTTGGCCTCTATGTCTCCGTGGGGCATTCATATGCATCAATAACGTAATATAACCTAACCTAACTCAACCTAACATCTCGGCAGTAATATTTAACAACATTCCTGGCGAGTTGGCCTCTACGCCTCCGTGGGACCTTCACATACATCAATAACGTAATATAATCTAACCTAACCCAACCTATCATCTCGGTGGTAATATTTGACAACAGTCCTGGCCAGTTGGACTCTATGTCTCCGTGGGACATTCATATACATCAATAACGTAATATAACGTAACCAAAACCAACCTATCATATCGGCGGTAATATTTGAAAACATTCCTGTCGATGTTGGCCTCTACGTTTCCGTGGAACTTTTATATACATCAATACGTAATATAACCTAACCTAACCCAACCTATCATCTCGGCGGAAATATTTGAGAGCATTCCTGGCGAGTTGGCCTCTATGTCTCCGTGGGGCATTCATATACATCAATAACGTAGTATAACCTAACCTAACCCAACCTAACATCTCGGCGGTAATATTTAACAACATTCCTGGCGAGGTGGCCTCTACGCCTCCGTGGGACCTGCATATACATCAATAACGTAATATAACCTAACCCAACCCAACCTAACATCTCGGCACTAATATTTGACAACATTCCTGGCGAGTTGGCCTCTACGTCTCCGTGCGTCCTTCATATACATCAATAACGTAATATAACGTAACCTAACCCAACCAATCATATCGGCGGTAATATTTGACAACATTCCTGGCGAATTTGCCTCTACGTCTCCGTGGGACCTTCATATACATCAATAACGTAATATAACCTAACCTAACCCAACCTATCATCTCGGCGGTAATATTTGACAACAGTCCTGGCCAGTTGGACTGTACGTCTCCGTGGGACCTTCATATACATCAATAACGTAGTATAACGTAACCTAAACCAACCTATCATATCGGCGATAATATTTGAAAACATTCCTGTCGATGTTGGCCTCTACGTTTCCGTGGGACTTTTATATACATCAATACGTAATATAACCTAACCTAACCCAACCTATCATCTCGGCGGTAATATTTGACAACAGTCCTGGCCAGTTGGACTCTACGTCTCCGTGGGACCTTCATATACATCAATAACGTAATATTACCTAACCTAACCCAACCTATCATCTCGGCGGAAATATTTGAGATCATTCCTGGCGAGTTGGCCTCTATGTCTCCGTGGGGCATTCATATTCATCAATAACGTAGTATAACCTAACCTAACCCAACCTAACATCTCGGCGGTAATATTTGACAACATTCCTGGCGAGTTGGCCTCTACGCCTCCGTGGGACCTGCATATACATCAATAACGTAATATAACCTAACCCAAACCAACCTAACATCTCGGCCCTAATATTTAACAACATTCCTGGCGAGTTGGCCTCTACGCCTCCGTGGGACCTGCATATACATCAATAACGTAATATAACCTAACCCAACCCAACCTAACATCTCGGCGGTAATATTTGACAACATTCCTGGCGATTTGGCCTCTACCTCTTCGTGCGACCTTCACATACATCAATAACGTAATATAATCTAACCTAACCCAACCTATCATCTCGGCGGTAATATTTGACAACATTCCTGGCCAGTTGGCCTCTACGTCTCCGTGGGATCTTCATATACATGAATAACGTAATATAACCTAACCTAACGCAACCTATCATCTCGGCGGTAATATTTGACAACAGTCCTGGCCAGTTGGACTCTACGTCTCCGTGGGACCTTCATATACATCAATAACGTAATATAACGTAACCTAAACCAACCTATCATATCGGCGGTAATATTTGAAAACATTCCTGTCGATGTTGGCCTCTACGTTTCCGTGGGACTTTTATATACATCAATACGTAATGTAACCTAACCTAACTCAACCTATCATCTCGGCGGTAATATTTGACAACATTCCTGGCCAGTTGGCCTCTACGTCTCCGTGGGACCTTCATATACATCAATAACGTAATATAACGTAACCTAAACCAACCTATCATATCGGTGGTAATATTTGACAACATTCCTGGCGATTTGGCCTCTACGTCTCCGTGGGGCCTTCATATACATCAATAACGTAATCTAACCTAACCTAACCCAACATAACATCTCGGCGGTAATATTTAACAACATTCCTGGCGAGTTGGCCTCTATGCCTCCGTGGGACCTGCATATACATCAATAACGTAATATAACCTAACCCAACCCAACCTAACATCTCGGCACTAATATTTGACAACATTCCAGGCGAGTTGGCCTCTACGTCTCCGTGCGTCTTTCGTATACATCAATAACGTAATATAACGTAACCTAACCCAACCATTCATATCGGCGGTAATATTTGACAACATTCCTGGCGAATTTGCCTCTACGTCTCCGTGGGACCTTCATATACATCAATAACGTAATATAACGTAACCTAAACCAACCTATCATATCGGCGGTAATAGTTGAAAACATTCCTGTCGATGTTGGCCTCTACGTCTCCGTGGGACCTTCATATACATCAATAACGTAATATTACCTAACCTAACCCAACCTATCATCTCGGCGGAAATATTTGAGAACATTCCTGGCGAGTTGGCCTCTATGTCTCCGTGGGGCATTCATATTCATCAATAACGTAGTATAACCTAACCTAACCCAACCTAATATCTCGGCTGTAATATTTGACAACATTCCTGGCGAGTTGGCCTCTACGCCTCCGTGGGACCTGCATATACATCAATCACGTAATATAACCTAACCCAAACCAACCTAACATCTCGGCCCTAATATTTAACAACATTCCTGGCGAGTTGGCCTCTACGCCTCCGTGGGACCTGCATATACATCAATAACGTAATATAACCTAACCCAACCCAACCTAACATCTCGGCGGTAATATTTGACAACATTCCTGGCGAGTTGGCCTCTATGTCTCCGTGGGGCATTCATATGCATCAATAACGTAATATAACCTAACCTAACTCAACCTAACATCTCGGCAGTAATATTTAACAACATTCCTGGCGAGTTGGCCTCTACGCCTCCGTGGGACCTTCACATACATCAATAACGTAATATAATCTAACCTAACCCAACCTATCATCTCGGTGGTAATATTTGACAACAGTCCTGGCCAGTTGGACTCTATGTCTCCGTGGGACATTCATATACATCAATAACGTAATATAACGTAACCTAAACCAACCTATCATATCGGCGGTAATATTTGAAAACATTCCTGTCGATGTTGGCCTCTACGTTTCCGTGGAACTTTTATATACATCAATACGTAATTTAACCTAACCTAACCCAACCTATCATCTCGGCGGAAATATTTGAGAGCATTCCTGGCGAGTTGGCCTCTATGTCTCCGTGGGGCATTCATATACATCAATAACGTAGTATAACCTAACCTAACCCAACCTAACATCTCGGCGGTAATATTTGACAACATTCCTGGCGATTTGGCCTCTGCGTCTCCGTAGGGCCTTCATATACATCAATAACGTAATCTAACCTAACCTAACCCAACCTAACATCTCGGCGGTAATATTTAACAACATTCCTGGCGAGCTGGCCTCTACGCCTCCGTGGGACCTGCATATACATCAATAACGTAATATAACCTAACCCAAACCAACCTAACATCTCGGCACTAATATTTAACAACATTCCTGGCGAGTTGGCCTCTACGCCTCCGTGGGACCTGCATATACATCAATAACGTAATATAACCTAACCCAACCCAACCTAACATATCGGCGGTAATATTTGACAACATTCCTGGCCAGTTGGCCTCTACGTCTCCGTGGGATCTTCATATACATGAATAACGTAATATAACCTAACCTAACCCAACCTATCTTCTCGGCGGTAATATTTGACAACAGTCCTGGCCAGTTGGACTCTACGTCTCCGTGGGACCTTCATATACATCAATAACGTAGTATAACGTAACCTAAACCAACCTATCATATCGGCGATAATATTTGAAAACATTCCTGTCGATGTTGGCCTCTACGTTTCCGTGGGACTTTTATATACATCAATACGTAATATAACCTAACCTAACGCAACCTATCATCTCGGCGGTAATATTTGACAACAGTCCTGGCCAGTTGGACTCTACGTCTCCGTGGGACCTTCATATACATCAATAACGTAATATAACGTAACCTAAACCAACCTATCATATCGGTGGAAATATTTGACAACATTCCTGGCCATTTGGCCTCTACGTCTCCGTGGGGCCTTCATATACATCAATAACGTAATCTAACCTAACCTAACCCAACATAACATCTCGGCGGTAATATTTAACAACATTCCTGGCGAGTTGGCCTCTATGCCTCCGTGGGACCTGCATCTACATCAATAACGTAATATAACCTAACCCAACCCAACCTAACATCTCGGCACTAATATTTGACAACATTCCAGGCGAGTTGGCCTCTACGTCTCCGTGCGTCTTTCGTATACATCAATAACGTAATATAACGTAACCTAACCCAACCATTCATATCGGCGGTAATAGTTGAAAACATTCCTGTCGATGTTGGCCTCTACGTCTCCGTGGGACCTTCATATACATCAATAACGTAATATTACCTAACCTAACCCAACCTATCATGTCGGCGGAAATATTTGAGAACATTCCTGGCGAGTTGGCCTCTATGTCTCCGTGGGGCATTCATATACATCAATAACGTAGTATAACCTAACCTAACCCAACCTAACATCTCGGCGGTAATATTTGACAACATTCCTGGCGATTTGGCCTCTACGTCTCCGTAGGGCCTTCATATACATCAATAACGTAATCTAACCTAACCTAAACCAACCTAACATCTCGGCGGTAATATTTAACAACATTCCTGGCGAGCTGGCCTCTACGCCTCCGTGGGACCTGCATATACATCAATAACGTAATATAACCTAACCCAAACCAACCTAACATCTCGGCACTAATATTTAACAACATTCCTGGCGAGTTGGCCTCTACGCCTCCGTGGGACCTGCATATACATCAATAACGTAATATAACCTAACCCAACCCAACCTAACATATCGGCGGTAATATTTGACAACATTCCTGGCCAGTTGGCCTCTACGTCTCCGTGGGATCTTCATATACATGAATAACGTAATATAACCTAACCTAACCCAACCTATCTTCTCGGTGGTAATATTTGACAACATTCCTGGCGATTTGGCCTCTACGTCTCCGTGGGGCCTTCATATACATCAATAACGTAATCTAACCTAACCTAACCCAACATAACATCTCGGCGGTAATATTTAACAACATTCCTGGCGAGTTGGCCTCTATGCCTCCGTGGGACCTGCATATACATCAATAACGTAATATAACCTAACCCAACCCAACCTAACATCTCGGCACTAATATTTGACAACATTCCAGGCGAGTTGGCCTCTACGTCTCCGTGCGTCTTTCGTATACATCAATAACGTAATATAACGTAACCTAACCCAACCATTCATATCGGCGGTAATATTTGACAACATTCCTGGCGAATTTGCCTCTACGTCTCCGTGGGACCTTCATATACATCAATAACGTAATATAACGTAACCTAAACCAACCTATCATATCGGCGGTAATAGTTGAAAACATTCCTGTCGATGTTGGCCTCTACGTCTCCGTGGGACCTTCATATACATCAATAACGTAATATTACCTAACCTAACCCAACCTATCATCTCGGCGGAAATATTTGAGAACATTCCTGGCGAGTTGGCCTCTATGTCTCCGTGGGGCATTCATATTCATCAATAACGTAGTATAACCTAACCTAACCCAACCTAATATCTCGGCGGTAATATTTGACAACATTCCTGGCGAGTTGGCCTCTACGCCTCCGTGGGACCTGCATATACATCAATCACGTAATATAACCTAACCCAAACCAACCTAACATCTCGGCCCTAATATTTAACAACATTCCTGGCGAGTTGGCCTCTACACCTCCGTGGGACCTGCATATACATCAATAACGTAATATAACCTAACCCAACCCAACCTAACATCTCGGCGGTAATATTTGACAACATTCCTGGCGAGTTGGCCTCTATGTCTCCGTGGGGCATTCATATGCATCAATAACGTAATATAACCTAACCTAACTCAACCTAACATCTCGGCAGTAATATTTAACAACATTCCTGGCGAGTTGGCCTCTACGCCTCCGTGGGACCTTCACATACATCAATAACGTAATATAATCTAACCTAACCCAACCTATCATCTCGGTGGTAATATTTGACAACAGTCCTGGCCAGTTGGACTCTATGTCTCCGTGGGACATTCATATACATCAATAACGTAATATAACGTAACCTAAACCAACCTATCATATCGGCGGTAATATTTGAAAACATTCCTGTCGATGTTGGCCTCTACGTTTCCGTGGAACTTTTATATACATCAATACGTAATATAACCTAACCTAACCCAACCTATCATCTCGGCGGAAATATTTGAGAGCATTCCTGGCGAGTTGGCCTCTATGTCTCCGTGGGGCATTCATATACATCAATAACGTAGTATAACCTAACCTAACCCAACCTAACATCTCGGCGGTAATATTTAACAACATTCCTGGCGAGGTGGCCTCTACGCCTCCGTGGGACCTGCATATACATCAATAACGTAATATAACCTAACCCAACCCAACCTAACATCTCGGCACTAATATTTGACAACATTCCTGGCGAGTTGGCCTCTACGTCTCCGTGCGTCCTTCATATACATCAATAACGTAATATAACGTAACCTAACCCAACCAATCATATCGGCGGTAATATTTGACAACATTCCTGGCGAATTTGCCTCTACGTCTCCGTGGGACCTTCATATACATCAATAACGTAATATAACCTAACCTAACCCAACCTATCATCTCGGCGGTAATATTTGACAACAGTCCTGGCCAGTTGGACTGTACGTCTCCGTGGGACCTTCATATACATCAATAACGTAGTATAACGTAACCTAAACCAACCTATCATATCGGCGATAATATTTGAAAACATTCCTGTCGATGTTGGCCTCTACGTTTCCGTGGGACTTTTATATACATCAATACGTAATATAACCTAACCTAACCCAACCTATCATCTCGGCGGTAATATTTGACAACAGTCCTGGCCAGTTGGACTCTACGTCTCCGTGGGACCTTCATATACATCAATAACGTAATATTACCTAACCTAACCCAACCTATCATCTCGGCGGAAATATTTGAGATCATTCCTGGCGAGTTGGCCTCTATGTCTCCGTGGGGCATTCATATTCATCAATAACGTAGTATAACCTAACCTAACCCAACCTAACATCTCGGCGGTAATATTTGACAACATTCCTGGCGAGTTGGCCTCTACGCCTCCGTGGGACCTGCATATACATCAATAACGTAATATAACCTAACCCAAACCAACCTAACATCTCGGCCCTAATATTTAACAACATTCCTGGCGAGTTGGCCTCTACGCCTCCGTGGGACCTGCATATACATCAATAACGTAATATAACCTAACCCAACCCAACCTAACATCTCGGCGGTAATATTTGACAACATTCCTGGCGATTTGGCCTCTACCTCTTCGTGCGACCTTCACATACATCAATAACGTAATATAATCTAACCTAACCCAACCTATCATCTCGGCGGTAATATTTGACAACATTCCTGGCCAGTTGGCCTCTACGTCTCCGTGGGATCTTCATATACATGAATAACGTAATATAACCTAACCTAACGCAACCTATCATCTCGGCGGTAATATTTGACAACAGTCCTGGCCAGTTGGACTCTACGTCTCCGTGGGACCTTCATATACATCAATAACGTAATATAACGTAACCTAAACCAACCTATCATATCGGCGGTAATATTTGAAAACATTCCTGTCGATGTTGGCCTCTACGTTTCCGTGGGACTTTTATATACATCAATACGTAATGTAACCTAACCTAACTCAACCTATCATCTCGGCGGTAATATTTGACAACATTCCTGGCCAGTTGGCCTCTACGTCTCCGTGGGACCTTCATATACATCAATAACGTAATATAACGTAACCTAAACCAACCTATCATATCGGTGGTAATATTTGACAACATTCCTGGCGATTTGGCCTCTACGTCTCCGTGGGGCCTTCATATACATCAATAACGTAATCTAACCTAACCTAACCCAACATAACATCTCGGCGGTAATATTTAACAACATTCCTGGCGAGTTGGCCTCTATGCCTCCGTGGGACCTGCATATACATCAATAACGTAATATAACCTAACCCAACCCAACCTAACATCTCGGCACTAATATTTGACAACATTCCAGGCGAGTTGGCCTCTACGTCTCCGTGCGTCTTTCGTATACATCAATAACGTAATATAACGTAACCTAACCCAACCATTCATATCGGCGGTAATATTTGACAACATTCCTGGCGAATTTGCCTCTACGTCTCCGTGGGACCTTCATATACATCAATAACGTAATATAACGTAACCTAAACCAACCTATCATATCGGCGGTAATAGTTGAAAACATTCCTGTCGATGTTGGCCTCTACGTCTCCGTGGGACCTTCATATACATCAATAACGTAATATTACCTAACCTAACCCAACCTATCATCTCGGCACTAATATTTGAGAACATTCCTGGCGAGTTGGCCTCTATGTCTCCGTGGGGCATTCATATTCATCAATAACGTAGTATAACCTAACCTAACCCAACCTAATATCTCGGCTGTAATATTTGACAACATTCCTGGCGAGTTGGCCTCTACGCCTCCGTGGGACCTGCATATACATCAATCACGTAATATAACCTAACCCAAACCAACCTAACATCTCGGCCCTAATATTTAACAACATTCCTGGCGAGTTGGCCTCTACGCCTCCGTGGGACCTGCATATACATCAATAACGTAATATAACCTAACCCAACCCAACCTAACATCTCGGCGGTAATATTTGACAACATTCCTGGCGAGTTGGCCTCTATGTCTCCGTGGGGCATTCATATGCATCAATAACGTAATATAATCTAACCTAACCCAACCTAACATATCGGCGGTAATATTTGACAACATTCCTGGCCAGTTGGCCTCTACGTCTCCGTGGGATCTTCATATACATGAATAACGTAATATAACCTAACCTAACCCAACCTATCTTCTCGGCGGTAATATTTGACAACAGTCCTGGCCAGTTGGACTCTACGTCTCCGTGGGACCTTCATATACATCAATAACGTAGTATAACGTAACCTAAACCAACCTATCATATCGGCGATAATATTTGAAAACATTCCTGTCGATGTTGGCCTCTACGTTTCCGTGGGACTTTTATATACATCAATACGTAATATAACCTAACCTAACGCAACCTATCATCTCGGCGGTAATATTTGACAACAGTCCTGGCCAGTTGGACTCTACGTCTCCGTGGGACCTTCATATACATCAATAACGTAATATAACGTAACCTAAACCAACCTATCATATCGGTGGAAATATTTGACAACATTCCTGGCCATTTGGCCTCTACGTCTCCGTGGGGCCTTCATATACATCAATAACGTAATCTAACCTAACCTAACCCAACATAACATCTCGGCGGTAATATTTAACAACATTCCTGGCGAGTTGGCCTCTATGCCTCCGTGGGACCTGCATCTACATCAATAACGTAATATAACCTAACCCAACCCAACCTAACATCTCGGCACTAATATTTGACAACATTCCAGGCGAGTTGGCCTCTACGTCTCCGTGCGTCTTTCGTATACATCAATAACGTAATATAACGTAACCTAACCCAACCATTCATATCGGCGGTAATAGTTGAAAACATTCCTGTCGATGTTGGCCTCTACGTCTCCGTGGGACCTTCATATACATCAATAACGTAATATTACCTAACCTAACCCAACCTATCATGTCGGCGGAAATATTTGAGAACATTCCTGGCGAGTTGGCCTCTATGTCTCCGTGGGGCATTCATATACATCAATAACGTAGTATAACCTAACCTAACCCAACCTAACATCTCGGCGGTAATATTTGACAACATTCCTGGCGATTTGGCCTCTACGTCTCCGTAGGGCCTTCATATACATCAATAACGTAATCTAACCTAACCTAAACCAACCTAACATCTCGGCGGTAATATTTAACAACATTCCTGGCGAGCTGGCCTCTACGCCTCCGTGGGACCTGCATATACATCAATAACGTAATATAACCTAACCCAAACCAACCTAACATCTCGGCACTAATATTTAACAACATTCCTGGCGAGTTGGCCTCTACGCCTCCGTGGGACCTGCATATACATCAATAACGTAATATAACCTAACCCAACCCAACCTAACATATCGGCGGTAATATTTGACAACATTCCTGGCCAGTTGGCCTCTACGTCTCCGTGGGATCTTCATATACATGAATAACGTAATATAACCTAACCTAACCCAACCTATCTTCTCGGCGGTAATATTTGACAACAGTCCTGGCCAGTTGGACTCTACGTCTCCGTGGGACCTTCATATACATCAATAACGTAGTATAACGTAACCTAAACCAACCTATCATATCGGCGATAATATTTGAAAACATTCCTGTCGATGTTGGCCTCTACGTTTCCGTGGGACTTTTATATACATCAATACGTAATATAACCTAACCTAACGCAACCTATCATATCGGTGGTAATATTTGACAACATTCCTGGCGATTTGGCCTCTACGTCTCCGTGGGGCCTTCATATACATCAATAACGTAATCTAACCTAACCTAACCCAACATAACATCTCGGCGGTAATATTTAACAACATTCCTGGCGAGTTGGCCTCTATGCCTCCGTGGGACCTGCATATACATCAATAACGTAATATAACCTAACCCAACCCAACCTAACATCTCGGCACTAATATTTGACAACATTCCAGGCGAGTTGGCCTCTACGTCTCCGTGCGTCTTTCGTATACATCAATAACGTAATATAACGTAACCTAACCCAACCATTCATATCGGCGGTAATATTTGACAACATTCCTGGCGAATTTGCCTCTACGTCTCCGTGGGACCTTCATATACATCAATAACGTAATATAACGTAACCTAAACCAACCTATCATATCGGCGGTAATAGTTGAAAACATTCCTGTCGATGTTGGCCTCTACGTCTCCGTGGGACCTTCATATACATCAATAACGTAATATTACCCAACCTAACCCAACCTATCATCTCGGCGGAAATATTTGAGAACATTCCTGGCGAGTTGGCCTCTATGTCTCCGTGGGGCATTCATATTCATCAATAACGTAGTATAACCTAACCTAACCCAACCTAATATCTCGGCGGTAATATTTGACAACATTCCTGGCGAGTTGGCCTCTACGCCTCCGTGGGACCTGCATATACATCAATAACGTAATATTACCTAACCTAACCCAACCTATCATGTCGGCGGAAATATTTGAGAACATTCCTGTCGATGTTGGCCTCTACGTCTCCGTGGGATCTTCATATACATGAATAACGTAATATAACCTAACCTAACCCAACCTATCTTCTCGGCGGTAATATTTGACAACAGTCCTGGCCAGTTGGACTCTACGTCTCCGTGGGACCTTCATATACATCAATAACGTAGTATAACGTAACCTAAACCAACCTATCATATCGGCGATAATATTTGAAAACATTCCTGTCGATGTTGGCCTCTACGTTTCCGTGGGACTTTTATATACATCAATACGTAATATAACCTAACCTAACGCAACCTATCATATCGGTGGTAATATTTGACAACATTCCTGGCGATTTGGCCTCTACGTCTCCGTGGGGCCTTCATATACATCAATAACGTAATCTAACCTAACCTAACCCAACATAACATCTCGGCGGTAATATTTAACAACATTCCTGGCGAGTTGGCCTCTATGCCTCCGTGGGACCTGCATATACATCAATAACGTAATATAACCTAACCCAACCCAACCTAACATCTCGGCACTAATATTTGACAACATTCCAGGCGAGTTGGCCTCTACGTCTCCGTGCGTCTTTCGTATACATCAATAACGTAATATAACGTAACCTAACCCAACCATTCATATCGGCGGTAATATTTGACAACATTCCTGGCGAATTTGCCTCTACGTCTCCGTGGGACCTTCATATACATCAATAACGTAATATAACGTAACCTAAACCAACCTATCATATCGGCGGTAATAGTTGAAAACATTCCTGTCGATGTTGGCCTCTACGTCTCCGTGGGACCTTCATATACATCAATAACGTAATATTACCTAACCTAACCCAACCTATCATCTCGGCGGAAATATTTGAGAACATTCCTGGCGAGTTGGCCTCTATGTCTCCGTGGGGCATTCATATTCATCAATAACGTAATATAACGTAACCTAAACCAACCTATCATATCGGCGGTAATAGTTGAAAACATTCCTGTCGATGTTGGCCTCTACGTCTCCGTGGGACCTTCATATACATCAATAACGTAATATTACCTAACCTAACCCAACCTATCATCTCGGCGGAAATATTTGAGAACATTCCTGGCGAGTTGGCCTCTATGTCTCCGTGGGGCATTCATATTCATCAATAACGTAGTATAACCTAACCTAACCCAACCTAATATCTCGGCGGTAATATTTGACAACATTCCTGGCGAGTTGGCCTCTACGCCTCCGTGGGACCTGCATATACATCAATCACGTAATATAACCTAACCCAAACCAACCTAACATCTCGGCCCTAATATTTAACAACATTCCTGGCGAGTTGGCCTCTACGCCTCCGTGGGACCTGCATATACATCAATAACGTAATATAACCTAACCCAACCCAACCTAACATCTCGGCGGTAATATTTGACAACATTCCTGGCGAGTTGGCCTCTATGTCTCCGTGGGGCATTCATATGCATCAATAACGTAATATAACCTAACCTAACTCAACCTAACATCTCGGCAGTAATATTTAACAACATTCCTGGCGAGTTGGCCTCTACGCCTCCGTGGGACCTTCACATACATCAATAACGTAATATAATCTAACCTAACCCAACCTATCATCTCGGTGGTAATATTTGACAACAGTCCTGGCCAGTTGGACTCTATGTCTCCGTGGGACATTCATATACATCAATAACGTAATATAACGTAACCTAAACCAACCTATCATATCGGCGGTAATATTTGAAAACATTCCTGTCGATGTTGGCCTCTACGTTTCCGTGGAACTTTTATATACATCAATACGTAATTTAACCTAACCTAACCCAACCTATCATCTCGGCGGAAATATTTGAGAGCATTCCTGGCGAGTTGGCCTCTATGTCTCCGTGGGGCATTCATATACATCAATAACGTAGTATAACCTAACCTAACCCAACCTAACATCTCGGCGGTAATATTTGACAACATTCCTGGCGATTTGGCCTCTACCTCTCCGTAGGGCCTTCATATACATCAATAACGTAATCTAACCTAACCTAACCCAACCTAACATCTCGGCGGTAATATTTAACAACATTCCTGGCGAGCTGGCCTCTACGCCTCCGTGGGACCTGCATATACATCAATAACGTAATATAACCTAACCCAAACCAACCTAACATCTCGGCACTAATATTTAACAACATTCCTGGCGAGTTGGCCTCTACGCCTCCGTGGGACCTGCATATACATCAATAACGTAATATAACCTAACCCAACCCAACCTAACATATCGGCGGTAATATTTGACAACATTCCTGGCCAGTTGGCCTCTACGTCTCCGTGGGATCTTCATATACATGAATAACGTAATATAACCTAACCTAACCCAACCTATCTTCTCGGCGGTAATATTTGACAACAGTCCTGGCCAGTTGGACTCTACGTCTCCGTGGGACCTTCATATACATCAATAACGTAGTATAACGTAACCTAAACCAACCTATCATATCGGCGATAATATTTGAAAACATTCCTGTCGATGTTGGCCTCTACGTTTCCGTGGGACTTTTATATACATCAATACGTAATATAACCTAACCTAACGCAACCTATCATCTCGGCGGTAATATTTGACAACAGTCCTGGCCAGTTGGACTCTACGTCTCCGTGGGACCTTCATATACATCAATAACGTAATATAACGTAACCTAAACCAACCTATCATATCGGTGGAAATATTTGACAACATTCCTGGCCATTTGGCCTCTACATCTCCGTGGGGCCTTCATATACATCAATAACGTAATCTAACCTAACCTAACCCAACATAACATCTCGGCGGTAATATTTAACAACATTCCTGGCGAGTTGGCCTCTATGCCTCCGTGGGACCTGCATCTACATCAATAACGTAATATAACCTAACCCAACCCAACCTAACATCTCGGCACTAATATTTGACAACATTCCAGGCGAGTTGGCCTCTACGTCTCCGTGCGTCTTTCGTATACATCAATAACGTAATATAACGTAACCTAACCCAACCATTCATATCGGCGGTAATAGTTGAAAACATTCCTGTCGATGTTGGCCTCTACGTCTCCGTGGGACCTTCATATACATCAATAACGTAATATTACCTAACCTAACCCAACCTATCATGTCGGCGGAAATATTTGAGAACATTCCTGGCGAGTTGGCCTCTATGTCTCCGTGGGGCATTCATATACATCAATAACGTAGTATAACCTAACCTAACCCAACCTAACATCTCGGCGGTAATATTTGACAACATTCCTGGCGATTTGGCCTCTACGTCTCCGTAGGGCCTTCATATACATCAATAACGTAATCTAACCTAACCCAAACCAACCTAACATCTCGGCACTAATATTTAACAACATTCCTGGCGAGTTGGCCTCTACGCCTCCGTGGGACCTGCATATACATCAATAACGTAATATAACCTAACCCAACCCAACCTAACATATCGGCGGTAATATTTGACAACATTCCTGGCCAGTTGGCCTCTACGTCTCCGTGGGATCTTCATATACATGAATAACGTAATATAACCTAACCTAACCCAACCTATCTTCTCGGCGGTAATATTTGACAACAGTCCTGGCCAGTTGGACTCTACGTCTCCGTGGGACCTTCATATACATCAATAACGTAGTATAACGTAACCTAAACCAACCTATCATATCGGCGATAATATTTGAAAACATTCCTGTCGATGTTGGCCTCTACGTTTCCGTGGGACTTTTATATACATCAATACGTAATATAACCTAACCTAACGCAACCTATCATCTCGGCGGTAATATTTGACAACAGTCCTGGCCAGTTGGACTCTACGTCTCCGTGGGACCTTCATATACATCAATAACGTAATATAACGTAACCTAAACCAACCTATCATATCGGTGGAAATATTTGACAACATTCCTGGCCATTTGGCCTCTACGTCTCCGTGGGGCCTTCATATACATCAATAACGTAATCTAACCTAACCTAACCCAACATAACATCTCGGCGGTAATATTTAACAACATTCCTGGCGAGTTGGCCTCTATGCCTCCGTGGGACCTGCATCTACATCAATAACGTAATATAACCTAACCCAACCCAACCTAACATCTCGGCACTAATATTTGACAACATTCCTGTCGATGTTGGCCTCTACGTCTCCGTGGGACCTTCATATACATCAATAACGTAATATTACCTAACCTAACCCAACCTATCATGTCGGCGGAAATATTTGAGAACATTCCTGGCGAGTTGGCCTCTATGTCTCCGTGGGGCATTCATATACATCAATAACGTAGTATAACCTAACCTAACCCAACCTAACATCTCGGCGGTAATATTTGACAACATTCCTGGCGATTTGGCATCTACGTCTCCGTAGGGCCTTCATATACATCAATAACGTAATCTAACCTAACCTAACCCAACCTAACATCTCGGCGGTAATATTTAACAACATTCCTGGCGAGCTGGCCTCTACGCCTCCGTGGGACCTGCATATACATCAATAACGTAATATAATCTAACCCAAACCAACCTAACATCTCGGCACTAATATTTAACAACATTCCTGGCGAGTTGGCCTCTACGCCTCCGTGGGACCTGCATATACATCAATAACGTAATATAACCTAACCCAACCCAACCTAACATATCGGCGGTAATATTTGACAACAGTCCTGGCCAGTTGGACTCTACGTCTCCGTGGGACCTTCATATACATCAATAACGTAGTATAACGTAACCTAAACCAACCTATCATATCGGCGATAATATTTGAAAACATTCCTGTCGATGTTGGCCTCTACGTTTCCGTGGGACTTTTATATACATCAATACGTAATATAACCTAACCTAACGCAACCTATCATCTCGGCGGTAATATTTGACAACAGTCCTGGCCAGTTGGACTCTACGTCTCCGTGGGACCTTCATATACATCAATAACGTAATATAACGTAACCTAAACCAACCTATCATATCGGTGGAAATATTTGACAACATTCCTGGCCATTTGGCCTCTACGTCTCCGTGGGGCCTTCATATACATCAATAACGTAATCTAACCTAACCTAACCCAACATAACATCTCGGCGGTAATATTTAACAACATTCCTGGCGAGTTGGCCTCTATGCCTCCGTGGGACCTGCATCTACATCAATAACGTAATATAACCTAACCCAACCCAACCTAACATCTCGGCACTAATATTTGACAACATTCCAGGCGAGTTGGCCTCTACGTCTCCGTGCGTCTTTCGTATACATCAATAACGTAATATAACGTAACCTAACCCAACCATTCATATCGGCGGTAATAGTTGAAAACATTCCTGTCGATGTTGGCCTCTACGTCTCCGTGGGACCTTCATATACATCAATAACGTAATATTACCTAACCTAACCCAACCTATCATGTCGGCGGAAATATTTGAGAACATTCCTGGCGAGTTGGCCTCTATGTCTCCGTGGGGCATTCATATACATCAATAACGTAGTATAACCTAACCTAACCCAACCTAACATCTCGGCGGTAATATTTGACAACATTCCTGGCGATTTGGCCTCTACGTCTCCGTAGGGCCTTCATATACATCAATAACGTAATCTAACCTAACCTAACCCAACCTAACATCTGGGCGGTAATATTTAACAACATTCCTGGCGAGTTGGCCTCTACGCCTCCGTGGGACCTGCATATACATCAATAACGTAATATAACCTAACCCAAACCAACCAAACATCTCGGCACTAATATTTAACAACATTCCTGGCGAGTTGGCCTCTACGCCTCCGTGGGACCTGCATATACATCAATAACGTAATATAACCTAACCCAACCCAACCTAACATCTCGGCGGTAATATTTGACAACATTCCTGGCGAGTTGGCCTCTATGTCTCCGTGGAGCATTCATATACATCAATAACGTAATATAACCTAACCTAAACCAACCTAACATCTCGGCGGTAATATTTAACAACATTCCTGGCGAGTTGGCCTCTATGCCTCCGTGGGACCTGCATATACATCAATAACGTAATATAACCTAACCCAACCCAACCTAACATCTCGACACTAATATTTGACAACATTCCTGGCGAGTTGGCCTCTACCTCTCCGTGCGACCTTCACATACATCAATAACGTAATATAATCTAACCTAACCCAACCTATCATCTCGGCGGTAATATTTGACAACATTCCAGGCCAGTTGGCCTCAACGTCTCCGTGGGATCTTCATATACATGAATAACGTAATATAACCTAACCTAACCCAACCTATCATCTCGGCGGTAATATTTAACAACATTCCTGGCGAGTTGGCCTCTACGCCTCCGTGGGACCTGCATATACATCAATAACGTAATATAACCTAACCCAACCCAACCTATCATCTCGGCGGAAATATTTGAGAACATTCCTGGCGAGTTGGCCTCTATGTCTCCGTGGGGCATTCATATACATCAATAACGTAGTATAACCTAACCTAACCCAACCTAACATCTCGGCGGTAATATTTGACAACATTCCTGGCGATTTGGCCTCTACGTCTCCGTAGGGCCTTCATATACATCAATAACGTAATCTAACCTAACCTAACCCAACCTAACATCTCGGCGGTAATATTTGACAACATTCCTGGCGAGTTGGCCTCTATGTCTCCGTGGGGCATTCATATGCATCAATAACGTAATATAACCTAACCTAACTCAACCTAACATCTCGGCGGTAATATTTAACAACATTCCTGGCGAGTTGGCCTCTACGCCTCCGTGGGACCTTCACATACATCAATAACGTAATATAATCTAACCTAACCCAACCTATCATCTCGGGGGTAATATTTGACAACATTCCTGGCCAGTTGGCCTCTACGTCTCCGTGGGATCTTCATATACATGAATAACGTAATATAACCTAACCTAACCCAACCTATCATCTCGGCGGTAATATTTGACAACAGTCCTGGCCAGTTGGACTCTACGTCTCCGTGGGACCTTCATATACATCAATAACGTAATATAACGTAACCTAAACCAACCTATCATATCGACGGTAATATTTGAAAACATTCCTGTCGATGTTGGCCTCTACGTTTCCGTGGGACTTTTATATACATCAATACGTAATTTAACCTAACCTAACCCAAACAATCATATCAGCGGTAATATTTGACAACATTCCTGGCGAGTTGGCCTCTACGTCTCCGTGGGACCTTCATATACATCAATAACGTAATATAACGTAACCTAAACCAACCTATCATATCGGCGGTAATATTTGAAAACATTCCTGTCGATGTTGGCCTCTACGTCTCCGTGGGACCTTCATATACATCAATAACGTAATATTACCTAACCTAACCCAACCTATCATCTCGGCGGAAATATTTGAGAACACTCCTGTCGATGTTGGCTTCTACGTCTCCGTAGGACTTTTATATACATCAATAACGTAATTTAACCTAACCTAACCCAACGTAACATCTCGGCGGTAATATTTGGCAACATTCCTGGCTTGTTGGCCTCTACGTCTCCGTGGGACCTTCATATACATCAATCACGTAATATAACCTAACCCAAACCAACCTAACATCTCGGCACTAATATTTAACAACATTCCTGGCGAGTTGGCCTCTACGCCTCCGTGGGACCTGCATATACATCAATAACGTAATATTACCTAACCTAACCCAACCTATCATGTCGGCGGAAATATTTGAGAACATTCCTGGCGAGTTGGCCTCTATGTCTCCGTGGGGCATTCATATACATCAATAACGTAGTATAACCTAACCTAACCCAACCTAACATCTCGGCGGTAATATTTGACAACATTCCTGGCGATTTGGCCTCTACGTCTCCGTAGGGCCTTCATATACATCAATAACGTAATCTAACCTAACCTAACCCAACCTAACATCTCGGCGGTAATATTTAACAACATTCCTGGCGAGTTGGCCTCTACGCCTCCGTGGGACCTGCATATACATCAATAACGTAATATAACCTAACCCAAACCAACCTAACATCTCGGCACTAATATTTAACAACATTCCTGGCGAGTTGGCCTCTACGCCTCCGTGGGACCTGCATATACATCAATAACGTAATATAACCTAACCCAACCCAACCTAACATCTCGGCGGTAATATTTGACAACATTCCTGCCGAGTTGGCCTCTATGTCTCCGTGGGGCATTCATATACATCAATAACGTAATATAACCTAACCTAAACCAACCTATCATCTCGGCGGTAATATTTGACAACAGTCCTGGCCAGTTGGACTCTACGTCTCCGTGGGACCTTCATGTACATCAATAACGTAATATAACGTAACCTAAACCAACCTATCATATCGGCGGTAATATTTGAAAACATTCCTGTCGATGTTGGCCTCTACGTTTCCGTGGGACTTTTATATACATCAATACGTAATTTAACCTAACCTAACCCAACCTATCATATCGGTGGTAATATTTGACAACATTCCTGGCGATTTGGCCTCTACGTCTCCGTGGGGCCTTCATATACATCAATAACGTAATCTAACCTAACCTAACCCACCCTAACATCTCGGCGGTAATATTTAACAACATTCCTGGCGAGTTGGCCTCTACGCCTCCGTGGGACCTGCATATACATCAATAACGTAATATAACCTAATCCAAACCAACCTAACATCTCGGCACTAATATTTAACAACATTCCTGGCTTGTTGGCCTCTAGGTCTCCGTGGGACCTTCATACACATCAATAACGTAATATAACGTAACCTAAACCAACCTATCATATCGGCGGTAATATTCGAAAACATTCCTGTCGATGTTGGCCTCTACGTTTCCGTGGGTCTTTTATATACATCAATACGTAATTTAACCTAACCTAACCCAAACAATCATATCAGCGGTAATATTTGACAACATTCCTGGCGAGTTGGCCTCTACGTCTCCGTGGGACCTTCATATACATCAATGACGTAATATAACGTAACCTAAACCAACCTATCATATCGGCGGTAATATTTGAAAACATTCCTGTCGATGTTGGCCTCTACGTCTCCGTGGGACCTTCATATACATCAATAACGTAATATAACCTAACCCAACCCAACCTATCATCTCGGCGGAAATATTTGAGAACATTCCTGGCGAGTTGGCCTCTATGTCCCCGTGGGGCATTCATATACATCAATAACGTAGTATAACCTAACCTAACCCAACCTAACATATCGGCGGTAATATTTGACAACATTCCTGGCGATTTGGCCTCTACGTCTCCGTAGGGCATTCATATACATCAATAACGTAATCTAACCTAACCTAAACCACCCTAACATCTCGGCGGTAATATTTAACAACATTCCTGGCGAGTTGGCCTCTACGCCTCCGTGGGACCTGCATATACATCAATAACGTAATATAACCTAACCCAACCCAACCTAACATCTCGGCGGTAATATTTGACAACATTCCTGCCGAGTTGGCCTCTATGTCTCCGTGGGGCATTCATATACATCAATAACGTAATATAACCTAACCCAAACCAACCTATCATCTCGGCGGTAATATTTGACAACAGTCCTGGCCAGTTGGACTCTACGTCTCCGTGGGACCTTCATATACATCAATAACGTAATATAACGTAACCTAAACCATCCTATCATATCGGCGGTAATATTTGAAAACATTCCTGTCGATGTTGGCCTCTACGTTTCCGTGGGACTTTTATATACATCAATACGTAATTTAACCTAACCTAACCCAACCTATCATATCGGTGGTAATATTTGACAACATTCCTGGCGATTTGGCCTCTACGTCTCCGTGGGGCCTTCATATACATCAATAACGTAATCTAACCTAACCTAACCCAACCTAACATCTCGGCGGTAATATTTAACAACATTCCTGGCGAGTTGGCCTCTACGCCTCCGTGGGACCTGCATATACATCAATAACGTAATATAACCTAACCCAACCCAACCTATCATCTCGGCGGAAATATTTGAGAACATTCCTGGCGAGTTGGCCTCTATGTCTCCGTGGGGCATTGATATACATCAATAACGTAGTATATCCTAACCTAACCCAACCTAACATCTCGGCGGTAATATTTGACAACATTCCTGGCGATTTGGCCTCTACGTCTCCGTAGGGCCTTCATATACATCAATAACGTAATCTAACCTAACCTAACCCAACCTAACATCTCGGCGGTAATATTTAACAACATTCCTGGCGAGTTGGCCTCTACGCCTCCGTGGGACTTTCATACACATCAATAACGTAATATAACCTACCCTAACCCAACCTTACATCTCGGCGGTAATATTTGACAACATTCCTGGCCAGTTGGCCTCTACGTCTCCGTGGGACCTTCATATACATCAATAACGTAAACGCGCTATCTCAGAGTCAACCTATCATATCGGTGGTAATATTTGACAACATTCCTGGCGATTTGGCCTCTACGTCTCCGTGGGGCCTTCATATACATCAATAACGTAATTGAACCTAACCTAACCCAACGTAACATCTCGGCGGTAATATTTGGCAACATTCCTGGCTTGTTGGCCTCTAGGTCTCCGTGGGACCTTCATACACATCAATAACGTAATATAACGTAACCTAAACCAACCTATCATATCGGCGGTAATATTTAACAACATTCCTGGCGAGTTGGCCTCTACGCCTCCGTGGGACCTTCACATACATCAATAACGTAATATAATCTAACCTAACCCAACCTATCATCTCGGGGGTAATATTTGACAACATTCCTGGCCAGTTGGCCTCTACGTCTCCGTGGGATCTTCATATACATGAATAACGTAATATAACCTAACCTAACCCAACCTATCATCTCGGCGGTAATATTTGACAACAGTCCTGGCCAGTTGGACTCTACGTCTCCGTGGGACCTTCATATACATCAATAACGTAATATAACGTAACCTAAACCAACCTATCATATCGACGGTAATATTTGAAAACATTCCTGTCGATGTTGGCCTCTACGTTTCCGTGGGACTTTTATATACATCAATACGTAATTTAACCTAACCTAACCCAAACAATCATATCAGCGGTAATATTTGACAACATTCCTGGCGAGTTGGCCTCTACGTCTCCGTGGGACCTTCATATACATCAATAACGTAATATAACGTAACCTAAACCAACCTATCATATCGGCGGTAATATTTGAAAACATTCCTGTCGATGTTGGCCTCTACGTCTCCGTGGGACCTTCATATACATCAATAACGTAATATTACCTAACCTAACCCAACCTATCATCTCGGCGGAAATATTTGAGAACACTCCTGTCGATGTTGGCTTCTACGTCTCCGTAGGACTTTTATATACATCAATAACGTAATTTAACCTAACCTAACCCAACGTAACATCTCGGCGGTAATATTTGGCAACATTCCTGGCTTGTTGGCCTCTACGTCTCCGTGGGACCTTCATATACATCAATCACGTAATATAACCTAACCCAAACCAACCTAACATCTCGGCACTAATATTTAACAACATTCCTGGCGAGTTGGCCTCTACGCCTCCGTGGGACCTGCATATACATCAATAACGTAATATTACCTAACCTAACCCAACCTATCATGTCGGCGGAAATATTTGAGAACATTCCTGGCGAGTTGGCCTCTATGTCTCCGTGGGGCATTCATATACATCAATAACGTAGTATAACCTAACCTAACCCAACCTAACATCTCGGCGGTAATATTTGACAACATTCCTGGCGATTTGGCCTCTACGTCTCCGTAGGGCCTTCATATACATCAATAACGTAATCTAACCTAACCTAACCCAACCTAACATCTCGGCGGTAATATTTAACAACATTCCTGGCGAGTTGGCCTCTACGCCTCCGTGGGACCTGCATATACATCAATAACGTAATATAACCTAACCCAAACCAACCTAACATCTCGGCACTAATATTTAACAACATTCCTGGCGAGTTGGCCTCTACGCCTCCGTGGGACCTGCATATACATCAATAACGTAATATAACCTAACCCAACCCAACCTAACATCTCGGCGGTAATATTTGACAACATTCCTGCCGAGTTGGCCTCTATGTCTCCGTGGGGCATTCATATACATCAATAACGTAATATAACCTAACCTAAACCAACCTATCATCTCGGCGGTAATATTTGACAACAGTCCTGGCCAGTTGGACTCTACGTCTCCGTGGGACCTTCATGTACATCAATAACGTAATATAACGTAACCTAAACCAACCTATCATATCGGCGGTAATATTTGAAAACATTCCTGTCGATGTTGGCCTCTACGTTTCCGTGGGACTTTTATATACATCAATACGTAATTTAACCTAACCTAACCCAACCTATCATATCGGTGGTAATATTTGACAACATTCCTGGCGATTTGGCCTCTACGTCTCCGTGGGGCCTTCATATACATCAATAACGTAATCTAACCTAACCTAACCCACCCTAACATCTCGGCGGTAATATTTAACAACATTCCTGGCGAGTTGGCCTCTACGCCTCCGTGGGACCTGCATATACATCAATAACGTAATATAACCTAATCCAAACCAACCTAACATCTCGGCACTAATATTTAACAACATTCCTGGCTTGTTGGCCTCTAGGTCTCCGTGGGACCTTCATACACATCAATAACGTAATATAACGTAACCTAAACCAACCTATCATATCGGCGGTAATATTCGAAAACATTCCTGTCGATGTTGGCCTCTACGTTTCCGTGGGTCTTTTATATACATCAATACGTAATTTAACCTAACCTAACCCAAACAATCATATCAGCGGTAATATTTGACAACATTCCTGGCGAGTTGGCCTCTACGTCTCCGTGGGACCTTCATATACATCAATGACGTAATATAACGTAACCTAAACCAACCTATCATATCGGCGGTAATATTTGAAAACATTCCTGTCGATGTTGGCCTCTACGTCTCCGTGGGACCTTCATATACATCAATAACGTAATATAACCTAACCCAACCCAACCTATCATCTCGGCGGAAATATTTGAGAACATTCCTGGCGAGTTGGCCTCTATGTCCCCGTGGGGCATTCATATACATCAATAACGTAGTATAACCTAACCTAACCCAACCTAACATATCGGCGGTAATATTTGACAACATTCCTGGCGATTTGGCCTCTACGTCTCCGTAGGGCCTTCATATACATCAATAACGTAATCTAACCTAACCTAAACCACCCTAACATCTCGGCGGTAATATTTAACAACATTCCTGGCGAGTTGGCCTCTACGCCTCCGTGGGACCTGCATATACATCAATAACGTAATATAACCTAACCCAACCCAACCTAACATCTCGGCGGTAATATTTGACAACATTCCTGCCGAGTTGGCCTCTATGTCTCCGTGGGGCATTCATATACATCAATAACGTAATATAACCTAACCCAAACCAACCTATCATCTCGGCGGTAATATTTGACAACAGTCCTGGCCAGTTGGACTCTACGTCTCCGTGGGACCTTCATATACATCAATAACGTAATATAACGTAACCTAAACCATCCTATCATATCGGCGGTAATATTTGAAAACATTCCTGTCGATGTTGGCCTCTACGTTTCCGTGGGACTTTTATATACATCAATACGTAATTTAACCTAACCTAACCCAACCTATCATATCGGTGGTAATATTTGACAACATTCCTGGCGATTTGGCCTCTACGTCTCCGTGGGGCCTTCATATACATCAATAACGTAATTGAACCTAACCTAACCCAACGTAACATCTCGGCGGTAATATTTGGCAACATTCCTGGCTTGTTGGCCTCTAGGTCTCCGTGGGACCTGCATATACATCAATAACGTAATATAACCTAACCCAACCCAACCTATCATCTCGGCGGAAATATTTGAGAACATTCCTGGCGAGTTGGCCTCTATGTCTCCGTGGGGCATTGATATACATCAATAACGTAGTATATCCTAACCTAACCCAACCTAACATCTCGGCGGTAATATTTGACAACATTCCTGGCGATTTGGCCTCTACGTCTCCGTAGGGCCTTCATATACATCAATAACGTAATCTAACCTAACCTAACCCAACCTAACATCTCGGCGGTAATATTTAACAACATTCCTGGCGAGTTGGCCTCTACGCCTCCGTGGGACTTTCATACACATCAATAACGTAATATAACCTACCCTAACCCAACCTTACATCTCGGCGGTAATATTTGACAACATTCCTGGCCAGTTGGCCTCTACGTCTCCGTGGGACCTTCATATACATCAATAACGTAATATAACGTAACCTAAACCAACCTATCATATCGGTGGTAATATTTGACAACATTCCTGGCGATTTGGCCTCTACGTCTCCGTGGGGCCTTCATATACATCAATAACGTAATTGAACCTAACCTAACCCAACGTAACATCTCGGCGGTAATATTTGGCAACATTCCTGGCTTGTTGGCCTCTAGGTCTCCGTGGGACCTTCATACACATCAATAACGTAATATAACGTAACCTAAACCAACCTATCATATCGGCGGTAATATTTAACAACATTCCTGGCGAGTTGGCCTCTACGCCTCCGTGGGACCTTCACATACATCAATAACGTAATATAATCTAACCTAACCCAACCTATCATCTCGGGGGTAATATTTGACAACATTCCTGGCCAGTTGGCCTCTACGTCTCCGTGGGATCTTCATATACATGAATAACGTAATATAACCTAACCTAACCCAACCTATCATCTCGGCGGTAATATTTGACAACAGTCCTGGCCAGTTGGACTCTACGTCTCCGTGGGACCTTCATATACATCAATAACGTAATATAACGTAACCTAAACCAACCTATCATATCGACGGTAATATTTGAAAACATTCCTGTCGATGTTGGCCTCTACGTTTCCGTGGGACTTTTATATACATCAATACGTAATTTAACCTAACCTAACCCAAACAATCATATCAGCGGTAATATTTGACAACATTCCTGGCGAGTTGGCCTCTACGTCTCCGTGGGACCTTCATATACATCAATAACGTAATATAACGTAACCTAAACCAACCTATCATATCGGCGGTAATATTTGAAAACATTCCTGTCGATGTTGGCCTCTACGTCTCCGTGGGACCTTCATATACATCAATAACGTAATATTACCTAACCTAACCCAACCTATCATCTCGGCGGAAATATTTGAGAACACTCCTGTCGATGTTGGCTTCTACGTCTCCGTAGGACTTTTATATACATCAATAACGTAATTTAACCTAACCTAACCCAACGTAACATCTCGGCGGTAATATTTGGCAACATTCCTGGCTTGTTGGCCTCTACGTCTCCGTGGGACCTTCATATACATCAATCACGTAATATAACCTAACCCAAACCAACCTAACATCTCGGCACTAATATTTAACAACATTCCTGGCGAGTTGGCCTCTACGCCTCCGTGGGACCTGCATATACATCAATAACGTAATATTACCTAACCTAACCCAACCTATCATGTCGGCGGAAATATTTGAGAACATTCCTGGCGAGTTGGCCTCTATGTCTCCGTGGGGCATTCATATACATCAATAACGTAGTATAACCTAACCTAACCCAACCTAACATCTCGGCGGTAATATTTGACAACATTCCTGGCGATTTGGCCTCTACGTCTCCGTAGGGCCTTCATATACATCAATAACGTAATCTAACCTAACCTAACCCAACCTAACATCTCGGCGGTAATATTTAACAACATTCCTGGCGAGTTGGCCTCTACGCCTCCGTGGGACCTGCATATACATCAATAACGTAATATAACCTAACCCAAACCAACCTAACATCTCGGCACTAATATTTAACAACATTCCTGGCGAGTTGGCCTCTACGCCTCCGTGGGACCTGCATATACATCAATAACGTAATATAACCTAACCCAACCCAACCTAACATCTCGGCGGTAATATTTGACAACATTCCTGCCGAGTTGGCCTCTATGTCTCCGTGGGGCATTCATATACATCAATAACGTAATATAACCTAACCTAAACCAACCTATCATCTCGGCGGTAATATTTGACAACAGTCCTGGCCAGTTGGACTCTACGTCTCCGTGGGACCTTCATGTACATCAATAACGTAATATAACGTAACCTAAACCAACCTATCATATCGGCGGTAATATTTGAAAACATTCCTGTCGATGTTGGCCTCTACGTTTCCGTGGGACTTTTATATACATCAATACGTAATTTAACCTAACCTAACCCAACCTATCATATCGGTGGTAATATTTGACAACATTCCTGGCGATTTGGCCTCTACGTCTCCGTGGGGCCTTCATATACATCAATAACGTAATCTAACCTAACCTAACCCACCCTAACATCTCGGCGGTAATATTTAACAACATTCCTGGCGAGTTGGCCTCTACGCCTCCGTGGGACCTGCATATACATCAATAACGTAATATAACCTAATCCAAACCAACCTAACATCTCGGCACTAATATTTAACAACATTCCTGGCTTGTTGGCCTCTAGGTCTCCGTGGGACCTTCATACACATCAATAACGTAATATAACGTAACCTAAACCAACCTATCATATCGGCGGTAATATTCGAAAACATTCCTGTCGATGTTGGCCTCTACGTTTCCGTGGGTCTTTTATATACATCAATACGTAATTTAACCTAACCTAACCCAAACAATCATATCAGCGGTAATATTTGACAACATTCCTGGCGAGTTGGCCTCTACGTCTCCGTGGGACCTTCATATACATCAATGACGTAATATAACGTAACCTAAACCAACCTATCATATCGGCGGTAATATTTGAAAACATTCCTGTCGATGTTGGCCTCTACGTCTCCGTGGGACCTTCATATACATCAATAACGTAATATAACCTAACCCAACCCAACCTATCATCTCGGCGGAAATATTTGAGAACATTCCTGGCGAGTTGGCCTCTATGTCCCCGTGGGGCATTCATATACATCAATAACGTAGTATAACCTAACCTAACCCAACCTAACATATCGGCGGTAATATTTGACAACATTCCTGGCGATTTGGCCTCTACGTCTCCGTAGGGCCTTCATATACATCAATAACGTAATCTAACCTAACCTAAACCACCCTAACATCTCGGCGGTAATATTTAACAACATTCCTGGCGAGTTGGCCTCTACGCCTCCGTGGGACCTGCATATACATCAATAACGTAATATAACCTAACCCAACCCAACCTAACATCTCGGCGGTAATATTTGACAACATTCCTGCCGAGTTGGCCTCTATGTCTCCGTGGGGCATTCATATACATCAATAACGTAATATAACCTAACCCAAACCAACCTATCATCTCGGCGGTAATATTTGACAACAGTCCTGGCCAGTTGGACTCTACGTCTCCGTGGGACCTTCATATACATCAATAACGTAATATAACGTAACCTAAACCATCCTATCATATCGGCGGTAATATTTGAAAACATTCCTGTCGATGTTGGCCTCTACGTTTCCGTGGGACTTTTATATACATCAATACGTAATTTAACCTAACCTAACCCAACCTATCATATCGGTGGTAATATTTGACAACATTCCTGGCGATTTGGCCTCTACGTCTCCGTGGGGCCTTCATATACATCAATAACGTAATTGAACCTAACCTAACCCAACGTAACATCTCGGCGGTAATATTTGGCAACATTCCTGGCTTGTTGGCCTCTAGGTCTCCGTGGGACCTGCATATACATCAATAACGTAATATAACCTAACCCAACCCAACCTATCATCTCGGCGGAAATATTTGAGAACATTCCTGGCGAGTTGGCCTCTATGTCTCCGTGGGGCATTGATATACATCAATAACGTAGTATATCCTAACCTAACCCAACCTAACATCTCGGCGGTAATATTTGACAACATTCCTGGCGATTTGGCCTCTACGTCTCCGTAGGGCCTTCATATACATCAATAACGTAATCTAACCTAACCTAACCCAACCTAACATCTCGGCGGTAATATTTAACAACATTCCTGGCGAGTTGGCCTCTACGCCTCCGTGGGACTTTCATACACATCAATAACGTAATATAACCTACCCTAACCCAACCTTACATCTCGGCGGTAATATTTGACAACATTCCTGGCCAGTTGGCCTCTACGTCTCCGTGGGACCTTCATATACATCAATAACGTAATATAACGTAACCTAAACCAACCTATCATATCGGTGGTAATATTTGACAACATTCCTGGCGATTTGGCCTCTACGTCTCCGTGGGGCCTTCATATACATCAATAACGTAATTGAACCTAACCTAACCCAACGTAACATCTCGGCGGTAATATTTGGCAACATTCCTGGCTTGTTGGCCTCTAGGTCTCCGTGGGACCTTCATACACATCAATAACGTAATATAACGTAACCTAAACCAACCTATCATATCGGCGGTAATATTTAACAACATTCCTGGCGAGTTGGCCTCTACGCCTCCGTGGGACCTTCACATACATCAATAACGTAATATAATCTAACCTAACCCAACCTATCATCTCGGGGGTAATATTTGACAACATTCCTGGCCAGTTGGCCTCTACGTCTCCGTGGGATCTTCATATACATGAATAACGTAATATAACCTAACCTAACCCAACCTATCATCTCGGCGGTAATATTTGACAACAGTCCTGGCCAGTTGGACTCTACGTCTCCGTGGGACCTTCATATACATCAATAACGTAATATAACGTAACCTAAACCAACCTATCATATCGACGGTAATATTTGAAAACATTCCTGTCGATGTTGGCCTCTACGTTTCCGTGGGACTTTTATATACATCAATACGTAATTTAACCTAACCTAACCCAAACAATCATATCAGCGGTAATATTTGACAACATTCCTGGCGAGTTGGCCTCTACGTCTCCGTGGGACCTTCATATACATCAATAACGTAATATAACGTAACCTAAACCAACCTATCATATCGGCGGTAATATTTGAAAACATTCCTGTCGATGTTGGCCTCTACGTCTCCGTGGGACCTTCATATACATCAATAACGTAATATTACCTAACCTAACCCAACCTATCATCTCGGCGGAAATATTTGAGAACACTCCTGTCGATGTTGGCTTCTACGTCTCCGTAGGACTTTTATATACATCAATAACGTAATTTAACCTAACCTAACCCAACGTAACATCTCGGCGGTAATATTTGGCAACATTCCTGGCTTGTTGGCCTCTACGTCTCCGTGGGACCTTCATATACATCAATCACGTAATATAACCTAACCCAAACCAACCTAACATCTCGGCACTAATATTTAACAACATTCCTGGCGAGTTGGCCTCTACGCCTCCGTGGGACCTGCATATACATCAATAACGTAATATTACCTAACCTAACCCAACCTATCATGTCGGCGGAAATATTTGAGAACATTCCTGGCGAGTTGGCCTCTATGTCTCCGTGGGGCATTCATATACATCAATAACGTAGTATAACCTAACCTAACCCAACCTAACATCTCGGCGGTAATATTTGACAACATTCCTGGCGATTTGGCCTCTACGTCTCCGTAGGGCCTTCATATACATCAATAACGTAATCTAACCTAACCTAACCCAACCTAACATCTCGGCGGTAATATTTAACAACATTCCTGGCGAGTTGGCCTCTACGCCTCCGTGGGACCTGCATATACATCAATAACGTAATATAACCTAACCCAAACCAACCTAACATCTCGGCACTAATATTTAACAACATTCCTGGCGAGTTGGCCTCTACGCCTCCGTGGGACCTGCATATACATCAATAACGTAATATAACCTAACCCAACCCAACCTAACATCTCGGCGGTAATATTTGACAACATTCCTGCCGAGTTGGCCTCTATGTCTCCGTGGGGCATTCATATACATCAATAACGTAATATAACCTAACCTAAACCAACCTATCATCTCGGCGGTAATATTTGACAACAGTCCTGGCCAGTTGGACTCTACGTCTCCGTGGGACCTTCATGTACATCAATAACGTAATATAACGTAACCTAAACCAACCTATCATATCGGCGGTAATATTTGAAAACATTCCTGTCGATGTTGGCCTCTACGTTTCCGTGGGACTTTTATATACATCAATACGTAATTTAACCTAACCTAACCCAACCTATCATATCGGTGGTAATATTTGACAACATTCCTGGCGATTTGGCCTCTACGTCTCCGTGGGGCCTTCATATACATCAATAACGTAATCTAACCTAACCTAACCCACCCTAACATCTCGGCGGTAATATTTAACAACATTCCTGGCGAGTTGGCCTCTACGCCTCCGTGGGACCTGCATATACATCAATAACGTAATATAACCTAATCCAAACCAACCTAACATCTCGGCACTAATATTTAACAACATTCCTGGCTTGTTGGCCTCTAGGTCTCCGTGGGACCTTCATACACATCAATAACGTAATATAACGTAACCTAAACCAACCTATCATATCGGCGGTAATATTCGAAAACATTCCTGTCGATGTTGGCCTCTACGTTTCCGTGGGTCTTTTATATACATCAATACGTAATTTAACCTAACCTAACCCAAACAATCATATCAGCGGTAATATTTGACAACATTCCTGGCGAGTTGGCCTCTACGTCTCCGTGGGACCTTCATATACATCAATGACGTAATATAACGTAACCTAAACCAACCTATCATATCGGCGGTAATATTTGAAAACATTCCTGTCGATGTTGGCCTCTACGTCTCCGTGGGACCTTCATATACATCAATAACGTAATATAACCTAACCCAACCCAACCTATCATCTCGGCGGAAATATTTGAGAACATTCCTGGCGAGTTGGCCTCTATGTCCCCGTGGGGCATTCATATACATCAATAACGTAGTATAACCTAACCTAACCCAACCTAACATATCGGCGGTAATATTTGACAACATTCCTGGCGATTTGGCCTCTACGTCTCCGTAGGGCCTTCATATACATCAATAACGTAATCTAACCTAACCTAAACCACCCTAACATCTCGGCGGTAATATTTAACAACATTCCTGGCGAGTTGGCCTCTACGCCTCCGTGGGACCTGCATATACATCAATAACGTAATATAACCTAACCCAACCCAACCTAACATCTCGGCGGTAATATTTGACAACATTCCTGCCGAGTTGGCCTCTATGTCTCCGTGGGGCATTCATATACATCAATAACGTAATATAACCTAACCCAAACCAACCTATCATCTCGGCGGTAATATTTGACAACAGTCCTGGCCAGTTGGACTCTACGTCTCCGTGGGACCTTCATATACATCAATAACGTAATATAACGTAACCTAAACCATCCTATCATATCGGCGGTAATATTTGAAAACATTCCTGTCGATGTTGGCCTCTACGTTTCCGTGGGACTTTTATATACATCAATACGTAATTTAACCTAACCTAACCCAACCTATCATATCGGTGGTAATATTTGACAACATTCCTGGCGATTTGGCCTCTACGTCTCCGTGGGGCCTTCATATACATCAATAACGTAATTGAACCTAACCTAACCCAACGTAACATCTCGGCGGTAATATTTGGCAACATTCCTGGCTTGTTGGCCTCTAGGTCTCCGTGGGACCTTCATACACATCAATAACGTAATATAACGTAACCTAAACCAACCTATCATATCGGCGGTAATATTCGAAAACATTCCTGTCGATGTTGACCTCTACGTTTCCGTGGGACTTTTATATACATCAATACGTAATTTAACCTAACCTAACCCAAACAATCATATCAGCGGTAATATTTGACAACATTCCTGGCGAGTTGGCCTCTACGTCTCCGTGGGACCTTCATATACATCAATAACGTAATATAACGTAACCTAAACCAACCTATCATATCGGCGGTAATATTTGAAAACATTCCTGTCGATGTTGGCCTCTACGTCTCCGTGGGACTTTTATATACATCAAAACGTAATTTAACCTAACCTAACCCAACGTAACATCTCGGCGGTAATATTTGACAACATTCCTGGCCAGTTGGCCTCTACGTCTCCGTGGGACCTTCATATACATCAATAACGTAATATAACGTAACCTAAACCAACCTATCATATCGGTGGTAATATTTGACAACATTCCTGGCGATTTGGCCTCTACGTCTCGGTGGGGCCTTCATATACATCAATAACGTAATCTAACCTAACCTAACCCAACCTAACATCTCGGCGGTAATATTTAACAACATTCCTGGCTAGTTGGCCTCTACGCCTCCGTGGGACCTGCATATACATCATTAACGTAATATAACCTAACCCAAACCAACCTAACATCTCGGCACTAATATTTAACAACATTCCTGGCGAGTTGGCCTCTACGCCTCCGTGGGACCTGCATATACATCAATAACGTAATATAACCTAACCTAACCCAACCAATCATATCGGCGGTAATATTTGACAACATTCCTGGCGAATTTGCCTCTACGTCTCCGTGGGACCTTCATATACATCAATAACGTAATATAACGTAACCTAAACCAACCTATCATATCGGCGGTAATAGTTGAAAACATTCCTGTCGATGTTGGCCTCTACGTCTCCGTGGGACCTTCATATACATCAATAACGTAATATTACCTAACCTAACCCAACCTATCATCTCGGCGGAAATATTTGAGAACATTCCTGGCGACTTGGCCTCTATGTCTCCGTGGGGCATTCATATACATCAATAACGTAGTATCAACTAACCTAACCCAACCTAACATCTCGGCGGTAATATTTGACAACATTCCTGGCGATTTGGCCTCTACGTCTCCGTAGGGCCTTCATATACATCAATAACGTAATCTAACCTAACCTAACCCAACCTAACATCTCGGCGGTAATATTTAACAACATTCCTGGCTAGTTGGCCTCTACGCCTCCGTGGGACCTGCATATACACCATTAACGTAATATAACCTAACCCAAACCAACCTAACATCTCGGCACTAATATTTAACAACATTCCTGGCGAGTTGGCCTCTACGCCTCCGTGGGACCTGCATATACATCAATAACGTAATATAACCTAACCCAACCCAACCTAACATCTCGGCGGTAATATTTGACAACATTCCTGGCGAGTTGGCCTCTATGTATCCGTGGGGCATTCATATACATCAATAACGTAATATAACCTAACTTAAACCAACCTAACATCTCGGCGGTAATATTTAACAACATTCCTGGCGAGTTGGCCTCTACGCCTCCGTGGGACCTGCATATACATCAATAACGTAATATAACCTAACCCAAACCAACCTAACATCTCGGCACTAATATTTGACAACATTCCTGGCGAGTTGGCCTCTACCTCTCCGTGCGACCTTCACATACATCAATAACGTAATATAATCTAACCTAACCCAACCTATCATCTCGGCGGTAATATTTGACAACATTCCAGGCCAGTTGGCCTCTATGTCTCCGTGGGGCATTCATATACATCAATAACGTAATATAACCTAACCTAACTCAACCTAACATCTCGGCGGTAATATTTGACAACATTCCTGGCCAGTTGGCCTCTACGTCTCCGTGGGACCTTCATATACATCAATAACGTAATATAACGAAACCTAAACCAACCTATCATATCGGTGGTAATATTTGACAACATTCCTGGCGATTTGGCCTCTACGTCTCCGTGGGGCCTTCATATACATCAATAACGTAATCTAACCTAACCTAACCCAACCTAACATCTCGGCGGTAATATTTAACAACATTCCTTGCGAGTTGGCCTCTACGCCTCCGTGGGACCTGCATATACATCAATAACGTAATATAACCTAACCCAACCCAACCTAACATCTCGGCACTAATATTTAACAACATTCCTGGCGAGTTGGCCTCTACGCCTCCGTGGGACCTGCATATACATCAATAACGTAATATAACCTAACCCAACCCAACCTAACATCTCGGCGGTAATATTTGACAACATTCCTGCCGAGTTGGCCTCTATGTCTCCGTGGGGCATTCATATACATCAATAACGTAATATAACCTAACCTAAACCAACCTATCATCTCGGCGGTAATATTTGACAACAGTCCTGGCCAGTTGGACTCTATGTCTCCGTGGGACCTTCATATACATCAATAACGTAATATAACGTAACCTAAACCAACCTATCATATCGGCGGTAATATTTGAAAACATTCCTGTCGATGTTGGCCTCTACGTTTCCGTGGGACTTTTATATACATCAATACGTAATTTAACCTAACCTAACCCAACCTATCATCTCGGCGGTAATATTTGACAACATTCCTGGCCAGTTGGCATCTACGTCTCCGTGGGACCTTCATATACATCAATAACGTAATATAACGTAACCTAAACCAACCTATCATATCGGTGGTAATATTTGACAACATTCCTGGCGATTTGGCCTCTACGTCTCCGTGGGGCCTTCATATACATCAATAACGTAATCTAACCTAACCTAACCCAACCTAACATCTCGGCGGTAATATTTAACAACATTCCTGGCGAGTTGGCCTCTACGCCTCCGTGGGACCTGCATATACATCAATAACGTAATATAACCTAACCCAACCCAACCTATCATCTCGGCGGAAATATTTGAGAACATTCCTGGCGAGTTGGCCTCTATGTCTCCGTGGGGCATTCATATACATCAATAACGTAGTATAACCTAACCTAACCCAACCTAACATCTCGGCGGTAATATTTGACAACATTCCTGGCGATTTGGCCTCTACGTCTCCGTAGGGCCTTCATATACATCAATAACGTAATCTAACCTAACCTAACCCAACCTAACATCTCGGCGGTAATATTTAACAACATTCCTGGCGAGTTGGCCTCTACGCCTCCGTGGGACCTGCATATACATCAATAACGTAATATAACCTAACCCAAACCAACCTAACATCTCGGCACTAATATTTAACAACATTCCTGGCGAGTTGGCCTCTACGCCTCCGTGGGACCTGCATATACATCAATAACGTAATATTACCTAACCTAACCCAACCTATCATGTCGGCGGAAATATTTGAGAACATTCCTGGCGAGTTGGCCTCTATGTCTCCGTGGGGCATTCATATACATCAATAACGTAGTATAACCTAACCTAACCCAACCTAACATCTCGGCGGTAATATTTGACAACATTCCTGGCGATTTGGCCTCTACGTCTCCGTAGGGCCTTCATATACATCAATAACGTAATCTAACCTAACCTAACCCAACCTAACATCTCGGCGGTAATATTTAACAATATTCCTGGCGAGTTGGCCTCTACGCCTCCGTGGGACCTGCATATACATCAATAACGTAGTATAACCTAACCCAAACCAACCTAACATCTCGGCACTAATATTTAACAACATTCCTGGCGAGTTGGCCTCTACGCCTCCGTGGGACCTGCATATACATCAATAACGTAATATAACCTAACCCAACCCAACCTATCATCTCTGCCGAAATATTTGAGAACATTCCTGGCGAGTTGGCCTCTATGTCTCCGTGGGGCATTCATATACATCAATAACGTAGTATATCCTAACCTAACCCAACCTAACATCTCGGCGGTAATATTTGACAACATTCCTGGCGATTTGGCCTCTACGTCTCCGTAGGGCCTTCATATACATCAATAACGTAATCTAACCTAACCTAACCCAACCTAACATCTCGGCGGTAATATTTAACAACATTCCTGGCGAGTTGGCCTCTACGCCTCCGTGGGACCTTCATACACATCAATAACGTAATATAACCTACCCTAACCCAACCTTACATCTCGGCGGTAATATTTGACAACATTCCTGGCCAGTTGGCCTCTACGTCTCCGTGGGACCTTCATATACATCAATAACGTAATATAACGTAACCTAAACCAACCTATCATATCGGTGGTAATATTTGACAACATTCCTGGCGATTTGGCCTCTACGCCTCCGTGGGGCCTTCATATACATCAATAACGTAATTTAACCTAACCTAACCCAACGTAACATCTCGGCGGTAATATTTGGCAACATTCCTGGCTTGTTGGCCTCTAGGTCTCCGTGGGACCTTCATACACATCAATAACGTAATATAACGTAACCTAAACCAACCTATCATATCGGCGGTAATATTTGAAAACATTCCTGTCGATGTTGGCCTCTACGTCTCCGTGGGACTTTTATATACATCAAAACGTAATTTAACCTAACCTAACCCAACGTAACATCTCGGCGGTAATATTTGACAACATTCCTGGCTAGTTGGCCTCTACGTCTCCGTGGGACCTTCATATACATCAATAACGTAATATAACGTAACCTAAACCAACCTATCATATCGGTGGTAATATTTGACAACATTCCTGGCGATTTGGCCTCTACGTCTCGGTGGGGCCTTCATATACATCAATAACGTAATCTAACCTAAGCTAACCCAACCTAACATCTCGGCGGTAATATTTAACAACATTCCTGGCGAGGTGGCCTCTACGCCTCCGTGGGACCTGCATATACATCAATAACGTAATATAACCTAACCCAACCCAACCTAACATCTCGGCACTAATATTTGACAACATTCCTGGCGAGTTGGCCTCTACGTCTCCGTGCGTCCTTCATATACATCAATAACGTAATATAACGTAACCTAACCCAACCAATCATATCGGCGGTAATATTTGACAACATTCCTGGCGAATTTGCCTCTACGTCTCCGTGGGACCTTCATATACATCAATAACGTAATATAACGTAACCTAAACCAACCTATCATATCGGCGGTAATAGTTGAAAACATTCCTGTCGATGTTGGCCTCTACGTCTCCGTGGGACCTTCATATACATCAATAACGTAATATTACCTAACCTAACCCAACCTATCATCTCGGCGGAAATATTTGAGAACATTCCTGGCGACTTGGCCTCTATGTCTCCGTGGGGCATTCATATACATCAATAACGTAGTATCAACTAACCTAACTCAACCTAACATCTCGGCGGTAATATTTGACAACATTCCTGGCGATTTGGCCTCTACGTCTCCGTAGGGCCTTCATATACATCAATAACGTAATCTAACCTAACCTAACCCAACCTAACATCTCGGCGGTAATATTTAACAACATTCCTGGCTAGTTGGCCTCTACGCCTCCGTGGGACCTGCATATACATCATTAACGTAATATAACCTAACCCAAACCAACCTAACATCTCGGCACTAATATTTAACAACATTCCTGGCGAGTTGGCCTCTACGCCTCCGTGGGACCTGCATATACATCAATAACGTAAAATAACCTAACCCAACCCAACCTAACATCTCGGCGGTAATATTTGACAACATTCCTGGCGAGTTGGCCTCTATGTATCCGTGGGGCATTCATATACATCAATAACGTAATATAACCTAACTTAAACCAACCTAACATCTCGGCGGTAATATTTAACAACATTCCTGGCGAGTTGGCCTCTACGCCTCCGTGGGACCTGCATATACATCAATAACGTAATATAACCTAACCCAAACCAACCTAACATCTCGGCACTAATATTTGACAACATTCCTGGCGAGTTGGCCTCTACCTCTCCGTGCGACCTTCACATACATCAATAACGTAATATAATCTAACCTAACCCAACCTATCATCTCGGCGGTAATATTTGACAACATTCCAGGCCAGTTGGCCTCTATGTCTCCGTGGGGCATTCATATACATCAATAACGTAATATAACCTAACCTAACTCAACCTAACATCTCGGCGGTAATATTTGACAACATTCCTGGCCAGTTGGCCTCTACGTCTCCGTGGGACCTTCATATACATCAATAACGTAATATAACGAAACCTAAACCAACCTATCATATCGGTGGTAATATTTGACAACATTCCTGGCGATTTGGCCTCTACGTCTCCGTGGGGCCTTCATATACATCAATAACGTAATCTAACCTAACCTAACCCAACCTAACATCTCGGCGGTAATATTTAACAACATTCCTTGCGAGTTGGCCTCTACGCCTCCGTGGGACCTGCATATACATCAATAACGTAATATAACCTAACCCAACCCAACCTAACATCTCGGCGGTAATATTTAACAACATTCCTGGCGAGTTGGCCTCTACGCCTCCGTGGGACCTGCATATACATCAATAACGTAATATTACCTAACCTAACCCAACCTATCATGTCGGCGGAAATATTTGAGAACATTCCTGGCGAGTTGGCCTCTATGTCTCCGTGGGGCATTCATATACATCAATAACGTAGTATAACCTAACCTAACCCAACCTAACATCTCGGCGGTAATATTTGACAACATTCCTGGCGATTTGGCCTCTACGTCTCCGTAGGGCCTTCATATACATCAATAACGTAATCTAACCTAATCTAACCCAACCTAACATCTCGGCGGTAATATTTAACAACATTCCTGGCGAGTTGGCCTCTACGCCTCCGTGGGACCTGCATATACATCAATAACGTAATATAACCTAACCCAAACCAACCTAACATCTCGGCACTAATATTTAACAACATTCCTGGCGAGTTGGCCTCTACGCCTCCGTGGGACCTGCATATACATCAATAACGTAATATAACCTAACCCAACCCAACCTAACATCTCGGCGGTAATATTTGACAACATTCCTGCCGAGTTGGCCTCTATGTCTCCGTGGGGCATTCATATACATCAATAACGTAATATAACCTAACCTAAACCAACCTATCATCTCGGCGGTAATATTTGACAACAGTCCTGGCCAGTTGGACTCTATGTCTCCGTGGGACCTTCATATACATCAATAACGTAATATAACGTAACCTAAACCAACCTATCATATCGGCGGTAATATTTGAAAACATTCCTGTCGATGTTGGCCTCTACGTTTCCGTGGGACTTTTATATACATCAATACGTAATTTAACCTAACCTAACCCAACCTATCATCTCGGCGGTAATATTTGACAACATTCCTGGCCAGTTGGCATCTACGTCTCCGTGGGACCTTCATATACATCAATAACGTAATATAACGTAACCTAAACCAACCTATCATATCGGTGGTAATATTTGACAACATTCCTGGCGATTTGGCCTCTACGTCTCCGTGGGGCCTTCATATACATCAATAACGTAATCTAACCTAACCTAACCCAACCTAACATCTCGGCGGTAATATTTAACAACATTCCTGGCGAGTTGGCCTCTACGCCTCCGTGGGACCTGCATATACATCAATAACGTAATATAACCTAACCCAACCCAACCTATCATCTCGGCGGAAATATTTGAGAACATTCCTGGCGAGTTGGCCTCTATGTCTCCGTGGGGCATTCATATACATCAATAACGTAGTATAACCTAACCTAACCCAACCTAACATCTCGGCGGTAATATTTGACAACATTCCTGGCGATTTGGCCTCTACGTCTCCGTAGGGCCTTCATATACATCAATAACGTAATCTAACCTAACCTAACCCAACCTAACATCTCGGCGGTAATATTTAACAACATTCCTGGCGAGTTGGCCTCTACGCCTCCGTGGGACCTGCATATACATCAATAACGTAATATAACCTAACCCAAACCAACCTAACATCTCGGCACTAATATTTAACAACATTCCTGGCGAGTTGGCCTCTACGCCTCCGTGGGACCTGCATATACATCAATAACGTAATATTACCTAACCTAACCCAACCTATCATGTCGGCGGAAATATTTGAGAACATTCCTGGCGAGTTGGCCTCTATGTCTCCGTGGGGCATTCATATACATCAATAACGTAGTATAACCTAACCTAACCCAACCTAACATCTCGGCGGTAATATTTGACAACATTCCTGGCGATTTGGCCTCTACGTCTCCGTAGGGCCTTCATATACATCAATAACGTAATCTAACCTAACCTAACCCAACCTAACATCTCGGCGGTAATATTTAACAATATTCCTGGCGAGTTGGCCTCTACGCCTCCGTGGGACCTGCATATACATCAATAACGTAATATAACCTAACCCAAACCAACCTAACATCTCGGCACTAATATTTAACAACATTCCTGGCGAGTTGGCCTCTACGCCTCCGTGGGACCTGCATATACATCAATAACGTAATATAACCTAACCCAACCCAACCTAACATCTCGGCGGTAATATTTGACAACATTCCTGCCGAGTTGGCCTCTATGTCTCCGTGGGGCATTCATATACATCAATAACGTAATATAACCTAACCTAAACCAACCTATCATCTCGGCGGTAATATTTGACAACAGTCCTGGCCAGTTGGACTCTACGTCTCCGTGGGACCTTCATGTACATCAATAACGTAATATAACGTAACCTAAACCAACCTATCATATCGGCGGTAATATTTGAAAACATTCCTGTCGATGTTGGCCTCTACGTCTCCGTGGGACCTTCATATACATCAATAACGTAATATAACCTAACCCAACCCAACCTATCATCTCGGCGGAAATATTTGAGAACATTCCTGGCGAGTTGGCCTCTATGTCCCCGTGGGGCATTCATATACATCAATAACGTAGTATAACCTAACCTAACCCAACCTAACATATCGGCGGTAATATTTGACAACATTCCTGGCGATTTGGCCTCTACGTCTCCGTAGGGCCTTCATATACATCAATAACGTAATCTAACCTAACCTAACCCACCCTAACATCTCGGCGGTAATATTTAACAACATTCCTGGCGAGTTGGCCTCTACGCCTCCGTGGGACCTGCATATACATCAATAACGTAATATAACCTAACCCAACCCAACCTAACATCTCGGCGGTAATATTTGACAACATTCCTGCCGAGTTGGCCTCTATGTCTCCGTGGGGCATTCATATACATCAATAACGTAATATAACCTAACCTAAACCAACCTATCATCTCGGCGGTAATATTTGACAACAGTCCTGGCCAGTTGGACTCAACGTCTCCGTGGGACCTTCATATACATCAATAACGTAATATAACGTAACCTAAACCAACCTATCATATCGGCGGTAATATTTGAAAACATTCCTGTCGATGTTGGCCTCTACGTTTCCGTGGGACTTTTATATACATCAATACGTATTTTAACCTAACCTAACCCAACCTATCATATCGGTGGTAATATTTGACAACATTCCTGGCGATTTGGCCTCTACGTCTCCGTGGGGCCTTCATATACATCAATAACGTAATCTAACCTAACCTAACCCAACCTAACATCTCGGCGGTAATATTTAACAACATTCCTGGCGAGTTGGCCTCTACGCCTCCGTGGGACCTGCATATACATCAATAACGTAATATAACCTAACCCAACCCAACCTATCATCTCGGCGGAAATATTTGAGAACATTCCTGGCGAGTTGGCCTCTATGTCTCCGTGGGGCATTCATATACATCAATAACGTAGTATATCCTAACCTAACCCAACCTAACATCTCGGCGGTAATATTTGACAACATTCCTGGCGATTTGGCCTCTACGTCTCCGTAGGGCCTTCATATACATCAATAACGTAATCTAACCTAACCTAACCCAACCTAACATCTCGGCGGTAATATTTAACAACATTCCTGGCGAGTTGGCCTCTACGCCTCCGTGGGACCTTCATTCACATCAATAACGTAATATAACCTACCCTAACCCAACCTTACATCTCGGCGGTAATATTTGACAACATTCCTGGCCAGTTGGCCTCTACGTCTCCGTGGGACCTTCATATACATCAATAACGTAATATAACGTAACCTAAACCAACCTATCATATCGGCGGTAATAGTTGAAAACATTCCTGTCGATGTTGGCCTCTACGTCTCCGTGGGACCTTCATATACATCAATAACGTAATATTACCTAACCTAACCCAACCTATCATCTCGGCGGAAATATTTGAGAACATTCCTGGCGACTTGGCCTCTATGTCTCCGTGGGGCATTCATATACATCAATAACGTAGTATCAACTAACCTAACCCAACCTAACATCTCGGCGGTAATATTTGACAACATTCCTGGCGATTTGGCTTCTACGTCTCCGTAGGGCCTTCATATACATCAATAACGTAATCTAACTTAACCTAACCCAACCTAACATCTCGGCGGTAATATTTAACAACATTCCTGGCTAGTTGGCCTCTACGCCTCCGTGGGACCTGCATATACATCAATAACGTAATATAACCTAACCCAAACCAACCTAACATCTCGGCACTAATATTTAACAACATTCCTGGCGAGTTGGCCTCTACGCCTCCGTGGGACCTGCATGTACATCAATAACGTAATATAACCTAACCCAACCCAACCTAACATCTCGGCGGTAATATTTGACAACATTCCTGGCGAGTTGGCCTCTATGTATCCGTGGGGCATTCATATACATCAATAACGTAATATAACCTAACCTAAACCAACCTAACATCTCGGCGGTAATATTTAACAACATTCCTGGCGAGTTGGCCTCTACGCCTCCGTGGGACCTGCATATACATCAATAACGTAATATAACCTAACCCAAACCAACCTAACATCTCGGCACTAATATTTGACAACATTCCTGGCGAGTTGGCCTCTACCTCTCCGTGCGACCTTCACATACATCAATAACGTAATATAATCTAACCTAACCCAACCTATCATCTCGGCGGTAATATTTGACAACATTCCAGGCCAGTTGGCCTCTATGTCTCCGTGGGGCATTCATATACATCAATAACGTAATATAACCTAACCTAACTCAACCTAACATCTCGGCGGTAATATTTGACAACATTCCTGGCCAGTTGGCCTCTACGTCTCCATGGGACCTTCATATACATCAATAACGTAATATAACGAAACCTAAACCAACCTATCATATCGGTGGTAATATTTGACAACATTCCTGGCGATTTGGCCTCTACGTCTCCGTGGGGCCTTCATATACATCAATAACGTAATCTAACCTAACCTAACCCAACCTAACATCTCGGCGGTAATATTTAACAACATTCCTGGCGAGTTGGCCTCTACGCCTCCGTGGGACCTGCATATACATCAATAACGTAATCTAACCTAACCTAACCCAACGTAACATCTCGGCGGTAATATTTGAAAACATTCCTGTCGATGTTGGCTTCTACGTTTCCGTGGGACTTTTATATACATCAATACGTAATTTAACCTAACCTAACCCAACCTATCATCTCGGCGGTAATATTTGACAACATTCCTGGCCAGTTGGCATCTACGTCTCCGTGGGACCTTCATATACATCAATAACGTAACATAACGTAACCTAAACCAACCTATCATATCGGTGGTAATATTTGACAACATTCCTGGCGATTTGGCCTCTACGTCTCCGTGGGGCCTTCATATACATCAATAACGTAATCTAACCTAACCTAACCCAACCTAACATCTCGGCGGTAATATTTAACAACATTCCTGGCGAGTTGGCCTCTACGCCTCCGTGGGACCTGCATATACATCAATAACGTAATATAACCTAACCCAACCCAACCTATCATCTCGGCGGAAATATTTGAGAACATTCCTGGCGAGTTGGCCTCTATGTCTCCGTGGGGCATTCATATACATCAATAACGTAGTATAACCTAACCTAACCCAACCTAACATCTCGGCGGTAATATTTGACAACATTCCTGGCGATTTGGCCTCTACGTCTCCGTAGGGCCTTCATATACATCAATAACGTAATATAACGTAACCTAAACCAACCTATCATATCGGTGGTAATATTTGACAACATTCCTGGCGATTTGGCCTCTACGTCTCGGTGGGGCCTTCATATACATCAATAACGTAATCTAACCTAACCTAACCCAACCTATCATCTCGGCGGTAATATTTGACAACATTCCTGGCCAGTTGGCATCTACGTCTCCGTGGGACCTTCATATACATCAATAACGTAATATAACGTAACCTAAACCAACCTATCATATCGGTGGTAATATTTGACAACATTCCTGGCGATTTGGCCTCTACGTCTCCGTGGGGCCTTCATATACATCAATAACGTAATCTAACCTAACCTAACCCAACCTAACATCTCGGCGGTAATATTTAACAACATTCCTGGCGAGTTGGCCTCTACGCCTCCGTGGGACCTGCATATACATCAATAACGTAATATAACCTAACCCAACCCAACCTAACATCTCGGCGGTAATATTTGACAACATTCCTGGCGAGTTGGCCTCTATGTCTCCGTGGGGCATTCATATACATCAATAACGTAGTATAACCTAACCTAACCCAACCTAACATCTCGGCGGTAATATTTGACAACATTCCTGGCGATTTGGCCTCTACGTCTCCGTAGGGCCTTCATATACATCAATAACGTAATCTAACCTAACCTAACCCAACCTAACATCTCGGCGGTAATATTTAACAATATTCCTGGCGAGTTGGCCTCTACGCCTCCGTGGGACCTGCATATACATCAATAACGTAATATAACCTAACCCAAACCAACCTAACATCTCGGCACTAATATTTAACAACATTCCTGGCGAGTTGGCCTCTACGCCTCCGTGGGACCTGCATATACATCAATAACGTAATATAACCTAACCCAACCCAACCTAACATCTCGGCGGTAATATTTGACAACATTCCTGCCGAGTTGGCCTCTATGTCTCCGTGGGGCATTCATATACATCAATAACGTAATATAACCTAACCTAAACCAACCTATCATCTCGGCGGTAATATTTGACAACAGTCCTGGCCAGTTGGACTCTACGTCTCCGTGGGACCTTCATGTACATCAATAACGTAATATAACGTAACCTAAACCAACCTATCATATCGGCGGTAATATTTGAAAACATTCCTGTCGATGTTGGCCTCTACGTCTCCGTGGGACCTTCATATACATCAATAACGTAATATAACCTAACCCAACCCAACCTATCATCTCGGCGGAAATATTTGAGAACATTCCTGGCGAGTTGGCCTCTATGTCCCCGTGGGGCATTCATATACATCAATAACGTAGTATAACCTAACCTAACCCAACCTAACATATCGGCGGTAATATTTGACAACATTCCTGGCGATTTGGCCTCTACGTCTCCGTAGGGCCTTCATATACATCAATAACGTAATCTAACCTAACCTAACCCACCCTAACATCTCGGCGGTAATATTTAACAACATTCCTGGCGAGTTGGCCTCTACGCCTCCGTGGGACCTGCATATACATCAATAACGTAATATAACCTAACCCAACCCAACCTAACATCTCGGCGGTAATATTTGACAACATTCCTGCCGAGTTGGCCTCTATGTCTCCGTGGGGCATTCATATACATCAATAACGTAATATAACCTAACCTAAACCAACCTATCATCTCGGCGGTAATATTTGACAACAGTCCTGGCCAGTTGGACTCAACGTCTCCGTGGGACCTTCATATACATCAATAACGTAATATAACGTAACCTAAACCAACCTATCATATCGGCGGTAATATTTGAAAACATTCCTGTCGATGTTGGCCTCTACGTTTCCGTGGGACTTTTATATACATCAATACGTAATTTAACCTAACCTAACCCAACCTATCATATCGGTGGTAATATTTGACAACATTCCTGGCGATTTGGCCTCTACGTCTCCGTGGGGCCTTCATATACATCAATAACGTAATCTAACCTAACCTAACCCAACCTAACATCTCGGCGGTAATATTTAACAACATTCCTGGCGAGTTGGCCTCTACGCCTCCGTGGGACCTGCATATACATCAATAACGTAATATAACCTAACCCAACCCAACCTATCATCTCGGCGGAAATATTTGAGAACATTCCTGGCGAGTTGGCCTCTATGTCTCCGTGGGGCATTCATATACATCAATAACGTAGTATATCCTAACCTAACCCAACCTAACATCTCGGCGGTAATATTTGACAACATTCCTGGCGATTTGGCCTCTACGTCTCCGTAGGGCCTTCATATACATCAATAACGTAATCTAACCTAACCTAACCCAACCTAACATCTCGGCGGTAATATTTAACAACATTCCTGGCGAGTTGGCCTCTACGCCTCCGTGGGACCTTCATTCACATCAATAACGTAATATAACCTACCCTAACCCAACCTTACATCTCGGCGGTAATATTTGACAACATTCCTGGCCAGTTGGCCTCTACGTCTCCGTGGGACCTTCATATACATCAATAACGTAATATAACGTAACCTAAACCAACCTATCATATCGGCGGTAATAGTTGAAAACATTCCTGTCGATGTTGGCCTCTACGTCTCCGTGGGACCTTCATATACATCAATAACGTAATATTACCTAACCTAACCCAACCTATCATCTCGGCGGAAATATTTGAGAACATTCCTGGCGACTTGGCCTCTATGTCTCCGTGGGGCATTCATATACATCAATAACGTAGTATCAACTAACCTAACCCAACCTAACATCTCGGCGGTAATATTTGACAACATTCCTGGCGATTTGGCTTCTACGTCTCCGTAGGGCCTTCATATACATCAATAACGTAATTTAACTTAACCTAACCCAACCTAACATCTCGGCGGTAATATTTAACAACATTCCTGGCTAGTTGGCCTCTACGCCTCCGTGGGACCTGCATATACATCAATAACGTAATATAACCTAACCCAAACCAACCTAACATCTCGGCACTAATATTTAACAACATTCCTGGCGAGTTGGCCTCTACGCCTCCGTGGGACCTGCATGTACATCAATAACGTAATATAACCTAACCCAACCCAACCTAACATCTCGGCGGTAATATTTGACAACATTCCTGGCGAGTTGGCCTCTATGTATCCGTGGGGCATTCATATACATCAATAACGTAATATAACCTAACCTAAACCAACCTAACATCTCGGCACTAATATTTGACAACATTCCTGGCGAGTTGGCCTCTACCTCTCCGTGCGACCTTCACATACATCAATAACGTAATATAATCTAACCTAACCCAACCTATCATCTCGGCGGTAATATTTGACAACATTCCAGGCCAGTTGGCCTCTATGTCTCCGTGGGGCATTCATATACATCAATAACGTAATATAACCTAACCTAACTCAACCTAACATCTCGGCGGTAATATTTGACAACATTCCTGGCCAGTTGGCCTCTACGTCTCCATGGGACCTTCATATACATCAATAACGTAATATAACGAAACCTAAACCAACCTATCATATCGGTGGTAATATTTGACAACATTCCTGGCGATTTGGCCTCTACGTCTCCGTGGGGCCTTCATATACATCAATAACGTAATCTAACCTAACCTAACCCAACCTAACATCTCGGCGGTAATATTTAACAACATTCCTGGCGAGTTGGCCTCTACGCCTCCGTGGGACCTGCATATACATCAATAACGTAATCTAACCTAACCTAACCCAACGTAACATCTCGGCGGTAATATTTGAAAACATTCCTGTCGATGTTGGCTTCTACGTTTCCGTGGGACTTTTATATACATCAATACGTAATTTAACCTAACCTAACCCAACCTATCATCTCGGCGGTAATATTTGACAACATTCCTGGCCAGTTGGCATCTACGTCTCCGTGGGACCTTCATATACATCAATAACGTAACATAACGTAACCTAAACCAACCTATCATATCGGTGGTAATATTTGACAACATTCCTGGCGATTTGGCCTCTACGTCTCCGTGGGGCCTTCATATACATCAATAACGTAATCTAACCTAACCTAACCCAACCTAACATCTCGGCGGTAATATTTAACAACATTCCTGGCGAGTTGGCCTCTACGCCTCCGTGGGACCTGCATATACATCAATAACGTAATATAACCTAACCCAACCCAACCTATCACCTCGGCGGAAATATTTGAGAACATTCCTGGCGAGTTGGCCTCTATGTCTCCGTGGGGCATTCATATACATCAATAACGTAGTATAACCTAACCTAACCCAACCTAACATCTCGGCGGTAATATTTGACAACATTCCTGGCGATTTGGCCTCTACGTCTCCGTAGGGCCTTCATATACATCAATAACGTAATATAACGTAACCTAAACCAACCTATCATATCGGTGGTAATATTTGACAACATTCCTGGCGATTTGGCCTCTACGTCTCGGTGGGGCCTTCATATACATCAATAACGTAATCTAACCTAACCTAACCCAACCTATCATCTCGGCGGTAATATTTGACAACATTCCTGGCCAGTTGGCATCTACGTCTCCGTGGGACCTTCATATACATCAATAACGTAATATAACGTAACCTAAACCAACCTATCATATCGGTGGTAATATTTGACAACATTCCTGGCGATTTGGCCTCTACGTCTCCGTGGGGCCTTCATATACATCAATAACGTAATCTAACCTAACCTAACCCAACCTAACATCTCGGCGGTAATATTTAACAACATTCCTGGCGAGTTGGCCTCTACGCCTCCGTGGGACCTGCATATACATCAATAACGTAATATAACCTAACCCAACCCAACCTATCATCTGGGCGGAAATATTTGAGAACATTCCTGGCGAGTTGGCCTCTATGTCTCCGTGGGGCATTCATATACATCAATAACGTAGTATAACCTAACCTAACCCAACCTAACATCTCGGCGGTAATATTTGACAACATTCCTGGCGATTTGGCCTCTACGTCTCCGTAGGGCCTTCATATACATCAATAACGTAATATAACGTAACCTAAACCAACCTATCATATCGGTGGTAATATTTGACAACATTCCTGGCGATTTGGCCTCTACGTCTCGGTGGGGCCTTCATATACATCAATAACGTAATCTAACCTAAGCTAACCCAACCTAACATCTCGGCGGTAATATTTAACAACATTCCTGGCGAGGTGGCCTCTACGCCTCCGTGGGACCTGCATATACATCAATAACGTAATATAACCTAACCCAACCCAACCTAACATCTCGGCACTAATATTTGACAACATTCCTGGCGAGTTGGCCTCTACGTCTCCGTGCGTCCTTCATATACATCAATAACGTAATATAACGTAACCTAACCCAACCAATCATATCGGCGGTAATATTTGACAACATTCCTGGCGAATTTGCCTCTACGTCTCCGTGGGACCTTCATATACATCAATAACGTAATATAACGTAACCTAAACCAACCTATCATATCGGCGGTAATAGTTGAAAACATTCCTGTCGATGTTGGCCTCTACGTCTCCGTGGGACCTTCATATACATCAATAACGTAATATTACCTAACCTAACCCAACCTATCATCTCGGCGGAAATATTTGAGAACATTCCTGGCGACTTGGCCTCTATGTCTCCGTGGGGCATTCATATACATCAATAACGTAGTATCAACTAACCTAACCCAACCTAACATCTCGGCGGTAATATTTGACAACATTCCTGGCGATTTGGCCTCTACGTCTCCGTAGGGCCTTCATATACATCAAGAACGTAATCTAACTTAACCTAACCCAACCTAACATCTCGGCGGTAATATTTAACAACATTCCTGGCTAGTTGGCCTCTACGCCTCCGTGGGACCTGCATATACATCAATAACGTAATATAACCTAACCCAAACCAACCTAACATCTCGGCACTAATATTTAACAACATTCCTGGCGAGTTGGCCTCTACGCCTCCGTGGGACCTGCATGTACATCAATAACGTAATATAACCTAACCCAACCCAACCTAACATCTCGGCGGTAATATTTGACAACATTCCTGGCGAGTTGGCCTCTATGTATCCGTGGGGCATTCATATACATCAATAACGTAATATAACCTAACCTAAACCAACCTAACATCTCGGCGGTAATATTTAACAACATTCCTGGCGAGTTGGCCTCTACGCCTCCGTGGGACCTGCATATACATCAATAACGTAATATAACCTAACCCAAACCAACCTAACATCTCGGCACTAATATTTGACAACATTCCTGGCGAGTTGGCCTCTACCTCTCCGTGCGACCTTCACATACATCAATAACGTAATATAATCTAACCTAACCCAACCTATCATCTCGGCGGTAATATTTGACAACATTCCAGGCCAGTTGGCCTCTATGTCTCCGTGGGGCATTCATATACATCAATAACGTAATATAACCTAACCTAACTCAACCTAACATCTCGGCGGTAATATTTGACAACAATCCTGGCCAGTTGGCCTCTACGTCTCCGTGGGACCTTCATATACATCAATAACGTAATATAACGAAACCTAAACCAACCTATCATATCGGTGGTAATATTTGACAACATTCCTGGCGATTTGGCCTCTACGTCTCCGTGGGGCCTTCATATACATCAATAACGTAATCTAACCTAACCTAACCCAACCTAACATCTCGGCGGTAATATTTAACAACATTCCTGGCGAGTTGGCCTCTACGCCTCCGTGGGACCTGCATATACATCAATAACGTAATATAACCTAACCCAACCCAACCTAACATCTCGGCGGTAATATTTAACAACATTCCTGGCGAGTTGGCCTCTACGCCTCCGTGGGACCTGCATATACATCAATAACGTAATATTACCTAACTTAACCCAACCTATCATGTCGGCGGAAATATTTGAGAACATTCCTGGCGAGATGGCCTCTATGTCTCCGTGGGGCATTCATATACATCAATAACGTAGTATAACCTAACCTAATCCAACCTAACATCTCGGCGGTAATATTTGACAACATTCCTGGCGATTTGGCCTCTACGTCTCCGTAGGGCCTTCATATACATCAATAACGTAATCTAACCTAACCTAACTCAACCTAACATCTCGGCGGTAATATTTGACAACATTCCTGGCCAGTTGGCCTCTACGTCTCCGTGGGACCTTCATATACATCAATAACGTAATATAACGAAACCTAAACCAACCTATCATATCGGTGGTAATATTTGACAACATTCCTGTCGATGTTGGCCTCTACGTTTCCGTGGGACTTTTATATACATCAATACGTAATTTAACCTAACCTAACCCAACCTATCATATCGGTGGTAATATTTGACAACATTCCTGGCGATTTGGCCTCTACGTCTCCGTGGGGCCTTCATATACATCAATAACGTAATATAACGTAACCTAAACCAACCTATCATATCGGTGGTAATATTTGACAATATTCCTGGCGATTTGGCCTCTACGTCTCCGTGGGGCCTTCATATACATCAATAACGTAATCTAACCTAACCTAACCCAACCTAACATCTCGGCGGTAATATTTAACAACATTCCTGGCGAGTTGGCCTCTACGCCTCCGTGGGACCTGCATATACATCAATAACGTAATATAACCTAACCCAACCCAACCTATCATCTCGGCGGAAATATTTGAGAACATTCCTGGCGAGTTGGCCTCTATGTCTCCGTGGGGCATTCATATACATCAATAACGTAGTATAACCTAACCTAACCCAACCTAACATCTCGGCGGTAATATTTGACAACATTCCTGGCGATTTGGCCTCTACGTCTCCGTAGGGCCTTCATATACATCAATAACGTAATCTAACCTAACCTAACCCAACCTAACATCTCGGCGGTAATATTTAACAACATTCCTGGCGAGTTGGCCTCTACGCCTCCGTGGGACCTGCATATACATCAATAACGTAATATAACCTAACCCAAACCAACCTAACATCTCGGCACTAATATTTAACAACATTCCTGGCGAGTTGGCCTCTACGCCTCCGTGGGACCTGCATATACATCAATAACGTAATATTACCTAACCTAACCCAACCTATCATGTCGGCGGAAATATTTGAGAACATTCCTGGCGAGTTGGCCTCTATGTCTCCGTGGGGCATTCATATACATCAATAACGTAGTATAACCTAACCTAACCCAACCTAACATCTCGGCGGTAATATTTGACAACATTCCTGGCGATTTGGCCTCTACGTCTCCGTAGGGCCTTCATATACATCAATAACGTAATCTAACCTAACCTAACCCAACCTAACATCTCGGCGGTAATATTTAACAACATTCCTGGCGAGTTGGCCTCTACGCCTCCGTGGGACCTGCATATACATCCATAACGTAATATAACCTAACCCAACCCAACCTATCATCTCGGCGGAAATATTTGAGAACATTCCTGGCGAGTTGGCCTCTATGTCTCCGTGGGGCATTCATATACATCAATAACGTTGTATAACCTAACCTAACCCAACCTAACATCTCGGCGGTAATATTTGACAACATTCCTGGCGATTTGGCCATTACGCCTTCGTGGGACCTGCATATACATCAATAACGTAATATAACCTAATCCAAACCAACCTAACATCTCGGCACTAATATTTAACAACATTCCTGGCTTGTTGGCCTCTAGGTCTCCGTGGGACCTTCATACACATCAATAACGTAATATAACGTAACCTAAACCAACCTATCATATCGGCGGTAATATTCGAAAACATTCCTGTCGATGTTGGCCTCTACGTTTCCGTGGGTCTTTTATATACATCAATACGTAATTTAACCTAACCTAACCCAAACAATCATATCAGCGGTAATATTTGACAACATTCCTGGCGAGTTGGCCTCTACGTCTCCGTGGGACCTTCATATACATCAATAACGTAATATAACGTAACCTAAACCAACCTATCATATCGGCGGTAATATTTGAAAACATTCCTGTCGATGTTGGCCTCTACGTCTCCGTGGGACCTTCATATACATCAATAACGTAATATAACCTAACCCAACCCAACCTATCATCTCGGCGGAAATATTTGAGAACATTCCTGGCGAGTTGGCCTCTATGTCCCCGTGGGGCATTCATATACATCAATAACGTAGTATAACCTAACCTAACCCAACCTAACATCTCGGCGGTAATATTTAACAACATTCCTGGCGAGTTGGCCTCTACGCCTCCGTGGGACCTGCATATACATCAATAACGTAATATAACGTAACCTAAACCAACCTATCATATCGGCGGTAATATTTGAAAACATTCCTGTCGATGTTGGCCTCTACGTTTCCGTGGGACTTTTATATACATCAATACGTAATTTAACCTAACCTAACCCAACCTATCATATCGGTGGTAATATTTGACAACATTCCTGGCGATTTGGCCTCTACGTCTCCGTGGGGCCTTCATATACATCAATAACGTAATCTAACCTAACCTAACCCAACCTAACATCTCGGCGGTAATATTTAACAACATTCCTGGCGAGTTGGCCTCTACGCCTCCGTGGGACCTGCATATACATCCATAACGTAATATAACCTAACCCAACCCAACCTATCATCTCGGCGGAAATATTTGAGAACATTCCTGGCGAGTTGGCCTCTATGTCTCCGTGGGGCATTCATATACATCAATAACGTTGTATAACCTAACCTAACCCAACCTAACATCTCGGCGGTAATATTTGACAACATTCCTGGCGATTTGGCCTCTACGCCTTCGTGGGACCTGCATATACATCAATAACGTAATATAACCTAATCCAAACCAACCTATCATATCGGCGGTAATAGTTGAAAACAGTCCTGTCGATGTTGGCCTCTACGTCTCCGTGGGACCTTCATATACATCAATAACGTAATATAACCTAACCTAACCCAACCTATCATCTCGGCGGAAATATTTGAGAACATTCCTGGCGACTTGGCCTCTATGTCTCTGTGGGGCATTCATATACATCAATAACGTAGTATCAACTAACCTAACCCAACCTAACATCTCGGCGGTAATATTTGACAACATTCCTGGCGATTTGGCCTCTACGTCTCCGTAGGGCCTTCATATACATCAATAACGTAATCTAACTTAACCTAACCCAACCTAACATCTCGGCGGTAATATTTAACAACATTCCTGGCTAGTTGGCCTCTACGCCTCCGTGGGACCTGCATATACATCAATAACGTAATATAACCTAACCCAAACCAACCTAACATCTCGGCACTAATATTTAACAACATTCCTGGCTTGTTGGCCTCTAGGTCTCCGTGGGACCTTCATACACATCAATAACGTAATATAACGTAACCTAAACCAACCTATCATATCGGCGGTAATATTCGAAAACATTCCTGTCGATGTTGGCCTCTACGTTTCCGTGGGTCTTTTATATACATCAATACGTAATTTAACCTAACCTAACCCAAACAATCATATCAGCGGTAATATTTGACAACATTCCTGGCGAGTTGGCCTCTACGTCTCCGTGGGACCTTCATATACATCAATAACGTAATATAACCTAACCCAACCCAACCTAACATCTCGGCGGTAATATTTAACAACATTCCTGGCGAGTTGGCCTCTACGCCTCCGTGGGACCTGCATATACATCAATAACGTAATATAACCTAACCCAAACCAACCTAACATCTCGGCACTAATATTTAACAACATTCCTGGCGAGTTGGCCTCTACGCCTCCGTGGGACCTGCATATACATCAATAACGTAATATTACCTAACCTAACCCAACCTATCATGTCGGCGGAAATATTTGAGAACATTCCTGGCGAGTTGGCCTCTATGTCTCCGTGGGGCATTCATATACATCAATAACGTTGTATAACCTAACCTAACCCAACCTAACATCTCGGCGGTAATATTTGACAACATTCCTGGCGATTTGGCCTCTACGTCTCCGTAGGGCCTTCATATACATCAATAACGTAATCTAACCTAACCTAACCCAACCTAACATCTCGGCGGTAATATGTAACAACATTCCTGGCGAGTTGGCCTCTACGCCTCCGTGGGACCTGCATATACATCAATAACGTAATATAACCTAACCCAAACCAACCTAACATCTCGGCACTAATATTTAACAACATTCCTGGCGAGTTGGCCTCTACGCCTCCGTGGGACCTGCATATACATGAATAACGTAATATAACCTAACCCAACCCAACCTAACATCTCGGCGGTAATATTTTACAACATTCCTGCCGAGTTGGCCTCTATGTCCCCGTGGGGCATTCATATACATCAATAACGTAGTATAACCTAACCTAACCCAACCTAACATCTCGGCGGTAATATTTAACAACATTCCTGGCGAGTTGGCCTCTACGCCTCCGTGGGACCTGCATATACATCAATAACGTAATATAACGTAACCTAAACCAACCTATCATATCGGCGGTAATATTTGAAAACATTCCTGTCGATGTTGGCCTCTACGTTTCCGTGGGACTTTTATATACATCAATACGTAATTTAACCTAACCTAACCCAACCTATCATATCGGTGGTAATATTTGACAACATTCCTGGCGATTTGGCCTCTACGTCTCCGTGGGGCCTTCATATACATCAATAACGTAATCTAACCTAACCTAACCCAACCTAACATCTCGGCGGTAATATTTAACAACATTCCTGGCGAGTTGGCCTCTACGCCTCCGTGGGACCTGCATATACATCCATAACGTAATATAACCTAACCCAACCCAACCTATCATCTCGGCGGAAATATTTGAGAACATTCCTGGCGAGTTGGCCTCTATGTCTCCGTGGGGCATTCATATACATCAATAACGTTGTATAACCTAACCTAACCCAACCTAACATCTCGGCGGTAATATTTGACAACATTCCTGGCGATTTGGCCTCTACGCCTTCGTGGGACCTGCATATACATCAATAACGTAATATAACCTAATCCAAACCAACCTAACATCTCGGCACTAATATTTAACAACATTCCTGGCTTGTTGGCCTCTAGGTCTCCGTGGGACCTTCATACACATCAATAACGTAATATAACGTAACCTAAACCAACCTATCATATCGGCGGTAATATTCGAAAACATTCCTGTCGATGTTGGCCTCTACGTTTCCGTGGGTCTTTTATATACATCAATACGTAATTTAACCTAACCTAACCCAAACAATCATATCAGCGGTAATATTTGACAACATTCCTGGCGAGTTGGCCTCTACGTCTCCGTGGGACCTTCATATACATCAATACCGTAATATAACGTAACCTAAACCAACCTATCATATCGGCGGTAATATTTGAAAACATTCCTGTCGATGTTGGCCTCTACGTCTCCGTGGGACCTTCATATACATCAATAACGTAATATAACCTAACCCAACCCAACCTATCATCTCGGCGGAAATATTTGAGAACATTCCTGGCGAGTTGGCCTCTATGTCCCCGTGGGGCATTCATATACATCAATAACGTAGTATAACCTAACCTAACCCAACCTAACATCTCGGCGGTAATATTTAACAACATTCCTGGCGAGTTGGCCTCTACGCCTCCGTGGGACCTGCATATACATCAATAACGTAATATAACCTAACTCAAACCAACCTAACATCTCGGCACTAATATTCAACAACATTCCTGGCGAGTTGGCCTCTACGCCTCCGTGGGACCTGCATATACATCAATAACGTAATATTACCTAACCTAACCCAACCTATCATGTCGGCGGAAATATTTGAGAACATTCCTGGCGAGTTGGCCTCTATGTCTCCGTGGGGCATTCATATACATCAATAACGTAGTATAACCTAACCTAACCCAACCTAACATCTCGGCGGTAATATTTGACAACATTCCTGGCGATTTGGCCTCTACGTCTCCGTAGGGCCTTCATATACATCAATAACGTAATCTAACCTAACCTAACCCAACCTAACATCTCGGCGGTAATATTTAACAACATTCCTGGCGAGTTGGCCTCTACGCCTCCGTGGGACCTGCATATACATCAATAACGTAATATAACCTAACCCAAACCAACCTAACATCTCGGCACTAATATTTAACAACATTCCTGGCGAGTTGGCCTCTACGCCTCCTTGGGACCTGCATATACATCAATAACGTAATATAACCTAACCCAACCCAACCTAACATCTCGGCGGTAATATTTTACAACATTCCTGCCGAGTTGGCCTCTATGTCTCCGTGGGGCATTCATATACATCAATAACGTAATATAACCTAACCTAAACCAACCTATCATATCGGTGGTAATATTTGACAACATTCCTGGCGATTTGGCCTCTACGTCTCCGTGGGGCCTTCATATACATCAATAACGTAATCTAACCTAACCTAACCCAACCTAACATCTCGGCGGTAATATTTAACAACATTCCTGGCGAGTTGGCCTCTACGCCTCCGTGGGACCTGCATATACATCAATAACGTAATATAACCTAACCCAAACCAACCTAACATCTCGGCACTAATATTTAACAACATTCCTGGCGAGTTGGCCTCTACGCCTCCGTGGGACCTGCATATACATCAATAACGTAATATTACCTAACCTAACCCAACCTATCATGTCGGCGGAAATATTTGAGAACATTCCTGGCGAGTTGGCCTCTATGTCTCCGTGGGGCATTCATATACATCAATAACGTAGTATAGCCTAACCTAACCCAACCTAACATCTCGGCGGTAATATTTGACAACATTCCTGGCGATTTGGCCTCTACGTCTCCGTAGGGCCTTCATATACATCAATAACGTAATCTAACCTAACCTAACCCAACCTAACATCTCGGCGGTAATATTTAACAACATTCCTGGCGAGTTGGCCTCTACGCCTCCGTGGGACCTGCATATACATCAATAACGTAATATAACCTAACCCAAACCAACCTAACATCTCGGCACTAATATTTAACAACATTCCTGGCGAGTTGGCCTCTACGCCTCCGTGGGACCTGCATATACATCAATAACGTAATATAACCTAACCCAACCCAACCTAACATCTCGGCGGTAATATTTTACAACATTCCTGCCGAGTTGGCCTCTATGTCTCCGTGGGGCATTCATATACATCAATAACGTAATATAACCTAACCTAAACCAACCTATCATCTCGGCGGTAATATTTGACAACAGTCCTGGCCAGTTGGACTCTACGTCTCCGTGGGACCTTCATATACATCAATAACGTAATATAACGTAACCTAAACCAACCTATCATATCGGCGGTAATATTTGAAAACATTCCTGTCGATGTTGGCCTCTACGTTTCCGTGGGACTTTTATATACATCAATACGTAATTTAACCTAACCTAACCCAACCTATCATATCGGTGGTAATATTTGACAACATTCCTGGCGATTTGGCCTCTACGTCTCCGTGGGGCCTTCATATACATCAATAACGTAATCTAACCTAACCTAACCCAACCTAACATCTCGGCGGTAATATTTAACAACTTTCCTGGCGAGTTGGCCTCTACGCCTCCGTGGGACCTGCATATACATCCATAACGTAATATAACCTAACCCAACCCAACCTATCATCTCGGCGGAAATATTTGAGAACATTCCTGGCGAGTTGGCCTCTATGTCTCCGTGGGGCATTCATATACATCAATAACGTTGTATAACCTAACCTAACCCAACCTAACATCTCGGCGGTAATATTTGACAACATTCCTGGCGATTTGGCCTCTACGCCTTCGTGGGACCTGCATATACATCAATAACGTAATATAACCTAATCCAAACCAACCTAACATCTCGGCACTAATATTTAACAACATTCCTGGCTTGTTGGCCTCTAGGTCTCCGTGGGACCTTCATACACATCAATAACGTAATATAACGTAACCTAAACCAACCTATCATATCGGCGGTAATATTCGAAAACATTCCTGTCGATGTTGGCCTCTACGTTTCCGTGGGTCTTTTATATACATCAATACGTAATTTAACCTAACCTAACCCAAACAATCATATCAGCGGTAATATTTGACAACATTCCTGGCGAGTTGGCCTCTACGTCTCCGTGGGACCTTCATATACATCAATAACGTAATATAACGTAACCTAAACCAACCTATCATATCGGCGGTAATATTTGAAAACATTCCTGTCGATGTTGGCCTCTACGTCTCCGTGGGACCTTCATATACATCAATAACGTAATATAACCTAACCCAACCCAACCTATCATCTCGGCGGAAATATTTGAGAACATTCCTGGCGAGTTGGCCTCTATGTCCCCGTGGGGCATTCATATACATCAATAACGTAGTATAACCTAACCTAACCCAACCTAACATCTCGGCGGTAATATTTAACAACATTCCTGGCGAGTTGGCCTCTACGCCTCCGTGGGACCTGCATATACATCAATAACGTAATATAACCTAACCCAAACCAACCTAACATCTCGGCACTAATATTCAACAACATTCCTGTCGATGTTGGCCTCTACGCCTCCGTGGGACCTGCATATACATCAATAACGTAATATAACCTAACCCAAACCAACCTAACATCTCGGCACTAATATTTAACAACATTCCTGGCGAGTTGGCCTCTACGCCTCCTTGGGACCTGCATATACATCAATAACGTAATATAACCTAACCCAACCCAACCTAACATCTCGGCGGTAATATTTTACAACATTCCTGCCGAGTTGGCCTCTATGTCTCCGTGGGGCATTCATATACATCAATAACGTAATATAACCTAACCTAAACCAACCTATCATCTCGGCGGTAATATTTGACAACAGTCCTGGCCAGTTGGACTCTACGTCTCCGTGGGACCTTCATATACATCAATAACGTAATATATCGTAACCTAAACCAACCTATCATATCGGCGGTAATATTTGAAAACATTCCTGTCGATGTTGGCCTCTACGTTTCCGTGGGACTTTTATATACATCAATACGTAATTTAACCTAACCTAACCCAACCTATCATATCGGTGGTAATATTTGACAACATTCCTGGCGATTTGGCCTCTACGTCTCCGTGGGGCCTTCATATACATCAATAACGTAATCTAACCTAACCTAACCCAACCTAACATCTCGGCGGTAATATTTAACAACATTCCTGGCGAGTTGGCCTCTACGCCTCCGTGGGACCTGCATATACATCCATAACGTAATATAACCTAACCCAACCCAACCTATCATCTCGGCGGAAATATTTGAGAACATTCCTGGCGAGTTGGCCTCTATGTCTCCGTGGGGCATTCATATACATCAATAACGTTGTATAACCTAACCTAACCCAACCTAACATCTCGGCGGTAATATTTGACAACATTCCTGGCGATTTGGCCTCTACGCCTTCGTGGGACCTGCATATACATCAATAACGTAATATAACCTAATCCAAACCAACCTAACATCTCGGCACTAATATTTAACAACATTCCTGGCTTGTTGGCCTCTAGGTCTCCGTGGGACCTTCATACACATCAATAACGTAATATAACGTAACCTAAACCAACCTATCATATCGGCGGTAATATTCAAAAACATTCCTGTCGATGTTGGCCTCTACGTTTCCGTGGGTCTTTTATATACATCAATACGTAATTTAACCTAACCTAACCCAAACAATCATATCAGCGGTAATATTTGACAACATTCCTGGCGAGTTGGCCTCTACGTCTCCGTGGGACCTTCATATACATCAATAACGTAATATAACGTAACCTAAACCAACCTATCATATCGGCGGTAATATTTGAAAACATTCCTGTCGATGTTGGCCTCTACGTCTCCGTGGGACCTTCATATACATCAATAACGTAATATAACCTAACCCAACCCAACCTATCATCTCGGCGGAAATATTTGAGAACATTCCTGGCGAGTTGGCCTCTATGTCCCCGTGGGGCATTCATATACATCAATAACGTAGTATAACCTAACCTAACCCAACCTAACATCTCGGCGGTAATATTTAACAACATTCCTGGCGAGTTGGCCTCTACGCCTCCGTGGGACCTGCATATACATCAATAACGTAATATAACCTAACCCAACCCAACCTAACATCTCGGCGGTAATATTTAACAACATTCCTGGCGAGTTGGCCTCTACGCCTCCGTGGGACCTGCATATACATCAATAACGTAATATTACCTAACCTAACCCAACCTATCATGTCGGCGGAAATATTTGAGAACATTCCTGGCGAGTTGGCCTCTACGCCTCCGTGGGACCTGCATATACATCAATAACGTAATATAACCTAACCCAACCCAACCTAACATCTCGGCGGTAATATTTAACAACATTCCTGGCGAGTTGGCCTCTACGCCTCCGTGGGACCTGCATATACATCAATAACGTAATATTACCTAACCTAACCCAACCTATCATGTCGGCGGAAATATTTGAGAACATTCCTGGCGAGTTGGCCTCTATGTCTCCGTGGGGCATTCATATACATCAATAACGTAGTATAACCTAACCTAACCCAACCTAACATCTCGGCGGTAATATTTGACAACATTCCTGGCGATTTGGCCTCTACGTCTCCGTAGGGCCTTCATATACATCAATAACGTAATCTAACCTAACCTAACCCAACCTAACATCTCGGCGGTAATATTTAACAACATTCCTGGCGAGTTGGCCTCTACGCCTCCGTGGGACCTGCATATACATCAATAGCGTAATATAACCTAACCCAAACCAACCTAACATCTCGGCACTAATATTTAACAACATTCCTGGCGAGTTGGCCTCTACGCCTCCGTGGGACCTGCATATACATCAATAACGTAATATAACCTAACCCAACCCAACCTAACATCTCGGCGGTAATATTTGACAACATTCCTGCCGAGTTGGCCTCTATGTCTCCGTGGGGCATTCATATACATCAATAACGTAGTATAACCTAACCTAACCCAACCTAACATCTCGGCGGTAATATTTGACAACATTCCTGGCGATTTGGCCTCTACGTCTCCGTAGGGCCTTCATATACATCAATAACGTAATCTAACCTAACCTAACCCAACCTAACATCTCGGCGGTAATATTTAACAACATTCCTGGCGAGTTGGCCTCTACGCCTCCGTGGGACCTGCATATACATCAATAACGTAATATAACCTAACCCAAACCAACCTAACATCTCGGCACTAATATTTAACAACATTCCTGGCGAGTTGGCCTCTACGCCTCCTTGGGACCTGCATATACATCAATAACGTAATATAACCTAACCCAACCCAACCTAACATCTCGGCGGTAATATTTTACAACATTCCTGCCGAGTTGGCCTCTATGTCTCCGTGGGGCATTCATATACATCAATAACGTAATATAACCTAACCTAAACCAACCTATCATCTCGGCGGTAATATTTGACAACAGTCCTGGCCAGTTGGACTCTACGTCTCCGTGGGACCTTCATATACATCAATAACGTAATATATCGTAACCTAAACCAACCTATCATATCGGCGGTAATATTTGAAAACATTCCTGTCAATGTTGGCCTCTACGTTTCCGTGGGACTTTTATATACATCAATACGTAATTTAACCTAACCTAACCCAACCTATCATATCGGTGGTAATATTTGACAACATTCCTGGCGATTTGGCCTCTACGTCTCCGTGGGGCCTTCATATACATCAATAACGTAATCTAACCTAACCTAACCCAACCTAACATCTCGGCGGTAATATTTAACAACATTCCTGGCGAGTTGGCCTCTACGCCTCCGTGGGACCTGCATATACATCCATAACGTAATATAACCTAACCCAACCCAACCTATCATCTCGGCGGAAATATTTGAGAACATTCCTGGCGAGTTGGCCTCTATGTCTCCGTGGGGTATTCATATACATCAATAACGTTGTATAACCTAACCTAACCCAACCTAACATCTCGGCGGTAATATTTGACAACATTCCTGGCGATTTGGCCTCTACGCCTTCGTGGGACCTGCATATACATCAATAACGTAATATAACCTAATCCAAACCAACCTAACATCTCGGCACTAATATTTAACAACATTCCTGGCTTGTTGGCCTCTAGGTCTCCGTGGGACCTTCATACACATCAATAACGTAATATAACGTAACCTAAACCAACCTATCATATCGGCGGTAATATTCGAAAACATTCCTGTCGATGTTGGCCTCTACGTTTCCGTGGGTCTTTTATATACATCAATACGTAATTTAACCTAACCTAACCCAAACAATCATATCAGCGGTAATATTTGACAACATTCCTGGCGAGTTGGCCTCTACGTCTCCGTGGGACCTTCATATACATCAATAACGTAATATAACGTAACCTAAACCAACCTATCATATCGGCGGTAATATTCGAAAACATTCCTGTCGATGTTGGCCTCTACGTTTCCGTGGGTCTTTTATATACATCAATACGTAATTTAACCTAACCTAACCCAAACAATCATATCAGCGGTAATATTTGACAACATTCCTGGCGAGTTGGCCTCTACGTCTCCGTGGGACCTTCATATACATCAATAACGTAATATAACGTAACCTAAACCAACCTATCATATCGGCGGTAATATTTGAAAACATTCCTGTCGATGTTGGCCTCTACGTCTCCGTGGGACCTTCATATACATCAATAACGTAATATAACCTAACCCAACCCAACCTATCATCTCGGCGGAAATATTTGAGAACATTCCTGGCGAGTTGGCCTCTATGTCCCCGTGGGGCATTCATATACATCAATAACGTAGTATAACCTAACCCAAAGCAACCTAACATCTCGGCACTAATATTTAACAACATTCCTGGCGAGTTGGCCTCTACGCCTCCGTGGGACCTGCATATACATCAATAACGTAATATAACCTAACCCAACCCAACCTAACATCTCGGCGGTAATATTTGACAACATTCCTGCCGAGTTGGCCTCTATGTCTCCGTGGGGCATTCATATACATCAATAACGTAGTATAACCTAACCTAACCCAACCTAACATCTCGGCGGTAATATTTGACAACATTCCTGGCGATTTGGCCTCTACGTCTCCGTAGGGCCTTCATATACATCAATAACGTAATCTAACCTAACCTAACCCAACCTAACATCTCGGCGGTAATATTTAACAACATTCCTGGCGAGTTGGCCTCTACGCCTCCGTGGGACCTGCATATACATCAATAACGTAATATAACCTAACCCAAACCAACCTAACATCTCGGCACTAATATTTAACAACATTCCTGGCGAGTTGGCCTCTACGCCTCCTTGGGACCTGCATATACATCAATAACGTAATATAACCTAACCCAACCCAACCTAACATCTCGGCGGTAATATTTTACAACATTCCTGCCGAGTTGGCCTCTATGTCTCCGTGGGGCATTCATATACATCAATAACGTAATATAACCTAACCTAAACCAACCTATCATCTCGGCGGTAATATTTGACAACAGTCCTGGCCAGTTGGACTCTACGTCTCCGTGGGACCTTCATATACATCAATAACGTAATATATCGTAACCTAAACCAACCTATCATATCGGCGGTAATATTTGAAAACATTCCTGTCGATGTTGGCCTCTACGTTTCCGTGGGACTTTTATATACATCAATACGTAATTTAACCTAACCTAACCCAACCTATCATATCGGTGGTAATATTTGACAACATTCCTGGCGATTTGGCCTCTACGTCTCCGTGGGGCCTTCATATACATCAATAACGTAATCTAACCTAACCTAACCCAACCTAACATCTCGGCGGTAATATTTAACAACATTCCTGGCGAGTTGGCCTCTACGCCTCCGTGGGACCTGCATATACATCCATAACGTAATATAACCTAACCCAACCCAACCTATCATCTCGGCGGAAATATTTGAGAACATTCCTGGCGAGTTGGCCTCTATGTCTCCGTGGGGCATTCATATACATCAATAACGTTGTATAACCTAACCTAACCCAACCTAACATCTCGGCGGTAATATTTGACAACATTCCTGGCGATTTGGCCTCTACGCCTTCGTGGGACCTGCATATACATCAATAACGTAATATAACCTAATCCAAACCAACCTAACATCTCGGCACTAATATTTAACAACATTCCTGGCTTGTTGGCCTCTAGGTCTCCGTGGGACCTTCATACACATCAATAACGTAATATAACGTAACCTAAACCAACCTATCATATCGGCGGTAATATTCAAAAACATTCCTGTCGATGTTGGCCTCTACGTTTCCGTGGGTCTTTTATATACATCAATACGTAATTTAACCTAACCTAACCCAAACAATCATATCAGCGGTAATATTTGACAACATTCCTGGCGAGTTGGCCTCTACGTCTCCGTGGGACCTTCATATACATCAATAACGTAATATAACGTAACCTAAACCAACCTATCATATCGGCGGTAATATTTGAAAACATTCCTGTCGATGTTGGCCTCTACGTCTCCGTGGGACCTTCATATACATCAATAACGTAATATAACCTAACCCAACCCAACCTATCATCTCGGCGGAAATATTTGAGAACATTCCTGGCGAGTTGGCCTCTATGTCCCCGTGGGGCATTCATATACATCAATAACGTAGTATAACCTAACCTAACCCAACCTAACATCTCGGCGGTAATATTTAACAACATTCCTGGCGAGTTGGCCTCTACGCCTCCGTGGGACCTGCATATACATCAATAACGTAATATAACCTAACCCAAACCAACCTAACATCTCGGCACTAATATTTAACAACATTCCTGGCGAGTTGGCCTCTACGCCTCCGTGGGACCTGCATATACATCAATAACGTAATATTACCTAACCTAACCCAACCTATCATGTCGGCGGAAATATTTGAGAACATTCCTGGCGAGTTGGCCTCTATGTCTCCGTGGGGCATTCATATACATCAATAACGTAGTATAACCTAACCTAACCCAACCTAACATCTCGGCGGTAATATTTGACAACATTCCTGGCGATTTGGCCTCTACGTCTCCGTAGGGCCTTCATATACATCAATAACGTAATCTAACCTAACCTAACCCAACCTAACATCTCGGCGGTAATATTTAACAACATTCCTGGCGAGTTGGCCTCTACGCCTCCGTGGGACCTGCATATACATCAATAACGTAATATAACCTAACCCAAACCAACCTAACATCTCGGCACTAATATTTAACAACATTCCTGGCGAGTTGGCCTCTACGCCTCCTTGGGACCTGCATATACATCAATAACGTAATATAACCTAACCCAACCCAACCTAACATCTCGGCGGTAATATTTTACAACATTCCTGCCGAGTTGGCCTCTATGTCTCCGTGGGGCATTCATATACATCAATAACGTAATATAACCTAACCTAAACCAACCTATCATCTCGGCGGTAATATTTGACAACAGTCCTGGCCAGTTGGACTCTACGTCTCCGTGGGACCTTCATATACATCAATAACGTAATATATCGTAACATAAACCAACCTATCATATCGGCGGTAATATTTGAAAACATTCCTGTCGATGTTGGCCTCTACGTTTCCGTGGGACTTTTATATACATCAATACGTAATTTAACCTAACCTAACCCAACCTATCATATCGGTGGTAATATTTGACAACATTACTGGCGATTTGGCCTCTACGTCTCCGTGGGGCCTTCATATACATCAATAACGTAATCTAACCTAACCTAACCCAACCTAACATCTCGGCGGTAATATTTAACAACATTCCTGGCGATTTGGCCTCTACGCCTCCGTGGGACCTGCATATACATCCATAACGTAATATAACCTAACCCAACCCAACCTATCATCTCGGCGGAAATATTTGAGAACATTCCTGGCGAGTTGGCCTCTATGTCTCCGTGGGGCATTCATATACATCAATAACGTTGTATAACCTAACCTAACCCAACCTAACATCTCGGCGGTAATATTTGACAACATTCCTGGCGATTTGGCCTCTACGCCTTCGTGGGACCTGCATATACATCAATAACGTAATATAACCTAATCCAAACCAACCTAACATCTCGGCACTAATATTTAACAACATTCCTGGCTTGTTGGCCTCTAGGTCTCCGTGGGACCTTCATACACATCAATAACGTAATATAACGTAACCTAAACCAACCTATCATATCGGCGGTAATATTCGAAAACATTCCTGTCGATGTTGGCCTCTACGTTTCCGTGGGTCTTTTATATACATCAATACGTAATTTAACCTAACCTAACCCAAACAATCATATCAGCGGTAATATTTGACAACATTCCTGGCGAGTTGGCCTCTACGTCTCCGTGGGACCTTCATATACATCAATAACGTAATATAACGTAAGCTAAACCAACGTATCATATCGGCGGTAATATTTGAAAACATTCCTGTCGATGTTGGCCTCTACGTCTCCGTGGGACCTTCATATACATCAATAACGTAATATAACCTAACCCAACCCAACCTATCATCTCGGCGGAAATATTTGAGAACATTCCTGGCGAGTTGGCCTCTATGTCCCCGTGGGGCATTCATATACATCAATAACGTAGTATAACCTAACCTAACCCAACCTAACATCTCGGCGGTAATATTTAACAACATTCCTGGCGAGTTGGCCTCTACGCCTCCGTGGGACCTGCATATACATCAATAACGTAATATAACCTAACCCAACCCAACCTAACATCTCGGCGGTAATATTTAACAACATTCCTGGCGAGTTGGCCTCTACGCCTCCGTGGGACCTGCATATACATCAATAACGTAATATTACCTAACCTAACCCAACCTATCATGTCGGCGGAAATATTTGAGAACATTCCTGGCGAGTTGGCCTCTACGCCTCCGTGGGACCTGCATATACATCAATAACGTAATATAACCTAACCCAACCCAACCTAACATCTCGGCGGTAATATTTAACAACATTCCTGGCGAGTTGGCCTCTACGCCTCCGTGGGACCTGCATATACATCAATAACGTAATATTACCTAACCTAACCCAACCTATCATGTCGGCGGAAATATTTGAGAACATTCCTGGCGAGTTGGCCTCTATGTCTCCGTGGGGCATTCATATACATCAATAACGTAGTATAACCTAACCTAACCCAACCTAACATCTCGGCGGTAATATTTGACAACATTCCTGGCGATTTGGCCTCTACGTCTCCGTAGGGCCTTCATATACATTAATAACGTAATCTAACCTAACCTAACCCAACCTAACATCTCGCCGGTAATATTTAACAACATTCCTGGCGAGTTGGCCTCTACGCCTCCGTGGGACCTGCATATACATCAATAGCGTAATATAACCTAACCCAAACCAACCTAACATCTCGGCACTAACATTTAACAACATTCCTGGCGAGTTGGCCTCTACGCCTCCGTGGGACCTGCATATACATCAATAACGTAATATAACCTAACCCAACCCAACCTAACATCTCGGCGGTAATATTTGACAACATTCCTGCCGAGTTGGCCTCTATGTCTCCGTGGGGCATTCATATACATCAATAACGTAGTATAACCTAACCTAACCCAACCTAACATCTCGGCGGTAATATTTGACAACATTCCTGGCGATTTGGCCTCTACGTCTCCGTGGGGCATTCATATACATCAATAACGTAATATAACCTAACCTAAACCAACCTATCATCTCGGCGGTAATATTTGACAACAGTCCTGGCCAGTTGGACTCTACGTCTCCGTGGGACCTTCATATACATCAATAACGTAATATATCGTAACCTAAACCAACCTATCATATCGGCGGTAATATTTGAAAACATTCCTGTCAATGTTGGCCTCTACGTTTCCGTGGGACTTTTATATACATCAATACGTAATTTAACCTAACCTAACCCAACCTATCATATCGGTGGTAATATTTGACAACATTCCTGGCGATTTGGCCTCTACGTCTCCGTGGGGCCTTCATATACATCAATAACGTAATCTAACCTAACCTAACCCAACCTAACATCTCGGCGGTAATATTTAACAACATTCCTGGCGAGTTGGCCTCTACGCCTCCGTGGGACCTGCATATACATCCATAACGTAATATAACCTAACCCAACCCAACCTATCATCTCGGCGGAAATATTTGAGAACATTCCTGGCGAGTTGGCCTCTATGTCTCCGTGGGGTATTCGTATACATCAATAACGTTGTATAACCTAACCTAACCCAACCTGACATCTCGGCGGTAATATTTGACAACATTCCTGGCGATTTGGCCTCTACGCCTTCGTGGGACCTGCATATACATCAATAACGTAATATAACCTAATCCAAACCAACCTAACATCTCGGCACTAATATTTAACAACATTCCTGGCTTGTTGGCCTCTAGGTCTCCGTGGGACCTTCATACACATCAATAACGTAATATAACGTAACCTAAACCAACCTATCATATCGGCGGTAATATTCGAAAACATTCCTGTCGATGTTGGCCTCTACGTTTCCGTGGGTCTTTTATATACATCAATACGTAATTTAACCTAACCTAACCCAAACAATCATATCAGCGGTAATATTTGACAACATTCCTGGCGAGTTGGCCTCTACGTCTCCGTGGGACCTTCATATACATCAATAACGTAATATAACGTAACCTAAACCAACCTATCATATCGGCGGTAATATTCGAAAACATTCCTGTCGATGTTGGCCTCTACGTTTCCGTGGGTCTTTTATATACATCAATACGTAATTTAACCTAACCTAACCCAAACAATCATATCAGCGGTAATATTTGACAACATTCCTGGCTAGTTGGCCTCTACGTCTCCGTGGGACCTTCATATACATCAATAACGTAATATAACGTAACCTAAACCAACCTATCATATCGGCGGTAATATTTGAAAACATTCCTGTCGATGTTGGCCTCTACGTCTCCGTGGGACCTTCATATACATCAATAACGTAATATAACCTAACCCAACCCAACCTATCATCTCGGCGGAAATATTTGAGAACATTCCTGGCGAGTTGGCCTCTATGTCCCCGTGGGGCATTCATATACATCAATAACGTAGTATAACCTAACCCAAAGCAACCTAACATCTCGGCACTAATATTTAACAACATTCCTGGCGAGTTGGCCTCTACGCCTCCGTGGGACCTGCATATACATCAATAACGTAATATAACCTAACCCAACCCAACCTAACATCTCGGCGGTAATATTTGACAACATTCCTGCCGAGTTGGCCTCTATGTCTCCGTGGGGCATTCATATACATCAATAACGTAGTATAACCTAACCTAACCCAACCTAACATCTCGGCGGTAATATTTGACAACATTCCTGGCGATTTGGCCTCTACGTCTCCGTAGGGCCTTCATATACATCAATAACGTAATCTAACCTAACCTAACCCAACCTAACATCTCGGCGGTAATATTTAACAACATTCCTGGCGAGTTGGCCTCTACGCCTCCGTGGGACCTGCATATACATCAATAACGTAATATAACCTAACCCAAACCAACCTAACATCTCGGCACTAATATTTAACAACATTCCTGGCGAGTTGGCCTCTACGCCTCCTTGGGACCTGCATATACATCAATAACGTAATATAACCTAACCCAACCCAACCTAACATCTCGGCGGTAATATTTTACAACATTCCTGCCGAGTTGGCCTCTATGTCTCCGTGGGGCATTCATATACATCAATAACGTAATATAACCTAACCTAAACCAACCTATCATCTCGGCGGTAATATTTGACAACAGTCCTGGCCAGTTGGACTCTACGTCTCCGTGGGACCTTCATATACATCAATAACGTAATATATCGTAACCTAAACCAACCTATCATATCGGCGGTAATATTTGAAAACATTCCTGTCGATGTTGGCCTCTACGTTTCCGTGGGTCTTTTATATACATCAATACGTAATTTAACCTAACCTAACCCAAACAATCATATCAGCGGTAATATTTGACAACATTCCTGGCGAGTTGGCCTCTACGTCTCCGTGGGACCTTCATATACATCAATAACGTAATATAACGTAACCTAAACCAACCTATCATATCGGCGGTAATATTTGAAAACATTCCTGTCGATGTTGGCCTCTACGTCTCCGTGGGACCTTCATATACATCAATAACGTAATATAACCTAACCCAACCCAACCTATCATCTCGGCGGAAATATTTGAGAACATTCCTGGCGAGTTGGCCTCTATGTCCCCGTGGGGCATTCATATACATCAATAACGTAGTATAACCTAACCTAACCCAACCTAACATCTCGGCGGTAATATTTAACAACATTCCTGGCGAGTTGGCCTCTACGCCTCCGTGGGACCTGCATATACATCAATAACGTAATATAACCTAACCCAAACCAACCTAACATCTCGGCACTAATATTTAACAACATTCCTGGCGAGTTGGCCTCTACGCCTCCTTGGGACCTGCATATACATCAATAACGTAATATAACCTAACCCAACCCAACCTAACATCTCGGCGGTAATATTTTACAACATTCCTGCCGAGTTGGCCTCTATGTCTCCGTGGGGCATTCATATACATCAATAACGTAATATAACCTAACCTAAACCAACCTATCATCTCGGCGGTAATATTTGACAACAGTCCTGGCCAGTTGGACTCTACGTCTCCGTGGGACCTTCATATACATCAATAACGTAATATATCGTAACCTAAACCAACCTATCATATCGGCGGTAATATTTGAAAACATTCCTGTCGATGTTGGCCTCTACGTTTCCGTGGGTCTTTTATATACATCAATACGTAATTTAACCTAACCTAACCCAAACAATCATATCAGCGGTAATATTTGACAACATTCCTGGCGAGTTGGCCTCTACGTCTCCGTGGGACCTTCATATACATCAATAACGTAATATAACGTAACCTAAACCAACCTATCATATCGGCGGTAATATTTGAAAACATTCCTGTCGATGTTGGCCTCTACGTCTCCGTGGGACCTTCATATACATCAATAACGTAATATAACCTAACCCAACCCAACCTATCATCTCGGCGGAAATATTTGAGAACATTCCTGGCGAGTTGGCCTCTATGTCCCCGTGGGGCATTCATATACATCAATAACGTAGTATAACCTAACCTAACCCAACCTAACATCTCGGCGGTAATATTTAACAACATTCCTGGCGAGTTGGCCTCTACGCCTCCGTGGGACCTGCATATACATCAATAACGTAATATAACCTAACCCAAACCAACCTAACATCTCGGCACTAATATTTAACAACATTCCTGGCGAGTTGGCCTCTACGCCTCCGTGAGACCTGCATATACATCAATAACGTAATATTACCTAACCTAACCCAACCTATCATGTCGGCGGAAATATTTGAGAACATTCCTGGCGAGTTGGCCTCTATGTCTCCGTGGGGCATTCATATACATCAATAACGTAGTATAACCTAACCTAACCCAACCTAACATCTCGGTGGTAATATTTGACAACATTCCTGGCGATTTGGCCTCTACGTCTCCGTAGGGCCTTCATATACATCAATAACGTAATCTAACCTAACCTAACCCAACCTAACATCTCGGCGGTAATATTTAACAACATTCCTGGCGAGTTGGCCTCTACGCCTCCGTGGGACCTGCATATACATCAATAACGTAATATAACCTAACCCAAACCAACCTAACATCTCGGCACTAATATTTAACAACATTCCTGGCGAGTTGGCCTCTACGCCTCCGTGGGACCTGCATATACATCAATAACGTAATATAACCTAACCCAACCCAACCTAACATCTCGGCGGTAATATTTTACAACATTCCTGCCGAGTTGGCCTCTATGTCTCCGTGGGGCATTCATATACATCAATAACGTAATATAAGCTAACCTAAACCAACCTATCATCTCGGCGGTAATATTTGACAACAGTTCTGGCCAGTTGGACTCTACGTCTCCGTGGGACCTTCATATACATCAATAACGTAATATAACGTAACCCAAACCAACCTAACATCTCGGCACTAATATTTAACAACATTCCTGGCGAGTTGGCCTCTACGCCTCCTTGGGACCTGCATATACATCAATAACGTAATATAACCTAACCCAACCCAACCTAACATCTCGGCGGTAATATTTTACAACATTCCTGCCGAGTTGGCCTCTATGTCTCCGTGGGGCATTCATATACATCAATAACGTAATATAACCTAACCTAAACCAACCTATCATCTCGGCGGTAATATTTGACAACAGTCCTGGCCAGTTGGACTCTACGTCTCCGTGGGACCTTCATATACATCAATAACGTAATATATCGTAACCTAAACCAACCTATCATATCGGCGGTAATATTTGAAAACATTCCTGTCGATGTTGGCCTCTACGTTTCCGTGGGTCTTTTATATACATCAATACGTAATTTAACCTAACCTAACCCAAACAATCATATCAGCGGTAATATTTGACAACATTCCTGGCGAGTTGGCCTCTACGTCTCCGTGGGACCTTCATATACATCAATAACGTAATATAACGTAACCTAAACCAACCTATCATATCGGCGGTAATATTTAACAACATTCCTGGCGAGTTGGCCTCTACGCCTCCGTGGGACCTGCATATACATCCATAACGTAATATAACCTAACCCAACCCAACCTATCATCTCGGCGGAAATATTTGAGAACATTCCTGGCGAGTTGGCCTCTATGTCTCCGCGGGGCATTCATATACATCAATAACGTAATATAACCTAACCCAACCCAACCTATCATCTCGGCGGAAATATTTGAGAACATTCCTGGCGAGTTGGCCTCTATGTCCCCGTGGGGCATTCATATACATCAATAACGTAGTATAACCTAACCTAACCCAACCTAACATCTCGGCGGTAATATTTAACAACATTCCTGGCGAGTTGGCCTCTACGCCTCCGTGGGACCTGCATATACATCAATAACGTAATATTACCTAACCTAACCCAACCTATCATGTCGGCGGAAATATTTGAGAACATTCCTGGCGAGTTGGCCTCTACGCCTCCGTGGGACCTGCATATACATCAATAACGTAATATAACCTAACCCAACCCAACCTAACATCTCGGCGGTAATATTTAACAACATTCCTGGCGAGTTGGCCTCTACGCCTCCGTGGGACCTGCATATACATCAATAACGTAATATTACCTAACCTAACCCAACCTATCATGTCGGCGGAAATATTTGAGAACATTCCTGGCGAGTTGGCCTCTATGTCTCCGTGGGGCATTCATATACATCAATAACGTAGTATAACCTAACCTAACCCAACCTAACATCTCGGCGGTAATATTTGACAACATTCCTGGCGATTTGGCCTCTACGTCTCCGTAGGGCCTTCATATACATCAATAACGTAATCTAACGTAACCTAACCCAACCTAACATCTCGGCGGTAATATTTAACAACATTCCTGGCGAGTTGGCCTCTACGCCTCCGTGGGACCTGCATATACATCAATAACGTAATATAACCTAACCCAAAGCAACCTAACATCTCGGCACTAATATTTAACAACATTCCTGGCGAGTTGGCCTCTACGCCTCCGTGGGACCTGCATATACATCAATAACGTAATATAACCTAACCCAACCCAACCTAACATCTCGGCGGTAATATTTGACAACATTCCTGCCGAGTTGGCCTCTATGTCTCCGTGGGGCATTCATATACATCAATAACGTAGTATAACCTAACCTAACCCAACCTAACATCTCGGCGGTAATATTTGACAACATTCCTGGCGATTTGGCCTCTACGTCTCCGTAGGGCCTTCATATACATCAATAACGTAATCTAACCTAACCTAACCCAACCTAACATCTCGGCGGTAATATTTGACAACATTCCTGGCGATTTGGCCTCTACGTCTCCGTAGGGCCTTCATATACATCAATAACGTAATCTAACCTAACCTAACCCAACCTAACATCTCGGCGGTAATATTTAACAACATTCCTGGCGAGTTGGCCTCTACGCCTCCGTGGGACCTGCATATACATCAATAACGTAATATAACCTAACCCAAACCAACCTAACATCTCGGCACTAATATTTAACAACATTCCTGGCGAGTTGGCCTCTACGCCTCCGTGGGACCTGCATATACATCAATAACGTAATATAACCTAACCCAACCCAACCTAACATCTCGGCGGTAATATTTGACAACATTCCTGCCGAGTTGGCCTCTATGTCTCCGTGGGGCATTCATATACATCAATAACGTAGTATAACCTAACCTAACCCAACCTAACATCTCGGCGGTAATAGTTGACAACATTCCTGGCGATTTGGCCTCTACGTCTCCGTAGGGCCTTCATATACATCAATAACGTAATCTAACCTAACCTAACCCAACCTAACATCTCGGCGGTAATATTTAACAACATTCCTGGCGAGTTGGCCTCTACGCCTCCGTGGGACCTGCATATACATCAATAACGTAATATAACCTAACCCAAACCAACCTAACATCTCGGCACTAATATTTAACAACATTCCTGGCGAGTTGGCCTCTACGCCTCCGTGGGACCTGCATATACATCAATAACGTAATATAACCTAACCCAACCCAACCTAACATCTCGGCGGTAATATTTTACAACATTCCTGCCGAGTTGGCCTCTATGTCTCCGTGGGGCATTCATATACATCAATAACGCAATATAACCTAACCTAAACCAACCTATCATCTCGGCGGTAATATTTGACAACAGTCCTGGCCAGTTGGACTCTACGTCTCCGTGGGACCTTCATATACATCAATAACGTAATATAACGTAACCTAAACCAACCTATCATATCGGCGGTAATATTTGAAAACATTCCTGTCGATGTTGGCCTCTACGTTTCCGTGGGACTTTTATATACATCAATACGTAATTTAACCTAACCTAACCCAACCTATCATATCGGTGGTAATATTTGACAACATTCCTGGCGATTTGGCCTCTACGTCTCCGTGGGGCCTTCATATACATCAATAACGTAATCTAACCTAACCTAACCCAACCTAACATCTCGGCGGTAATATTTAACAACATTCCTGGCGAGTTGGCCTCTACGCCTCCGTGGGACCTGCATATACATCCATAACGTAATATAACCTAACCCAACCCAACCTATCATCTCGGCGGAAATATTTGAGAACATTCCTGGCGAGTTGGCCTCTATGACTCCGTGGGGCATTCATATACATCAATAACGTAGTATATCCTAACCGTACCCAACCTAACATCTCGGCGGTAATATTTAACAACATTCCTGGCGAGTTGGCCTCTACGCCTCCGTGGGACCTGCATATACATCAATAACGTAATATAACCTAACCCAAACCAACCTAACATCTCGGCACTAATATTTAACAACATTCCTGGCGAGTTGGCCTCTACGCCTCCGTGGGACCTGCATATACATCAATAACGTAATATAACCTAACCCAACCCAACCTAACATCTCGGCGGTAATATTTTACAACATTCCTGCCGAGTTGGCCTCTATGTCTCCGTGGGGCATTCATATACATCAATAACGTAATATAAGCTAACCTAAACCAACCTATCATCTCGGCGGTAATATTTGACAACAGTTCTGGCCAGTTGGACTCTACGTCTCCGTGGGACCTTCATATACATCAATAACGTAATATAACGTAACCCAAACCAACCTAACATCTCGGCACTAATATTTAACAACATTCCTGGCGAGTTGGCCTCTACGCCTCCTTGGGACCTGCATATACATCAATAACGTAATATAACCTAACCCAACCCAACCTAACATCTCGGCGGTAATATTTTACAACATTCCTGCCGAGTTGGCCTCTATGTCTCCGTGGGGCATTCATATACATCAATAACGTAATATAACCTAACCTAAACCAACCTATCATCTCGGCGGTAATATTTGACAACAGTCCTGGCCAGTTGGACTCTACGTCTCCGTGGGACCTTCATATACATCAATAACGTAATATATCGTAACCTAAACCAACCTATCATATCGGCGGTAATATTTGAAAACATTCCTGTCGATGTTGGCCTCTACGTTTCCGTGGGTCTTTTATATACATCAATACGTAATTTAACCTAACCTAACCCAAACAATCATATCAGCGGTAATATTTGACAACATTCCTGGCGAGTTGGCCTCTACGTCTCCGTGGGACCTTCATATACATCAATAACGTAATATAACGTAACCTAAACCAACCTATCATATCGGCGGTAATATTTAACAACATTCCTGGCGAGTTGGCCTCTACGCCTCCGTGGGACCTGCATATACATCCATAACGTAATATAACCTAACCCAACCCAACCTATCATCTCGGCGGAAATATTTGAGAACATTCCTGGCGAGTTGGCCTCTATGTCTCCGTGGGGCATTCATATACATCAATAACGTAATATAACCTAACCCAACCCAACCTATCATCTCGGCGGAAATATTTGAGAACATTCCTGGCGAGTTGGCCTCTATGTCCCCGTGGGGCATTCATATACATCAATAACGTAGTATAACCTAACCTAACCCAACCTAACATCTCGGCGGTAATATTTAACAACATTCCTGGCGAGTTGGCCTCTACGCCTCCGTGGGACCTGCATATACATCAATAACGTAATATTACCTAACCTAACCCAACCTATCATGTCGGCGGAAATATTTGAGAACATTCCTGGCGAGTTGGCCTCTACGCCTCCGTGGGACCTGCATATACATCAATAACGTAATATAACCTAACCCAACCCAACCTAACATCTCGGCGGTAATATTTAACAACATTCCTGGCGAGTTGGCCTCTACGCCTCCGTGGGACCTGCATATACATCAATAACGTAATATTACCTAACCTAACCCAACCTATCATGTCGGCGGAAATATTTGAGAACATTCCTGGCGAGTTGGCCTCTATGTCTCCGTGGGGCATTCATATACATCAATAACGTAGTATAACCTAACCTAACCCAACCTAACATCTCGGCGGTAATATTTGACAACATTCCTGGCGATTTGGCCTCTACGTCTCCGTAGGGCCTTCATATACATCAATAACGTAATCTAACGTAACCTAACCCAACCTAACATCTCGGCGGTAATATTTAACAACATTCCTGGCGAGTTGGCCTCTACGCCTCCGTGGGACCTGCATATACATCAATAACGTAATATAACCTAACCCAAAGCAACCTAACATCTCGGCACTAATATTTAACAACATTCCTGGCGAGTTGGCCTCTACGCCTCCGTGGGACCTGCATATACATCAATAACGTAATATAACCTAACCCAACCCAACCTAACATCTCGGCGGTAATATTTGACAACATTCCTGCCGAGTTGGCCTCTATGTCTCCGTGGGGCATTCATATACATCAATAACGTAGTATAACCTAACCTAACCCAACCTAACATCTCGGCGGTAATATTTGACAACATTCCTGGCGATTTGGCCTCTACGTCTCCGTAGGGCCTTCATATACATCAATAACGTAATCTAACCTAACCTAACCCAACCTAACATCTCGGCGGTAATATTTGACAACATTCCTGGCGATTTGGCCTCTACGTCTCCGTAGGGCCTTCATATACATCAATAACGTAATCTAACCTAACCTAACCCAACCTAACATCTCGGCGGTAATATTTAACAACATTCCTGGCGAGTTGGCCTCTACGCCTCCGTGGGACCTGCATATACATCAATAACGTAATATAACCTAACCCAAACCAACCTAACATCTCGGCACTAATATTTAACAACATTCCTGGCGAGTTGGCCTCTACGCCTCCGTGGGACCTGCATATACATCAATAACGTAATATAACCTAACCCAACCCAACCTAACATCTCGGCGGTAATATTTGACAACATTCCTGCCGAGTTGGCCTCTATGTCTCCGTGGGGCATTCATATACATCAATAACGTAGTATAACCTAACCTAACCCAACCTAACATCTCGGCGGTAATAGTTGACAACATTCCTGGCGATTTGGCCTCTACGTCTCCGTAGGGCCTTCATATACATCAATAACGTAATCTAACCTAACCTAACCCAACCTAACATCTCGGCGGTAATATTTAACAACATTCCTGGCGAGTTGGCCTCTACGCCTCCGTGGGACCTGCATATACATCAATAACGTAATATAACCTAACCCAAACCAACCTAACATCTCGGCACTAATATTTAACAACATTCCTGGCGAGTTGGCCTCTACGCCTCCGTGGGACCTGCATATACATCAATAACGTAATATAACCTAACCCAACCCAACCTAACATCTCGGCGGTAATATTTTACAACATTCCTGCCGAGTTGGCCTCTATGTCTCCGTGGGGCATTCATATACATCAATAACGCAATATAACCTAACCTAAACCAACCTATCATCTCGGCGGTAATATTTGACAACAGTCCTGGCCAGTTGGACTCTACGTCTCCGTGGGACCTTCATATACATCAATAACGTAATATAACGTAACCTAAACCAACCTATCATATCGGCGGTAATATTTGAAAACATTCCTGTCGATGTTGGCCTCTACGTTTCCGTGGGACTTTTATATACATCAATACGTAATTTAACCTAACCTAACCCAACCTATCATATCGGTGGTAATATTTGACAACATTCCTGGCGATTTGGCCTCTACGTCTCCGTGGGGCCTTCATATACATCAATAACGTAATCTAACCTAACCTAACCCAACCTAACATCTCGGCGGTAATATTTAACAACATTCCTGGCGAGTTGGCCTCTACGCCTCCGTGGGACCTGCATATACATCCATAACGTAATATAACCTAACCCAACCCAACCTATCATCTCGGCGGAAATATTTGAGAACATTCCTGGCGAGTTGGCCTCTATGACTCCGTGGGGCATTCATATACATCAATAACGTAGTATATCCTAACCGTACCCAACCTAACATCTCGGCGGTAATATTTAACAACATTCCTGGCGAGTTGGCCTCTACGCCTCCGTGGGACCTGCATATACATCAATAACGTAATATAACCTAACCCAAACCAACCTAACATCTCGGCACTAATATTTAACAACATTCCTGGCGAGTTGGCCTCTACGCCTCCGTGGGACCTGCATATACATCAATAACGTAATATAACCTAACCCAACCCAACCTAACATCTCGGCGGTAATATTTGACAACATTCCTGCCGAGTTGGCCTCTATGTCTCCGTGGGGCATTCATATACATCAATAACGTAGTATAACCTAACCTAACCCAACCTAACATCTCGGCGGTAATAGTTGACAACATTCCTGGCGATTTGGCCTCTACGTCTCCGTAGGGCCTTCATATACATCAATAACGTAATCTAACCTAACCTAACCCAACCTAACATCTCGGCGGTAATATTTAACAACATTCCTGGCGAGTTGGCCTCTACGCCTCCGTGGGACCTGCATATACATCAATAACGTAATATAACCTAACCCAAACCAACCTAACATCTCGGCACTAATATTTAACAACATTCCTGGCGAGTTGGCCTCTACGCCTCCGTGGGACCTGCATATAGATCAATAACGTAATATAACCTAACCCAACCCAACCTAACATCTCGGCGGTAATATTTTACAACATTCCTGCCGAGTTGGCCTCTATGTCTCCGTGGGGCATTCATATACATCAATAACGCAATATAACCTAACCTAAACCAACCTATCATCTCGGCGGTAATATTTGACAACAGTCCTGGCCAGTTGGACTCTACGTCTCCGTGGGACCTTCATATACATCAATAACGTAATATAACGTAACCTAAACCAACCTATCATATCGGCGGTAATATTTGAAAACATTCCTGTCGATGTTGGCCTCTACGTTTCCGTGGGACTTTTATATACATCAATACGTAATTTAACCTAACCTAACCCAACCTATCATATCGGTGGTAATATTTGACAACATTCCTGGCGATTTGGCCTCTACGTCTCCGTGGGGCCTTCATATACATCAATAACGTAATCTAACCTAACCTAACCCAACCTAACATCTCGGCGGTAATATTTAACAACATTCCTGGCGAGTTGGCCTCTACGCCTCCGTGGGACCTGCATATACATCCATAACGTAATATAACCTAACCCAACCCAACCTATCATCTCGGCGGAAATATTTGAGAACATTCCTGGCGAGTTGGCCTCTATGACTCCGTGGGGCATTCATATACATCAATAACGTAGTATATCCTAACCTAACCCAACCTAACATCTCGGCGGTAATATTTGACAACATTCCTGGCGATTTGGCCTCTACGTCTCCGTAGGGCCTTCATATACATCAATAACGTAATCTAACCTAACCTAACCCAACCTAACATCTCGGCGGTAATATTTAACAACATTCCTGGCGAGTTGGCCTCTACGCCTCCGTGGGACCTGCATATACATCAATAACGTAATATAACCTAACCCAAACCAACCTAACATCTCGGCACTAATATTTAACAACATTCCTGGCGAGTTGGCCTCTACGCCTCCGTGGGACCTGCATATACATCAATAACGTAATATAACCTAACCCAACCCAACCTAACATCTCGGCGGTAATATTTGGCAACATTCCTGGCGAGTTGGCCTCTATGTCTCCGTGGGACCTGCATATACATCAATAACGTAATATAACCTAACCCAAACCAACCTAACATCTCGGCACTAATATTTAACAACATTCCTGGCGAGTTGGCCTCTACGCCTCCGTGGGACCTGCATATACATCAATAACGTAATATAACCTAACCCAACCCAACCTAACATCTCGGCGGTAATATTTGACAACATTCCTGGCGATTTGGCCTCTACGTCTCCGTGGGGCCTTCATATACATCAATAACGTAATCTAACCTAACCTAACCCAACCTAACATCTCGGCGGTAATATTTAACAACAGTCCTGGCGAGTTGGCCTCTACGGCTCCGTGGGACCTGCATATACATCAATAACGTAATATAACCTAACCCAACCCAACCTAACATCTCGGCACTAATATTTGACAACATTCCTGGCGAGTTGGCCTCTACGTCTCCGTGGGACCTTCATATACATCAATAACGTAATATAACGTAACCTAAACCAACCTATCATATCGGCGGTAATATTTGAAAACATTCCTGTCGATGTTGGCCTCTACGTTTCCGTGGGACTTTTATATACATCAATACGTAATTTAACCTAACCTAACCCAAAGTAACATCTCGGCGGTAATATTTGGCAACATTCCTGGCTTGTTGGCCTCTACGTCTCCGTGGGACCTTCATACACCTCAATAACGTAATATAACCTACCCTAACCCAACCTAACATCTCGGCGGTAATATTTGACAACATTCCTGCCGAGTTGGCCTCTATGTCTCCGTGGGGCATTCATATACATCAATAACGTAATATAACCTAATGTAAACCAACCTATCATCTCGGCGGTAATATTTGACAACAGTCCTGGCCAGTTGGACTCTACGTCTCCGTGGGACCCTCATATACATCAATAACGTAATATAACGTAACCTAAACCAACCTATCATATCGGCGGTAATATTTGAAAACATTCCTGTCGATGTTGGCCTCTACGTTTCCGTGGGACTTTTATATACATCAATACGTAATTTAACCTAACCTAACCCAACCTATCATATCGGTGGTAATATTTGACAACATTCCTGGCGATTTGGCCTCTACGTCTCCGTGGGGCCTTCATATACATCAATAACGTAATCTAACCTAACCTAACCCAACCTAACATCTCGGCGGTAATATTTAACAACATTCCTGGCGAGTTGGCCTCTACGCCTCCGTGGGACCTGCATATACATCAATAACGTAATATAACCTAACCCAACCCAACCTATCATCTCGGCGGAAATATTTGAGAACATTCCTGGCGAGTTGGCCTCTATGTCTCCGTGGGATCTGCATATACATCAATATCGTAATATTACCTAACCTAACCCAACCTATCATGTCGGCGGTAATATTTGAAAACATTCCTGTCGATGTTGGCCTCTACGTTTCCGTGGGACTTTTATATACATCAATACGTAATTTAACCTAACCTAACCCAACGTAACATCTCGGCGGTAATATTTGGCAACATTCCTGGCTTGTTGGCCTCTACGTCTCCGTGGGACCTTCATACACATCAATAACGTAATATAACCTACCCTAACCCAACCTTACATCTCGGCGGTAATATTTGACAACATTCCTGGCCAGTTGGCCTCTACGTCTCCGTGGGACCTGCATATACATCAATAACGTAATATAACCTAACCCAAACCAACCTAACATCTCGGCACTAATATTTAACAACATTCCTGGCGAGTTGGCCTCTACGCCTCCGTGGGATCTGCATATACATCAATATCGTAATATTACCTAACCTAACCCAACCTATCATGTCGGCGGAAATATTTGAGAACATTCCTGGCGAGTTGGCCTCTATGTCTCCGTGGGGCATTCATATACATCAATAACGTAGTATAACCTAACCTAACCCAACCTAACATCTCGGCGGTAATATTTGACAACATTCCTGGCGATTTGGCCTCTACGTCTCCGTAGGGCCTTCATATACATCAATAACGTAATCTAACCTAACCTAACCCAACCCAACATCTCGGCGGTAATATTTAACAACATTCCTGGCCAGTTGGCCTCTACGTCTCCGTGGGACCTGCATATACATCAATAACGTAATATAACCTAACCCAAACCAACCTAACATCTCGGCACTAATATTTAACAACATTCCTGGCGAGTTGGCCTCTACGGCTCCGTGGGACCTGCATATACATCAATAACGTAATATAACCTAACCCAACCCAACCTAACATCTCGGCACTAATATTTGACAACATTCCTGGCGAGTTGGCCTCTACGTCTCCGTGGGACCTTCATATACATCAATAACGTAATATAACGTAACCTAAACCAACCTATCATATCGGCGGTAATATTTGAAAACATTCCTGTCGATGTTGGCCTCTACGTTTCCGTAGGACTTTTATATACATCAATACGTAATTTAACCTAACCTAACCCAACGTAACATCTCGGCGGTAATATTTGGCAACATTCCTGGCTTGTTGGCCTCTACGTCTCCGTGGGACCTTCATACACATCAATAACGTAATATAACCTACCCTAACCCAACCTTACATCTCGGCGGTAATATTTGACAACATTCCTGGCCAGTTGGCCTCTACGTCTCCGTGGGACCTGCATATACATCAATAACGTAATATAACCTAACCCAAACCAACCTAACATCTCGGCACTAATATTTAACAACATTCCTGGCGAGTTGGCCTCTACGCCTCCGTGGGATCTGCATATACATCAATATCGTAATATTACCTAACCTAACCCAACCTATCATGTCGGCGGAAATATTTGAGAACATTCCTGGCGAGTTGGCCTCTATGTCTCCGTGGGGCATTCATATACATCAATAACGTAGTATAACCTAACCTAACCCAACCTAACATCTCGGCGGTAATATTTGACAACATTCCTGGCGATTTGGCCTCTACGTCTCCGTAGGGCCTTCATATACATCAATAACGTAATCTAACCTAACCTAACCCAACCCAACATCTCGGCGGTAATATTTAACAACATTCCTGGCGAGTTGGCCTCTACGCCTCCGTGGGACCTGCATATACATCAATAACGTAATATAACCTAACCCAAACCAACCTAACATCTCGGCACTAATATTTAACAACATTCCTGGCGAGTTGGCCTCTACGCCTCCGTGGGACCTGCATATACATCAATAACGTAATATAACCTAACCCAACCCAACCTAACATCTCGGCGGTAATATTTGACAACATTCCTGCCGAGTTGGCCTCTATGTCTCCGTGGGGCATTCATATACATCAATAACGTAATATAACCTAACCTAAACCAACCTATCATCTCGGCGGTAATATTTGACAACAGTCCTGGCCAGTTGGACTCTACGTCTCCGTGGGACCTTCATATACATCAATAACGTAATATAACGTAACCTAAACCAACCTATCATATCGGCGGTAATATTTGAAAACATTCCTGTCGATGTTGGCCTCTACGTTTCCGTGGGACTTTTATATACATCAATACGTAATTTAACCTAACCTAACCCAACCTATCATATCGGTGGTAATATTTGACAACATTCCTGGCGATTTGGCCTCTACGTCTCCGTGGGGCCTTCATATACATCAATAACGTAATCTAACCTAACCCAACCCAACCTAACATCTCGGCGGTAATATTTGACAACATTCCTGGCGATTTGGCCTCTACGTCTCCGTAGGGCCTTCATATACATCAATAACGTAATCTAACCTAACCTAACCCAACCTAACATCTCGGCGGTAATATTTAACAACATTCCTGGCGAGTTGGCCTCTACGCCTCCGTGGGACCTGCATATACATCAATAACGTAATATAACCTAACCCAAACCAACCTAACATCTCGGCACTAATATTTAACAACATTCCTGGCGAGTTGGCCTCTACGCCTCCGTGGGACCTGCATATACATCAATAACGTAATATAACCTAACCCAACCCAACCTAACATCTCGGCGGTAATATTTGGCAACATTCCTGGCGAGTTGGCCTCTATGTCTCCGTGGGACCTGCATATACATCAATAACGTAATATAACCTAACCCAAACCAACCTAACATCTCGGCACTAATATTTAACAACATTCCTGGCGAGTTGGCCTCTACGCCTCCGTGGGACCTGCATATACATCAATAACGTAATATAACCTAACCCAACCCAACCTAACATCTCGGCGGTAATATTTGACAACATTCCTGCCGAGTTGGCCTCTATGTCTCCGTGGGGCATTCATATACATCAATAACGTAGTATAACCTAACCTAACCCAACCTAACATCTCGGCGGTAATAGTTGACAACATTCCTGGCGATTTGGCCTCTACGTCTCCGTAGGGCCTTCATATACATCAATAACGTAATCTAACCTAACCTAACCCAACCTAACATCTCGGCGGTAATATTTAACAACATTCCTGGCGAGTTGGCCTCCACGCCTCCGTGGGACCTGCATATACATCAATAACGTAATATAACCTAACCCAAACCAACCTAACATCTCGGCACTAATATTTAACAACATTCCTGGCGAGTTGGCCTCTACGCCTCCGTGGGACCTGCATATACATCAATAACGTAATATAACCTAACCCAACCCAACCTAACATCTCGGCGGTAATATTTTACAACATTCCTGCCGAGTTGGCCTCTATGTCTCCGTGGGGCATTCATATACATCAATAACGCAATATAACCTAACCTAAACCAACCTATCATCTCGGCGGTAATATTTGACAACAGTCCTGGCCAGTTGGACTCTACGTCTCCGTGGGACCTTCATATACATCAATAACGTAATATAACGTAACCTAAACCAACCTATCATATCGGCGGTAATATTTGAAAACATTCCTGTCGATGTTGGCCTCTACGTTTCCGTGGGACTTTTATATACATCAATACGTAATTTAACCTAACCTAACCCAACCTATCATATCGGTGGTAATATTTGACAACATTCCTGGCGATTTGGCCTCTACGTCTCCGTAGGGCCTTCATATACATCAATAACGTAATCTAACCTAACCTAACCCAACCTAACATCTCGGCGGTAATATTTAACAACATTCCTGGCGAGTTGGCCTCTACGCCTCCGTGGGACCTGCATATACATCAATAACGTAATATAACCTAACCCAAACCAACCTAACATCTCGGCACTAATATTTAACAACATTCCTGGCGAGTTGGCCTCTACGCCTCCGTGGGACCTGCATATACATCAATAACGTAATATAACCTAACCCAACCCAACCTAACATCTCGGCGGTAATATTTGACAACATTCCTGGCGATTTGGCCTCTACGTCTCCGTGGGGCCTTCATATACATCAATAACGTAATCTAACCTAACCTAACCCAACCTAACATCTCGGCGGTAATATTTAACAACATTCCTGGCGAGTTGGCCTCTACGGCTCCGTGGGACCTGCATATACATCAATAACGTAATATAACCTAACCCAACCCAACCTATCATCTCGGCGGAAATATTTGAGAACATTCCTGGCGTGTTGGCCTCTATGTCTCCGTGGGGCATTCATATACATCAATAACGTAGTATATCCTAACCTAACCCAACCTAACATCTCGGCGGTAATATTTGACAACATTCCTGGCGATTTGGCCTCTACGTCTCCGTAGGGCCTTCATATACATCAATAACGTAATATAACCTAACCCAAACCAACCTAACATCTCGGCACTAATATTTAACAACATTCCTGGCGAGTTGGCCTCTACGCCTCCGTGGGACCTGCATATACATCAATAACGTAATATAACCTAACCCAACCCAACCTAACATCTCGGCGGTAATATTTGACAACATTCCTGGCGATTTGGCCTCTACGTCTCCGTGGGGCCTTCATATACATCAATAACGTAATCTAACCTAACCTAACCCAACCTAACATCTCGGCGGTAATATTTAACAACATTCCTGGCGAGTTGGCCTCTACGGCTCCGTGGGACCTGCATATACATCAATAACGTAATATAACCTAACCCAACCCAACCTAACATCTCGGCACTAATATTTGACAACATTCCTGGCGAGTTGGCCTCTACGTCTCCGTGGGACCTTCATATACATCAATAACGTAATATAACGTAACCTAAACCAACCTATCATATCGGCGGTAATATTTGAAAACATTCCTGTCGATGTTGGCCTCTACGTTTCCGTGGGACTTTTATATACATCAATACGTAATTTAACCTAACCTAACCCAACGTAACATCTCGGCGGTAATATTTGGCAACATTCCTGGCTTGTTGGCCTCTACGTCTCCGTGGGACCTTCATACACATCAATAACGTAATATAACCTACCCTAACCCAACCTTACATCTCGGCGGTAATATTTGACAACATTCCTGGCCAGTTGGCCTCTACGTCTCCGTGGGACCTGCATATACATCAATAACGTAATATAACCTAACCCAAACCAACCTAACATCTCGGCACTAATATTTAACAACATTCCTGGCGAGTTGGCCTCTACGCCTCCGTGGGATCTGCATATACATCAATATCGTAATATTACCTAACCTAACCCAACCTATCATGTCGGCGGAAATATTTGAGAACATTCCTGGCGAGTTGGCCTCTATGTCTCCGTGGGGCATTCATATACATCAATAACGTAGTATAACCTAACCTAACCCAACCTAACATCTCGGCGGTAATATTTGACAACATTCCTGGCGATTTGGCCTCTACGTCTCCGTAGGGCCTTCATATACATCAATAACGTAATCTAACCTAACCTAACCCAACCCAACATCTCGGCGGTAATATTTAACAACATTCCTGGCGAGTTGGCCTCTACGCCTCCGTGGGACCTGCATATACATCAATAACGTAATATAACCTAACCCAAACCAACCTAACATCTCGGCACTAATATTTAACAACATTCCTGGCGAGTTGGCCTCTACGCCTCCGTGGGACCTGCATATACATCAATAACGTAATATAACCTAACCCAACCCAACCTAACATCTCGGCGGTAATATTTGACAACATTCCTGCCGAGTTGGCCTCTATGTCTCCGTGGGGCATTCATATACATCAATAACGTAATATAACCTAACCTAAACCAACCTATCATCTCGGCGGTAATATTTGACAACAGTCCTGGCCAGTTGGACTCTACGTCTCCGTGGGACCTTCATATACATCAATAACGTAATATAACGTAACCTAAACCAACCTATCATATCGGCGGTAATATTTGAAAACATTCCTGTCGATGTTGGCCTCTACGTTTCCGTGGGACTTTTATATACATCAATACGTAATTTAACCTAACCTAACCCAACCTATCATATCGGTGGTAATATTTGACAACATTCCTGGCGATTTGGCCTCTACGTCTCCGTAGGGCCTTCATATACATCAATAACGTAATCTAACCTAACCTAACCCAACCTAACATCTCGGCGGTAATATTTAACAACATTCCTGGCTTGTTGGCCTCTACGTCTCCGTGGGACCTTCATACACATCAATAACGTAATATAACCTACCCTAACCCAACCTTACATCTCGGCGGTAATATTTGACAACATTCCTGGCCAGTTGGCCTCTACGTCTCCGTGGGACCTGCATATACATCAATAACGTAATATAACCTAACCCAAACCAACCTAACATCTCGGCACTAATATTTAACAACATTCCTGGCGAGTTGGCCTCTACGCCTCCGTGGGATCTGCATATACATCAATATCGTAATATTACCTAACCTAACCCAACCTATCATGTCGGCGGAAATATTTGAGAACATTCCTGGCGAGTTGGCCTCTATGTCTCCGTGGGGCATTCATATACATCAATAACGTAGTATAACCTAACCTAACCCAACCTAACATCTCGGCGGTAATATTTGACAACATTCCTGGCGATTTGGCCTCTACGTCTCCGTAGGGCCTTCATATACATCAATAACGTAATCTAACCTAACCTAACCCAACCCAACATCTCGGCGGTAATATTTAACAACATTCCTGGCGAGTTGGCCTCTACGCCTCCGTGGGACCTGCATATACATCAATAACGTAATATAACCTAACCCAAACCAACCTAACATCTCGGCACTAATATTTAACAACATTCCTGGCGAGTTGGCCTCTACGCCTCCGTGGGACCTGCATATACATCAATAACGTAATATAACCTAACCCAACCCAACCTAACATCTCGGCGGTAATATTTGACAACATTCCTGCCGAGTTGGCCTCTATGTCTCCGTGGGGCATTCATATACATCAATAACGTAATATAACCTAACCTAAACCAACCTATCATCTCGGCGGTAATATTTGACAACAGTCCTGGCCAGTTGGACTCTACGTCTCCGTGGGACCTTCATATACATCAATAACGTAATATAACGTAACCTAAACCAACCTATCATATCGGCGGTAATATTTGAAAACATTCCTGTCGATGTTGGCCTCTACGTTTCCGTGGGACTTTTATATACATCAATACGTAATTTAACCTAACCTAACCCAACCTATCATATCGGTGGTAATATTTGACAACATTCCTGGCGATTTGGCCTCTACGTCTCCGTAGGGCCTTCATATACATCAATAACGTAATCTAACCTAACCTAACCCAACCTAACATCTCGGCGGTAATATTTAACAACATTCCTGGCGAGTTGGCCTCTACGCCTCCGTGGGACCTGCATATACATCAATAACGTAATATAACCTAACCCAAACCAACCTAACATCTCGGCACTAATATTTAACAACATTCCTGGCGAGTTGGCCTCTACGCCTCCGTGGGACCTGCATATACATCAATAACGTAATATAACCTAACCCAACCCAACCTAACATCTCGGCGGTAATATTTGGCAACATTCCTGGCGAGTTGGCCTCTATGTCTCCGTGGGACCTGCATATACATCAATAACGTAATATAACCTAACCCAAACCAACCTAACATCTCGGCACTAATATTTAACAACATTCCTGGCGAGTTGGCCTCTACGCCTCCGTGGGACCTGCATATACATCAATAACGTAATATAACCTAACCCAACCCAACCTAACATCTCGGCGGTAATATTTGACAACATTCCTGGCGATTTGGCCTCTACGTCTCCGTGGGGCCTTCATATACATCAATAACGTAATCTAACCTAACCTAACCCAACCTAACATCTCGGCGGTAATATTTAACAACATTCCTGGCGAGTTGGCCTCTACGGCTCCGTGGGACCTGCATATACATCAATAACGTAATATAACCTAACCCAACCCAACCTATCATCTCGGCGGAAATATTTGAGAACATTCCTGGCGAGTTGGCCTCTATGTCTCCGTGGGGCATTCATATACATCAATAACGTAGTATATCCTAACCTAACCCAACCTAACATCTCGGCGGTAATATTTGACAACATTCCTGGCGATTTGGCCTCTACGTCTCCGTAGGGCCTTCATATACATCAATAACGTAATCTAACCTAACCTAACCCAACCTAACATCTCGGCGGTAATATTTAACAACATTCCTGGCGAGTTGGCCTCTACGCCTCCGTGGGACCTGCATATACATCAATAACGTAATATAACCTAACCCAAACCAACCTAACATCTCGGCACTAATATTTAACAACATTCCTGGCGAGTTGGCCTCTACCCCTCCGTGGGACCTGCATATACATCAATAACGTAATATAACCTAACCCAACCCAACCTAACATCTCGGCGGTAATATTTGGCAACATTCCTGGCGAGTTGGCCTCTATGTCTCCGTGGGACCTGCATATACATCAATAACGTAATATAACCTAACCCAAACCAACCTAACATCTCGGCACTAATATTTAAGAACATTCCTGGCGAGTTGGCCTCTACGCCTCCGTGGGACCTGCATATACATCAATAACGAAATATAACCTAACCCAACCCAACCTAACATCTCGGCGGTAATATTTGACAACATTCCTGGCGATTTGGCCTCTACGTCTCCGTGGGGCCTTCATATACATCAATAACGTAATCTAACCTAACCTAACCCAACCTAACATCTCGGCGGTAATATTTAACAACATTCCTGGCGAGTTGGCCTCTACGGCTCCGTGGGACCTGCATATACATCAATAACGTAATATAACCTAACCCAACCCAACCTAACATCTCGGCACTAATATTTGACAACATTCCTGGCGAGTTGGCCTCTACGTCTCCGTGGGACCTTCATATACATCAATAACGTAATATAACGTAACCTAAACCAACCTATCATATCGGCGGTAATATTTGAAAACATTCCTGTCGATGTTGGCCTCTACGTTTCCGTGGGACTTTTATATACATCAATACGTAATTTAACCTAACCTAACCCAACGTAACATCTCGGCGGTAATATTTGGCAACATTCCTGGCTTGTTGGCCTCTACGTCTCCGTGGGACCTTCATACACATCAATAACGTAATATAACCTACCCTAACCCAACCTTACATCTCGGCGGTAATATTTGACAACATTCCTGGCCAGTTGGCCTCTACGTCTCCGTGGGACCTGCATATACATCAATAACGTAATATAACCTAACCCAAACCAACCTAACATCTCGGCACTAATATTTAACAACATTCCTGGCGAGTTGGCCTCTACGCCTCCGTGGGATCTGCATATACATCAATATCGTAATATTACCTAACCTAACCCAACCTATCATGTCGGCGGAAATATTTGAGAACATTCCTGGCGAGTTGGCCTCTATGTCTCCGTGGGGCATTCATATACATCAATAACGCAGTATAACCTAACCTAACCCAACCTAACATCTCGGCGGTAATATTTGACAACATTCCTGGCGATTTGGCCTCTACGTCTCCGTAGGGCCTTCATATACATCAATAACGTAATCTAACCTAACCTAACCCAACCCAACATCTCGGCGGTAATATTTAACAACATTCCTGGCGAGTTGGCCTCTACGCCTCCGTGGGACCTGCATATACATCAATAACGTAATATAACCTAACCCAAACCAACCTAACATCTCGGCACTAATATTTAACAACATTCCTGGCGAGTTGGCCTCTACGCCTCCGTGGGACCTGCATATACATCAATAACGTAATATAACCTAACCCAACCCAACCTAACATCTCGGCGGTAATATTTGACAACATTCCTGCCGAGTTGGCCTCTATGTCTCCGTGGGGCATTCATATACATCAATAACGTAGTATAACCTAACCTAAACCAACCTATCATCTCGGCGGTAATATTTGACAACAGTCCTGGCCAGTTGGACTCTACGTCTCCGTGGGACCTTCATATACATCAATAACGTAATATAACGTAACCTAAACCAACCTATCATATCGGCGGTAATATTTGAAAACATTCCTGTCGATGTTGGCCTCTACGTTTCCGTGGGACTTTTATATACATCAATACGTAATTTAACCTAACCTAACCCAACCTATCATATCGGTGGTAATATTTGACAACATTCCTGGCGATTTGGCCTCTACGTCTCCGTGGGGCCTTCATATACATCAATAACGTAATCTAACCTAACCCAACCCAACCTAACATCTCGGCGGTAATATTTGACAACATTCCTGGCGATTTGGCCTCTACGTCTCCGTAGGGCCTTCATATACATCAATAACGTAATCTAACCTAACCTAACACAACCTAACATCTCGGCGGTAATATTTAACAACATTCCTGGCGAGTTGGCCTCTACGCCTCCGTGGGACCTGCATATACATCAATAACGTAATATAACCTAACCCAAACCAACCTAACATCTCGGCACTAATATTTAACAACATTCCTGGCGAGTTGGCCTCTACGCCTCCGTGGGACCTGCATATACATCAATAACGTAATATAACCTAACCCAACCCAACCTAACATCTCGGCGGTAATATTTGGCAACATTCCTGGCGAGTTGGCCTCTATGTCTCCGTGGGACCTGCATATACATCAATAACGTAATATAACCTAACCCAAACCAACCTAACATCTCGGCACTAATATTTAACAACATTCCTGGCGAGTTGGCCTCTACGCCTCCGTGGGACCTGCATATACATCAATAACGTAATATAACCTAACCCAACCCAACCTAACATCTCGGCGGTAATATTTGACAACATTCCTGGCGATTTAGCCTCTACGTCTCCGTGGGACCTGCATATACATCAATAACGTAATATAACCTAACCCAACCCAACCTAACATCTCGGCTCTAATATTTGACAACATTCCTGGCGAGTTGGCCTCTACGTCTCCGTGGGACCTTCATATACATCAATAACGTAATATAACGTAACCTAAACCAACCTATCATATCGGCGGTAATATTTGAAAACATTCCTGTCGATGTTGGCCTCTACGTTTCCGTGGGACTTTTATATACATCAATACGTAATTTAACCTAACCTAACCCAACCTATCATATCGGTGGTAATATTTGACAACATTCCTGGCGATTTGGCCTCTACGTCTCCGTGGGGCCTTCATATACATCAATAACGTAATCTAACCTAACCTAACCCAACCTAACATCTCGGCGGTAATATTTAACAACATTCCTGGCGAGTTGGCCTCTACGCCTCCGTGGGACCTGCATATACATCAATAACGTAATATAACCTAACCCAACCCAACCTATCATCTCGGCGGAAATATTTGAGAACATTCCTGGCGAGTTGGCCTCTATGTCTCCGTGGGGCATTCATATACATCAATAACGTAGTATATCCTAACCTAACCCAACCTAACATCTCGGCGGTAATATTTGACAACATTCCTGGCGATTTGGCCTCTACGTCTCCGTAGGGCCTTCATATACATCAATAACGTAATCTAACCTAACCTAACCCAACCTAACATCTCGGCGGTAATATTTAACAACATTCCTGGCGAGTTGGCCTCTACGCCTCCGTGGGACCTGCATATACATCAATAACGTAATATAACCTAACCCAAACCAACCTAACATCTCGGCACTAATATTTAACAACATTCCTGGCGAGTTGGCCTCTACGCCTCCGTGGGACCTGCATATACATCAATAACGTAATATAACCTAACCCAACCCAACCTAACATCTCGGCGGTAATATTTGACAACATTCCTGGCGAGTTGGCCTCTATGTCTCCGTGGGACCTGCATATACATCAATAACGTAATATAACCTAACCCAAACCAACCTAACATCTCGGCACTAATATTTAACAACATTCCTGGCGAGTTGGCCTCTACGCCTCCGTGGGACCTGCATATACATCAATAACGTAATATAACCTAACCCAACCCAACCTAACATCTCGGCGGTAATATTTGACAACATTCCTGGCGATTTGGCCTCTACGTCTCCGTGGGGCCTTCATATACATCAATAACGTAATCTAACCTAACCTAACCCAACCTAACATCTCGGCGGTAATATTTAACAACGTTCCTGGCGAGTTGGCCTCTACGGCTCCGTGGGACCTGCATATACATCAATAACGTAATATAACCTAACCCAACCCAACCTAACATCTCGGCACTAATATTTGACAACATTCCTGGCGAGTTGGCCTCTACGTCTCCGTGGGACCTTCATATACATCAATAACGTAATATAACGTAACCTAAACCAACCTATCATATCGGCGGTAATATTTGAAAACATTCCTGTCGATGTTGGCCTCTACGTTTCCGTGGGACTTTTATATACATCAGTACGTAATTTAACCTAACCTAACCCAACGTAACATCTCGGCGGTAATATTTGGCAACATTCCTGGCTTGTTGGCCTCTACGTCTCCGTGGGACCTTCATACACATCAATAACGTAATATAACCTACCCTAACCCAACCTTACATCTCGGCGGTAATATTTGAGAACATTCCTGGCGAGTTGGCCTCTACGTCTCCGTGGGACTTTTATATACATCAAAACGTAATTTAACCTAACCTAACCCAACCTATCATCTCGGCGGTAATATTTGACAACATTCCAGGCCAGTTGGCCTCTATGTCTCCGTGGGGCATTCATATACATCAATAACGTAATATAACCTAACCTAACCCAACCTAACATCTCGGCGGTAATATTTAACAACATTCCTGGCGAGTTGGCCTCTACGCCTCCGTGGGACCTGCATATACATCAATAACGTAATATAACGTAACCTAAACCAACCTATCATATCGGCGGTAATATTTGAAAACATTCCTGTCGATGTTGGCCTCTACGTCTCCGTGGGACCTTCATATACATCAATAACGTAATATAACGTAACCTAAACCAACCTATCATATCGGCGGTAATATTTGAAAACATTCCTGTCGATGTTGGCCTCTACGTCTCCGTGGGACCTTCATATACATCAATAACGTAATATTACCTAACCTAACCCAACCTATCATCTCGGCGGAAATATTTGAGAACACTCCTGTCGATGTTGGCTTCTACGTCTCCGTAGGACTTTTATATACATCAATAACGTAATTTAACCTAACCTAACCCAACGTAACATCTCGGCGGTAATATTTGGCAACATTCCTGGCTTGTTGGCCTCTACGTCTCCGTGGGACCTTCATATACATCAATCACGTAATATAACCTAACCTAACCCAACCTAACATCTCGGCGGTAATATTTGAGAACATTCCTGGCGAGTTGGCCTCTACGTCTCCGTGGGACTTTTATATACATCAAAACGTAATTTAACCTAACCTAACCAAACGTAACATCTGGGCAGTAATATTTGACAACATTCCTGTCGAGTTGGCCTCTACGTCTCCGCGGGACTTTTATATACATCAATAACGTAATTTAACCTAACCGAACCCAACATAACATCTCGGCGGTAATATTTGGCAACATTCCTGGCGAGTTGGCCTCTACGTCTCCGTGGGACCTTCATACACATCAATAACGTAATATAACGTAACCTAAACCAACCTATCATATCGGCGGTAATATTTGAAAACATTCCTGTCGATGTTGGCCTCTACGTCTCCGTGGGACTTTTATATACATCAAAACGTAATTTAACCTAACAGAACCCAACGTAACATCTCGGCGGTAATATTTGACAACATTCCTGGCCAGTTGGCCTCTACGTCTCCGTGGGACCTTCATATACATCAATAACGTAATCTAACCTAAGCTAACCCAACCTAACATCTCGGCGGTAATATTTAACAACATTCCTGGCGAGGTGGCCTCTACGCCTCCGTGGGACCTGCATATACATCAATAACGTAATATAACCTAACCCAACCCAACCTAACATCTCGGCACTAATATTTGACAACATTCTTGGCGAGTTGGCCTCTACGTCTCCGTGCGTCCTTCATATACATCAATAACGTAATATAACGTAACCTAACCCAACCAATCATATCGGCGGTAATATTTGACAACATTCCTGGCGAATTTGCCTCTACGTCTCCGTGGGACCATCATATACATCAATAACGTAATATAACGTAACCTAAACCAACCTATCATATCGGCGGTAATAGTTGAAAACATTCCTGTCGATGTTGGCCTCTACGTCTCCGTGGGACCTTCATATACATCAATAACGTAATATTACCTAACCTAACCCAACCTATCATCTCGGCGGAAATATTTGAGAACATTCCTGGCGACTTGGCCTCTATGTCTCCGTGGGGCATTCATATACATCAATAACGTAGTATCAACTAACCTAACCCAACCTAACATCTCGGCGGTTATATTTGACAACATTCCTGGCGATTTGGCCTCTACGTCTCCGTAGGGCCTTCATATACATCAATAACGTAATCTAACCTAACCTAACCCAACCTAACATCTCGGCGGTAATATTTAACAACATTCCTGGCTAGTTGGCCTCTACGCCTCCGTGGGACCTGCATATACATCAATAACGTAATATAACCTAACCCAAACCAACCTAACATCTCGGCACTAGTATTTAACAACATTCCTGGCGAGTTGGCCTCTACGCCTCCGTGGGACCTGCATATACATCAATAACGTAATATAACCTAACCCAACCCAACCTAACATCTCGGCGGTAATATTTGACAACATTCCTGGCGAGTTGGCCTCTATGTATCCGTGGGGCATTCATATACATCAATAACGTAATATAACCTAACCTAAACCAACCTAACATCTCGGCGGTAATATTTAACAACATTCCTGGCGAGTTGGCCTCTACGCCTCCGTGGGACCTGCTTATACATCAATAACGTAATATAACCTAACCCAAACCAACCTATCATCTCGGCGGTAATATTTGACAACAGTCCTGGCCAGTTGGACTCTATGTCTCCGTGGGACCTTCATATACATCAATAACGTAATATAACGTAACCTAAACCAACCTATCATATCGGCGGTAATATTTGAAAACATTCCTGTCGATGTTGGCCTCTACGTTTCCGTGGGACTTTTATATACATCAATACGTAATTTAACCTAACCTAACCCAACCTATCATCTCGGCGGTAATATTTGACAACATTCCTGGCCAGTTGGCCTCTACGTCTCCGTGGGACCTTCATATACATCAATAACGTAATCTAACCTAAGCTAACCCAACCTAACATCTCGGCGGTAATATTTAACAACATTCCTGGCGAGGTGGCCTCTACGCCTCCGTGGGACCTGCATATACATCAATAACGTAATATAACCTAACCCAACCCAACCTAACATCTCGGCACTAATATTTGACAACATTCTTGGCGAGTTGGCCTCTACGTCTCCGTGCGTCCTTCATATACATCAATAACGTAATATAACGTAACCTAACCCAACCAATCATATCGGCGGTAATATTTGACAACATTCCTGGCGAATTTGCCTCTACGTCTCCGTTGGACCATCATGTACATCAATAACGTAATATAACGTAACCTAAACCAACCTATCATATCGGCGGTAATAGTTGAAAACATTCCTGTCGATGTTGGCCTCTACGTCTCCGTGGGACCTTCATATACATCAATAACGTAATATTACCTAACCTAACCCAACCTATCATCTCGGCGGAAATATTTGAGAACATTCCTGGCGACTTGGCCTCTATGTCTCCGTGGGGCATTCATATACATCAATAACGTAGTATCAACTAACCTAACCCAACCTAACATCTCGGCGGTAATATTTGACAACATTCCTGGCGATTTGGCCTCTACGTCTCCGTAGGGCCTTCATATACATCAATAACGTAATCTAACCTAACCTAACCCAACCTAACATCTCGGCGGTAATATTTAACAACATTCCTGGCGAGTTGGCCTCTACGCCTCCGTGGGACCTGCATATACATCAATAACGTAATATAACCTAACCCAAACCAACCTAACATCTCGGCACTAATATTTAACAACATTCCTGGCGAGTTGGCCTCTACGCCTCCGTGGGACCTGCATATACATCAATAACGTAATATAACCTAACCCAACCCAACCTAACATCTCGGCGGTAATATTTGGCAACATTCCTGGCGAGTTGGCCTCTATGTCTCCGTGGGACCTGCATATACATCAATAACGTAATATAACCTAACCCAAACCAACCTAACATCTCGGCACTAATATTTAACAACATTCCTGGCGAGTTGGCCTCTACGCCTCCGTGGGACCTGCATATACATCAATAACGTAATATAACCTAACCCAACCCAACCTAACATCTCGGCGGTAATATTTGACAACATTCCTGGCGATTTGGCCTCTACGTCTCCGTGGGGCCTTCATATACATCAATAACGTAATCTAACCTAACCTAACCCAACCTAACATCTCGGCGATAATATTTAACAACATTCCTGGCGAGTTGGCCTCTACGGCTCCGTGGGACCTGCATATACATCAATAACGTAATATAACCTAACCCAACCCAACCTAACATCTCGGCACTAATATTTGACAACATTCCTGGCGAGTTGGCCTCTACGTCTCCGTGGGACCTTCATATACATCAATAACGTAATATAACGTAACCTAAACCAACCTATCATATCGGCGGTAATATTTGAAAACATTCCTGTCGATGTTGGCCTCTACGTTTCCGTGGGACTTTTATATACATCAATACGTAATTTAACCTAACCTAACCCAAAGTAACATCTCGGCGGTAATATTTGGCAACATTCCTGGCTTGTTGGCCTCTACGTCTCCGTGGGACCTTCATACACATCAATAACGTAATATAACCTACCCTAACCCAACCTTACATCTCGGCGGTAATATTTGACAACGTTCCTGGCCAGTTGGCCTCTACGTCTCCGTGGGACCTTCATATACATCAATAACGTAATATAACGTAACCTAAACCAACCTATCATATCGGCGGTAATATTTGAAAACATTCCTGTCGATGTTGGCCTCTACGTCTCCGTGGGACCTTCATATACATCAATAACGTAATATAACCTAACCCAACCCAACCTATCATCTCGGCGGAAATATTTGAGAACATTCCTGGCGAGTTGGCCTCTATGTCCCCGTGGGGCATTCATATACATCAATAACGTAGTATAACCTAACCTAACCCAACCTAACATATCGGCGGTAATATTTGACAACATTCCTGGCGATTTGGCCTCTACGTCTCCGTAGGGCCTTCATATACGTCAATAACGTAATCTAACCTAACCTAACCCACCCTAACATCTCGGCGGTAACATTTAACAACATTCCTGGCGAGTTGGCCTCTACGCCTCCGTGGGACCTGCATATACATCAATAACGTAATATAACCTAACCCAAACCAACCTAACATCTCGGCACTAATATTTAACAACATTCCTGGCGAGTTGGCCTCTACGCCTCCGTGGGATCTGCATATACATCAATATCGTAATATTACCTAACCTAACCCAACCTATCATGTCGGCGGAAATATTTGAGAACATTCCTGGCGAGTTGGCCTCTATGTCTCCGTGGGGCATTCATATACATCAATAACGTAGTATAACCTAACCTAACCCAACCTAACATCTCGGCGGTAATATTTGACAACATTCCTGGCGATTTGGCCTCTACGTCTCCGTAGGGCTTTCATATACATAAATAACGTAATCTAACCTAACCTAACCCAACCTAACATCTCGGCGGTAATATTTAACAACATTCCTGGCGAGTTGGCCTCTACGCCTCCGTGGCACCTGCATATACATCAATAACGTAATATAACCTAACCCAAACCAACCTAACATCTCGGCACTAATATTTAACAACATTCCTGGCGAGTTGGCCTCTACGCCTCCGTGGGACCTGCATATACATCAATAACGTAATATAACCTAACCCAACCCAACCTAACATCTCGGCGGTAATATTTGACAACATTCCTGCCGAGTTGGCCTCCTATGTCTCCGTGGGGCATTCATATACATCAATAACGTAGTATATCCTAACCTAACCCAACCTAACATCTCGGCGGTAATATTTGACAACATTCCTGGCGATTTGGCCTCTACGTCTCCGTAGGGCCTTCATATACATCAATAACGTAATCTAACCTAACCTAACCCAACCTAACATCTCGGCGGTAATATTTAACAACATTCCTGGCGAGTTGGACTCTACGTCTCCGTGGGACCTTCATATACATCAATAACGTAATATAACGTAACCTAAACCAACCTATCATATCGGCGGTAATATTTGAAAACATTCCTGTCGATGTTGGCCTCTACATTTCCGTGGGACTTTTATATACATCAATACGTAATTTAACCTAACCTAACCCAACCTATCATATCGGTGGTAATATTTGACAACATTCCTGGCGATTTGGCCTCTACGTCTCCGTGGGGCCTTCATATACATCAATAACGTAATCTAACCTAACCTAACCCAACCTAACATCTCGGCGGTAATATTTAACAACATTCCTCGCGAGTTGGCCTCTACGCCGCCGTGGGACCTGCATATACATCAATAACGTAATATAACCTAACCCAACCCAACCTATCATCTCGGCGGAAATATTTGAGAACATTCCTGGCGAGTTGGCCTCTATGTCTCCGTGGGGCATTCATATACATCAATAACGTAGTATATCCTAACCTAACCCAACCTAACATCTCGGCGGTAATATTTGACAACATTCCTGGCGATTTGGCCTCTACGTCTCCGTAGGGCCTTCATATACATCAATAACGTAATCTAACCTAACCTAACCCAACCTAACATCTCGGCGGTAATATTTAACAACATTCCTGGCGAGTTGGCCTCTACGCCTCCGTGGGACCTGCATATACATCAATAACGTAATATAACCTAACCCAAACCAACCTAACATCTCGGCACTAATATTTAACAACATTCCTGGCGAGTTGGCCTCTACGCCTCCGTGGGACCTGCATATACATCAATAACGTAATATAACCTAACCCAACCCAACCTAACATCTCGGCGGTAATATTTGGCAACATTCCTGGCGAGTTGGCCTCTATGTCTCCGTGGGACCTGCATATACATCAATAACGTAATATAACCTAACCCAAACCAACCTAACATCTCGGCACTAATATTTAACAACATTCCTGGCGAGTTGGCCTCTACGCCTCCGTGGGACCTGCATATACATCAATAACGTAATATAACCTAACCCAACCCAACCTAACATCTCGGCGGTAATATTTGACAACATTCCTGGCGATTTGGCCTCTACGTCTCCGTGGGGCCTTCATATACATCAATAACGTAATCTAACCTAACCTAACCCAACCTAACATCTCGGCGATAATATTTAACAACATTCCTGGCGAGTTGGCCTCTACGGCTCCGTGGGACCTGCATATACATCAATAACGTAATATAACCTAACCCATCCCAACCTAACATCTCGGCACTAATATTTGACAACATTCCTGGCGAGTTGGCCTCTACGTCTCCGTGGGACCTTCATATACATCAATAACGTAATATAACGTAACCTAAACCAACCTATCATATCGAAGGTAATATTTGAAAACATTCCTGTCGATGTTGGCCTCTACGTTTCCGTGGGACTTTTATATACATCAATACGTAATTTAACCTAACCTAACCCAAAGTAACATCTCGGCGGTAATATTTGGCAACATTCCTGGCTTGTTGGCCTCTACGTCTCCGTGGGACCTTCATACACATCAATAACGTAATATAACCTACCCTAACCCAACCTTACATCTCGGCGGTAATATTTGACAACGTTCCTGGCCAGTTGGCCTCTACGTCTCCGTGGGACCTTCATATACATCAATAACGTAATATAACGTAACCTAAACCAACCTATCATATCGGCGGTAATATTTGAAAACATTCCTGTCGATGTTGGCCTCTACGTCTCCGTGGGACCTTCATATACATCAATAACGTAATATAACCTAACCCAACCCAACCTATCATCTCGGCGGAAATATTTGAGAACATTCCTGGCGAGTTGGCCTCTATGTCCCCGTGGGGCATTCATATACATCAATAACGTAGTATAACCTAACCTAACCCAACCTAACATATCGGCGGTAATATTTGACAACATTCCTGGCGATTTGGCCTCTACGTCTCCGTAGGGCCTTCATATACGTCAATAACGTAATCTAACCTAACCTAACCCACCCTAACATCTCGGCGGTAACATTTAACAACATTCCTGGCGAGTTGGCCTCTACGCCTCCGTGGGACCTGCATATACATCAATAACGTAATATAACCTAACCCAAACCAACCTAACATCTCGGCACTAATATTTAACAACATTCCTGGCGAGTTGGCCTCTACGCCTCCGTGGGATCTGCATATACATCAATATCGTAATATTACCTAACCTAACCCAACCTATCATGTCGGCGGAAATATTTGAGAACATTCCTGGCGAGTTGGCCTCTATGTCTCCGTGGGGCATTCATATACATCAATAACGTAGTATAACCTAACCTAACCCAACCTAACATCTCGGCGGTAATATTTGACAACATTCCTGGCGATTTGGCCTCTACGTCTCCGTAGGGCTTTCATATACATAAATAACGTAATCTAACCTAACCTAACCCAACCTAACATCTCGGCGGTAATATTTAACAACATTCCTGGCGAGTTGGCCTCTACGCCTCCGTGGCACCTGCATATACATCAATAACGTAATATAACCTAACCCAAACCAACCTAACATCTCGGCACTAATATTTAACAACATTCCTGGCGAGTTGGCCTCTACGCCTCCGTGGGACCTGCATATACATCAATAACGTAATATAACCTAACCCAACCCAACCTAACATCTCGGCGGTAATATTTGACAACATTCCTGCCGAGTTGGCCTCCTATGTCTCCGTGGGGCATTCATATACATCAATAACGTAGTATATCCTAACCTAACCCAACCTAACATCTCGGCGGTAATATTTGACAACATTCCTGGCGATTTGGCCTCTACGTCTCCGTAGGGCCTTCATATACATCAATAACGTAATCTAACCTAACCTAACCCAACCTAACATCTCGGCGGTAATATTTAACAACATTCCTGGCGAGTTGGACTCTACGTCTCCGTGGGACCTTCATATACATCAATAACGTAATATAACGTAACCTAAACCAACCTATCATATCGGCGGTAATATTTGAAAACATTCCTGTCGATGTTGGCCTCTACATTTCCGTGGGACTTTTATATACATCAATACGTAATTTAACCTAACCTAACCCAACCTATCATATCGGTGGTAATATTTGACAACATTCCTGGCGATTTGGCCTCTACGTCTCCGTGGGGCCTTCATATACATCAATAACGTAATCTAACCTAACCTAACCCAACCTAACATCTCGGCGGTAATATTTAACAACATTCCTCGCGAGTTGGCCTCTACGCCGCCGTGGGACCTGCATATACATCAATAACGTAATATAACCTAACCCAACCCAACCTATCATCTCGGCGGAAATATTTGAGAACATTCCTGGCGAGTTGGCCTCTATGTCTCCGTGGGGCATTCATATACATCAATAACGTAGTATATCCTAACCTAACCCAACCTAACATCTCGGCGGTAATATTTGACAACATTCCTGGCGATTTGGCCTCTACGTCTCCGTAGGGCCTTCATATACATCAATAACGTAATCTAACCTAACCTAACCCAACCTAACATCTCGGCGGTAATATTTAACAACATTCCTGGCGAGTTGGCCTCTACGCCTCCGTGGGACCTGCATATACATCAATAACGTAATATAACCTAACCCAAACCAACCTAACATCTCGGCACTAATATTTAACAACATTCCTGGCGAGTTGGCCTCTACGCCTCCGTGGGACCTGCATATACATCAATAACGTAATATAACCTAACCCAACCCAACCTAACATCTCGGCGGTAATATTTGGCAACATTCCTGGCGAGTTGGCCTCTATGTCTCCGTGGGACCTGCATATACATCAATAACGTAATATAACCTAACCCAAACCAACCTAACATCTCGGCACTAATATTTAACAACATTCCTGGCGAGTTGGCCTCTACGCCTCCGTGGGACCTGCATATACATCAATAACGTAATATAACCTAACCCAACCCAACCTAACATCTCGGCGGTAATATTTGACAACATTCCTGGCGATTTGGCCTCTACGTCTCCGTGGGGCCTTCATATACATCAATAACGTAATCTAACCTAACCTAACCCAACCTAACATCTCGGCGATAATATTTAACAACATTCCTGGCGAGTTGGCCTCTACGGCTCCGTGGGACCTGCATATACATCAATAACGTAATATAACCTAACCCATCCCAACCTAACATCTCGGCACTAATATTTGACAACATTCCTGGCGAGTTGGCCTCTACGTCTCCGTGGGACCTTCATATACATCAATAACGTAATATAACGTAACCTAAACCAACCTATCATATCGGCGGTAATATTTGAAAACATTCCTGTCGATGTTGGCCTCTACGTTTCCGTGGGACTTTTATATACATCAATACGTAATTTAACCTAACCTAACCCAAAGTAACATCTCGGCGGTAATATTTGGCAACATTCCTGGCTTGTTGGCCTCTACGTCTCCGTGGGACCTTCATACACATCAATAACGTAATATAACCTACCCTAACCCAACCTTACATCTCGGCGGTAATATTTGACAACGTTCCTGGCCAGTTGGCCTCTACGTCTCCGTGGGACCTTCATATACATCAATAACGTAATATAACGTAACCTAAACCAACCTATCATATCGGCGGTAATATTTGAAAACATTCCTGTCGATGTTGGCCTCTACGTCTCCGTGGGACCTTCATATACATCAATAACGTAATATAACCTAACCCAACCCAACCTATCATCTCGGCGGAAATATTTGAGAACATTCCTGGCGAGTTGGCCTCTATGTCCCCGTGGGGCATTCATATACATCAATAACGTAGTATAACCTAACCTAACCCAACCTAACATCTCGGCGGTAATATTTGACAACATTCCTGGCGATTTGGCCTCTACGTCTCCGTAGGGCTTTCATATACATCAATAACGTAATCTAACCTAACCTAACCCAACCTAACATCTCGGCGGTAATATTTAACAACATTCCTGGCGAGTTGGCCTCTACGCCTCCGTGGCACCTGCATATACATCAATAACGTAATATAACCTAACCCAAACCAACCTAACATCTCGGCACTAATATTTAACAACATTCCTGGCGAGTTGGCCTCTACGCCTCCGTGGGACCTGCATATACATCAATAACGTAATATAACCTAACCCAACCCAACCTAACATCTCGGCGGTAATATTTGACAACATTCCTGCCGAGTTGGCCTCCTATGTCTCCGTGGGGCATTCATATACATCAATAACGTAGTATATCCTAACCTAACCCAACCTAACATCTCGGCGGTAATATTTGACAACATTCCTGGCGATTTGGCCTCTACGTCTCCGTAGGGCCTTCATATACATCAATAACGTAATCTAACCTAACCTAACCCAACCTAACATCTCGGCGGTAATATTTAACAACATTCCTGGCGAGTTGGCCTCTACGCCTCCGTGGGACCTGCATATACATCAATAACGTAATATAACCTAACCCAAACCAACCTAACATCTCGGCACTAATATTTAACAACATTCCTGGCGAGTTGGCCTCTACGTCTCCGTGGGACCTTCATATACATCAATAACGTAATATAACGTAACCTAAACCAACCTATCATATCGGCGGTAATATTTGAAAACATTCCTGTCGATGTTGGCCTCTACGTTTCCGTGGGACTTTTATATACATCAATACGTAATTTAAACTAACCTAACCCAAAGTAACATCTCGGCGGTAATATTTGGCAACATTCCTGGCTTGTTGGCCTCTACGTCTCCGTGGGACCTTCATACACATCAATAACGTAATATAACCTACCCTAACCCAACCTTACATCTCGGCGGTAATATATGACAACGTTCATGGCCAGTTGGCCTCTACGTCTCCGTGGGACCTTCATATACATCAATAACGTAATATAACGTAACCTAAACCAACCTATCATATCGGCGGTAATATTTGAAAACATTCCTGTCGATGTTGGCCTCTACGTCTCCGTGGGACCTTCATATACATCAATAACGTAATATAACCTAACCCAACCCAACCTATCATCTCGGCGGAAATATTTGAGAACATTCCTGGCGAGTTGGCCTCTATGTCCCCGTGGGGCATTCATATACATCAATAACGTAGTATAACCTAACCTAACCCAACCTAACATATCGGCGGTAATATTTGACAACATTCCTGGCGATTTGGCCTCTACGTCTCCGTAGGGCCTTCATATACGTCAATAACGTAATCTAACCTAACCTAACCCACCCTAACATCTCGGCGGTAACATTTAACAACATTCCTGGCGAGTTGGCCTCTACGCCTCCGTGGGACCTGCATATACATCAATAACGTAATATAACCTAACCCAAACCAACCTAACATCTCGGCACTAATATTTAACAACATTCCTGGCGAGTTGGCCTCTACGCCTCCGTGGGATCTGCATATACATCAATATCGTAATATTACCTAACCTAACCCAACCTATCATGTCTGCGGAAATATTTGAGAACATTCCTGGCGAGTTGGCCTCTATGTCTCCGTGGGGCATTCATATACATCAATAACGTAGTATAACCTAACCTAACCCAACCTAACATATCGGCGGTAATATTTGACAACATTCCTGGCGATTTGGCCTCTACGTCTCCGTAGGGCCTTCATATACATCAATAACGTAATCTAACCTAACCTAACCCAACCTAACATCTCGGCGGTAATATTTAACAACATTCCTGGCGAGTTGGCCTCTACGCCTCCGTGGCACCTGCATATACATCAATAACGTAATATAACCTAACCCAAACCAACCTAACATCTCGGCACTAATATTTAACAGCATTCCTGGCGAGTTGGCCTCTACGCCTCCGTGGGACCTGCATATACATCAATAACGTAATATAACCTAACCCAACCCAACCTAACATCTCGGCGGTAATATTTGACAACATTCCTGCCGAGTTGGCCTCTATGTCTCCGTGGGGCATTCATATACATCAATAACGTAATATAACCTAACCCAAACCAACCTAACATCTCGGCACTAATATTTAACAACATTCCTGGCGAGTTGGCCTCTACGCCTCCGTGGGACCTGCATATACATCAATAACGTAATATAACCTAACCCAACCCAACCTAACATCTCGGCGGTAATATTTAACAACATTCCTGGCGAGTTGGCCTCTACGGCTCCGTGGGACCTGCATATACATCAATAACGTAATATAACCTAACCCAACCCAACCTAACATCTCGGCACTAATATTTGACAACATTCCTGGCGAGTTGGCCTCTACGTCTCCGTGGGACCTTCATATACATCAATAACGTAATATAACGTAACCTAAACCAACCTATCATATCGGCGGTAATATTTGACAACATTCCTGGCCAGTTGGCCTCTACGTCTCCGTGGGACCTTCATATACATCAATAACGTAATATAACGTAACCTAAACCAACCTATCATATCGGTGGTAATATTTGACAACATTCCTGGCGATTTGGCCTCTACGTCTCCGTGGGGCCTTCATATACATCAATAACGTAATCTAACCTAACCTAACCCAACCTAACATCTCGGCGGTAATATTTAACAACATTCCTGGCGAGTTGGCCTCTACGGCTCCGTGGGACCTGCATATACATCAATAACGTAATATAACCTAACCCAACCCAACCTAACATCTCGGCACTAATATTTGACAACATTCCTGGCGAGTTGGCGTCTACGTCTCCGTGGGACCTTCATATACATCAATAACGTAATATAACGTAACCTAAACCAACCTATCATATCGGCGGTAATATTTGAAAACATTCCTGTCGATGTTGGCCTCTACGTTTCCGTGGGACTTTTATATACATCAATACGTAATTTAACCTAACCTAACCCAACGCAACATCTCGGCGGTAATATTTGGCAACATTCCTGGCTTGTTGGCCTCTACGTCTCCGTGGGACCTTTATACACATCAATAACGTAATATAACCTACCCTAACCCAACCTTACATCTCGGCGGTAATATTTTACAACATTCCTGGCCAGTTGGCCTCTACGTCTCCGTGGGACCTTCATATACATCAATAACGTAATATAACGTAACCTAAACCAACCTATCATATCGGTGGTAATATTTGACAACATTCCTGGCGATTTGGCCTCTACGTCTCCGTGGGGCCTTCATATACATCAATAACGTAATTTAACCTAACCTAACCCAACCTAACATCTCGGCGGTAATATTTGAGAACATTCCTGGCGAGTTGGCCTCTACGTCTCCGTGGGACTTTTATATACATCAAAACGTAATTTAACCTAACCTAACCAAACGTAACATCTGGGCAGTAATATTTGACAACATTCCTGTCGAGTTGGCCTCTACGTCTCCGCGGGACTTTTATATACATCAATAACGTAATTTAACCTAACCGAACCCAACATAACATCTCGGCGGTAATATTTGGCAACATTCCTGGCGAGTTGGCCTCTACGTCTCCGTGGGACCTTCATACACATCAATAACGTAATATAATCTAACCTAACCCAACCTATCATCTCGGCGGTAATATTTGACAACATTCCTGGCCAGTTGGACTCTACGTCTCCGTGGGACCTTCATATACATCAATAACGTAATATAACGTAACCTAAACCAACCTATCATATCGGCGGTAATATTTGAAAACATTCCTGTCGATGTTGGCCTCTACGTCTCCGTGGGACTTTTATATACATCAAAACGTAATTTAACCTAACCGAACCCAACGTAACATCTCGGCGGTAATATTTGACAACATTCCTGGCCAGTTGGCCTCTACGTCTCCGTGGGACCTTCATATACATCAATAACGTAATATAACGTAACCTAAACCAACCTATCATATCGGTGGTAATATTTGACAACATTCCTGGCGATTTGGCCTCTACGTCTCCGTGGGGCATTCATATACATCAATAACGTAGTATCAACTAACCTAACCCAACCTAACATCTCGGCGGTAATATTTGACAACATTCCTGGCGATTTGGCCTCTACGACTCCGTAGGGCCTTCATATACATCAATAACGTAATATAACGTAACCTAAACCAACCTATCATATCGGTGGTAATATTTGACAACAGTCCTGGCGATTTGGCCTCTACGTCCCGTGGGGCCTTCATATACATCAATAACGTAATCTAACCTAACCTAACCCAACCTAACATATCGGCGGTAATATTTAACAACATTCCTGGCGAGTTGGCCTCTACGCCTCCGTGGGACCTGCATATACATCAATAACGTAATATAACCTAACCCAACCCAACCTAACATCTCGGCGGTAATATTTAACAACATTCCTGGCGAGTTGGCCTCTACGCCTCCGTGGGACCTGCATATACATCAATAACGTAGTATAACCTAACCTAACCCAACCTAACATCTCGGCGGTAATATTTGACAACATTCCTGGCGAGTTGGCCTCTATGTCTCCGTGGGGCATTCATATACATCAATAACGTAGTATAACCTTTTTTTTTTTTTTTTTTTTTTTTTTTTTTCGCAGGGAAATCCTCATGGATACCGTGGATTTTTTGGGAAATCCGCGGTTATGTCGGACTCTTACCGACTAAAACCCTGCGGTGGTCTTCCTACACTTGTAGCGGGTAGCCGGGAACTCTTTCGAACGCGTCCAGCATCCCGCCTCGTGTCTGAGTTCTTTGAACTCTCTGTTCATAGCTGGCGTGCGAGTTCATACTTTAGATTGGCAACGACTGCAACCACCACAGTCGTTTGCCTCTCCTCGGTCGAGCGCGTGCCGGATAGACTTGACCCAAATCCTGTCTAGCCGGCGCTCGGCTGCTCTTTCTGTTTTTTCTTATTTACTTTTTCTTTGCGCAATCTTTTCTATTACGCTTGTGTGCGAATGCATGCATTCCTCACGCGTACCTCTTTGTCGAATTTCTTGCGCCTGTCTTCAATCTTCGAAGTCGTCTTCCTCTTCTCCCGCTTGCGGCGTTTGAGATGGACGGCGACGGCGAAGCTCCGCTCCCCGGTGGGTACTTTGGAGCGACTCTCGCGCCCTGACGGACGAGAGTCCCCTACCTTGGAGTGGAACGTGGCAAACGTCTACAACGCCGACCACGTAAGGCTCGTCAAGCAGAAAGCGTGCGCTCTCTTTCGCGCTCGGCGGCTTCCTTCGCAGCCATCACTTTGTCGCAAAACAAGGTAACGGCTCGCCAGTATCTCTCCCCTTCCAGCATCTTCGGCAGGATGCTGGTCGGCGAGAGATCCCGTCCGATCTCTGCCACGAGAGCGTGGCGCAGCGTTTGCCACGCTGGACAGCGTTCCAACGTGTGCTGCGCAGAGTCGTCTCCGTCTCCGCAATGGTGACATTCAGCCGTGGCCTCTTTTCCGATCTTGCAGAGGTACTGACCGAAGCATCCATGTCCAGTCAGCACCTGCGTCACTCTGAAGGTGAGCTGCCCTCTCCTGTTTTCTACCCAGTTTTCCAAGATGGGTAGAATCGCTCCCACGATCCTGTGATTGGTCGCAGGTGCGAGTTTCTCCTTCCATTTAGAGAAAGTGAAGCGTCTCGCTTCTCTTCTAATCTCGTCCCTTGTCGGAGCAGGTGCACCTTCTTCTTCTACCTGGCGCGTTGTGCGAAGGGTTTCGTACACTATGAGGTCTTCCTGCGCCAGGTAACGTACTATAACCTAACCTAACCCAACCTAACATCTCGGCGGTAATATTTGACAACATTCCTGGCGATTTGGCCTCTACGTCTCCGTAGGGCCTTCATATACATCAATAACGTAATCTAACCTAACCTAACCCAACCTAACATCTCGGCGGTAATATTTAACAACATTCCTGGCGAGTTGGCCTCTACGCCTCCGTGGGACCTGCATATACATCAATAACGTAATATAACCTAACCCAAACCAACCTAACATCTCGGCACTAATATTTAACAACATTCCTGGCGAGTTGGCCTCTACGCCTCCGTGGGACCTGCATATACGTCAATAACGTAATATAACCTAACCCAACCCAACCTAACATCTCGGCACTAATATTTAACAACATTCCTGGCGAGTTGGCCTCTAAGTCTCCGTGGGGCATTCATATACATCAATAACGTAATATAACCTAACCCAACCCAACCTAACATCTCGGCACTAATATTTGACAACATTCCTGGCGTGTTGGCCTCTACGTCTCCGTGGGACCTTCATATACATCAATAACGTAATATAACGTAACCTAAACCAACCTATCATATCGGCGGTAATATTTGAAAACATTCCTGTCGATGTTGGCCTCTACGTTTCCGTGGGACTTTTATATACATCAATACGTAATTTAACCTAACCTAACCCAACGTAACATCTCGGCGGTAATATTTGGCAACATTCCTGGCTTGTTGGCCTCTAGGTCTCCGTGGGACCTTCATACACATCAATAACGTAATATAACGTAACCTAAACCAACCTATCATATCGGCGGTAATATTCGAAAACATTCCTGTCGATGTTGGCCTCTACGTTTCCGTGGGACTTTTATATACATCAATACGTAATTTAACCTAACCTAACCCAAACAATCATATCAGCGGTAATATTTGGCAACATTCCTGGCGAGTTGGCCTCTACGTCTCCGTGGGACCTTCATATACATCAATAACGTAATATAACGTAACCTAAACCAACCTATCATATCGGTGGTAATATTTGACAACATTCCTGGCGATTTGGCCTCTACGTTTCTGTGGGGCCTTCATATACATCAATAACGTAATCTAACCTAAGCTAACCCAACCTAACATCTCGGCGGTAATATTTAACAACATTCCTGGCGAGGTGGCCTCTACGCCTCCGTGGGACCTGCATATACATCAATAATGTAATATAACCTAACCCAACCCAACCTAACATCTCGGCACTAATATTTGACAACATTCCTGGCGAGTTGGCCTCTACGTCTCCGTGCGTCCTTCATATACATCAATAACGTAATATAACGTAACCTAACCCAACCAATCATATCGGCGGTAATATTTGACAACATTCCTGGCGAATTTGCCTCTACGTCTCCGTGGGACCTTCATATACATCAATAACGTAATATAACGTAACCTAAACCAACCTATCATATCGGCGGTAATAGTTGAAAACATTCCTGTCGATGTTGGCCTCTACGTCTCCGTGGGACCTTCATATACATCAATAACGTAATATTACCTAACCTAACCCAACCTATCATCTCGGCGGAAATATTTGAGAACACTCCTGTCGATGTTGGCTTCTACGTCTCCGTAGGACTTTTATATACATCAATAACGTAATTTAACCTAACCTAACCCAACGTAACATCTCGGCGGTAATATTTGGCAACATTCCTGGCTTGTTGGCCTCTACGTCTCCGTGGGACCTTCATATACATCAATAACGTAATATAACGTAACCTAAACCAACCTATCATATCGGCGGTAATATTTGAAAACATTCCTGTCGATGTTGGCCTCTACGTCTCCGTGGGACTTTTATATACATCAAAACGTAATTTAACCTAACCTAACCCAACGTAACATCTCGGCGGTAATATTTGACAACATTCCTGGCCAGTTGGCCTCTACGTCTCCGTGGGACCTTCATATACATCAATAACGTAATATAACGTAACCTAAACCAACCTATCATATCGGTGGTAATATTTGACAACATTCCTGGCGATTTGGCCTCTACGTCTCTGTGGGGCCTTCATATACATCAATAACGTAATCTAACCTAAGCTAACCCAACCTAACATCTCGGCGGTAATATTTAACAACATTCCTGGCGAGGTGGCCTCTACGCCTCCGTGGGACCTGCATATACATCAATAATGTAATATAACCTAACCCAACCCAACCTAACATCTCGGCACTAATATTTGACAACATTCCTGGCGAGTTGGCCTCTACGTCTCCGTGCGTCCTTCATATACATCAATAACGTAATATAACGTAACCTAACCCAACCAATCATATCGGCGGTAATATTTGACAACATTCCTGGCGAATTTGCCTCTACGTCTCCGTGGGACCTTCATATACATCAATAACGTAATATAACGTAACCTAAACCAACCTATCATATCGGCGGTAATAGTTGAAAACATTCCTGTCGATGTTGGCCTCTACGTCTCCGTGGGACCTTCATATACATCAATAACGTAATATTATCTAACCTAACCCAACCTATCATCTCGGCGGAAATATTTGAGAACATTCCTGGCGACTTGGCCTCTATGTCTCCGTGGGGCATTCATATACATCAATAACGTAGTATCAACTAACCTAACCCAACCTAACATCTCGGCGGTAATATTTGACAACATTCCTGGCGATTTGGCCTCTACGTCTCCGTAGGGCCTTCATATACATCAATAACGTAATCTAACCTAACCTAACCCAACCTAACATCTCGGCGGTAATATTTAACAACATTCCTGGCTAGTTGGCCTCTACGCCTCCGTGGGACCTGCATATACATCAATAACGTAATATAACCTAACCCAAACCAACCTAACATCTCGGCACTAATATTTAACAACATTCCTGGAGAGTTGGCCTCTACGCCTCCGTGGGACCTGCATATACATCAATAACGTAATATAACCTAACCCAACCCAACCTAACATCTCGGCGGTAATATTTGACAACATTCCAGGCCAGTTGGCCTCTATGTCTCCGTGGGGCATTCATATACATCAATAACGTAATATAACCTAACCTAACTCAACCTAACATCTCGGCGGTAATATTTAACAACATTCCTGGCCAGTTGGCCTCTACGCCTCCGTCGGACCTTCACATACATCAATTACGTAATATAATCTAACCTAACCCAACCTATCATCCCGGCGGTAATATTTGACAACATTCCTGGCCAGTTGGCCTCTACGTCTCCGTGGGATCTTCATATACATGAATAACGTAATATAACCTATCCTAACCCAACCTATCATCTCGGCGGTAATATTTGACAACATTCCTGGCCAGTTGGCCTCTACGTCTCCGTGGGTCCTTCATATACATCAATAACGTAATATAACGAAACCTAAACCAACCTATCATATCGGTGGTAATATTTGACAACATTCCTGGCGATTTGGCCTCTACGTCTCCGTGGGGCCTTCATATACATCAATAACGTAATCTAACCTAACCTAACCCAACCTAACATCTCGGCGGTAATATTTAACAACATTCCTGGCGAGTTGGCCTCTACGCCTCCGTGGGACCTGCATATACATCAATAACGTAATATAACCTAACCCAACCCAACCTAACATCTCGGCGGTAATATTTAACAACATTCCTGGCGAGTTGGCCTCTACGCCTCCGTGGGACCTGCATATACATCAATAACGTAATATTACCTAACCTAACCCAACCTATCATGTCGGCGGAAATATTTGAGAACATTCCTGGCGAGTTGGCCTCTATGTCTCCGTGGGGCATTCATATACATCAATAACGTAGTATAACCTAACCTAACCCAACCTAACATCTCGGCGGTAATATTTGACAACATTCCTGGCGATTTGGCCTCTACGTCTCCGTAGGGCCTTCATATACATCAATAACGTAATCTAACCTAACCTAACCCAACCTAACATCTCGGCGGTAATATTTGACAACATTCCTGGCCAGTTGGCCTCTACGTCTCCGTGGGACCTTCATATACATCAATAACGTAATATAACGTAACCTAAACCAACCTATCATATCGGTGGTAATATTTGACAACATTCCTGGCGATTTGGCCTCTACGTCTCTGTGGGGCCTTCATATACATCAATAACGTAATCTAACCTAAGCTAACCCAACCTAACATCTCGGCGGTAATATTTAACAACATTCCTGGCGAGGTGGCCTCTACGCCTCCGTGGGACCTGCATATACATCAATAATGTAATATAACCTAACCCAACCCAACCTAACATCTCGGCACTAATATTTGACAACATTCCTGGCGAGTTGGCCTCTACGTCTCCGTGCGTCCTTCATATACATCAATAACGTAATATAACGTAACCTAACCCAACCAATCATATCGGCGGTAATATTTGACAACATTCCTGGCGAATTTGCCTCTACGTCTCCGTGGGACCTTCATATACATCAATAACGTAATATAACGTAACCTAAACCAACCTATCATATCGGCGGTAATAGTTGAAAACATTCCTGTCGATGTTGGCCTCTACGTCTCCGTGGGACCTTCATATACATCAATAACGTAATATTATCTAACCTAACCCAACCTATCATCTCGGCGGAAATATTTGAGAACATTCCTGGCGACTTGGCCTCTATGTCTCCGTGGGGCATTCATATACATCAATAACGTAGTATCAACTAACCTAACCCAACCTAACATCTCGGCGGTAATATTTGACAACATTCCTGGCGATTTGGCCTCTACGTCTCCGTAGGGCCTTCATATACATCAATAACGTAATCTAACCTAACCTAACCCAACCTAACATCTCGGCGGTAATATTTAACAACATTCCTGGCTAGTTGGCCTCTACGCCTCCGTGGGACCTGCATATACATCAATAACGTAATATAACCTAACCCAAACCAACCTAACATCTCGGCACTAATATTTAACAACATTCCTGGAGAGTTGGCCTCTACGCCTCCGTGGGACCTGCATATACATCAATAACGTAATATAACCTAACCCAACCCAACCTAACATCTCGGCGGTAATATTTGACAACATTCCAGGCCAGTTGGCCTCTATGTCTCCGTGGGGCATTCATATACATCAATAACGTAATATAACCTAACCTAACTCAACCTAACATCTCGGCGGTAATATTTAACAACATTCCTGGCCAGTTGGCCTCTACGCCTCCGTCGGACCTTCACATACATCAATTACGTAATATAATCTAACCTAACCCAACCTATCATCCCGGCGGTAATATTTGACAACATTCCTGGCCAGTTGGCCTCTACGTCTCCGTGGGATCTTCATATACATGAATAACGTAATATAACCTATCCTAACCCAACCTATCATCTCGGCGGTAATATTTGACAACATTCCTGGCCAGTTGGCCTCTACGTCTCCGTGGGTCCTTCATATACATCAATAACGTAATATAACGAAACCTAAACCAACCTATCATATCGGTGGTAATATTTGACAACATTCCTGGCGATTTGGCCTCTACGTCTCCGTGGGGCCTTCATATACATCAATAACGTAATCTAACCTAACCTAACCCAACCTAACATCTCGGCGGTAATATTTAACAACATTCCTGGCGAGTTGGCCTCTACGCCTCCGTGGGACCTGCATATACATCAATAACGTAATATAACCTAACCCAACCCAACCTAACATCTCGGCGGTAATATTTAACAACATTCCTGGCGAGTTGGCCTCTACGCCTCCGTGGGACCTGCATATACATCAATAACGTAATATTACCTAACCTAACCCAACCTATCATGTCGGCGGAAATATTTGAGAACATTCCTGGCGAGTTGGCCTCTATGTCTCCGTGGGGCATTCATATACATCAATAACGTAGTATAACCTAACCTAACCCAACCTAACATCTCGGCGGTAATATTTGACAACATTCCTGGCGATTTGGCCTCTACGTCTCCGTAGGGCCTTCATATACATCAATAACGTAATCTAACCTAACCTAACCCAACCTAACATCTCGGCGGTAATATTTGACAACAGTCCTGGCCAGTTGGACTCTATGTCTCCGTGGGACCTTCATATACATCAATAACGTAATATAACGTAACCTAAACCAACCTATCATATCGGCGGTAATATTTGAAAACATTCCTGTCGATGTTGGCCTCTACGTTTCCGTGGGACTTTTATATACATCAATACGTAATTTAACCTAACCTAACCCAACCTATCATCTCGGCGGTAATATTTGACAACATTCCTGGCCAGTTGGCCTCTACGTCTCCGTGGGACCTTCATATACATCAATAACGTAATATAACGTAACCTAACCCAACCTAACATCTCGGCGGTAATATTTGACAACATTCCTGGCCAGTTGGCCTCTACGTCTCCGTGGGACCTTCATATACATCAATAACGTAATATAACGTAACCTAAACCAACCTATCATATCGGTGGTAATATTTGACAACATTCCTGGCGATTTGGCCTCTACGTCTCCGTGGGGCCTTCATATACATCAATAACGTAATCTAACCTAACCTAACCCAACCTAACATCTCGGCGGTAATATTTAACAACATTCCTGGCGATTTGGCCTCTACCTCTCCGTGCGACCTTCACATACATCAATAACGTAATATAATCTAACCTAACCCAACCTATCATCTCGGCGGTAATATTTGACAACATTCCTGGCCAGTTGGCCTCTATGTCTCCGTGGGGCATTCATATACATCAATAACGTAGTATAACCTAACCTAACCCAACCTATCATCTCGGCGGTAATATTTGACAACAGTCCTGGCGATTTGGCCTCTACGTCTCCGTAGGGCCTTCATATACATCAATAACGTAATCTAACCTAACCTAACCCAACCTAACATCTCGGCGGTAATATTTAACAACATTCCTGGCGAGTTGGCCTCTACGCCTCCGTGGGACCTGCATATACATCAATAACGTAATATAACCTAACCCAAACCAACCTAACATCTCGGCACTAATATTTAAAAACATTCCTGGCGAGTTGGCCTCTACGTCTCCGTGGGACCTTCATATACATCAATAACGTAATATAACGTAACCTAAACCAACCTATCATATCGGCGGTAATATTTGAAAACATTCCTGTCGATGTTGGCCTCTACGACTCCGTGGGACCTTCATATACATCAATAACGTAATATTAGCTAACCTAACCCAACCTATCACCTCGGCGGAAATATTTGAGAACATTCCTGTCGATGTTGGCCTCTACGTCTCCGTGGGACTTTTATATACATCAATAACGTAATTTAACATAACCTAACCCAACGTAACATCTCGGCGGTAATATTTGACAACATTCCTGGCGAGTTGGTCTCTACCTCTCCGTGCGACCTTCATACACATCAATAACGTAATATAATCTAACCCAACCCAACCTATCATCTCGGCGGTCATATTTGACAACATTCCTGGCCAGTTGGCCTCTACGTCTCCGTGGGACCTTCATATACATCAATAACGTAATATAACCTAACCTAACCCAACCTAACATCTCGGCGGTAATATTTGACATCATTCCTGGCGAGTTGGCCTCTAGGTCTCCGTGGGACGTTTATATACATCAAAACGTAATTTAACCTAACCTAACCCAAAGTAACATCTCGGCGGTAATATTTAACAACATTCCTGGCGAGTTGGCCTCTACGCCTTCGTGGGACCTGCATGTACATCAATAACGTAATATAACCTAACCCAACCCAACCTAACATCTCGGCACTAATATTTGACAACATTCCTGGCGAGTAGGCATCTACGTCTCCGTGGGACCTTCATACACATCAATAACGTAATATTACCTAACCTAACCCAACCTAACATCTCGGCACTAATATTTGACAACATTCCTGGCGAGTTGGCCTCCACCTATCCGTGCGACCTTCATATACATCAATAACGTAATCTAACCTAACCTAACCCAACGTAACATCTCGGCGGTAATATATGGCAACATTCCTGGTTTGTTGGCTTCTACGTCTCCTTGGGACCTTCATATACATCAATAACGTAATATAACCTAACCTAACCCAACCTAACATCTCGGCGGTAATATTTGAGAACATCCTTGGCGAGTTAGCCTCTACGTCTCCGTGGGACCTTCATATACATCAATAACGTAATATTACCTAACCTAACCCAACCTATCATCTCGGCGGAAATATTTGAGAACATTCCTGTCGATGTTGGCCTCCACCTATCCGTGCGACCTTCATATACATCAATAACGTAATATAATCTAACTTAACCCAACCTATCATCTGGGCGGTAATATTTGACAACATTCCTGGCCAGTTGGCCTCTACGTCTCCGTGGGACCTTCATATACATCAATAACGTAATATAACCTAACATAACCCAACCTAACATCTCGGCGGTAATATTTGACAACATTCCTGTCGATGTTGGCCTCTACGTCTCCGTGGGGCCTTCATATACATCAATAACGTAATCTAACCTAACCTAACCCAACCTAACATCTCGGCGGTAATATTTAACAACATTGCTGGCGAGTTGGCCTCTACGCCTCCGTGGGACCTGCATATACATCAATAACGTAATATAACCTAACCCAACCCAAGCTAACATCTCGGCACTAATATTTGACAACATTCCTGGCGAGTTGGCCTCTCCGTCTCCGTGCGTCCTTCATATACATCAATAACGTAATATAACGTAACCTAACCCAACCAATCATATCGGCGGTAATATTTGACAACATTGCTGGCGAGTTGGCCTCTACGTCTCCGTGGGACCTTCATATACATCAATAACGTAATATAACGTAACCTAAACCAACCTATCATATCGGCGGTAATATTTGAAAACATTCCTGTCGATGTTGGCCTCTACGTCTCCGTGGGACCTTCATATACATCAACAACGTAATATTAGCTAACCTAACCCAACCTATCACCTCGGCGGAAATATTTGAGAACATTCCTGTCGATGTTGGCCTCTACGTCTCCGTGGGACTTTTATATACATCAATAACGTAATTTAACATAACCTAACCCAACGTAACATCTCGGCGGTAATATTTGACAACATTCCTGGCGAGTTGGCCTCTACCTCTCCGTGCGACCTTCATACACATCAATAACGTAATATAATCTAACCCAACCCAACCTATCATCTCGGCGGTCATATTTGACAACATTCCTGGCCAGTTGGCCTCTACGTCTCCGTGGGACCTTCATATACATCAATAACGTAATATAACGTAACCTAAACCAACCTATCATATCGGCGGTAATATTTGAAAACATTCCTGTCGATGTTGGCCGCTACGTCTCCGTGGGACTTTTATATACATCAAAACGAAATTTAACCTAACTTAACCCAACGTAACATCTCGGCGGTAATATTTGACAACATTCCTGGAGAGTTGGCCTCTACGTGTCCGTGGGGCCTTCACATACATCAATAACGTAATCTAACCTAACCTAACCCAACGTAACATCTCGGCGGTAATATATGGCAACATTCCTGGTTTGTTGGCTTCTACGTCTCCTTGGGACCTTCATATACATCAATAACGTAATATAACCTAACCTAACCCAACCTAACATCTCGGCGGTAATATTTGAGAACATCCTTGGCGAGTTGGCCTCTACGTCTCCGTGGGACCTTCATATACATCAATAACGTAATATTACCTAACCTAACCCAACCTATCATCTCGGCGGAAATATTTGAGAACATTCCTGTCGATGTTGGCCTCCACCTATCCGTGCGACCTTCATATACATCAATAACGTAATATAATCTAACTTAACCCAACCTATCATCTGGGCGGTAATATTTGACAACATTCCTGGCCAGTTGGCCTCTACGTCTCCGTGGGACCTTCATATACATCAATAACGTAATATAACGTAACCTAAACCAACCTATCATATCGGCGGTAATATTTGAAAACATTCCTGTCGATGTTGGCCTCTACGTCTCCGTGGGACCTTCATATACATCAATAACGTAATATTAGCTAACCTAACCCAACCTATCATCTCGGCGGAAATATTTGAGAACATTCCTGTCAATGTTGGCCTCTACGTCTCCGTGGGACTTTTATATACATCAATAACGTAATTTAACATAACCTAACCCAACGTAACATCTCGGCGGTAATATTTGACAACATTCCTGGCGAGTTGGCCTCTACCTCTCCCTGCGACCTTCATACACATCAATAACGTAATATAATCTAACCTAACCCAACCTATCATCTCGGCGGTAATATTTGACAACATTCCTGGCCAGTTGGCCTCTACGTCTCCGTGGGACCTTCATATACATCAATAACGTAATATAACGTAACCTAAACCAACCTATCATATCGGCGGTAATATTTGAAAACATTACTGTCGATGTTGGCCTCTACGTCTCCGTGGGACTTTTATATACATCAAAACGTAATTTAACCTAACCTAACCCAACGTAACATCTTGGCGGTAATATTTGACAACATTCCTGGAGAGTTGGCCTCTACGTGTCCGTGGGGCCTTCACATACATCAATAACGTAATCTAACCTAACCTAACACAACGTAACATCTCGGCGGTAATATATGGCAACATTCCTGGTTTGTTGGCCTCTACGTCTCCGTGGGACCTTCATATACATCAATAACGTAATATAACCTAACCTAACCCAACCTAACATCTCGGCGGTAATATTTGAGAACATCCTTGGCGAGTTGGCCTCTACGTCTCCGTGGGACCTTCATATACATCAATAACGTAATATAACCTCACCTAACCCAACCTAACATCTCGGCGGTAATATTTGACATCATTCCTGGCGAGTTGGCCTCTAGGTCTCCGTGGGACTTTTATATACATCAAAACGTAATTTAACCTAACCTAACCCAAAGTAACATCTCGGCGGTAATATTTGACAACATTCCTGGAGAGTTGGCCTCTACGTCTCCGTCGGTCCTTGATATACATCAATAACGTAATATAACCTAACATAACCCAACCTAACATCTCGGCGGTAATATTTGACAACATTCCTGTCGATGTTGGCCTCTACGTCTCCGTGGGGCCTTCATATACATCAATAACGTAATCTAACCTAACCTAAACCAACCTAACATCTCGGCGGTAATATTTAACAACATTCCTGGCGAGTTGGCCTGTACTCCTCCGTGGGACCTGCATATACATCAATAACGTAATATAACCTAACCCAACTCAACCTAACATCTCGGCACTAATATTTGACAACAGTCCTGGCCAGTTGGCCTCTACGTCTCCGTGGGACCTTCATATACATCAATAACGTAATATTACCTAACCTAACCCAACCTATCATCTCGGCGGAAATATTTGAGAACATTCCTGTCGATGTTGGCCTCTACGTCTCCGTGGGACTTTTATATACATCAATAACGTAATTTAACCTAACCTAACCCAACGTAACATCTCGGCGGTAATATTTGGTAACATTCATGGCTTGTTGGCCTCTACGTCTCCGTGGGACCTTCATATACATCAATCACGTAATATAACCTAACCTAAAACAACCTAACATCTCGGCGGTAATATTTGAGAACATTCCTGGCGAGTTGGCCTCTACGTTTCCGTGGGACCTTCATATACATCAATAACGTAATCTAACGTAACCTAAACCAACCTATCATATCGGCGGTAATATTTGAAAACATTCCTGTCGATGTTGGCCTCTACGTCTCCGTGGGACCTTCATATACATCAATAACGTAATATTAGCTAACCTAACCCAACCTATCATCTCGGCGGAAATATTTGAGATCATTCCTGTCGATGTTGGCCTCTACGTCTCCGTGGGACTTTTATATACATCAATAACGTAATTTAACATAACCTAACCCAACGTAACATCTCGGCGGTAAAATTGGACAACATTCCTGGCGAGTTGGCCTCTACCTCTCCGTGCGACCGTCATACACATCAATAACGTAATATAATCTAACCTAACCCAACCTATCATCTCGGCGGTAATATTTGACAACATTCCTGGCCAGTTGGCCTCTACGTCTCCGTGGGACCTTCATATACATCAATAACGTAATATAACGTAACCTAAACCAACCTATCATATCGGCGGTAATATTTGAAAACATTCCTGTCGATGTTGGCCTCTACGTCTCCGTGGGACTTTTATATACATCAAAACGTAATTTAACCTAACCTAACCCAACGTAACATCTCGGCGGTAATATTTGACAACATTCCTGGAGAGTTGGCCTCTACGTGTCCGTGGGGCCTTCACATACATCAATAACGTAATCTAACCTAACCTAACCCAACGTAACATCTCGGCGGTAACATATGGCAACATTCCTGGCTTGTTGGCCTCTACGTCTCCGTGGGACCTTCATATATATCAATAACGTAATATAACCTAACCTAACCCAACCTAACATCTCGGCGGTAATATTTGAGAACATCCTTGGCGGGTTGGCCTCTACGTCTCCGTGGGACCTTCATATACATCAATAACGTAATATAACCTAACCTAACCCAACCTAACATCTCGGCGGTAATATTTGACATCATTCCTGGCGAGTTGGCCTCTAGGTCTCCGTGGGACTTTTATATACATCAAAACGTAATTTAACCTAACCTAACCCAAAGTAACATCTCGGCGGTAATATTTGACAACATTCCTGGCGCTTTGGCCTCTACGTCTCCGTGGGGCCTTTATATACATCAATAGCTTAATCTAACCTAACCTAACCCAACCTAACATCTCGGCGGTAATATTTAACAACATTCCTGGCGTGTTGGCCTCTACGCCTCCGTGGGACCTGCATATACATCAATAACGTAATATAACCTAACCCAACCCAACCTAACATCTCGGCACTAACATTTGACGACATTCCTGGCGAGTTGGCCTCTACGTCTCCGTGCGTCCTTCATATACATCAATAACGTAATATAACGTAACCTAAACCAACCTATCATATCGGCGGTAATATTTGAAAACATTCCTCTCGAGTTGGCCTCTACGTCTCCGTGCGTCCTTCATATACATCAATAACGTAACATAACGTAACCTAAACCAACCTATCATATCGGCGGTAATATTTGAAAACATTCCTGTCGATGTTGGCCTCTACGTCTCCGTGGGACCTTCATATACATCAATAACGTAATATTACCTAACCTAACCCAACCTATCATCTCGGCGGAAATATTTGAGAACATTCCTGTCGATGTTGGCCTCTACGTCTCCGTGGGACTTTTATATACATCAATAACGTAATTTAACCTAACCTAACCCAACGTAACATCTCGGCGGTAATATTTGCAACATTCATGGCTTGTTGGCCTCTACGTCTCCGTGGGACCTTCATATACATCAATCGCGTAATATAACCTAACCTAAAACAACCTAACACCTCGGCGGTAATATTTTAGAACATTCCTGGCGAGTTGGCCTCTACGTCTCCGTGGGACTTTTATATACATCAAAACGTAATTTAACCGAACCTAACCCAACGTAACATTTCGGCAGTAATATTTGACAACATTCCTGTCGAGTTGGACTCTACGTCTCCGCGGGACTTTTATATACATCAATAACGTAATTTAACCTAACCTAACCCAACATAACATCTCGGCGGTAATATTTGACAACATTCCTGGCGAGTTGGCCTCTATATCTCCGTGGGGCATTCATATACATCAATAACGTAATATAACCTAACCTAACCCAACCTAACATCTCGGCGGTAATATTTGACAACATTCCAGGCGCTTTGGCCTCTACGTCTCCGTGGGGCCTGCATATACATCAATAACTTAATCTAACCTAACCTAACCCAACCTAACATCTCGGCGGTAATATTTAACAACATTCCTGGCGAGTTGGCCTCTACGCCTCCGTGGGTCCTGCATATACATCAATAACGTAATATAACCTAACCCAACCCAACCAATCATATCGGCGGTAATATTTGACAACATTCCTGGCGAGTTGGCCTCTACGTCTCCGTGGGACCTTCATATACATCAATAACGTAATATAACGTAACCTAAACCAACCTATCATATCGGCGGTAATATTTGAAAACATTCCTGTCGATGTTGGCCTCTACGTCTCCGTCGGACCTTGATATACATCAATAACGTAATATAACCTAACCTAACCCAACATAACATCTCGGCAGTAATATTTGACAACGTTCCTGGCGAGTTGGCCCCTACGTCTCCGTGGGACTTTTATATACATCAAAACGAAATTTAACCTAACTTAACCCAACGTAACATCTCGGCGGTAATATTTGACAACATTCCTGGAGAGTTGGCCTCTACGTGTCCGTGGGGCCTTCACATACATCAATAACGTAATCTAACCTAACCTAACCCAACGTAACATCTCGGCGGTAATATATGGCAACATTCCTGGTTTGTTGGCTTCTACGTCTCCTTGGGACCTTCATATACATCAATAACGTAATATAACCTAACCTAACCCAACCTAACATCTCGGCGGTAATATTTGAGAACATCCTTGGCGAGTTGGCCTCTACGTCTCCGTGGGACCTTCATATACATCAATAACGTAATATAACCTAACCTAACCCAACCTAACATCTCGGCGGTAATATTTGACATCATTCCTGGCGAGTTGGCCTCTAGGTCTCCGTGGGACTTTTATATACATCAAAACGTAATTTAACCTAACCTAACCCAAAGTAACATCTCGGCGGTAATATTTAACAACATTCCTGGCGAGTTGGCCTCTACGCCTTCGTGGGACCTGCATATACACCAATAACGTAATATAACCTAACCCAACCCAACCTAACATCTCGGCACTAATATTTGACAACATTCCTGGCGAGTTGGCATCTACGTCTCCGTGGGACCTTCATATACATCAATAACGTAATATTACCTAACCTAACCCAACCTAACATCTCGGCACTAATATTTGACAACATTCCTGGCGAGTTGGCCTCCACCTATCCGTGCGACCTTCATATACATCAATAACGTAATCTAACCTAACCTAACCCAACGTAACATCTCGGCGGTAATATATGGCAACATTCCTGGTTTGTTGGCTTCTACGTCTCCTTGGGACCTTCATATACATCAATAACGTAATATTAGCTAACCTAACCCAACCTATCATCTCGGCGGAAATATTTGAGAACATTCCTGTCAATGTTGGCCTCTACGTCTCCGTGGGACTTTTATATACATCAATAACGTAATTTAACATAACCTAACCCAACGTAACATCTCGGCGGTTATATTTGACAACATTCCTGGCGAGTTGGCCTCTACCTCTCCCTGCGACCTTCATACACATCAATAACGTAATATAATCTAACCTAACCCAACCTATCATCTCGGCGGTAATATTTGACAACATTCCTGGCCAGTTGGCCTCTACGTCTCCGTGGGACCTTCATATACATCAATAACGTAATATAACGTAACCTAAACCAACCTATCATATCGGCGGTAATATTTCAAAACATTACTGTCGATGTTGGCCTCTACGTCTCCGTGGGACTTTTATATACATCAAAACGTAATTTAACCTAACCTAACCCAACGTAACATCTTGGCGGTAATATTTGACAACATTCCTGGAGAGTTGGCCTCTACGTGTCCGTGGGGCCTTCACATACATCAATAACGTAATCTAACCTAACCTAACCCAACGTAACATCTCGGCGGTAATATATGGCAACATTCCTGGTTTGTTGGCCTCTACGTCTCCGTGGGACCTTCATATACATCAATAACGTAATATAACCTAACCTAACCCAACCTAACATCTCGGCGGTAATATTTGAGAACATCCTTGGCGAGTTGGCCTCTACGTCTCCGTGGGACCTTCATATACATCAATAACGTAATATAACCTAACCTAACCCAACCTAACATCTCGGCGGTAATATTTAACAACATTCCTGGCGAGTTGGCCTCTAGGTCTCCGTGGGACTTTTATATACATCAAAACGTAATTTAACCTAACCTAACCCAAAGTAACATCTCGGCGGTAGTATTTGACAACATTCCTGGAGAGTTGGCCTCTACGTCTCCGTCGGTCCTTGATATACATCAATAACGTAATATAACCTAACCCGTCCCAACCTAACATCTCGGCACTAATATTTGAAAACATTCCTGTCGATGTTGGCCTCTACGGCTCCGTGGGACCTTCATATACATCAATAACTTAATATTACCTAACCTAATCCAACCTATCATATCGGCGGTAATATTTGAAAATATTCCTGTCGATGTTGGCCTCTACGTATCCGTGGGACTTTTATATACATCAAAACGTAATTTAACCTAACCTAACCCAACGTAACATCTCGGAGGTAATATTTGACAACATTTCTGGAGAGTTGGCCTCTACGTGTCCGTGGGGCCTTCATATACATCAATAACGTAATCTAACCTAACCCAACCCAACCTAACATCTCGGCACTAATATTTGACAACATTCCTGGCGAGTTGGCCTCTACGTCTCCGTGCGTCCTTCATATACATCAATAACGTAATATAACGTAACCTAAACCAACCTATCATATCGGCGGTAATATTTGAAAACATTCGTGTCGATGTTGGCCTCTACGTCTCCGTGGGACCTTCATATACATCAATAACGTAATATTACCTAACCTAACCCAACATATCATCTCGGCGGAAATATTTGAGAACATTCCTGGCGAGTTGGCCTCTACGTCTCCGTGGGACCTTCATATACATCAATAACGTAATATAACCTAACCTAACCCAACCTAACATCTCGGCGGTAATATTTGACATCATTCCTGGCGAGTTGGCCTCTACGTCTCCGTGGGACTTTTATATACATCAAAACGTAATTTAACCTAACCTAACCCAACATAACATCTCGGCGGTAATATTTGACAACATTCCTGGCGAGTTGGCCTCTATGTCTCCGTGGGGCATTCATATACATCAATAACGTAATATAACCTAACCTAACCCAACCTAACATCTCGGCGGTAATATTTGACAACATTCCTGGCGAGTTGGCCTCTACGCCTCCGTGGGGCCTTCATATACATCAATAACATAGTCTAACCTAACCTAACCCAACCTAACATCTCGGCGGTAATATTTAACAACATTCCTGGCGAGTTGGCCTCTACGCCTCCGTGGGACCTGCATATACATCAATAACGTAATATAACCTAATCCAACCCAACCTAACATCTCGGCACTAATATTTGACAACATTCCTGGCGAGTTGGCCTCTACGTCTCCGTGCGTCCTTCATATACATCAATAACGTAATATAACGTAACCTAAACCAACCTATCATATCGGCGGTAATATTTGAAAACATTCGTGTCGATGTTGGCCTCTACGTCTCCGTGGGACCTTCATATACATCAATAACGTAATATTACCTAACCTAACCCAACCTATCATCTCGGCGGAAATATTTGAGAACATTCCTGTCGATGTTGGCCTCTACGTCTCCGTGGGGCCTTCATATACATCAATAACGTAATCTAACCTAACCTAACCCAACCTAACATCTCGGCGGTAATATTTAACAACATTGCTGGCGAGTTGGCCTCTACGCCTCCGTGGGACCTGCATATACATCAATAACGTAATATAACCTAACCCAACCCAACCTAACATCTCGGCACTAATATTTGACAACATTCCTGGCGAGTTGGCCTCTCCGTCTCCGTGCGTCCTTCATATACATCAATAACGTAATATAACGTAACCTAACCGAACCAATCATATCGGCGGTAACATTTGACAACATTCCTGGCGAGTTGGCCTCTACGTCTCCGTGGGACCTTCATATACATCAATAACGTAATATAACGTAACCTAAACCAACCTATCATATCGGCGGTAATATTTGAAAACATTCCTGTCGATGTTGGTCTCTACGTCTCCGTGGGACCTTCATATACATCAATAACGTAATATAACGTAACCTAAACCAACCTATCATATCGGCGGTAATATTTGAAAACATTCCTGTCGATGTTGGCCTCTACGTCTCCGTGGGACTTTTATATACATCAAAACGTAATTTAACCTAACCTAACCCAACGTAACATCTCGGAGGTAATATTTGACAACATTCCTGTCGAGTTGGCCTCTACGTCTCCGTGGGACTTTTATATACATCAAAACGTAATTTAACCTAACCTAACCCAAAGTAACATCTCGGCGGTAATATTTGCCAACATTCCTGGAGAGTTGGCCTCTACGTCTCCGTCGGACCTTGATATACATCAATAACGTAATATAACCTAACCTAACCCAACCTAACATCTCGGCGGTAATATTTGACAACATTCCTGGCGATTTGGCCTCTACGTCTCCGTGGGGCCTTCATATACATCAATAACGTAATCTAACCTAACCTAACCCAACCTAACATCTCGGCGGTAATATTTGACATCATTCCTGGCGAGTTGGCCTCTACGTCTCCGTGGGACTTTTATATACATCAAAACGTAATTTAACCTAACCTAACCCAAAGTAACATCTCGGCGGTAATATTTGGCAACATTCCTGGCTTGTTGGCCTCTACGTCTCCGTGGGACCTTCATATACATCAATAACGTAATATAACCTAACCTAACCCAACCTAACATCTCGGCGGTAATATTTGACATCATTCCTGGCGAGTTGGCCTCTACGTCTCCGTGGGACTTTTATATACATCAAAACATAATTTAACCTAACCTAACCCAAAGTAACATCTCGGCGGTAATATTTGACAACATTCCTGGAGACTTGGCCTCTACGTCTCCGTCGGACCTTGATATAGATCAATAACGTAATATAACCAAACCTAACCCAACCTATCATCTCGGCAGTAATATTTGACAACATTCCTGTCGAGTTGGCCTCTACGTCTCCGTGGGACTTTTATATACATCAATAACGTAATTTAACCTAACCTAACCCAACATAACATCTCGGCGGTAAGATTTGACAACATTCCTGGCGATTTGGCCTCTACGTCTCCGTGGGGCCTTCATATACATCAATAACGTAATCTAACCTAACCTAACCCAACCTAACATCTCGGCGGTAATATTTGACATCATTCCTGGCGAGTTGGCCTCTACGTCTCCGTGGGTCCTTCATATACATCAATAACGTAATCTAACCTAACCTAACCCAACCTAACATCTCGGCGGTAATATTTAACAACATTGCTGGCGAGTTGGCCTCTACGCCTCCGTGGGACCTGCATATACATCAATAACGTAATATAACCTAACCCAACCCAACCTAACATCTCGACACTAATATTTGACAACATTCCTGGCGAGTTGGCCTCTCCGTCTCCGTGCGTCCTTCATATACATCAATAACGTAATATAACGTAACCTAACCGAACCAATCATATCGGCGGTAATATTTAACAACATTCCTGGCGAGTTGGCCTCTACGTCTCCGTGGGACCTGCATATACATCAATAACGTAATATAACCTAATCCAACCCAACCTAACATCTCGGCACTAATATTTGACAACATTCCTGGCGAGTTGGCCTCTACGTCTCCGTGCGTCCTTCATATACATCAATAACGTAATATAACGTAACCTAAACCAACCTATCATATCGGCGGTAATATTTGAAAACATTCCTGTCGATGTTGGCCTCTACGTCTCCGTGGGACTTTTATATACATCAAAACGTAATTTAACCTAACCTAACCCAACGTAACATCTCGGAGGTAATATTTGACAACATTCCTGTCGAGTTGGCCTCTACGTCTCCGTGGGACTTTTATATACATCAAAACGTAATTTAACCTAACCTAACCCAAAGTAACATCTCGGCGGTAATATTTGCCAACATTCCTGGAGAGTTGGCCTCTACGTCTCCGTCGGACCTTGATATACATCAATAACGTAATATAACCTAACCTAACCCAACCTAACATCTCGGCGGTAATATTTGACAACATTCCTGGCGATTTGGCCTCTACGTCTCCGTGGGGCCTTCATATACATCAATAACGTAATCTAACCTAACCTAAACCAATCTAACATCTCGGCGGTAATATTTAACAACATTCCTTGCGAGTTGGCCTCTACTCCTCCGTGGGACCTGCATATACATCAATAACGTAATATAACCTAACCCAACTCAACCTAACATCTCGGCACTAATATTTGACAACATTCCTGGAGAGTTGGCCTCTACGTCTCCGTGGGACCTTCATATACATCAATAGCGTAATATAACCTAACCTAACCCAACCTATCATCTCGGCAGTAATATTTGACAACATTCCTGTCGAGTTGGCGTCTACGTCTGCGTGGGACTTTTATATACATCAATAACGTAATTTAACCTAACCTAACCCAACATAACATCTCGGCGGTAATATTTGACAACATTCCTGGCGAGTTGGCCTCTACGTCTCCGTGCGTCCTTCATATACATCAATAACGTAATATAACGTAACCTAACCCAACCAATCATATCGGCGGTAATATTTGACAACATTCCTGGCGAGTTGGCCTCTACGCCGCCGTGGGACCTGCATATACATCAATAACGTAATATAACCTAACCCAACCCAACCTAACATATCGGCACTAATATTTGACAACATTCCTGGCGAGTTGGCCTCTCCGTCTCCGTGCGTCCTTCACATACATCAATAACGTAATATAACGTAACCTAACCCAACCAATCATATCGGCGGTAATATTTGACAACATTCCTGGCGAGTTGGCCTCTACGTCTCCGTGGGACCTTCATATACATCAATAACGTAATATAACGTAACCTAACCCGACCAATCATATCGGCGGTAATATTTGAAAACATTCCTGTCGATGTTGGCCTCAACGTCTCCGTGGGAGCTTCATATACATCAATAACGTAATATTACCTAACCTAACCCAACCTATCATCTCGGCGGAAATATTTGAGAACATTCCTGGCGAGTTGGCCTCTACGTCTCCGTGGGACCTTCATATACATCAATAACGTAATATAACCTAACCTAACCCAACCTAACATCTCGGCGGTAATATTTGACAACATTCCTGGCGATTTGGCCTCTACGTCTCCGTGGGGCCTTCATATACATCAATAACGTAATCTAACCTAACCTAAACCAACCTAACATCTCTGCGGTAATATTTAACAACATTCCTGGCGAGTTGGCCTCTACTCCTCCGTGGGAACTGCATATACATCAATAACGTAATATAACCTAACCCAACTCAACCTAACATCTCGGCACTAATATTTGACAACATTCCTGGCGAGTTGGCCACTACCTCTCCGTGCGACCTTCATATACATCAATAACGTAATATAATCTAACCTAATCCAACCTATCATCTCGGCGGTAATATTTGACAACATTCCTGTCGAGTTGGCCTCTACGTCTCCGTGGGACTTTTATATACATCAATAACGTAATTTAACCTAACCTAACCCAACATAACATCTCGGCGGTAATATTTGACAACATTCCTGGCGAGTTGGCCCCTACGTCTCCGTGGGACCTTCATATACGTCAATAACGTAATATAACGTAACCTAAACCAACCTATCATATCGGCGGTAATATTTGAAAACATTCCTGTCGATGTTGGCCTCTACGTCTCCGTGGGACCTTCATATACATCAATAACGTAATATTACCTAACCTATCCCAACGTATCATCTCGGCGGAAATATTTGAGAAAATTCCTGTCGATGTTGGCCTCTACGTCTCCGTGGGACTTTTATATACATCAATAACGTAATTTAACCTAACCTAACCCAACGTAACATCTCGGCGGTAATATTTGGCAACATTCCTGGCTTGTTGGCCTCTACGTCTCCGTGGGACCTTCATATACATCAATAACGTAATATAACCTAACCTAACCCAACCTAACATCTCGGCGGTAATATTTGACATCATTCCTGGCGAGTTGGCCTCTACGTCTCCGTGGGACTTTTATATACATCAAAACATAATTTAACCTAACCTAACCCAAAGTAACATCTCGGCGGTAATATTTGACAACATTCCTGGAGACTTGGCCTCTACGTCTCCGTCGGACCTTGATATAGATCAATAACGTAATATAACCAAACCTAACCCAACCTATCATCTCGGCAGTAATATTTGACAACATTCCTGTCGAGTTGGCCTCTACGTCTCCGTGGGACTTTTATATACATCAATAACGTAATTTAACCTAACCTAACGAAACATAACATCTCTTCGGTAATATCTGACAACATTCCTGGCGAGTTGGCCTCTATGTCTCCGTGGGGCATTCATATACATCAATAACGTAATATAACCTAACCTAACCCAACCTAACATCTCGGCGGTAATATTTGACAACATTCCTGGCGCTTTGGCCTCTACGTCTCCGTGGGGCCTTCATATACATCAATAACGTAATCTAACCTAACCTAACCCAACCTAACATCTCGGCGGTAATATTTAACAACATTCCTGGCGAGTTGGCCTCTACGCCTCCGTGGGACCTGCATATACATCAATAACGTAATATAACCTAATCCAACCCAACCTAACATCTCGGCACTAATATTTGACAACATTCCTGGCGAGTTGGCCTCTACGTCTCCGCGCGTCCTTCATATACATCACTAACGTAATATAACGTAACCTAAACCAACCTATCACATCGGCGGTAATATTTGAAAACATTCGTGTCGATGTTGGCCTCTACGTCTCCGTGGGACCTTCATATACATCAATAACGTAATATTACCTAACCTAACCCAACCTATCATCTCGGCGGAAATATTTGAGAACATTCCTGTCGATGTTGGCCTCTACGTCTCCGTGGGGCCTTCATATACATCAATAACGTAATCTAACCTAACCTAACCCAACCTAACATCTCGGCGGTAATATTTAACAACATTGCTGGCGAGTTGGCCTCTACGCCTCCGTGGGACCTGCATATACATCAATAACGTAATATAACCTAACCCAACCCAACCTAACATCTCGGCACAAATATTTGACAACATTCCTGGCGAGTTGGCCTCTCCGTCTCCGTGCGTCCTTCATATACATCAATAGCGTAATATAACGTAACCTAACCGAACCAATCATATCGGCGGTAATATTTGACAACATTCCTGGCGATTTGGCCCCTACGTCTCCGTGGGACCTTCATATACATCAATAACGTAATATAACGTAACCTAAACCAACCTATCATATCGGCGGTAATATTTGAAAACATTCCTGTCGATGTTGGCCTCTACGTCTCCGTGGGACCTTCATATACATTAATAACGTAATATTACCTAACCTATCCCAACGTATCATCTCGGCGGAAATATTTGAGAAAATTCCTGTCGATGTTGACCTCTACGTCTTCGTGGGACTTTTATATACATCAATAACGTAATTTAACCTAACCTAACCCAACGTAACATCTCGGCGGTAATATTTGGCAACATTCCTGGCTTGTTGGCCTCTACGTCTCCGTGGGACCTTCATATACATCAATAACGTAATATAACCTAACCTAACCCAACCTAACATCTCGGCGGTAATATTTGACATCATTCCTGGCGAGTTGGCCTCTACGTCTCCGTGGGACTTTTATATACATCAATAACGTAATTTAACCTAACCTAACCCAACATAACATCTCGGCGGTAATATTTGACAACATTCCTGGCGCTTTGGCCTCTACGTCTCCGTGGGGCCTTCATATACATCAATAACGTAATCTAACCTAACCTAAACCAACCTAACATCTCTGCGGTAATATTTAACAACATTCCTGGCGAGTTGGCCTCTACTCCTCCGTGGGAACTGCATATACATCAATAACGTAATATAACCTAACCCAACTCAACCTAACATCTCGGCACTAATATTTGACAACATTCCTGGCGAGTTGGCCACTACCTCTCCGTGCGACCTTCATATACATCAATAACGTAATATAATCTAACCTAATCCAACCTATCATCTCGGCGGTAATATTTGACAACATTCCTGTCGAGTTGGCCTCTACGTCTCCGTGGGACTTTTATATACATCAATAACGTAATTTAACCTAACCTAACCCAACATAACATCTCGGCGGTAATATCTGACAACATTCCTGGCGATTTGGCCCCTACGTCTCCGTGGGACCTTCATATACATCAATAACGTAATATAACGTAACCTAAACCAACCTATAATATCGGCGGTAATATTTGAAAACATTCCTGTCGATGTTGGCCTCTACGTCTCCGTGGGACCTTCATATACATCAATAACGTAATATTACCTAACCTATCCCAACGTATCATCTCGGCGGAAATATTTGAGAAAATTCCTGTCGATGTTGGCCTCTACGTCTCCGTGGGACCTTCATATACATCAATAACGTAATATAACCTAACCTAACCCAACCTAACATCTCGGCGGTAATATTTGACATCATTCCTGGCGAGTTGGCCTCTACGTCTCCGTGGGACTTTTATATACATCAAAACATAATTTAACCTAACCTAACCCAAAGTAACATCTCGGCGGTAATATTTGACAACATTCCTGGAGACTTGGCCTCTACGTCTCCGTCGGACCTTGATATAGATCAATAACGTAATATAACCAAACCTAACCCAACCTATCATCTCGGCAGTAATATTTGACAACATTCCTGTCGAGTTGGCCTCTACGTCTCCGTGGGACTTTTATATACATCAATAACGTAATTTAACCTAACCTAACGAAACATAACATCTCTTCGGTAATATCTGACAACATTCCTGGCGAGTTGGCCTCTATGTCTCCGTGGGGCATTCATATACATCAATAACGTAATATAACCTAACCTAACCCAACCTAACATCTCGGCGGTAATATTTGACAACATTCCTGGCGCTTTGGCCTCTACGTCTCCGTGGGGCCTTCATATACATCAATAACGTAATCTAACCTAACCTAACCCAACCTAACATCTCGGCGGTAATATTTAACAACATTCCTGGCGAGTTGGCCTCTACGCCTCCGTGGGACCTGCATATACATCAATAACGTAATATAACCTAATCCAACCCAACCTAACATCTCGGCACTAATATTTGACAACATTCCTGGCGAGTTGGCCTCTACGTCTCCGCGCGTCCTTCATATACATCAATAACGTAATATAACGTAACCTAAACCAACCTATCATATCGGCGGTAATATTTGAAAACATTCGTGTCGATGTTGGCCTCTACGTCTCCGTGGGACCTTCATATACATCAATAACGTAATATAACGTAACTTAACCAACCTATCATATCGGCGGTAATATTTGAAAACATTCCTGTCGATGTTGGCCTCAACGTCTCCGTGGGAGCTTCATATACATTAATAACGTAATATTACCTAACCTATCCCAACGTATCATCTCGGCGGAAATATTTGAGAAAATTCCTGTCGATGTTGACCTCTACGTCTTCGTGGGACTTTTATATACATCAATAACGTAATTTAACCTAACCTAACCCAACGTAACATCTCGGCGGTAATATTTGGCAACATTCCTGGCTTGTTGGCCTCTACGTCTCCGTGGGACCTTCATATACATCAATAACGTAATATAACCTAACCTAACCCAACCTAACATCTCGGCGGTAATATTTGACATCATTCCTGGCGAGTTGGCCTCTACGTCTCCGTGGGACTTTTATATACATCAATAACGTAATTTAACCTAACCTAACCCAACATAACATCTCGGCGGTAATATTTGACAACATTCCTGGCGCTTTGGCCTCTACGTCTCCGTGGGGCCTTCATATACATCAATAACGTAATCTAACCTAACCTAAACCAACCTAACATCTCTGCGGTAATATTTAACAACATTCCTGGCGAGTTGGCCTCTACTCCTCCGTGGGAACTGCATATACATCAATAACGTAATATAACCTAACCCAACTCAACCTAACATCTCGGCACTAATATTTGACAACATTCCTGGCGAGTTGGCCACTACCTCTCCGTGCGACCTTCATATACATCAATAACGTAATATAATCTAACCTAATCCAACCTATCATCTCGGCGGTAATATTTGACAACATTCCTGTCGAGTTGGCCTCTACGTCTCCGTGGGACTTTTATATACATCAATAACGTAATTTAACCTAACCTAACCCAACATAACATCTCGGCGGTAATATTTGACAACATTCCTGGCGAGTTGGCCCCTACGTCTCCGTGGGACCTTCATATACGTCAATAACGTAATATAACGTAACCTAAACCAACCTATCATATCGGCGGTAATATTTGAAAACATTCCTGTCGATGTTGGCCTCTACGTCTCCGTGGGACCTTCATATACATCAATAACGTAATATTACCTAACCTATCCCAACGTATCATCTCGGCGGAAATATTTGAGAAAATTCCTGTCGATGTTGGCCTCTACGTCTCCGTGGGACTTTTATATACATCAATAACGTAATTTAACCTAACCTAACCCAACGTAACATCTCGGCGGTAATATTTGGCAACATTCCTGGCTTGTTGGCCTCTACGTCTCCGTGGGACCTTCATATACATCAATAACGTAATATAACCTAACCTAACCCAACCTAACATCTCGGCGGTAATATTTGACATCATTCCTGGCGAGTTGGCCTCTACGTCTCCGTGGGACTTTTATATACATCAAAACATAATTTAACCTAACCTAACCCAAAGTAACATCTCGGCGGTAATATTTGACAACATTCCTGGAGACTTGGCCTCTACGTCTCCGTCGGACCTTGATATAGATCAATAACGTAATATAACCAAACCTAACCCAACCTATCATCTCGGCAGTAATATTTGACAACATTCCTGTCGAGTTGGCCTCTACGTCTCCGTGGGACTTTTATATACATCAATAACGTAATTTAACCTAACCTAACGAAACATAACATCTCTTCGGTAATATCTGACAACATTCCTGGCGAGTTGGCCTCTATGTCTCCGTGGGGCATTCATATACATCAATAACGTAATATAACCTAACCTAACCCAACCTAACATCTCGGCGGTAATATTTGACAACATTCCTGGCGCTTTGGCCTCTACGTCTCCGTGGGGCCTTCATATACATCAATAACGTAATCTAACCTAACCTAACCCAACCTAACATCTCGGCGGTAATATTTAACAACATTGCTGGCGAGTTGGCCTCTACGCCTCCGTGGGACCTGCATATACATCAATAACGTAATATAACCTAACCCAACCCAACCTAACATCTCGGCACTAATATTTGACAACATTCCTGGCGAGTTGGCCTCTCCGTCTCCGTGCGTCCTTCATATACATCAATAGCGTAATATAACGTAACCTAACCGAACCAATCATATCGGCGGTAATATTTGACAACATTCCTGGCGAGTTGGCCCCTACGCCTCCGTGGGACCTTCATATACATCAATAACGTAATATAACGTAACCTAAACCAACCTATCATATCGGCGGTAATATTTGAAAACATTCCTGTCGATGTTGGCCTCTACGTCTCCGTGGGACCTTCATATACATTAATAACGTAATATTACCTAACCTATCCCAACGTATCATCTCGGCGGAAATATTTGAGAAAATTCCTGTCGATGTTGACCTCTACGTCTTCGTGGGACTTTTATATACATCAATAACGTAATTTAACCTAACCTAACCCAACGTAACATCTCGGCGGTAATATTTGGCAACATTCCTGGCTTGTTGGCCTCTACGTCTCCGTGGGACCTTCATATACATCAATAACGTAATATAACCTAACCTAACCCAACCTAACATCTCGGCGGTAATATTTGACATCATTCCTGGCGAGTTGGCCTCTACGTCTCCGTGGGACTTTTATATACATCAATAACGTAATTTAACCTAACCTAACCCAACATAACATCTCGGCGGTAATATTTGACAACATTCCTGGCGCTTTGGCCTCTACGTCTCCGTGGGGCCTTCATATACATCAATAACGTAATCTAACCTAACCTAAACCAACCTAACATCTCTGCGGTAATATTTAACAACATTCCTGGCGAGTTGGCCTCTACTCCTCCGTGGGAACTGCATATACATCAATAACGTAATATAACCTAACCCAACTCAACCTAACATCTCGGCACTAATATTTGACAACATTCCTGGCGAGTTGGCCACTACCTCTCCGTGCGACCTTCATATACATCAATAACGTAATATAATCTAACCTAATCCAACCTATCATCTCGGCGGTAATATTTGACAACATTCCTGTCGAGTTGGCCTCTACGTCTCCGTGGGACTTTTATATACATCAATAACGTAATTTAACCTAACCTAACCCAACATAACATCTCGGCGGTAATATCTGACAACATTCCTGGCGATTTGGCCCCTACGTCTCCGTGGGACCTTCATATACATCAATAACGTAATATAACGTAACCTAAACCAACCTATAATATCGGCGGTAGTATTTGAAAACATTCCTGTCGATGTTGGCCTCTACGTCTCCGTGGGACCTTCATATACATCAATAACGTAATATTACCTAACCTATCCCAACGTATCATCTCGGCGGAAATATTTGAGAAAATTCCTGTCGATGTTGGCCTCTACGTCTCCGTGGGACCTTCATATACATCAATAACGTAATATAACCTAACCTAACCCAACCTAACATCTCGGCGGTAATATTTGACATCATTCCTGGCGAGTAGGCCTCTACGTCTCCGTGGGACTTTTATATACATCAAAACATAATTTAACCTAACCTAACCCAAAGTAACATCTCGGCGTTAATATTTGACAACATTCCTGGAGACTTGGCCTCTACGTCTCCGTCGGACCTTGATATAGATCAATAACGTAATATAACCAAACCTAACCCAACCTATCATCTCGGCAGTAATATTTGACAACATTCCTGTCGAGTTGGCCTCTACGTCTCCGTGGGACTTTTATATACATCAATAACGTAATTTAACCTAACCTAACGAAACATAACATCTCTTCGGTAATATCTGACAACATTCCTGGCGAGTTGGCCTCTATGTCTCCGTGGGGCATTCATATACATCAATAACGTAATATAACCTAACCTAACCCAACCTAACATCTCGGCGGTAATATTTGACAACATTCCTGGCGCTTTGGCCTCTACGTCTCCGTGGGGCCTTCATATACATCAATAACGTAATCTAACCTAACCTAACCCAACCTAACATCTCGGCGGTAATATTTAACAACATTCCTGGCGAGTTGGCCTCTACGCCTCCGTGGGACCTGCATATACATCAATAACGTAATATAACCTAATCCAACCCAACCTAACATCTCGGCACTAATATTTGACAACATTCCTGGCGAGTTGGCCTCTACGTCTCCGCGCGTCCTTCATATACATCAATAACGTAATATAACGTAACCTAAACCAACCTATCATATCGGCGGTAATATTTGAAAACATTCGTGTCGATGTTGGCCTCTACGTCTCCGTGGGACCTTCATATACATCAATAACGTAATATTACCTAACCTAACCCAACCTATCATCTCGGCGGAAATATTTGAGAACATTCCTGTCGATGTTGGCCTCTACGTCTCCGTGGGGCCTTCATATACATCAATAACGTAATCTAACCTAACCTAACCCAACCTAACATCTCGGCGGTAATATTTAACAACATTGCTGGCGAGTTGGCCTCTACGCCTCCGTGGGACCTGCATATACATCAATAACGTAATATAACCTAACCCAACCCAACCTAACATCTCGGCACTAATATTTGACAACATTCCTGGCGAGTTGGCCTCTCCGTCTCCGTGCGTCCTTCATATACATCAATAGCGTAATATAACGTAACCTAACCGAACCAATCATATCGGCGGTAATATTTGACAACATTCCTGGCGAGTTGGCCCCTACGTCTCCGTGGGACCTTCATATACATCAATAACGTAATATAACGTAACCTAAACCAACCTATCATATCGGCGGTAATATTTGAAAACATTCCTGTCGATGTTGGCCTCTACGTCTCCGTGGGACCTTCATATACATTAATAACGTAATATTACCTAACCTATCCCAACGTATCATCTCGGCGGAAATATTTGAGAAAATTCCTGTCGATGTTGACCTCTACGTCTTCGTGGGACTTTTATATACATCAATAACGTAATTTAACCTAACCTAACCCAACGTAACATCTCGGCGGTAATATTTGGCAACATTCCTGGCTTGTTGGCCTCTACGTCTCCGTGGGACCTTCATATACATCAATAACGTAATATAACCTAACCTAACCCAACCTAACATCTCGGCGGTAATATTTAACAACATTCCTGGCGAGTTGGCCTCTACGCCTCCGTGGGACCTGCATATACATCAATAACGTAATATAACCTAATCCAACCCAACCTAACATCTCGGCACTAATATTTGACAACATTCCTGGCGACTTGGCCTCTACGTCTCCGCGCGTCCTTCATATACATCAATAACGTAATATAACGTAACCTAAACCAACCTATCATATCGGCGGTAATATTTGAAAACATTCGTGTCGATGTTGGCCTCTACGTCTCCGTGGGACCTTCATATACATCAATAACGTAATATTACCTAACCTAACCCAACCTATCATCTCGGCGGAAATATTTGAGAACATTCCTGTCGATGTTGGCCTCTACGTCTCCGTGGGGCCTTCATATACATCAATAACGTAATCTAACCTAACCTAACCCAACCTAACATCTCGGCGGTAATATTTAACAACATTGCTGGCGAGTTGGCCTCTACGCCTCCGTGGGACCTGCATATACATCAATAACGTAATATAACCTAACCCAACCCAACCTAACATCTCGGCACTAATATTTGACAACATTCCTGGCGAGTTGGCCTCTCCGTCTCCGTGCGTCCTTCATATACATCAATAGCGTAATATAACGTAACCTAACCGAACCAATCATATCGGCGGTAATATTTGACAACATTCCTGGCGAGTTGGCCCCTACGTCTCCGTGGGACCTTCATATACATCAATAACGTAATATAACGTAACCTAAACCAACCTATCATATCGGCGGTAATATTTGAAAACATTCCTGTCGATGTTGGCCTCTACGTCTCCGTGGGACCTTCATATACATTAATAACGTAATATTACCTAACCTATCCCAACGTATCATCTCGGCGGAAATATTTGAGAAAATTCCTGTCGATGTTGACCTCTACGTCTTCGTGGGACTTTTATATACATCAATAACGTAATTTAACCTAACCTAACCCAACGTAACATCTCGGCGGTAATATTTGGCAACATTCCTGGCTTGTTGGCCTCTACGTCTCCGTGGGACCTTCATATACATCAATAACGTAATATAACCTAACCTAACCCAACCTAACATCTCGGCGGTAATATTTGACATCATTCCTGGCGAGTTGGCCTCTACGTCTCCGTGGGACTTTTATATACATCAATAACGTAATTTAACATAACCTAACCCAACATAACATCTCGGCGGTAATATTTGACAACATTCCTGGCGCTTTGGCCTCTACGTCTCCGTGGGGCCTTCATATACATCAATAACGTAATCTAACCTAACCTAAACCAACCTAACATCTCTGCGGTAATATTTAACAACATTCCTGGCGAGTTGGCCTCTACTCCTCCGTGGGAACTGCATATACATCAATAACGTAATATAACCTAACCCAACTCAACCTAACATCTCGGCACTAATATTTGACAACATTCCTGGCGAGTTGGCCACTACCTCTCCGTGCGACCTTCATATACATCAATAACGTAATATAATCTAACCTAATCCAACCTATCATCTCGGCGGTAATATTTGACAACATTCCTGTCGAGTTGGCCTCTACGTTTCCGTGGGACTTTTATATACATCAATAACGTAATTTAACCTAACCTAACCCAACATAACATCTCGGCGGTAATATCTGACAACATTCCTGGCGATTTGGCCCCTACGTCTCCGTGGGACCTTCATATACATCAATAACGTAATATAACGTAACCTAAACCAACCTATAATATCGGCGGTAATATTTGACAACATTCCTGTCGAGTTGGCCTCTACGTCTCCGTGGGACTTTTATATACATCCATAACGTAATTTAACCTAACCTAACCTAACATAACATCTCGGCGGTAATATCTGACAACATTCCTGGCGATTTGGCCCCTACGTCTCCGTGGGACCTTCATATACATCAATAACGTAATATAACGTAACCTAAACCAACCTATAATATCGGCGGTAATATTTGAAAACATTCCTGTCGATGTTGGCCTCTACGTCTCCGTGGGACCTTCATATACATCAATAACGTAATATTACCTAACCTATCCCAACGTATCATCTCGGCGGAAATATTTGAGAAAATTCCTGTCGATGTTGGCCTCTACGTCTCCGTGAGACCTTCATATACATCAATAACGTAATATAACCTAACCTAACCCAACCTAACATCTCGGCGGTAATATTTGACATCATTCCTGGCGAGTTGGCCTCTACGTCTCCGTGGGACTTTTATATACATCAAAACATAATTTAACCTAACCTAACCCAAAGTAACATCTCGGCGGTAATATTTGACAACATTCCTGAAGACTTGGCCTCTACGTCTCCGTCGGACCTTGATATAGATCAATAACGTAATATAACCAAACCTAACCCAACCTATCATCTCGGCAGTAATATTTGACAACATTCCTGTCGAGTTGGCCTCTACGTCTCCGTGGGACTTTTATATACATGAATAACGTAATTTAACCTAACCTAACGAAACATAACATCTCTTCGGTAATATCTGACAACATTCCTGGCGAGTTGGCCTCTATGTCTCCGTGGGGCATTCATATACATCAATAACGTAATCTAACCTAACCTAACCCAACCTAACATCTCGGCGGTAATATTTAACAACATTGCTGGCGAGTTGGCCTCTACGCCTCCGTGGGACCTGCATATACATCAATAACGTAATATAACCTAACCCAACCCAACCTAACATCTCGGCACTAATATTTGACAACATTCCTGGCGAGTTGGCCTCTCCGTCTCCGTGCGTCCTTCATATACATCAATAGCGTAATATAACGTAACCTAACCGAACCAATCATATCGGCGGTAATATTTGACAACATTCCTGGCGAGTTGGCCCCTACGTCTCCGTGGGACCTTCATATACATCAATAACGTAATATAACGTAACCTAAACCAACCTATCATATCGGCGGTAATATTTGAAAACATTCCTGTCGATGTTGGCCTCTACGTCTCCGTGGGACCTTCATATACATCAATAACGTAATATTACCTAACCTATCCCAACCTATCATCTCGGCGGAAATATTTGAGAACATTCCTGTCGATGTTGACCTCTACGTCTCCGTGGGACTTTTATATACATCAATAACGTAATTTAACCTAACCTAACCCAACGTAACATCTCGGCGGTAATATTTGACATCATTCCTGGCGAGTTGGCCTCTACGTCTCCGTGGGACTTTTATATACATCAATAACGTAATTTAACATAACCTAACCCAACATAACATCTCGGCGTTAATATTTGACAACATTCCTGGCGCTTTGGCCTCTACGTCTCCGTGGGGCCTTCATATACATCAATAACGTAATCTAACCTAACCTAAACCAACCTAACATCTCTGCGGTAATATTTAACAACATTCCTGGCGAGTTGGCCTCTACTCCTCCGTGGGAACTGCATATACATCAATAACGTAATATAACCTAACCCAACTCAACCTAACATCTCGGCACTAATATTTGACAACATTCCTGGCGAGTTGGCCACTACCTCTCCGTGCGACCTTCATATACATCAATAACGTAATATAATCTAACCTAATCCAACCTATCATCTCGGCGGTAATATTTGACAACATTCCTGTCGAGTTGGCCTCTACGTTTCCGTGGGACTTTTATATACATCAATAACGTAATTTAACCTAACCTAACCCAACATAACATCTCGGCGGTAATATCTGACAACATTCCTGGCGATTTGGCCCCTACGTCTCCGTGGGACCTTCATATACATCAATAACGTAATATAACGTAACCTAAACCAACCTATAATATCGGCGGTAATATTTGACAACATTCCTGGCGAGTTGGCCTCTACTCCTCCGTGGGAACTGCATATACATCAATAACGTAATATAACCTAACCCAACTCAACCTAACATCTCGGCACTAATATTTGACAACATTCCTGGCGAGTTGGCCACTACCTCTCCGTGCGACCTTCATATACATCAATAACGTAATATAATCTAACCTAATCCAACCTATCATCTCGGCGGTAATATTTGACAACATTCCTGTCGAGTTGGACTCTACGTCTCCGTGGGACTTTTATATGCATCAATAACGTAATTTAACCTAACCTAACCCAACATAACATCTCGGCGGTAATATCTGACAACATTCCTGGCGATTTGGCCGCTACGTCTCCGTGGGACCTTCATATACATCAATAACGTAATATAACGTAACCTAAACCAACCTATAATATCGGCGGTAATATTTGAAAACATTCCTGTCGATGTTGGCCTCTACGTCTCCGTGGGACCTTCATATACATCAATAACGTAATATTACCTAACCTATCCCAACCTAACATCTCGGCGGTAATATTTGACAACATTCCTGGCGCTTTGGCCTCTACGTCTCCGTCGGACCTTGATATAGATCAATAACGTAATATAACCAAACCTAACCCAACCTATCATCTCGGCAGTAATATTTGACAACATTCCTGTCGAGTTGGCCTCTACGTCTCCGTGGGACTTTTATATACATCAATAACGTAATTTAACCTAACCTAACGAAACATAACATCTCGGCGGTAATATTTGACAACATTCCTGGCGAGTTGGCCTCTATGTCTCCGTGGGGCATTCATATACATCAATAACGTAATATAACCTAACCTAACCCAACCTAACATCTCGGCGGTAATATTTGACAACATTCCTGGCGCTTTGGCCTCTACGTCTCCGTGGGGCCTTCATATACATCAATAACGTAATCTAACCTAACCTAACCCAACCTAACATCTCGGCGGTAATATTTAACAACATTCCTGGCGAGTTGGCCTCTACGCCTCCGTGGGACCTGCATATACATCAATAACGTAATATAACCTAATCCAACCCAACCTAACATCTCGGCACTAATATTTGACAACATTCCTGGCGAGTTGGCCTCTACGTCTCCGCGCGTCCTTCATATACATCAATAACGTAATATAACGTAACCTAAACCAACCTATCATATCGGCGGTAATATTTGAAAACATTCCTGTCGATGTTGGCCTCTACGTCTCCGTGGGACCTTCATATACATCAATAACGTAATATTACCTAACCTAACCCAACCTATCATCTCGGCGGAAATATTTGAGAACATTCCTGTCGATGTTGGCCTCTACGTCTCCGTGGGGCCTTCATATACATCAATAACGTAATCTAACCTAACCTAACCCAACCTAACATCTCGGCGGTAATATTTAACAACATTGCTGGCGAGTTGGCCTCTACGCCTCCGTGGGACCTGCATATACATCAATAACGTAATATAACCTAACCCAACCCAACCTAACATCTCGGCACTAATATTTGACAACATTCCTGGCGAGTTGGCCTCTCCGTCTCCGTGCGTCCTTCATATACATCAATAGCGTAATATAACGTAACCTAACCGAACCAATCATATCGGCGGTAATATTTGACAACATTCCTGGCGAGTTGGCCCCTACGTCTCCGTGGGACCTTCATATACATCAATAACGTAATATAACGTAACCTAAACCAACCTATCATATCGGCGGTAATATTTGAAAACATTCCTGTCGATGTTGGCCTCTACGTCTCCGTGGGACCTTCATATACATCAATAACGTAATATTACCTAACCTATCCCAACGTATCATCTCGGCGGAAATATTTGAGAAAGTTCCTGTCGATGTTGGCCTCTACGTCTTCGTGGGACTTTTATATACATCAATAACGTAATTTAACCTAACCTAACCCAACGTAACATCTCGGCGGTAATATTTGGCAACATTCCTGGCTTGTTGGCCTCTACGTCTCCGTGGGACCTTCATATACATCAATAACGTAATATAATCTAACCTAACCCAACCTAACATCTCGGCGGTAATATTTGACATCATTCCTGGCGAGTTGGCCTCTACGTCTCCGTGGGACTTTTATATACATCAATAATGTAATTTAACCTAACCTAACCCAACATAACATCTCGGCGGTAATATTTGACAACATTCCTGGCGCTTTGGCCTCTACGTCTCCGTGGGGCCTTCATATACATCAATAACGTAATCTAACCTAACCTAACCCAACCTAAAATCTCGGCGGTAATATTTAACAACATTCCTGGCGAGTTGGCCTCTACGCCTCCGTGGGACCTGCATATACATCAATAACGTAATATAACCTAATCCAACCCAACCTAACATCTCGGCACTAATATTTGACAACATTCCTGGCGAGTTGGCCTCTACGTCTCCGTGCGTCCTTCATATACATCAATAACGTAATATAACGTAACCTAAACCAACCTTTCATATCGGCGGTAATATTTGACAACATTCCTGTCGAGTTGGCCTCTACGTTTCCGTGGGACTTTTATATACATCAATAACGTAATTTAACCTAACTTAACCCAACATAACATCTCGGCGGTAATATCTGACAACATTCCTGGCGCTTTGGCCTCTACGTCTCCGTGGGGCCTTCATATACATCAATAACGTAATCTAACCTAACCTAACCCAACCTAACATCTCGGCGGTAATATTTAACAACATTCCTGGCGAGTTGGCCTCTACGCCTCCGTGGGACCTGCATATACATCAATAACGTAATATAACCTAATCCAACCCAACCTAACATCTCGGCACTAATATTTGACAACATTCCTGGCGAGTTGGCCTCTACGTCTCCGTGCGTCCTTCATATACATCAATAACGTAATATAACGTAACCTAAACCAACCGATCATATCGGCGGTAATATTTGAAAACATTCTTGTCGATGTTGGCCTCTACGTCTCCGTGGGACCTTCATATACATCAATAACGTAATATTACCTAACCTAACCCAACCTATCATCTCGGCGGAAATATTTGAGAACATTCCTGTCGATGTTGGCCTCTACGTCTCCGTGGGGCCTTCATATACATCAATAACGTAATCTAACCTAACCTAACCCAACCTAACATCTCGGCGGTAATATTTAACAACATTGCTGGCGAGTTGGCCTCTACGCCTCCGTGGGACCTGCATATACATCAATAACGTAATATAACCTAACCCAACACAACCTAACATCTCGGCACTAATATTTGACAACATTCCTGGCGAGTTGGCCTCTACGTCTCCGTGCGTCCTTCATATACATCAATAACGTAACATAACGTAACCTAAACCAACCTATCATATCGGCGGTAATATTTGAGAACATTCCTGTCGATGTTGGCCTCTACGTCTCCGTGGGACCTTCATATACATCAATAACGTAATATTACCTAACCTATCCCAACGTATCATCTCGGCGGAAATATTTGAGAAAATTCCTGTCGATGTTGGCCTCTACGTCTTCGTGGGACTTTTATATACATCAATAACGTAATTTAACCTAACCTAAGCCAACGTAACATCTCGGCGGTAATATTTGGCAACATTCCTGGCTTGTTGGCCTCTACGTCTCCGTGGGACCTTCATATACATCAATAACGTAATATAACCTAACCTAACACAACCTAACATCTCGGCGGTAATATTTGACATCATTCCTGGCGAGTTGGCCTCTACGTCTCCGTGGTACTTTTATATACATCAAAACATAATTTAACCTAACCTAACCCAAAGTAACATCTCGGCGGTAATATTTGACAACATTCCTGGAGAGTTGGCCTCTACGTCTCCGTCGGACCTTGATATAGATCAATAACGTAATATAACCACACCTAACCCAACCTATCATCTCGGCAGTAATATTTGACAACATTCCTGTCGAGTTGGCCTCTACGTCTCCGTGGGACTTTTATATACATCAATAACGTAATTTAACCTAACCTAACCCAACATAACATCTCGGCGGTAATATTTGACAACATTCCTGGCGAGTTGGCCTCTATGTCTCCGTGGGGCATTCATATACATCAATAACGTAATATAACCTAACCTAACCCAACCTAACATCTCGGCGGTAATATTTGACAACATTCCTGGCGCTTTGGCCTCTACGTCTCCGTGGGGCCTTCATATACATCAATAACGTAGTCTAACCTAACCTAACCCAACCTAACATCGCGGCGGTAATATTTAACAACATTCCTGGCGAGTTGGCCTCTACGCCTCTGTGGGACCTGCATATACATCAATAACGTAATATAACCTAATCCAACCCAACCTAACATCTCGGCACTAATATTTGACAACATTCCTGGCGAGTTGGCCTCTACGTCTCCGTGCGTCCTTCATATACATCAATAACGTAATATAACGTAACCTAAACCAACCTATCATATCGGCGGTAATATTTGAAAACATTCGTGTCGATGTTGGCCTCTACGTCTCCGTGGGACCTTCATATACATCAATAACGTAATATTACCTAACCTAACCCAACCTGTCATCTCGGCGGAAATATTTGAGAACATTCCTGTCGATGTTCGCCTCTACGTCTCCGTGGGGCCTTCATATACATCAATAACGTAATCTAACCTAACCTAACCCAACCTAACATCTCGGCGGTAATATTTAACAACATTGCTGGCGAGTTGGCCTCTACGCCTCCGTGGGACCTGCATATACATCAATAACGTAATATAACCTAACCCAACCCAACCTAACATCTCGGCACTAATATTTGACAACATTCCTGGCGAGTTGGCCTCTACGTCTCCGTGCGTCCTTCATATACATCAATAACGTAATATAACGTAACCTAAACCAACCTATCATATCGGCGGTAATATTTGAAAACATTCCTGTCGATGTTGGCCTCTACGTCTCCGTGGGACTTTTATATACGTCAAAACGTAATTTAACCTAACGTAACCCAACGTAACATCTCGGAGGTAATATTTGACAACATTCCTGTCGAGTTGGCCTCTACGTCTCCGTGGGACTTTTATATACATCAAAACGTAATTTAACCTAACCTAACCCAAAGTAACATCTCGGCGGTAATATTTGCCAACATTCCTGGAGAGTTGGCCTCTACGTCTCCGTCGGACCTTGATATACATCAATAACGTAATATAACCTAACCTAACCCAACCTAACATCTCGGCGGTAATATTTGACAACATTCCTGGCGAGTTGGCCTCTATGTCTCCGTGGGGCATTCATATACATCAATAACGTAATATAACCTAACCTAACCCAACCTAACATCTCGGCGGTAATATTTGACAACATTCCTGGCGCTTTGGCCTCTACGTCTCCGTGGGGCCTTCATATACATCAATAACGTAATCTAACCTAACCTAACCCAACCTAACATCTCGGCGGTAATATTTAACAACATTCCTGGCGAGTTGGCCTCTACGCCTCCGTGGGACCTGCATATACATCAATAACGTAATATAACCTAATCCAACCCAACCTAACATCTCGGCACTAATATTTGACAACATTCCTGGCGAGTTGGCCTCTACGTCTCCGCGCGTCCTTCATATACATCAATAACGTAATATAACGTAACCTAAACCAACCTATCATATCGGCGGTAATATTTGAAAACATTCCTGTCGATGTTGGCCTCTACGTCTCCGTGGGACCTTCATATACATCAATAACGTAATATTACCTAACCTAACCCAACCTATCATCTCGGCGGAAATATTTGAGAACATTCCTGTCGATGTTGGCCTCTACGTCTCCGTGGGGCCTTCATATACATCAATAACGTAATCTAACCTAACCTAACCCAACCTAACATCTCGGCGGTAATATTTAACAACATTGCTGGCGAGTTGGCCTCTACGCCTCCGTGGGACCTGCATATACATCAATAACGTAATATAACCTAACCCAACCCAACCTAACATCTCGGCACTAATATTTGACAACATTCCTGGCGAGTTGGCCTCTCCGTCTCCGTGCGTCCTTCATATACATCAATAGCGTAATATAACGTAACCTAACCGAACCAATCATATCGGCGGTAATATTTGACAACATTCCTGGCGAGTTGGCCCCTACGTCTCCGTGGGACCTTCATATACATCAATAACGTAATATAACGTAACCTAAACCAACCTATCATATCGGCGGTAATATTTGAAAACATTCCTGTCGATGTTGGCCTCTACGTCTCCGTGGGACCTTCATATACATCAATAACGTAATATTACCTAACCTATCCCAACGTATCATCTCGGCGGAAATATTTGAGAAAGTTCCTGTCGATGTTGGCCTCTACGTCTTCGTGGGACTTTTATATACATCAATAACGTAATTTAACCTAACCTAACCCAACGTAACATCTCGGCGGTAATATTTGGCAACATTCCTGGCTTGTTGGCCTCTACGTCTCCGTGGGACCTTCATATACATCAATAACGTAATATAATCTAACCTAACCCAACCTAACATCTCGGCGGTAATATTTGACATCATTCCTGGCGAGTTGGCCTCTACGTCTCCGTGGGACTTTTATATACATCAATAATGTAATTTAACCTAACCTAACCCAACATAACATCTCGGCGGTAATATTTGACAACATTCCTGGCGCTTTGGCCTCTACGTCTCCGTGGGGCCTTCATATACATCAATAACGTAATCTAACCTAACCTAACCCAACCTAAAATCTCGGCGGTAATATTTGACAACATTCCTGGAGACTTGGCCTCTACGTCTCCGTCGGACCTTGATATAGATCAATAACGTAATATAACCAAACCTAACCCAACCTATCATCTCGGCAGTAATATTTGACAACATTCCTGTCGAGTTGGCCTCTACGTCTCCGTGGGACTTTTATATACATGAATAACGTAATTTAACCTAACCTAACGAAACATAACATCTCTTCGGTAATATCTGACAACATTCCTGGCGAGTTGGCCTCTATGTCTCCGTGGGGCATTCATATACATCAATAACGTAATCTAACCTAACCTAACCCAACCTAACATCTCGGCGGTAATATTTAACAACATTGCTGGCGAGTTGGCCTCTACGCCTCCGTGGGACCTGCATATACATCAATAACGTAATATAACCTAACCCAACCCAACCTAACATCTCGGCACTAATATTTGACAACATTCCTGGCGAGTTGGCCTCTCCGTCTCCGTGCGTCCTTCATATACATCAATAGCGTAATATAACGTAACCTAACCGAACCAATCATATCGGCGGTAATATTTGACAACATTCCTGGCGAGTTGGCCCCTACGTCTCCGTGGGACCTTCATATACATCAATAACGTAATATAACGTAACCTAAACCAACCTATCATATCGGCGGTAATATTTGAAAACATTCCTGTCGATGTTGGCCTCTACGTCTCCGTGGGACCTTCATATACATCAATAACGTAATATTACCTAACCTATCCCAACCTATCATCTCGGCGGAAATATTTGAGAACATTCCTGTCGATGTTGACCTCTACGTCTCCGTGGGACTTTTATATACATCAATAACGTAATTTAACCTAACCTAACCCAACGTAACATCTCGGCGGTAATATTTGACATCATTCCTGGCGAGTTGGCCTCTACGTCTCCGTGGGACTTTTATATACATCAATAACGTAATTTAACATAACCTAACCCAACATAACATCTCGGCGGTAATATTTGACAACATTCCTGGCGCTTTGGCCTCTACGTCTCCGTGGGGCCTTCATATACATCAATAACGTAATCTAACCTAACCTAAACCAACCTAACATCTCTGCGGTAATATTTAACAACATTCCTGGCGAGTTGGCCTCTACTCCTCCGTGGGAACTGCATATACATCAATAACGTAATATAACCTAACCCAACTCAACCTAACATCTCGGCACTAATATTTGACAACATTCCTGGCGAGTTGGCCACTACCTCTCCGTGCGACCTTCATATACATCAATAACGTAATATAATCTAACCTAATCCAACCTATCATCTCGGCGGTAATATTTGACAACATTCCTGTCGAGTTGGCCTCTACGTTTCCGTGGGACTTTTATATACATCAATAACGTAATTTAACCTAACCTAACCCAACATAACATCTCGGCGGTAATATCTGACAACATTCCTGGCGATTTGGCCCCTACGTCTCCGTGGGACCTTCATATACATCAATAACGTAATATAACGTAACCTAAACCAACCTATAATATCGGCGGTAATATTTGACAACATTCCTGGCGAGTTGGCCTCTACTCCTCCGTGGGAACTGCATATACATCAATAACGTAATATAACCTAACCCAACTCAACCTAACATCTCGGCACTAATATTTGACAACATTCCTGGCGAGTTGGCCACTACCTCTCCGTGCGACCTTCATATACATCAATAACGTAATATAATCTAACCTAATCCAACCTATCATCTCGGCGGTAATATTTGACAACATTCCTGTCGAGTTGGACTCTACGTCTCCGTGGGACTTTTATATGCATCAATAACGTAATTTAACCTAACCTAACCCAACATAACATCTCGGCGGTAATATCTGACAACATTCCTGGCGATTTGGCCGCTACGTCTCCGTGGGACCTTCATATACATCAATAACGTAATATAACGTAACCTAAACCAACCTATAATATCGGCGGTAATATTTGAAAACATTCCTGTCGATGTTGGCCTCTACGTCTCCGTGGGACCTTCATATACATCAATAACGTAATATTACCTAACCTATCCCAACCTAACATCTCGGCGGTAATATTTGACAACATTCCTGGCGCTTTGGCCTCTACGTCTCCGTCGGACCTTGATATAGATCAATAACGTAATATAACCAAACCTAACCCAACCTATCATCTCGGCAGTAATATTTGACAACATTCCTGTCGAGTTGGCCTCTACGTCTCCGTGGGACTTTTATATACATCAATAACGTAATTTAACCTAACCTAACGAAACATAACATCTCGGCGGTAATATTTGACAACATTCCTGGCGAGTTGGCCTCTATGTCTCCGTGGGGCATTCATATACATCAATAACGTAATATAACCTAACCTAACCCAACCTAACATCTCGGCGGTAATATTTGACAACATTCCTGGCGCTTTGGCCTCTACGTCTCCGTGGGGCCTTCATATACATCAATAACGTAATCTAACCTAACCTAACCCAACCTAACATCTCGGCGGTAATATTTAACAACATTCCTGGCGAGTTGGCCTCTACGCCTCCGTGGGACCTGCATATACATCAATAACGTAATATAACCTAATCCAACCCAACCTAACATCTCGGCACTAATATTTGACAACATTCCTGGCGAGTTGGCCTCTACGTCTCCGCGCGTCCTTCATATACATCAATAACGTAATATAACGTAACCTAAACCAACCTATCATATCGGCGGTAATATTTGAAAACATTCCTGTCGATGTTGGCCTCTACGTCTCCGTGGGACCTTCATATACATCAATAACGTAATATTACCTAACCTAACCCAACCTATCATCTCGGCGGAAATATTTGAGAACATTCCTGTCGATGTTGGCCTCTACGTCTCCGTGGGGCCTTCATATACATCAATAACGTAATCTAACCTAACCTAACCCAACCTAACATCTCGGCGGTAATATTTAACAACATTGCTGGCGAGTTGGCCTCTACGCCTCCGTGGGACCTGCATATACATCAATAACGTAATATAACCTAACCCAACCCAACCTAACATCTCGGCACTAATATTTGACAACATTCCTGGCGAGTTGGCCTCTCCGTCTCCGTGCGTCCTTCATATACATCAATAGCGTAATATAACGTAACCTAACCGAACCAATCATATCGGCGGTAATATTTGACAACATTCCTGGCGAGTTGGCCCCTACGTCTCCGTGGGACCTTCATATACATCAATAACGTAATATAACGTAACCTAAACCAACCTATCATATCGGCGGTAATATTTGAAAACATTCCTGTCGATGTTGGCCTCTACGTCTCCGTGGGACCTTCATATACAT